>CM028130.1:673717500-674317500 GCA_016271365.2 Neoceratodus forsteri
ACTGTCCAACTCCTGACTTAAAACAAACATTAATGAGTACAATGGTGGGGTGGTGAAGCATGGAGAGATACTACAAAACAGGCTTACAATACATCCAAGTAACTATTAAAAAATTAATGTTGTGATTCATGATGTGATCGTAAATCATGATTTGTGACTGCATTTGTGACTGTGATAATGAAGAACATGATTCGGTGTCGATGGTGTGAGATAACCAGTATTCATTTATTTATTTATTTATTTAATTTTGGTGACCAGGTAGGCCAGTGGGCCCAAGGTCCCTTTTCAGGGGCGACCGGGATAACAATACTAGTTAGATACAGAAAGAGCAAAAAGAGAACTTTTGTATGCATAATTTGTGCATGAACCTGAATTGGGAATGTAATGCCTACAACTGTACTTCCCGATGAGCTGCAGCTTAAAACTCCCAGACTTAAAAACATATATCAATGAGTACAATGGTGGGTGGTAAAGCCTGGAGAGATACTACAAAATAAGCTTACAATACATCCAAGTAACAAGAAAAATTAATGTTGTGATTCGTAACATGAATGATCGTGAATCGCGATTTGTGACCGTGATGATGAAGAACGTGATTTGTATCATGAGTGACTCGTGATGATGGTCCTGATTTAAAATGCATATTAATGAGTACAATGTTCATGCAGAATTAAGCACCACACCTGTCCAGTACTCTGAAAGGGAGCCAAAGAAACAACTGTGACTTAAGTTACAGATGGAGATTGGGCCCTAAAGACATGCAAATGCACAGACATATTAAGATTGCACTATGCACTGAAGAGATGCACACACAAAGGCACACCACCTAACCAGTGCTCACCATCAGAAATTCAAATCTGGAAAAGAATACCTTTGCCGGGTTGGCGGGCATGGGGAGGTATTACACTGCTGCAGTAACAGTCACTAGTACTAGTACCAGAAAAGATACCATAAAGAAGCAAAAGTCACACAGCTGCAGTGGATAGCAGCTTTACATTGCTGAAATTATTATATGGCACAATAAAAGGTGTCTGATTTGATGACATGCAACACACACACACACACCAAGTAATGCATAGCAAATTGAAAACTTCAGTAATATAACCACATTTTAACAAACTAAAGTTATGCACTCGGCAGTAACAGTCACTAGTACCAGTAAAGATACCACAAAGAAGTACACAAATCACACAGCTGCAGTGGATAGCAGCTTCACATTGCTGAAATTATTATGTGGCACAATAAAAGGTGTCTGATTTGATGACATGCAACACACACACACACACTAAGTAATGCATAGCAAATTGAAAACTTCAGTAATATAACCACATATTTTAAACAAACTAAAAGTATGCACTGCTGCACCACAACAATCAGCAAAAATGGCAAGAAATATTGAAAATATTACTGTGTACATTAACTCAGTTATACAAGAAAATGTCACCAAACAGAAAGCACTGTCTTTTTCACTAAGTTAATCTATCTACACCACAGATACGCCCCTCCCCAAAAGCACATTTCCACTGTCTCTCAGTACACAGACTGAATGTTGTACATTAACATTCAAAATCCATACACAAACAATAAACGTCGATGATATGAGCACAGGAGGGTTTCCTATAATCGATGAACTAAAGTTTCAGAAAAAATGACTCAAAAGGCTTTTTAACAGCTTTTTGAAGGTTTGAATTGCAGAGAGCTCTCACAGCAGATTGTCTCCTATAGCTTCCTACACACACTACCCCAAACTGAGGCTGTGCAGAACAATCTAGAGCCCGTGTGACCTGAAATCCCATGAATTACTGCAAAATTTGCCTTTGGAGCTTAAAAACAAAGCGAAGTGAGGTGTAGTGGAAGGTGGAATAGCTGCAAAGTCACTGTTTTCAATGGACTTTCATGCTACCCATTATAATGCTAAGTACTCACACTCCGCCTTTCACTCCTGCCACAATCACTGTAAGGAGTAAGGTGTGCCGTGATTTTCATGTTTATACCTCATGTAGATTGATTCTTTGGTATATTAAATCAGAAATCAAAGGACAGTCCAGGAGAAGAGAGCTTCCATTCTAAGAGTTCTTGAAACCACTGCATGATTCTCTGTTATGCTGATTGTTGGTCATTGAGAATGCTAACTGCATCACAGAAATGGAGGTGATAAGAGCCTGCCACCTAAACAAGAAGCTTGAGTTTTGCTTACCCACAGATGGGCTGCTGACTCTTCTCATCTTTCATGCCCTTTGATCTCATTTACTTGGTTTACTTAGTCTTAAAGGACAAAAGAAGGCAGAAGCCCATCGACATTGTCCCCTCACCACATCGGTGGGAATTTTATGCCCTAGGATTAGCGACTGTAGTGAATGGTCTAAACCTATTTTAAATGAGTGAAAGAGTTACTATCAACCAAATCTTGTAGCAAACTATTCCACAGTCTAGGTGCTCTAACTGTAAAATAATTTAATCTTTTGTTGGTTCTTGATTTGACCACGTCAATCTGTTTATTATGGAGTCATGGAACTATCTTCCTCTGGGAAAACTGTGGACCACATTGCCGCATTAAGTCCTGAGAATTATGGATTTTTAACAAACAGCAGGTCGCCTCTGCTTCACCTGGTTTGAAAGGAATGGAGCCCGGTTTCCTGCAATCTAACATGGTAGTCACTATTGGCCAATCGGGAACCATTTTGTTGCCCTCCTCTGAATCCTCTCAATCCTATCTGTATCTTGCTTCAGATAAAGGTTCCAGAACGGAGACCTGTAATCAGAATGGGGTCTTATATGGGTCCTATAAAGAGGAATAAAACATTCCTCAGTCTTTGAAACAAATGTTTGTTTAATGCGGTGAGCAAGGCATTGGATGTTTTAGCTACCTTAATGCATTGGTCGGATGAGGATAATTTTTGTTAAAAATAATTCCAAGGTCCTGCTCATTTACTGAAACTTTAAGAGGGGTATTATTTAGAAAATAAATCTGTTCAGGGTTATTTTTGCCAAAGTGCAATACTGTGCATTTGTCAGGATTGAACATCATATCATTAGAGGATGCCCAACGTTCGATGATTTTCAAATTATTGCTAAGTAAGGACTTATTGGTGTCGGTATTTACTGCTCCCCGCTTAGTGTTGTCTGCAAACTTTGAAAGGAGATTACGTGCATTAACCTACATATCACTAATGAAATCATTAAATAGAGCGGTCCCAGCACAGACCCTGGGGCACCCCACTGGTCACACTCCCATGTCAGAAAGAATGCCATTTATTCTGACTTGTTGTCGTCTATTGAACAACCAACAGGTGACCCATTTAACTAACATCTGGGAAAATCCCAAGTTCAGCATTTTATCTATGAGTTTATCATGTGGCACCTTATCAAATGCTCTGCTATAAACTGAGCAGGATTACTTCCATGGGTTTACCAGAATCAGGTCCCTCACTTATATAGTCATAAAAGGATACCAGGTTAGTTGTCCAGAAATTCCCTGCCTAAATCCATGCTGTATATGGTCAATGATATCATTGAGATTATTTCTGTTTCCATAAAGTCTTTAATAATTTTCTCCATTAATTTACATATAATTGATGTTAAACTTATAGGACGATAGTTTTCTGGCCTAGAATGGTTGCCTTTTTAAAGATCAGAATGACTATGGCTTTAGACCAATCTTGGGGAATGAGACTTTCATTGAGGGATTTGTTAAAGATAAGGGTCAAGGGCTTTTCTATGGCCTCAGCTGTTTCCAGCAAAAATCTAGGATTGATATCATAAGGTCCTGGACTTGATTTTTCAGTGAATGCAAGGCCTTAAGTGTATCGGCTTCAGAAATAGAATAAACTATTGAAATAGCATCTTTATGCTGAATGAACTTAGGGTCCTTTTTTTGAAAAGACAGAACAAAATTGCTCATTGAAGTTGTCAGCAATTTCCTTATTAGAGGATATAATACAGTTTTTAATTATTAGTGGACCCATATATCTACTATTCCTTTTTGTTATTAAGATAGGAGAACAGAGATTTATAACAATCTTTTGAGGTGCTAATCGGAACTCCAAATTCCTTTTAGACTGTAAAATAGAACATTTCAAGTCTTTTACTATTTTTTTATATTTGACTAAAGCTTGTTCTTTAATATCACCCTCACTCATTTTAGAGAGAGAAAAGCCTTTGTTTATTTTTGATTTTTTTTTATAGTTTTATTTAACCAAAGTGGAATCTTCCCTTATTATTATTATATATATTTGTTTTATTGTGGGGACAAATGATTCTTCTAAATTGTGCATCATAAATTTCAGGTACCCCCAGGCTTCCTCAAGAGAAAGAGAGGTTAACATTTCCTCCAGAGAATTTTATTTAAATGATCATTAATAATTTTACTATCATATTTTTAAATTCTGAGTGACATATTTTGTCGAGAATTAAAAGTTAGTGTAAATGTAATTGAGCAGTGATCACTAGAACCCAAGGGGTCCTTGATGCAGATACTAGATATGCTACTTCCAATATTGGTTATTACAAGATCTAGGATATGACCCCCAAGTGGGTTCGGTAATAACCTGTTCAAGACCCAGATCCACTAAAAGTGATACTAGATCATTTTACCATGGGTACCACCAGATGAGGAGGTCCAATTTATAGTGGACATATTAAGGTCGCCTAGAATTAGGATGTTACCATTAGCAGCCATAGTTGCTATTTCTTTGTGTAAAAGAGAGGTGTAGACAGTATTAGCTGAAGGGAGCCTATAACAGGTACCTACCAAAAGCTAGGGTTTTCCCTTGACCTGAATGTATACCCATAGGGTTTCTATTTCATTTGACTGAGGGAGTTGAAAGGAAGTGATATCCTCCCTGACATGAAGGCAAACCTCCTCTGGTTTGACCCTGTTGATCCCTGTGATACAACCTTTAGCCTGATAAATTTTCTATCCCTGTAGAATTAGAGTCCCATCAAGTTTCAGTTATGGATATCAGTCCATACTTGGCCAAGTTACATCTGGCTTCCAATTCAGCCATTTGACCAGATTTAATGATCTGGCATACAGGATAAAACCTCACAAACTGTAGAGTTACATAGCGTGGAATCTTTAGAGAACAGGATGAGTACCCATTCCCCCACCCCAGATTCTAGTTTAAAAGAATATTAAGGGCTGATGAAATACTTCTTCCTAGTAGAGTATTTCCCTCTGCTGAGATGCAGACCGTCCCAGCAAAAAGGTTTTTTTTTTTTTTTTTCTTAATACAAATTTTCCCAGTGGGCAAGACATAGAATTTCTTGCTGGAGGCACCATCTCCTAAGCCAGCCATTACAGGCCTTCATTTTATTAATAATTAAACTAGTTGCCCTGGAGATTGGTAAAATCTCAGAGAAGCAGACAAGGCAATCCTCATCAGCCAACACAATGATTTTTTTATTCAAATGTTTATTCTCCTTACATCCTGAACTCTCTCAGGCTACCTCTTCTCGCCAGCCGCTTACCGCTGACCTGATCCCTTGCCTCCTCATGGGGATGCTACCTCCTCCAACCAAGAACCCCCAGCTCGGAGCCCCTGGGGTAGGACCCCACTCCTTCCGCGCCTATCTTAATCTAGTGCTGGCCGGGAGGAGGAAGGGAGAGAGGCAGGCAAGGTTCAGTGATGGTAGCTGGCAGTGGCCCAGAGAAGAGCCATCTCCTATCCAGGTGAAAGGGTTTTTCTCTTTGTGTGCTCCCGAGTGCAGTGTGCAATGGCATTAGCACACTGCTACCCATAGACGCCTGCCATGCTCATCCCAGATTCCTATTCCCATGCTTGTAGTACCTCCGGTCTCTACCAGGGTCTCTACTGCACCAGGAAGGCCCCGGATCCTTCCCAGGAAGAGGAGAGCTGTCCCTTGGCTCAATCCAACTCCATCCTCTGCCAACCCCAAGCGCCTGGGCTTGCTCCCGAACCTGGTCGCTGGCATGGCGCGAGGTGTGGCGTCCAGCGCCCAACCTCAGCACTGGCCGGAGCCAACACATTAAGTGCAATAATGTCATGTTTGAGGTAATCTAAACTGGTTCTATTGATGTCATTTGTTCCAGCATGTATTACAAACAGAGTATTATCACCTGCCCCTCAAGTACCTCTTTTTACGACAGAGGTAACATTGGAAACTCTTGCCCCTCTTAAACTAGAGCATGTCCTGTTGAATTTGTCAGTATTACAAACTGCACGATCTATGTGTAACGATAGAATATCCAACTACAAAGATCTGCCTGTTTATGGGGTGGGGGCTCTATTATTGCACCTGGAGTGGCTGATTTTGTTCATTAGCTCCACTGTTAACATTGCTTATATCTTGATTAGAGACCTTAGTATCGACCGGAGTCTATTTTCTTATCATTAGTTGTAGAACATTCAGAGAGAGATGACTAGTTACTACGCTATTCCCTAAAGCATTGTTAGTATTCTGTACCCATGGGTTTCTACACTCTCATGGGTGAGAACTTCATAGCCATTAGATAAGGGTAATATAGGTGCACTATTAAATATTTGCCCTCCCTGCATTTGTTTTTTTGTTTTAGTTACTACTGACCAGTTATCTGGTTCATCTGTGGGCAAAAGAGGGGAGCAACTAGGCTGAGGGGATCTGTTTCTACTGAGGATCACAGCTAGTTTTATGGGGACATCTGAAGGTGTTATCTGACCCAATATCAGGTCAATGTAGTCTTCCAGAGCCTCAATCTCAAGGCTAACTGCTCTTGCTGATTGTAAACAAACTATTTCAAGTTGTAGTGTCTGCAGAAGCAGGCATCTATTACATACAAAATCAGCAATCTGTCTCCCACGACCAAACATCTGAAAGGACGCACAGTAATTATTAGGTTCCTCCATTGTAAGTCACTCTGCTCAATATATATATAGTACTTACAACTGTAGAAAAGCAGATAGTGGTGTCCCCTTTCCCTGCTGCCCCAGCGGACACACGCAGATGCAAGTGTCTCTGTGTGCGCTCCATGCGTGGCCTCGTGCGCTCACCTGCTCACCGCAGGCCGATCTTTATGTTGGTCACGTGACCCAGAAGTATCCCATGAGTCACAGAGTGAGAGAGAGGCAGAAATAGCCCAAATAAGTTTAAAATGCAGGCAAAGCCTTTAGAAATGCGTTTCTGACAGTAAACAAATGCCCAAGTACATATAAAGTTAAAAATCAGGCGTGTGTGTGTGTGTGTGTGTTGTAGTTTCAGAGTGTCCCCTGAGGAAATTATTTGTCCTCTTCCTGTTCAGGAGAACAGGGCTCACTCAACAATTCAATACCAGACAGTGAAATATTTCATAAAATGAACATTTTTACTACAATAACACAGGGCTGCTCTCAGAAGATCGAAAGCCATAGCAACTCCACTGAGTTTTTCCCAAAGTTTAGAACCCAAAGCATGAAACAACACACAGGACACCAAACAAATGCATTGTAAGCCTCATCCATATACCAGTGTTGTAACCAGACTGCTGTTAGCACAGTAGCAGCTGCTGCAACACCCTGTGCTGACTGCTACAACACATCTATGACCGAGTCCCCCAAAATGTTGATTCTGTATTGTTTAGGAAAATCTGTTTTGTTACCTTAGGGCCCTCATCTAAAGTATGCAACAGCATTGTTATCCATATATGGAGGTTTGTGCCACCAAAGGTGGAGGAAAAGCAACCCTAATAACCTACCCCAGGGTGGAGCAAGCTCATCGACAGACTGCACTGTTCTCTTATTCCCATAGTTCACGGCAGTGAATGTCAGGTAGAAACTTCCACCAGCGGCAGAATTCTGTAAGGTATTTTGATCAAGAGGGCAATAAACTGCTTATCAAATAAACAGTGGTACTGAGGAGTTCTCTGGGCCCTCTGAACATTCTCCTCTCTCTTTATCAGACCCTCCGTCAACTTCCACCTGCACTACAGTTGCAGTTACAGGAGCTTTATCAATAAGAAAAGTTCTCACTGTGTTTTATTGGGGCTGGGGATGCAAACAAGCCCTGAAATAACTGAGGTGGATTGCAAATCTGCAAAACATCCAGATAATGCTTTGCTACATCCGCCATGCCTATCACAAGCCCCTCGTGGGCCTGTGGAACCACCGAGTTGTGGGTGTCTTCTTAAGGCTGGACCTGTGGCTCTTAGTTATGAAAAATATCTAATTTAGGAGAGGGTCAGTGTTAACACAAATTTGCCGCAGAAAAACAATGAACATGATGCACCTCTGACAGTAACAACAGTGGTCCTGTGTCAGGAGCCAAAATGTTTGTGTTTGGGTCACTTGGTACAAGAAGGGTACGTAAACAAAAAGCAGACTGATTCTTCCCTGAGCCACAGAAAATAAGACACAGATAAAGGCCTTATCACACAACCTGCCTGCCTGAGCCTAATTTTGAACTGTGCCCTGTCAGTCCTCCCTCCACCATCTGCCACCATATGCACTATTTTTACGTGCCTGTTCCATCCCATTTTGAACCCTCCCACTGTTTTAGACCTGATGACTGCCTCTGAACCTTATTCCAGTCAGTCACCACACTTACTGTAAAAAGTGCTTCCTGACATCACTCTTGAACCATCCCTCACCAGTTTAAGGGAATTACCCCATGTACCCATCTTGCCATTCATTAAGAACAGCTCACTGCTGCCCACCTGGTCTGTTCTGTAGAGGTACTTGAATTTCTCAGTCATGTTGCCCTAGTTCTCCTGTACTCTAGCACGTACATGTTGAGATTCTGCAGCCTCTAATTGAACCTACTCTTTAGTCCCTGTATCATCTTTGTGTCTTATCTATGCACCAACTACATGTCCCTGTCCTTCAAGCATGGGATCTAAAACTGCACACAGTACTCCAAGTGAAGGCAAAGAGAGCTCTATACAGGGACTGTGTTACTTCCTCCTTCTGCTAGTGATCCCTTTTCTATACACTCCAACATCTGATTTACCTTGCCCACAGCTCTACCATACTGTGCAAATAACGCCAGGTTCTCCATTATTAACACTGCCAGGTCTCTTCCTCTGATGTGCTCTCCACTACTACCTCATTCATCCTGTAAATGCAATAGTGACAGAAATACCACCCGTGAGGAAGGAGAAAATGCACAAAAGATGGTCTGTGTTAGCAAAATGCCACAACTGCAGTTGCCGAAGATCAAATAATAATAAGTGAATCAGGTATTACTACTGGGATAGATATGACTTACCATTCATTCCTATTCCAGACACTGAAGAGCGAGGACACTCGCCTGCCATGGGACAGTTTTCTTCTGTATAGGTACAATGAACCTGAAATGGGTTTGGGGACTTTGAGGGGCAGAAAGGGAAGGGAGTTTCAATGACAAAATGAGGGGATGGGGAGATGGACTGATGGACTTTGCAGTTATTTTAGATTGGTGGCAGTATTATATATCACTTCACAGGGTATAGGAGGAAGAGGGAGAAGCGTAGCTGGAGATATGAAGTATTGGATGGAGGGTGTATGGAGGGTAGTTGTTAATAATTCAGAAGGTGGAGGTAGCTTTCTTTGTTTTTGAAAAGGCCACTTCACTTAGTATTTCATGTTTAAGTGCTACTTCTCTCACTGAAGTACAGTAGGCACTTTATTACACTAAGAAATATGTAAGAAGGCACTCTGCACTTCACTACATTTAGCACTATCTGGTTGGGTCTCCACTGTTAACATGCTAACCATGAGAGAAGATTCCCTAAAGTATATACTTATCACATGTGATGAAAGGGATAATCACTTTTCCTCTATGTACCTGGCAGTTTTAGAGTTAAACTGACAAACCATCACAATTTTCAGGCAATAACTGGGTCCCACATAGGCAAAGTACTTAGCATGCCTGACAGCTTAGGGACTTTGTTCATGTTTCATGCTTTAAAAAAATGTATGGGTCCTGTCTTTTGTTGGATTTTTATCACACACTGTAAGTGGTGTAATTGGTGAAGTAATCCCCAAATAGAGAAATTTTATTCATTTATTTGTAGTCTTGGATTACAACCTTTGAGTCAAAAGACTATTTCACTGAGGTTCCATGTCAAGGTAACAAAAGACATGACAATACACATCAGAGCAGAAACAAAAAACAATAAGTAAAATACAGACAGTAAATGTGAACAATAAGGCAGGGCCATTAAACACAGGCAATTACATATGAACAGTCTACATTTGTGCAGGCTAAGGTAAAACCAACTGAGGCGATCAAAATGATGTTGACCTTGTCAGAAAAAATTAGAACAAAGGCAGTTACAGTCATAGTAGTACATTTCTGTAAGATGAGGCATAACCATTAAAGAGCAGTCAGCAGATGTTGAACTTGTCGGTTAATCCAGAGCGGAGAGGTGGGCTAGGTGGGGCAGTCACATCTACTAATGCCATGAGGTGTTCCTTAAGCATCCACTTATCAAATTTATAACATTGCTAAACTTAAAACTTTGCTGCAACTAGGAGGTAGTACATACAGTCTATAGTTTAGAGGACAAGGCTGTGAACCTGGAGATTCAGCAGATCCAGCAGACCTTGGTTTGAAACTCACAGCTATCACCCGACTACTGCACGAATCTGAGTTAGTAAGAAACCTGTTGTGCTTCCAGGACACACCTGGAAATTAGCTTCGTGCAGAGTGCCTTTCCACACAAAACATTCTAACATAAAACAGAATAAAATGAGAAACAGAAGGAAGAAAACTTATTGAAAATTAAGTCCCTAGTTCCTAACACAAATAGCAGAACAGACTGAAGAAAAAGAAAATATATTTTAAAAACTCTGTGCAACTAACAAAGAAAAGATCTTAACTATAAAACGGACTACAAATGGTTTGCCAACTAGCCAAAACAGGAGCATGAATGATGGTGAACAACATCTTCTGTGGACAGAAAGATCTGCAGTTACAGAGCCAAAGGACCGAGCCCAGAACACAGAACACAAGCCAAATCAATACAACATTCTAGGATTTCACCCAGCTGAAACTTAGATGCAAAAGTGGGACCAAGATAGCACATTCCAATTGAAAGAAGTGATTTGCTCCATGTTCATTTTGGTTCTTGGTTAGAATGACTTGCTTTAAAATGAAGACGTTGCTAAGAGAAAGTTGTTCTCATCTCAGCTATGATAATCGTTATGGTCTGCAGACAAATGGTGTTGCAAAGCTAGATTAACACTACAGCAACACATTTTTGCAGTTTATCCAGTTGCTGTCCCATTGTTGGCTTTAATCAAATAGAAAAAACATGAAAACCAAAATAAACATGAAATCTGTAGACATGTCAAGTTTAGTACTGTGTTAGTAAACTGTTATTTTGGGAATGAACAGAAATGTTAATTAACTCTAAATGGGGCTCCTTGTCCCCAAGAAGAAAGTGGGCCTACTCAATAATGAAAACATACTTATATTTATTTAATAAGGTTAGACACAGTAAGCTGGCTTTTCCAAAGTATTATCCCCATTCTCAAATGCAGGGGATGACACTAATGGGTTGTCTGACCAAGTTGTGCTCCATGGGATTCATAAGCTCTTACCAAGCAGCCATAAAGATCTGTACAACTCCCACTGAAAGATAAATTCTTTGATAATGGCTAACTTTGGAACAGTTAGGGCTGGAAAACTTTTTTTTCCTAATTCTGATTATGCCTCCTCATCTGCCACCAGCCAGGACCTCCTTCGTGTCTGCCAGAGTCACCGCCATCCTCTTGAGGCCCTACACCTATTGCTTATCTGCCACCTCTGGCCATCCACAACACACCAAAATTATGCCCTCCTAGCTTGCCCCCAGAACAGGGGTTCCTTCTGCTCATCATCTAGTCGGTCTCAGCAAGGTGAGCCAGCGGAAATACTGGGGCAATCAGGCAGGGCCCAAATCAGACCTGGCAGTGGCATTTGCACTTTTGAATCCCCAGGCAGAGTGGATGTGCAGTGATATTCTGGTAACACTGGGCACACTTGCACCGGACTTGCTGATGTCCATCACTTCCTCCTATCCTCGCGACTGCATTGGTTCTATGTGCTCTAAACCCAGGCCACCACCAGGGATCACAGTATAGTCAGTCTCCAAATCACCCTCCCTCCCTCCCTCCCTCCCTCCTCCCTGGAAGAACAGAGCCTCCTTCAGATGCTTATTCCTCCAGCTGACTCTCCTACACCTCAGCCTCGCTCCTTAACCAGGGCTGTCGGCACCACTGCCAGTAGTGCTACCCCTGCACCAACAGGCTAGACTAAGAAAACGCTCTTTTGTAATGAAAGTTTAAGTTCGCAACATTAATTTAATATCATGTTGCTACAACTTCCATACAATCGATTCACAAAAATAACTGTTTAAAATGTGAGATGTGGTTGATAAATCATTATCCTGTAAGATTCTAACTTATGCATTTTGTAACAGAATATACATAATTTTTCTAGTTATAAAAGCCAGCTTTCATGCACATTATGCCAATCTAACTTCACCCTAATAAAAAGAATCATTCTATTTACAGATGCAGATTTGCACTTCTAATAGGCTACCTCTACTATAAACCTACTGTAACAGTAACAGTAACTAAAACATACATTTCCTATGGCGCCCACTGATAATCTTGATAAATCTTTCATGTTATCAGCCCCCATTGTTCATTCTCTTCTCCAAAATTATTATAACTTTAAACTTCCGCTCCAAACAGAACTATTCCCTCAATAATTAAAATGTTCTGTTTTGATGTCTTTATTTATTTGAGCTTATTGTGTAACCTTCAGCACACCAACATTTCTGTGCCTCACCCTCTGCCCCAGAGCTTAAATGAGTTTTGTTCACCTAACTCAGTCTCACTTCTTCACTGTTTGAACTTGCACCTATTACTATAGCTGCTGCAAACTGCTCATGGATTGTAAAGGACATAAGGATAGTGTACATGAAAGGGCTATATAAGGTTAAATGGCATTCTTCCTTAAAGTGTTACTAATGCCAAAATAGCAGACAAAACATTCACTTGTCAGGTCACTTTTATTTCTGAAGTATGTTTTTCTTTTTCCATGTGCTCATTCGAAAGTTTTTTTTACTTCATAGTATTAGTGTAATATGAAGAGCAGTACTTTATCTGGAAACTGGCATATCTAATTTCATTCCTATTCATGCATCATCAGCATTGCTAACTCATTTAGGTCCCCATCTGAACATACTGACATACGAAATTTGCCAGCAGATAAAGGCCTAGAGGTTCATCAAGTCTGCTCTAATGTGCAGCTAGCACCCCTCATCTCGCAGCTGCCCTCCTCTGCAGCTGCCCTCCCTTATTCCAACGTTTAGTGTAGCACTAACCAGATTAGCACCATGCTAACTGTGGATATCATAGGAGGTCAAGGCAGGAGCCATATTCAACAGTTCCCTGTGCACCACAATTTCTCAACAGCACAACCGCAAAATATATACCACTGTGCCTAAGTAAATGAGGGATGCCTCATGCATAAAAGGTTAAACGGTTTATTAAAATTTTCAGCAGCACTAAACAACTGCCATTGCAGTGATGTTGAACACTGCCAAAACCCTGCCCTCTAAACTGGTGCAGTGGCTGTTCCTCCCAACACCCATGCTGTCATCTGAAGGACATACCCTGGCATCCAGAGGTTCCTTCAATCACCCATGCTGGTTATCATCCTTATGTTCCCTGATGTCTAGTGGTCCCCTGCTCATCCCAATACCTATGATGGTTACTGTCCTGTATACTTATTGTCTAGTGGTCACCCACCACCTTGAAAATGGTGAATCCACTCTCAACCTACCCACTCTGGACCCACTCATCCTACTCCCACACCCGCCTGGGACACTGGTCCCTACTCACAGGCATCAACACAACTAGCTCGGTCCTCTACTCATCTCCCATCTGACACTCTCTGACTAGTGAGTGATCAGGAGTACAAAACACTCTTGAGCACTCACTGACAGTCAGATGGTGGCTGACCACGGAGGTAAGCAGAGGGCTGTGCTGTCCATCATCAAT
This sequence comes from Neoceratodus forsteri, assembly GCA_016271365.2. Lineage (NCBI taxonomy): Eukaryota > Metazoa > Chordata > Ceratodontiformes > Ceratodontidae > Neoceratodus > Neoceratodus forsteri. Next base: position 673,731,447 of record CM028130.1, read on the forward strand.
TTCCATGAGTATGGACCAGTGTATGGGGTGGGGGCATGGGTGGTGTTAGGTCTGGAGTGGCTGTTGAAGGGAATTTGGCCACTTATAAGGGGTTGGGGACCACTAGTCACCAGGGAATACAAAGATGGTAACCAGAATGAGTGACTGGAGGTGGAAGAACCACTAGTTGTCGGGGAATATAATGACTGCAACCAGCATGGGTGATCAAGGGTAGAGGGACTACTAGGCATCAGGAATTATAAGGATGGTAACCAGCATGGGCAATCAGGGGAGGAAGACCACTAGACACCAGAGAATATGATTAGGATATACAGGATGGGCACTAATGGGCTGCACTACATGCAAATGAGTCCATAATGGGCATGCAGATGGCTCCTTAGCACACTGCATGCCCACTGCGCTATCAGCAGCAGTATTGCTGAATATGGCCCACAGGAGCCATGGCACTATCCTGTTTGGACTACACTATCTCCAGTGAGCTCCCTTGTGGGCCATATTCATAGGTATCATAGGTCAAACAGAGCTTTTGTAGACAAAGTCCTTTGCTCGCCATTATTTAATACCCTTAATCCCATGTTTGAAAAAATAAATATCCAGCTGCCTTAAAACTGTTCATATCAGAACAAGTTACAATCTCCAAAGGTAACCTATTCCAAATTTCAGTCACTCTTAGGGTAAGCCAAGCTTTCCTCTTCCTCGCTCTTGGACATTCCACTGTCAGTTGTAGTGGATGGGCCCTAGTATTGAAGGGTGAGTCTCTTAAATCTCGCCCCAGAAGCTTCCACAATCCTAGATCTATACATGATTTATAGATCATACATGCCCTCTCAATTGCTTAAGTTCTAAGGGATGCAAGTCTTATTCAGCATGGCTGTAGTCAGCACTGTGCACAGAAACTATGCACAGTGCAGGTACAACCCCATATTCAGATAGTAAGTGTGCTTCAATCGTAAGCGCACTAACTGTCTGAATGTTGCACATGGTTATCTGTGCACCATTTGCAGTACAGCACTACTGCCTGCTTGGCTTATATGGCCAGCTCTGAAGATGGGGGCCTTAGTGTGACATTCCTTGTGAATGATCTAGCAGCAGGTGATTGTCTCTGCTTGTTCAGTTATGATGCCAGCAACAGTGAGGTCACAATGCTAGATCAGCCTCCCAATAGATTACCATTTCACACATCATGCCTAGTGCTGTCATGTAATAAATCTTTTAATTAGGAAAAGAGAAAGAAGAACACACTTCACCTATAGGTAGCAATATTTAGTACTTTTGAAAGTCAATATTAATTTCAGGCAGTACAGTAGCACTTTAAATGTAATGAAGTCGAGGTTTATTAACCTGTTACAGAGAGGCATATAAGGTGGTCCCATAATATTCTCTGCAGCTCCCTATTCTCCTGTTAATTTAACAGAGTGTACATTGCTTGCAGTGATAAACAGCAAAAATGTAGTATATTCAGTTGCTACTTATTTTCATTTCTATAGATTGTGAGAACACAGTGAAATGTGTTCTTGTATCCTTGTCCTGCTTGTAAACGTGTCTGTGAAGGGTAGTGAATAAAAAGTGTATTATTATTAGGGCATACAATATGCAGAAAGAAGTACAGCTATAGTTCCATTGAAGAACACAGACTGTAAGCACAAGACACCACTTCTGAACACTAAACAAGTCCACCTCTAACCTTACCTAGTAAGAAAAGGTTATGGCTTGCATTAGATGAAGCAACTCTGGATTACCAAATTTAGTGAGAAATAATACACTTTAAAACACTATTCCTCATTGATTACTGTACGTGAGAGACATAATGTAGGGCTGTGCATGTAAACATAATAATTTAAATTAAGGTAGCACCAAAAAGAGCAAACAGTAAATATTTTTTTAAGCTGCAAATTGCTACTTTCAATCTCTGAAGCAATGTATGTTTTGATTTCATTTTGTTAATTCAAAGATTTTTCTATCAGAAAGCATTTCTGTCCAGAAAACATTTAATATTAGCAAAGGGAAAAGAAAAAAAGTAGTTCAAATTAAGAACAACAAAATGTTATCATTAATACCGTGGTGGCTCCAGGTAGACCACAGAGAGAAATTTGTCCACTAAAAACTTGGCCTGCTATACTGGCTTCAGGCCTCCTCACTAAAGATGCATGACTCAATATCTCAAAGAGTAACCTTCTTCCTGTGCTCCTCTATGATGCCCCAGTCCTGTACTCCCCTAAGAGAAAGGGAGCTGAGCAGGCTCAGGGTCCTTTACACACGACTGGTCATTTTGTTACTGACACCCACCCCAGAAAGCACCATTGCAATGTCTTTTCCTTGCTCAGCTGACCTTCCCCAGTGGCAGACTAAGTTATCCAATACTCTGCCTGGAATACGAGCTAATTGAGGTCTCCTCCTCCAAGACTACAGGCAGCTAGGAGATAAAGCCTCATTGAGACGCCTATTCTCCTCTACTTCCACACTTCTAGTCATCCCTAGGACCAGATCTGGCCCAGGTTCAAGGACCTTTGCCTCGCTGCCCCATACCTTTGAAACAGTCAACACACTCCATGCACAAAGTACAGTTACGTAAGAACTTACCATAACAGTAGATCTTCTAGAAAGGCTCTTGCAGTAGGTAATTACATGTAGGACTGGCACCTACCTCAAGGCCAGGGCCACATGGAAACTTTTACCAGCATAGCCTGATGGGGACCACTGACCGGATGTTATATGTGACTGATGTCAGTGTGACTCTATATAGTGGGCAGTCCCCATGTCCGACCTCAGGTCTCCGCCGAGACCAAGAAAAGGAAGTGACAGGAAAAGAAAAAGAGGCCCTGATCCCTGAAGAAATGGCTTCTTGGAGAAACAGCATGAAAATAAACTCCAAACAGAAAAGGGGGAAGGTGGAGGAAAAGGATTACCAACTGCAAAAGCCTCTCGAGATCTACTGTTATGGTAAGTTCTTACGTAACTGTACTATCGTACTGTGAGGGCTCTTACAGTAGTAATTACATGTAGGACTGAGTCCTAAGCAGTAAATTGTTCAAGGAACAAGAGAAACTAGGAGGCTGGAACATAACTCAGTATAGTCAACTGAGGAAGTTAGGACAAGAGCCCTTGGGTACTGCTAGTCCAAAACCAGTCCTGCGCCTAGAGGCAATGTCCAGACTGTAATGCTTCATGAAAGTGTGACAGAATTTATCATGCCTGCCAAGCAAATATCTGCAGCAGAGACGCTCCTGAAACAGGTTGTTGAAGCAGCCATTCCTGGTAGAATGTCCTTGACTTGACCCGAAGGGCCTTACCATACTTTTTGGTAACAAAAGTAATGCAGTTTGCCAGCCATTGAAAGACACTGTTTGGAAACTGCCACACCTCCCTCCCTCCCTCCCTCCTCCTTGGTGCGAAAGAAACAAAAAGTTGTTCCATTTTATGGACATCTTTGTCTGATTCGTAGTAATGAGGAATCCTGTGCATGTCCAATGTATGCAGGATGGTGTCACTGATTGGAATGCTTGGGATAACATACCAGCAATTATAAGGATTTGTTAAGGTTTGCTTCCGACATGACCTTATGAAGAAACTTAAGATTTGTATGCAGAGCCACCCTGTCTCTGTGAAAAATCAAATAAGGTACCTTGCACATCAGGGCCTGAAGCTCAGAAATTGTATGAGCTGAAGTAACTGCAACCAGAAATAACGCTTTCCAGGACAAAAAGTGTAACTCACAAGAGCTTGCCGCTCAAAGGGAGGTAAAGTAAATTTTTCTAACAAAAAGTAAGGTCCCATAGTGGCACAGTATTTCGCAGCAGGGGTTTCAGATGCAGGATACCTTTCAAAAGGTTTTGAGACCTCTAACTGAGCCATTGTCTTGCCTCCTACTGGATCATGGTAGGCCGAGACAGCTGTCAAATGCACCATCAATGAGGAATAACTCAGGCCCAGGTCAGACAGTTGAAGCAGGCACTCGTGATCTGGGGGTGGGGCAAAAAAGGTCCAGATCTTTGGCAGTGGCCCAAGAGAGAAATGCTTCCACTTCATGGTATAGGTAGTTGTGGTGATGGTTTCTCTCGCCCACCAGAATTTAAGCTACCCTAGGGGAAACCCCAAACCATGAAGCAGCTATGTCCTGAGGTGCCACACATGAAGATGAAGGGACTTCAGTCCCGGATGAACCAGTGTGCCCTTTCCTGAGTGGAGAAGGTCGAAGACAGAGGAAGGGAACTCAGAGGTCCCACCACTAGATGCCAAAGCAGGGGGAACTAGATCTGTCGAGGACAAAATGGAGCTGCTCAAAATCATTCGAGACCCGTCCAATTGAAGCTTGGCCAACACTCTCTGTAAGTGGGAAGGGAGAAATGCATACAGAAACCTTCTTGTCCAAGAGAGCGACAGAGCATCTAGCCAGAAAACACCATGCCTGATTGAGCGAGCAAAACTTGGGAAGTTTTGCATTTGATGGGGTTGTGAATAGATCCACCTCTGGACAACCCCACAGGTCAAAGATGTGATCTATCACCTCTTGTTTTAGCTCCCACTCATGAGCCTTTACCCTGGTGCAGCTTAGACTGTCTGCAGAACATTCTGTACTCCTGGGATGTGAACTGCTCTCAGATGGACTTTGTGCATAACTGCCCAATTCCAGACCTGCACTGCTTCCCCACAAAGGGATACAAGCAAGTGCCTCTCTGTTTGTTTATGTACCACACTATGCACATGTTGTCCATCTGAATCAAAAGGATGGCTTGAAGAAGCATGTGCTGAAAAGCTTGAAAGCATAAAGCACTGCCCTCATTTCCAGTGCATTGATGTGCAAGTGTGTTTCCACAGGTACCACAGACCCTGGGTTCTGTGGTGTCCCAGATGGGCACCCCAACCCTGTTCTGATGCATTCATGGTTAGAACTTTGGAGTGGAAGGGACCTGAAAGATGCCCTGCAAAAGACTGCTGGGGTCCTGCCACCACAACAGGTCTCATTGCATTGGGGTGGAGATGAGAATCAGGTAATCTAGAGTGTCTTCTTCTGATCCCATAGAGAGCCTCAGAGTCCACTCTGTAATCTGCATGTGAGTCTGGCCAATGGGACTGTGGGAATAGCCGCTGCCATGAGGGCAGGAAGGTGGAGAACCACTCTGACAGAGATATGACGATTGAAAGAAACCGGCCCTTGGCCTGACCCACTAAGGTATCTGCCCTGTCCAGGGGAGAAAGGCCATGCCCGGACTGTGTCCAAAACCACCCCAAAGAACTGATGGCACTGGGATGGGACCAGCTGTGATTTGGGGTAATTGACTAGAATACCCAATCTCTGGAAAAGGTGCAGGGCAGCAGAGGGAAGATTCCAACTCCACCCTCAACAGAGCTGCCAGGAACCAATCATCGAGATATGGAAAAAAGTGTGCCCCTGGCACCTCAAGTTCCCTGCCATGACCTCCAGACATTTGGTAAAAACACACGGTGCAGATGACAGACCAAAACAGAGTGCTTTGAACTGATAATGCTCCTCTTGGAAACAGAACCTAAGGAACTAATTGTGAGGGCTGAAATGGGCATGTGAACATGCATATCCTTCATGTCCAGAGCGCAGAGCCACTGGTCCTAGGACAGAAGAGACAACAGGCTTTGCAATGACAGCATCCTGAACCTCTTGTACTCTGTGAAGAAGTTCAGAGCACTGAGATCCAGTATCAGCGGAAATCCCTGTCTTCTTGGGAACCAGAAAATTGGGGTAAAACCTTCCTATCTGGTTTGTCGGCACAGGCTCTATTGCTTCCTGAGAAGAAAAGCCCTGTTTCCTCCCTTAAGAGTGGATATGCACCCTGGATAATGAGAAAATCTCTGTTGAGTGTCTGGAGGTTTTCTTGAAATTCCAGAATGTGACCAAGTCTAATCAGTTGGAACACACGAGCATCAGACGTGATGGACTCCCAGCCTCCCAGGTACCTTGTGAATCTTCTGCCCATATGCTCTTCTGAAGGAGGAGGGCAGTCACCGAGTCAGGAGGGAGGGCAGATTGGGAGAGCTGTGCCCACAGCTCTTTTAGACTTGGCTTGGGGCCAGCAGTGGCTGTAGGAGCCCTACACTTAAACTAGCGTTTGGCCTGCTGAGTTTTTGCCTGACATATATTTTGCCAATGAAAAGGATGCTTCTGTTGTGGTTTCAGATAGTACATAGTATGGACTGACCAAGTGCTGTGCCCTTATCCTGCAGGCTAATAATGATGTCCTGGGCATCCCCACCAAACAGGACAGATCCCCTAAAGGGGCATCCTGGATAGCTGACTGGACATCAGGGCTAATTCTGATACTCTCAGCTAAGAGTACCTTCAGGCTAACAACTGTGGTTGCACCTTGAGTGGAGGAATCCACCACGTCGTAGGTGGCCAGTAATGAATGGCATCCAGCCACCTTGGCCATTTTATAGTGAGCTAAGGACGACTTGGAGTCAGAGTCTGGTAAGACCTTGACGGCAGGTTCCAGCAAGCAGAACAATGTCTTCTGAAATTCCAGCATGTGCAAGACATAGTTCAAAGCATGGATTGACAGAGTCGAAGACGAGTAAAATTTCCTCCCGAGCTGGTCCATTTGTTTAGACTCCTTATTGGGAGGAGAGGTGCTAAGGTGTTGTGGCTTAGTGGATCTATCATGGGCCGCTGTAATGACTACTGAGTCCACCTTCGGATGGACGCCAGATAGTCTTTCCACTCAGGTGTCCTGTAGACTTGGTCAGCTTTTTGGGCATCGCTGGGATGGAGGAGGGTCTCTGCCAAATGGTTGAGGCTAAATCCTCAGAGGTTCCAGACAGGATGGGGTGAGTACCGACTCATGGATCTTTGGGGAGGGGACTGAGGATCTCCTGAGGGACCGGATCCTTATGGGGAGGGGTCAACAATCCCGAGCTGTCATCTGAGGTATCCGAGTCCAGCACAGAATCCCTGGGATCCTCTGGGTTTTCTGACATTGGAGGATCTGGCTCCTGGTGAAAACATCTGGCATCAGGTCAGTTGTTGGTGCAGATGGACGATCTGACATGGGAGGATGAATGTCCACCAGGAAAGGTGCCCTAGGTGGAGGAGCTGGACGGCTAACTGTTGGCCGGTGCAGATGCCTGCTGTCCATTTCAAAGACCAACTGACGCTTGGTTGTCGACCTCCATGAGTTAAGAATCTCCGGAGTCCACCTGTAGCTGCTGAGGAGGTGGAGTGGGAGGAGGTGGATACTGAGAAAACCAGGACCCTGCCCTCCAAAATGGTAGGGGGATAATGAGGTAACCTGGCGAAGAATAAGAACCAGAGAAGCCATGGTAAGAACAGTCTGGCATCAGGGCAGACAGAGGATACCCCAAGGAGAATAGGCTGAAGACGGAAACCCAACATGAGGCTGTATCGATGGAGAGACACACTGCCCAACGGCAGTCCTGATGGAGGGAAGGCTGAAATACCTGATGTGGGATAGCCAGAAAAATGTCTCACTGGGGATAGCCTGTCGAGGCCCCAGTGGAGGGAATCTGGTGTCAGCCCTGACGGTGGAAGGGCTGATCGATAGCCCCAATGGGCAGATCAAACGGTGGACCCGACGGAGGAAGACCTGATGGGCCTGCCGTTATCACCATAGGGACAGAACTCCCTGAAAAAGGGGCCCTCATGAGGTGTCCCATCTGGAGAAATGTGAGGAGTACCTGACAGTGAGAAGTCCGACAGTGGAACTGAAGTAGATAAGGGTACCTGCGGGTGTTGAGGAACCGGGTCAGGTGTTGCAAAGGTGGCATAGGGGCCACCACAGGGCGGATGGCTTTCCATCTTTGGGAACCCCCGCGATGGGTGGACTGGTGTCAGAGCTTGTGTCCTGGTGTAAGTGGGGAAGCTCTGACCGGGTTCGGTGACAGGGTTCTGCACCCTTTGGAGAACCCAGATCTCTGGAATGAATGATTCCAGCGCCTGTCAGCATCATGCCAGAGCCTGACGGACAGGAGTCAGTCAGGGGATCATTGGAGGGGCCGATGATTGACTTACTGACTTGGATTGTGCGGGAGTTGGAGAAGCTGGCTCCTGACTTATCAACCCAGACTAGGCAATCATTGAGGGGCCGATGAGTAACTTACGCCGCCTTAGAGCCCGAGGTAATGGGACAAGAGCGTGGTGGCCTTGAAGAACCGAGGGCCCACCATCACCGAGACCAGTGGCAGCAGGTGGACCAAGGCCTGACCAGTTGGCGGAGTGCAGGCATGGTCACAGCACTTACCTTCTGGCTAGAAGGGCTGGGTCCTCCAACAAAGGGCCTGTGGGCATCTTCAATGAGGATGGGCATGCTCCAGTTCCCCATGTTTCTTTTTATCCCTCTGCTTTTTATGAGGGTCTACAGGTGAGGAAGATGCACTCTTCAGTTTCTTCAACTCCTGCTCCATCTAAGCCTTATTTTTCTTTTAGGATGTGGGTCTCCAGGGTTTGCTGGCATCGTTTCACATGGCCTGATAGAAGTGGGTGTAGGCTTCGCACTCTCGACCATATGGCTAGGCCTGAGACAGAAGAGACACAGAGAATATTGATCTTTGGCGGCAGCTGTACTCTGCATGAACTGTATTTGTTTTATGCGGATCTGGTGAGGACATACAAACAACATGAAAATTAGCAAGAATAAGTGAATACTGGCCCAGTGGCGCTGAGGGTTGAGGTGCTGGATGCCACACTTGCACTGCCTGGCCTCCAGATTCGGGAATGGACTCGGGTTGTCGGTGGGTAAGCAGGGAGGATCAGGACCGAGCATCCGAGACTGCTCTCCTGATCCTGGGAGGGCTGGAGAAGCCACCGCTGCAGCGTCCCTGGGGATGCCCGGGGCCACTACATGCTGGACTGCATCTAGGGAAAAGCATGACTGATGTCGGCACACTGTGCCTGGACATCATGCATGTCCATGCTCCAGTGGGTACAACTAAGTGGAAAATGGCTGGGCTCGACTGCAGCTTGATGGCCACACCTGCCTCACCGGAGGACTCTTGTGGAATCGCACTGAGGGGGGTCCGAATGTCCGCCGGGAGGGTATGGGAGGTCCTCCAGCGGACTGGCGACGGCCGTACAGATCCCCATCATGTGAGTGAGCTTGGTGCTCTCCCGCGGCAGGGTCAAATAGATGCCCCTCGCCGTAATCACGGCAGCAAGTGATGAAAAAGAAAGATGTAATAAAAAAGATAAGTGAATACTTATCGGAAGGTGTTCTATACTGTGGCGACAAGCTAGAGTTGGTGAGGGCGTTGCGCGGTTAATAGTGGGAAAGAACTGAGGGAGGACATGGGGACTGCCCACTCTATAGGGTCATGCTGACATCAGTCACATGACGCCTGGTGAGCAGTTCCCACCAAACTATGCTAGCAAAGTTTCTTTGTAGTCCTGACGCCAGGAGTCATTCAAATGTAATACCTACGGCAACAGCCCTCTCGAAGTAAGATCAGTGGTGACTCTAGCACTTTAAGGTTAGTCTAAAGGCCCATCTTTGGGATGCAACAGATATGGATACAATTGCTGAACGCCACCTTACTTACTGTGATCTGTGTGATTCTGCCCTACATGTTGTGCCCCGCTTACCTGTATGACATTACTGACTTGAATACTGCTTCTAACTGTCTTTGTTCTCAAGCTACTTACTGAATTGTTTAATCGATAATATCTGTACACTGTAATTCCTTATGTCTCTCTCCTTCCGCATTTTTGGTATTAATTCCAGGTAACCCTTGATAAAGGGACACTGTCTCGGTGGGTTTACCTGGTAACCGAAATCCAGCAAATAAAACAGTTATTAATGTCAGGTGGTGTTCGAGACCATAACAGGCTATTGTTTATTCTGAGCTGAGTAACTGTACTACTTAAATGAATTTGTTTTGTTAGAATGCCATATTACTTTTTGTCTCCAAATATTTTATGTCAGTACTGTCTTCCTAATTAGCATATACTTTATATTATATGTGTACATTCCCAGAATGTCTACCAAATATTATTTTATACATATTTCACATTCTCAGAATGTCTAACAAATTATGTTTTGTTGACTCAGACACACACACACACACACACAGATAGAATAAGACAGTTATATCAGAGGGGATGGTAGTGCCCCTATAGTTGGGGTTCATTTGGCATTTTAATGTTAAACCCCTATTGTTGTACCTTAAGTTTGGTGTTGTCTGACAAAGTTGCCCAACATTTTCATGTGCAGTCAGGCTGTCAAAGTCTCAGAATGTAAAAAGTTTTGTGATGCCATCTTGTTCAGTTTTCACATGCACAGCGCCAAAAATGAAAACAGCATGGGCTCTATGCACTAATGTACACCAGGCATGCGCATCCATGCATCTGGTACGCACAGCTCCGACCCATGGACAGGCATGAACAGGCCAGCATTCACTATTACTGGCCACCTGTCCATGGGCCCACCCCAGCACACAGCTGCATGGGGGCAGATCAGAGGACACAGGCAAGCATCCAATCAGATGCCCATTCTGGGTCCTAAAGTCGATCCTCTGCTGTGTGGGAACAGGGGTCCTGGAAAGGTGTGGGACCGGTTGTGTTATAAAGACCAAAGGCAGTTTGGGCAATATAATACAAAATGTTTGCTCACACAGCAAAATGAGAATTTGATTATAGTATCTCAAAAAATAAGGAAATTCTTTGCAAAAACTGCATTAATGCACCAGTTAGGTAACTTAATGCTACAAAATTAGGGAACTGTGGTGTTAGGGTTTCTAACCATAATACCCCCACCCCCAAGCAACAAGGAAAAAACATTTGGATTTGGGTCTCTGGAGTCTTAGCAAAGCAGTGGTGGGGTCTTCCTTGGGGTTGTCAACCTAATGCTCACCCTCCCCATAGGCCCTGTGTAAAGAGAAAAATCATGTTTGATGTCATTTGTTCACAGAATGGGATGCACATTAGGGTTGACAACCCCAAGGAAGACCCCACCACTGCTTTGCCAAGACTCCAGAAACCAAAATCCAAATTTTTCCTTTTGTTGTTGGGATGGTGGGGTGTTACTGTTGGAAATCCATATGCTACATTTCCAAACTCACTGGTGTAGCATTGTTCAGTGAATTTCCTAATCAGTGCAGTGTTTAATTCAATTAATTAGTAAAAGGTTAGTGTTGGTTTGCAACTAGCTGTTATGTATTATAAGCTTTATTTTCAGACGAGTGCTTATAAGTTTCATTCCAGAAGGCAGACTTAACAACTCATAAGGAATGCTGTGATATTTATAAACAATGTCATGAAAATGCACTGCATAAACACTGCAAAACAGCTACTGCCATTTCACTAAGCAGTTACAAGTGAGTTGAATAGGCAGTGAAGGATGGTTGGAAAACAGTTGAAAGCTTCAGCAGTTCGAGTTGCCACTGCAGTAGCATCACAAAAATAAAAAGCTACACCAGTGAGTTGATGGAACAGTTTAATGTGACTTGTACTGTACAGTCCTAGCACTTTGACACCCCAGAATAGCTACTTTCCAATTTTTCCCTTTACCCCATCCCACTTTTATATTATTCTCATCCCGCACTCCACTCACACTACCTCCTCCACTACTCTATGCTTTCCTACTAACTGCGTCCTTTCTCCTTCCACCCACTCCCTTTGACAAAGTAAATTGGCCCAGCCGGTTTCTTGCATTAAGTATCCTAATCCCTCCTTTCTCCGAGTTTAGTCACCCCACTAGAAAGCTCTAGCTTTTACTACCTGTATTTGTATTTTCATTTATGTGTTACTTACTAACTGTACCGAACTTCTATGCTGTATTTACATTAATGTTTTTGCCTGGGGACATCCAGTGATCTCTGTATGTTATCACCTGTTATTATTTTCAGATTATTCTGTTAATGACGTGGAACCTCTGTAAATGAGCATTAACTCAAAGATTGTAATCTGAGAATTCAATAAATAAATAAATATCATGCACCTTATTAATAAATTTCTTCTTTGGGCACTGTCCCTAAGAAATGCAAAGTGGCACTTGTGGTTCCTATCCGTAAAGGGGCAAAAGATCAAAAACTACACACCAATCTCTCTCTCTGCACAGTTGCTAAAATCCAGGACAGGCTACTGTATAACAAACCCATGCCTTCCTTGAGCACAATCACTCTCTGACCAATGACCAGTAAGTTTTTGCAAAACCATGGCACCAACACAGCTCTGGTGTGTTTGATCTCTGACATTCTCAATGCCATGGATTTAAGTATGGCTACTGGAGCAATCTTTGTCAACCTGACAAATCCGCTTGACTTGGTCAATTGTGACCTACTACAATCTAAACTTTGGGCACTGGCTTGGATGACCTCTCCTGCCTCTGGTTCAAAACTACCTGTCTGGATGGAAACAGAGTGTAGGTGGCAGGGCTGCACCTCTGCTATTAGGTTGATAATGAATGGGGTACCCCAAGACTCTATCCTTCACCTCCTCCTCCTTTCCCTATTCATAATGATATGCTGCTTAACTGTGGAGGGCCACAGTAAAGCTGTATGTGGATGATGCCATTTTATATACAGTAAGTCTTCTGAAGACATAAATTGGATTAACAACCACTTGAAATGACTTCCACCCTCTCAGAAATTGGTTTCTAAAACACCAACTTGTCCTAAATACAAAAAAAGCTATGTTATTTGGCCAAGAAACTTGGCCCTGAGAGACACCTTCTAAGCTAGCCACCATCAATGGTGTCAGTCTTGAAGTGGTGCAGTCATTCAAATATCTAGGGGCAGAGTTGGACAAAACCATGACCTTGAACCTTATGCAGATGCCTTGGTCAAAACACTACAGCAGAAGCTCCAGCTCCTTTACAGGCTTATTTTCTACCTCTTTAGAGCTGCTTGCCTACTGACTGCTAGCAGCACCCTCATGCTTATCGCTTCTATGAAGTCCCAATATTACAGTCTGCTTGTGAATCTGTGCTATCCAGACTAAAGACTCTATAACAGAATTGGGTATTTTGCAGCTGGTGCCCACTGTAGAGATGACCACTGTGGACTGCTTGCAACACTGGGGTGACCTCTTTGAAAGCAACGCTGCGTTATCCCTTGTACCTTCTAACTTTTAAGCTACTGAAACTCCCCACTCCCCGTCTCACTGGAATAATCCAGCATGAACAACATGCAAGGCCTCTGAGATCTGCTGCCAGTCCACTGCTGGACATCCCCAGGATACCATATGCAGTCAGGAGGACATCCTTCTCCTTCGTAGTCCCCACTCTTGTGAAACTCTCTACCTCATGAAATTCTTTAGCTCCTGCAACTGCAGTCCATGACCTATTGCTCCTGTGGTGTACCTTATATGCATTATTACTTGCTGCTTTCTGTCTACCTCTTTGTAAATATTGTGCAACTTAAACTGCAATTGATGACTATTGCTCCTTGGTGTACCTTACATGTATTGTTACTTACTGTTTTATCGGTCTACCTCTCCATAAATATTGTGCAACTTAACCACCTAATGTATGTAACTAATACCATTGTATCTTTCGTGTATATTATTTGATACACTTTCAGTAAATGCATATTTTATTCACCTACTGTATGTAACTAATTCTGGGTCTCCCCTGAAAAGGAACCATCTTGTCTCAGTGGACCAACCCAGTCATCAAAATTCAAATAAATAAATACATACATACATATAGTACGACACACACACACACACACACACACACAATGCAGAAACCTACATTGATATTGACACTGAAGAACGCAAGGCACACAAAGTAGGGAAATGAAAAACATTAGGGTTTTGGGTCTCCAGCATTTTGATGAATTAGTGGTTGAGGTGTTTTTTGGGATTGTCAACCCTAATGTCCACCCCCTACCCCAGCCCTTAGCCTAGTATCTATTGCACAAGATGCATCTCCAAGCCAATGCCTCATAGTGGTACATTGTTCAGAGGTAGTGAAGTATGGCTTGCCACATGCAGTTGCAGCTAACCTGCAGGCCCTGTGCAAGGAAGAGACATAACATCTGACCTTACCTGCTCAGGGAGGAAGTGGGTAGCAGGCTTGCCAATCCCAAAAGAACACCACACCACTGATTCACCAAGACTCTGGAGACTCAAACCCCTAATGTTTTCTCATGTCCCTACTTTGTGTGATTTGCATTCTTCAGCCCAAATGCCTGCATTAACGTATGTTTTCAATGAATTTCTTCTTTGCAATAGTGGAACTGTATCCTTATTTATGCAGAATAAATAAACAGAATAGTACAGACATTTCTAGCCTGTTTCAACAACTGACAAAACAGAAAAATATTTAGTCATACTACCCTATAAGTCCCACCCAATGCATACAAGCACACACACTCAGCCTCCTACCATTGACATCTCTTCAGTAGTCATCTGTTTATTCACTATTGCTACAAATGAGGGAGAAAGCCTCAAGGATGGGATGAACCCCAACCCAAACCCTCACATCAACTTAGTGGTGTCTAGTCACTGCTGCTGTAATGGGGTGGTGGCTGAAAAAGATGTAAGTATGAGATAGGCTGAGGCTGCACTCGATCCATCCTCCCAACCCCCACCACGTCCCTCACATCACCTTAGTGGCTGACTGTACATCAAGCAATCGGGGCAGGGAAGAGACTTGAGAATGGGAAGGGCTGACACTGCACCTTGGCCATCCCCCCATGCAACACTACTCCTCAGTGGTCATCTGTTAATTTATTATTGCTATAATGTGGGGTGGGGGTCATGTAGTAGTGATTATCTGTACACTGACTTTTGCTGCAGTGGGGAGAGAGAGATCGAGAATGGGCTCAGCCCATCCCATCCCATCCCCACCCCCACACACACATCACATATCCTTAGTGGTCATCTGTTCATTAACTGTTGTGGTAATGTGGACGGAAGGGTCTTAGAAAGAGGGATGGGCCCCAGCCCCCACCACATCACCTTAGTGTTCATCATTCCATTCACCATTGCTAAAATGAGGGGAACTGGCCTCAGGAATGTGCCATGGCCCATCTGCCTTCTTACCTCACCTATGATGTGAGAGTGCATAATGAGGATTAAAAATACTGATCTCAAAACTAGGTATTGAACACTTAAAATATGCTTTTCTAAGTGTATATGACTTAATATGATTGCAAAAAAAGTAATATGAACACATGTTTTCAAAATAAGAACATATGGCTTTAATAGTTATGCGTTCTTTTTACTTGAATTTCAACACTGTCCCATTTCTTTAAACAATACTATCAAATCTGTAAAAAGGACTCAAAAACACTAATAACAACTTTTAAACAGAAGTGCAAGCTATCCGGGACAATAATTTTACATATATAGTATTTTTCAAGGAGTGATGGTTTGACCATTTTTCCTGTGTTTGCATTGCTAAGTCTATGAATGTATACCTTTTACAATGTGAACACATGATTTCAATATACTGAACGCATGGCTTTAATAGTTAGTTTTAGTTTAGTTTAGTTTATTGTTCTAGGAATTAATACCTTTGAGCCAAAGGCTCTTTTACAAAGGTTCACGTCATAAAAGTACATAAGCAACAAGACAATGTTACAAACAATTGGCAAGCAGTTTAAAAGGCTGCAATACCACAGTAACGCTCAATTACAGGAAAGAATGAAACTCAGAGGCAATTTAAGGAAAAGAATAAGGATGGAAAAGTAGGAGGAGATAGGTGAGAGAAAATAAGAAGTTCAGTAGCAGACAGGACCAGTTAGTGGTACTCCGAGTGTCTTTGTCAAGTGAGGGGTCGTGGCATTGATGGGACAGCTGAAAGTGCAGTCAGAGGGTACAGTCTTTAGTCAAAGCAGTCACAGCAGCTGGAGGCTGTGAGGTGAGCGTATAGCATAGATTTGAAAGCTCCCAGTGATGTGGAGGATAGAGTGGGTAGTTAAGGGCATTGTAACAGGTAGGGGCATGATATGCAAATGATCTTTGCCCCTGAGCAGTCCGGCATCTGGGGACCTGAAAAGGTTGGTGCTCAGATCTTCTGGTGGGACAAGTGCGTTATTCAGGCAGAGTAGACCTTGGATACACGCGGAGTGAGTCCCAGGATTGATTTTTGCCATCAAGCATGTGAGATACTTTAGGCGATTTGAGAGTTGTAACAAGCTGGTTTCCATGTAAAGCTCACAGGTGGGTCCGTTGCCAGCGCTCCAGTGAGGAGTCGACAGGCCTTGTTTAGGGCTGTTGAGATGCGCTTAGTGTGGGTAGTAGTAGAGCCATAGATAATTAGACCATAGTCTATGATTGAGATGACGAGCTTTGTACCGCAATCCTCAAGGCAGCTTAGTTAAAGAATTGATGGTTCTGGTACAGTATTCCAATGTGTTGGTTCACTGTTTTGCCAGGTGATTAATGTGGGCACAAAGGTAAGACATTGGTCAAATGTGATGCCAAGGTATTTGAAAGTATTCACTTGTTCAAGTATATTTCAGGGAAGTTTTATTGCGAGTGGAATAAGCCTTTTTCTGTTTTGATGACTGCTAAAAGCATGGTTTTTGTTTTTTGTGATTTTAGGACCAG
Organism: Neoceratodus forsteri; assembly: GCA_016271365.2. Lineage (NCBI taxonomy): Eukaryota > Metazoa > Chordata > Ceratodontiformes > Ceratodontidae > Neoceratodus > Neoceratodus forsteri. Next base: position 673,747,924 of record CM028130.1, read on the forward strand.
CTTAGGATCAAGGAACCACTTATCAACACAAGAGAAAGCAAGATGCAAGCTCTGATGTAGTGGTTTGGGATCCTTATGAGAGGAGAATTACAGCGTCATCAGCATATAGTATTATTTTTCTGGGCAGGATTCGGGAGCGAGTTTAGGAATAGGCTGAAAAGGAGAGGCCTAAGATTGATCCCTGGGAGACACCAGAGAGGACCGGTTTAGAGTCGGAGACAACATCAGAGATTTTACTGTTTGTGATCATGTGCGGGTAACTTTTACTCAGGCACCTGGTCCCTCAGCTAGCCCAATACTGTGCAGAAGTGAGATTAATAAGCCATGGTGAACAGTTTCAAAAGCTTTTGTGAGGTCAATGAAAACAGCTCCAGTTTGGTATCCCTATCCATGGCATTGTGAACTTCTCCTGAGAAATCTAGTAGGCCGCCAACGTACTGTTTCCTCCTAAATCCGTGTTGTTGCATGCAGAGTAAGTTATACTTTGCAGGTAGTCTGAGAGTTGATCAGCCACGACCCATTCAAGGGCTTTGAGAGGGGTGGAAGTATTGATATAGGCCGATAGTTCCTGTGTGGATTTGTCACCCTTGAGCACTGGTGTAACTATAGCGGACTTCCATTTGCTAGAAATTGACTTCGGCAGAGGGAGAGATTGAGAATTTTGGTAAGAGGTGGATCACTTCTTCCAAGGTGAGAGACAGAATTTTTAGATCAATGGTGTCCCTGCTAGTTATTGATTTAGAGCAAGCCTTTTTATGTATTTGTAGGCTTCATGTGCCTTAACTATTTTAAAGTGGAATAGCGGTTGGTCAGTTGAGGTGATGTGGGATGCGAGTTTGGCCAGGACAGGTCCGAAGAAGTCTGGCAGGAGGATCCCACTGAGGTCTATGAAGGTTTTATTTAGGCATCAGCTATAACCTTTGGGTCAAGGGGTGAGCCATCAACATTCATTAACGAGGAGAGGATTTGGACTGTTTGCCTGTAATATTTCAGTATGTTGTCCCAGAAGGATCTCCCATCACCCCAGGTGGTTGCTAGGGCATTCTTGAAATAGAAGCTCTTCATTTGCCTGATTTGCAAGGTGCATAGGTTGCGGCCTGTTTGTACTTCATGATTCTGTCAAGGAGCCTGTGCCCTGGCTATGGCTTCCAAAGATGGTCACGAGCTTTGAGCTGAGTCAGTAGTTTGGCCGTGATCCAAGGATTAGAGAGAGCTTTGATTTTATGCTTTTTAATGGTGCGTAGTGTCACAGGCAGTGTTGAAAGTTGTAATAAAGAATTCTAGGCAACGCTCAACATCTAGCGATTGTAGATTGGGGACCAGTCTTATTGTAGGAGACAGGTCTTGAGTTTAATGAGATTTTGTGATACCACTCTACTCAAGATGGTTTTGGAGGCAGTTTAAGGAATTTATTTGTCCAGGTACAGATCATAGGGGAGTGGTCTGATAGAGTCGAGAGAACCGTAGTGTTTTTATCCGTCCGGTGACTAGTAAGTATCCAGTCAATGAGAGTGCAAGTTCCAGTCTTGTAGTTTTTCTAGTCGGAGAGTTGACCATCTGCGTTAGGTTGGCTGCTAGGATAGCATCCTTGCTGGATCCGATATCAGAGGCGAGCCAATTGATATTGAAATCACCAAGTAGGAGGAGCTCAGTGTCAGGAGGTTGCAATCTTACAAATTCAAGAACTGTCTGGAGACCGGATCGAGGGTCTTTAGGAGGATATAGACTGCAGCCATGGTTAGCACTTTGTTTTGGGCACCAAGAAGTAGCTTGACAGGGAGAAATTGCACTAGGGTATTTATGGGGGAGAAACCGCAGGGTGACTAGAGAGGTCATCCTAATGTAGATAGTATAACCCCCTTTTTTTTGACCGATCGAGTCTGAAGAGATTGTAGCCTTGGAGCGAGATTGAATGATCTGAGTGTTAACGATAGCCAGGTCTCAACAATAGCTAGTATGTCAGGATTGTTTTGACCAACAAAGGCTTGACGGTATGCCAGCTTAGGAAGGAGGCTGCACATATTTAGGGTAGCAATGGAGAGCCCTTATCAGCTTTTGCTAGCTTTGTTAACATGTTTGAGACAGGGCCAGGTTTGGGTGACCCCACCTGACATAAGAAGGAGGAGGAGCAGGAGTTTTAGGGATATCACCGAAGCTCATAGTATGTCACGCTTTTCCTCAGTTTTTTGACTGGTTTGGAGACAGTGTAGTCGCCTAGGGTCCCAACAGAGGGGGATGGCTAGCAACAGGTGTTGATATATCATCTTTCCAGCGGGTGGGCAGCCATTTGCACCCAGTCCTTAGTAAGGGGTGCCTCAGGTAAGGGTAAGGAGGATTTTCCATGGTTCCATGTTGCAGGTAGCAGGTTATGATGATTACAGTGGGAGGTTGCGAGGGGTAGGAGGAGAGAGAAGTTGCACAGTGGATAGAAGAGGAGAGAGCAGAAAAGACAAGAGGAGGTTTCATGGAAGGCATTGTTGGTGAAGACAGCATAACGCTGTGTACAAGGAGTGTCAGGCACAGGGTGTAAGCAACCAAAAGAAATGAAGTAGAGGGTAACAAAGAGATTTTGGGGTTTTGAAAGGGTATGCTTAGTCCTGCAGAGGATGGAGTCAGCAGAGCCTAGAGGAGGGGAGAGTATAGGCGTGGGAACAGGATTGAAGGTAGGTTAGGGGCAGGTCCTATGTGCAAGGCCAGAGCGAAGAGCCTATTTAATAAAGGTCGGAGGGTAGGGGCGGGCGAAAATTTGCGGAGAGCAGTGCAGTGAATGGGCGCCGAGCCCAGCACAGCACACTATCAATGGCACCAACGGGAATGCAGTGGCTGGAACCAGCGGCCAATGGGCGAGCGCCTCAGAGCGCGGTCAGCTAATTACAGCCGATCCCTGCTTTCCGCCCAGTGAAGTCCTTACCGGCTTCTGTGAGGGGTTTGCAGCAGCTGGTGGTGGCATCGGGGCTCCCCGAGCCGCCAATGAGGCACACGGCTGGCTGGTCCAGGAGTCCAATCTGGGGTAGAGAGACAGAGGCAGCTGTAAGTATACAGTATTTAAGCAGAAACAGGCTATAGCAGTACAAAAGAGTAGTGACGCTGGAAGAGATACATTCGGTCAGGGGGGGGGGGGACAGGGGAAAGGTGAAGCAGGATATAGTGTAGAAGGAGTTAGCTAGACAGGAGACGGAGAAAATTTAAATGATAAAGGAGTGTCCTTTAGAGGTAGCGGGGTGGGGAAGCTGCCAGAGAAACTATCAAGTTTAAGTGATCGAAGGCACTGGCGCGGCTGAGTGGGTAAGGTTTGCAGCTCAGAGATCAACAGAGAGGCTTTGCAGAGGGATAGAGTTACTAGTGAGGAAAGATGGCGATGATTGGGGAAATAGAGTTAAGCGGACAGCAATAGGCAGACAGGAAAAGGTGGGGAGAGAGCGATGGTGCACATAGCGGTTCCTTAGTCGAGAGAGAGACAGTGCACCTTGGTAACAGACAGCAGGCCGTGAATCGCAAACATGAGGCTCGAGTTTAGGCGGGGGCTGGTACTGATAGGAGTGTCCAAGGAAGGTTCATGCAGGAGAAGGGACAGAGAACAGACAGACCAGAGAGTAGAGTTCAGCAGGGATGTGCAGGCTAGCCATGCACTGAGAGAACGAGAGAAGCAGTAAGACTGAGCTAAGCAGGAGCAAGGGTACAGAGTAAAATAGCAGAATACAGTAATTTCAAGTAAAACAGTCACTATTCTCTTGTGGTTTTAGATAATAGTACAGCAGTATCGGCAATATAGCATTCAGAAACATACACAGTACTAGTAGATGCAAAAAAAATCACTAATTTAGAAACAGTTATTGGGAAACATGTGTGCAACCTAGCGCAGTGCAACAGAAATAAGGCAAGGTCCTGGAAGCAGTTTGCTAACTGTAGCTGGTCAGAGTAATTAAAATTTTAGGCCAAAAGTGTCCAGGCAAAAATTCGCCAAGAACAGTGCAAGTGAATGGGCGCCGAGCCCAGCACAGCACACTATCAATGGCACCAATGGGAATGCAGTGGCCGAACCGGGCGGCCAATGGGCGAGCGCCTCAGAGCGCGTGTCAGGCCAATTACAGCCGATCCCTGCTTTCCGGCCCAGTGAAGTCCTACCCGACTTCTGTGAGGGTTTGCGGTGGCTGGTGGTGGCGTCGGGGGCCTGAGCCGTCGCCAGCGGTCACACAGCTGCGGTCCAGGAGTCCGATCCGGCTTCTGGCGAGGGTTTTGCAGCGGCTGGTGATGGCGTCCTGGGGACTCAAGCCGTCCAGCGGGCACATGGCTGGTGGTCCAGGAATCTGATTGCATCTGATAGGGTTTTGGCGGCTGGTGGTGGTGTCGGGGCCCGAGCGCCAACGGGCACACGGTTGGCCAGTCCAGGAGTCCCATCTCGCTTGTAAGGGCTCTTGTGGCGGCTGGTGGTGGCGGGGGCCAGATCTGTTATGGTGTTATGGATCTGTATTACATGAATTCAGAAACATTTCTGTTTTCTCTAAATATAACTAACACATCTGCAAAAGGATTCAAAAGCACACTACTTAAAATGTTTAAAGGGAATGCATGCTATTAGGGACAACAATTTTACATATTTAGTATTTTTGCAATGAGCAATGTTTTGTTTTTCCTGTGTCTGCATTGCTAAGTCATACAAACATATGCCTTTTGCAATACGAACACAAGGTTTTTGATACATAGATACATAGATGGTTATGCATTTGTATTACTTGAATTTCAACAATTTCTGTTTTCTCTTAATAAAACTAGCAAATCTATAAAAAAGATTCAAAATCACACTACTTTAAAACTTTTAAGGAAACACATGCTATCAGGGACAACAGTTTTCCTGCATTTGCACTGCTAAAGTCAAACAAACACATCATTTTAATATGCAATAACTTTTAATATACGAACACAGGGTTACAACATACAAACACATGGCTTTAAAAGCTATACGTTTGTATTTTGTAATTTCAACACTTTCAATTTCTCTAAATAAAACTAACAAATCTATAAAAAGTGACCAATAGCACACTACTTAAAACTTAAGGGCAAGCACATGTGATCGGGCAACAATTTTGCATACTTAGTATTTTTGCAATGAGCAACAGTTTGTTTTCCTGTTTTGCATTGCTAAGTCATACAAACACATGCCTTTAAGTAAACGAACACAGGTTTTTGATACATAGATACTGTCAGCAGATAAGGGCCTATGCCCCACCCCGCCTGTCCATCTCAGCTCAGTAGATCACTTTAAGTTTGCCTAGAAGTTTGTTGCCCTGACTCCAGGATTCCCTTATGTCTATCCCATGCATTCTTAAATCCGTGATTTCAGCCCCCACCACTTCCTCAGGCAGGGTGTTCCACTTGTCCACCACCCTTTCTGTGAAGAAGGTCTTCCTCACGTTCCTTTGAATCGCCTCCTCCAACTTCATCCCATGTCCTCTAGTCCTGGAACATCTTTTTCGCTGTAAAATAGTGGTCTCTTTCCTGCTTGGGGCATGCTATATCCTCAGCCCACCCCCCACCCCCAAACGATATGTTGTTCCAGTTTTTCTGAGTTAAATTTCAACAGCCAAACCCTTGACCATTCTTCAGGCATCTGCAGGTCCTCCTCATTCTGTCTACACCCTCTGGCATGTCCACTCTGTTACAGAGCTTCATGTCATCAGCGAACAGGAAACTCTGCCTTCTAGGTCCTGCACAATGTCACTGATGAAGATGTTGAACAGGACCTATCCCAGCACTGATCCCTGTGGCATACCACAGGTCATTCTTCCCTCTGTGGGTGACAGTCATTTACCACCACCCTCTGTGTCCTGCCATGCAGCTAATTACCCACCCACTGCCTACTGTCCTGTCCACTCCCATAGTCCCCAGTTTGTTTAACAGCCTTCCATGCGGCACAGTGTCAAAGGCCTTGCTAAAGTCCAGATAGACCACTACCACTGCCCTCCCTGATCCACCTCCCTTGTCATCCAGTTGAAAAATTCAATGAGGCTGGTCTGGCATGACCCCAGGTGAAACCATGATGCCTTGGGTCCTGTAGCCCGTTAGTAACCAGATGTTCCACCAATCTCTCCTTCAGTAGTGCTTCCATTATCTTCCCCACTACCAAGGACAGGCTGACTGGTCTGTAGTTCCTTGCTTCCTCTTTGTTCCTACTTTTGTATAAGGGGACTACATCTGCTGTCCTCCAGTCTTTGGGTACCTACCCTGTTTCCAGTGATTGGCTAAACAGGATTGCCAGAGGTTCAGCCACCTCCTCTTAGTTCCTTTAGGACCCTGGGGTGCACCCATCTGGCCCCATTGCTTTATCATCTCTTATTCCTTCCAGTTCCTTTGGGACCCTTTCCTGTAAAGGGACTTGTGTCCATTTCCATCCCTTCCCACCTTGTAATCCCTTCATGCCCATTACCTCCACTTCCTCAGTAAAGACTGAGCAGAAATATCTTTTCAGTATGTCAGCTTTACAGCTGTCATCCTCCGCACCCTTCCTCCCCCTCAGTCTCGCTTATCCCTCCCTTCGCCCTTCCTTTTCACTTATGTACCTGTAAAGGTTTTGTCCCTCTATCCACTGATTCTGTGATGCACTCTTCTGTCTGAGCTTTGACTTCCCTTACTGACCTCCCTGCCTCCCTTTGCTTCTCCTGATACTTCTTCCTATCCCATTCTGCCTGTGCTCTTTTGTATTGCCTGAATACAATCTTTTAGCTTTCACTTTTTCTGCTACCTCTTGGAAAACCATAATGGCCTCCTCTCCTTTCCCTTGCTAACCTGCTTAATGCATAAGTTTGTTGCTCTTGTAATCCCTTTTTATATATTGTCCACTGTTCCTCCAACGATTCCCTGCCCCATTCCCATTAATGTCTCTTTCAAGCATGTCCCCATTTTCTCCAAATCTGCCCTCCTAAAATCCAGGATACATGTTTTTGTGCAGTTTGGTTCCGCTCCTTCTGTAATTTCAAACCACTGTGACCAGTGGTCACTGTTTCCCCAAGGTGCTTCCCACTGTTACCCTACCACACTATCCCCATGTATAAGCATGAGGTCCAGTATTGCCCTCTGCCGAGCTGGTTCCATGACCAGTTGCTTAAGGAAGGCACCCTGAAGGAAGTCCAGGATAAATCTACTCCTAGTTGATGCTGCTGCTGCTGGAAGGCTTCAGTCCACATCTGGAATACTGGAAGTCTCCAACCAGCACCACCTCCCTTTGTCTGCCATCCTTTGGATGGCTAGCGTTAACTCCCTGTCTTTTCCTCCTGGGCTGGTGGTCTGTAGACCACTCCTGTGTGGATGGCTGACCCCATTTTCCTTTCCAGCTTAACCCACAGTATCTTGATCCTGTTTTGTTCCTCCTGGATCTCTATGGCCTTTATGCCATCTTTCACATAAAGGGTCACTCCTCCTCCTTTCCTGCCTGCCCTGTCTTCTGAATATGTTGTTGCTGGGTATGGCCATCTCCCAGTTGTGGCTATCATTACACCAGGTCTCTGTGATGGCCACAATGTCCAGGTCCGAAGCATGGCAGCCTCCAGATCCTCCATCTTGTTGCTAAGGCTCCTGGTATTGGCACACATGGCCTTCCATGATGTGACCTCCCTGGTCTGTTTTGCTGTTCCACCCAGTCCCTTCCTGGTTGTCCTTTATCCTTGGTTCTCCCTGCTGTCTGCCCTTCTGTCATATTCTGTCCTTTTTCTGCCTATATACCCTTGGGTGCCTATCTCAATCTTTTACACTGCTTTATAGTAATATCTCCTCTTCATGTTCTCTGGTTCCACTACTAGCTACAGGGGGCAATTAGGTATCCTCCTTGCTGACCTGCCCCCACCCCACCCCTTTTCTAGTTTAAATGCTTGTCTATGTAGCAGTTAAACTTTTCATTGAGTGCTTGGATTCCCTCCAGGATGGATGCAGGCTGTCAGGCTTGAACAAGCCTCATCCTCCAGGTGGGTCCCCAGTCACCAATTAATCTGAACCCTTCCTTGCAGCACCTGTTCTTCAATCATGTATTAAAGTCCCTGATGTGCATCCCTACATTCGCCCATGCCCCTCACAGGCAGTTCTTCCAAGAAGGTGACGGATGTAGCTACTTGCTTGAGAGCCTCCTCAATTTTCTAAACTCATCCTAAACTTACTTAGGCTCCCTGTTTGTCAAGTCATTAGTGTCTAGGTGGATAATGATATCCAGCCTCCCTCCCACCTTGCCTTCCCAGTGATCCCCAGGATCTTCCTCTAATGTCTTCACACCGTGGCACCTGGTAGGCACTCCAGCTACTGTCCTTCCCCTTGCATTTTCCTAGCTCAATCCCTGTACAATAGGGTCCCCAGCAGGATTCACTTCCTCCTCCTCTGGGGTCCACTGCTCCCCTCACTGAGGTCACCTCCTCGGTTGACCTCCACATCCTTCCCTTCCACTTCTCTGGGTGCTTCTGTCTGGTTGTCCCCATTTGCCGGGCGGCATATGAGTTCTGGAGTGGAACAGGATGTGGGATGTGCCTCTGCCTGTCTGTCTGTCCTAACCCTCCCTGAACCACCATTGTTCTTGGCATCCTTTGAGGCACTGGCACTGGACTGGGTGGTCTCTGGATGGGGTGAAGGTCCTCTGACCCAGTTTACCTCACGTCTAATCTGGCTACCTCATCCCACAGTCCAGAGAATACCTACAGATAGGGCAGCACCTCAACATCCAGAAGGTCTGCCTGAATACGGCTCCCCATCTACTGCACTGCACCACTCCCCCCCATTATTCTGCACTTATACAGCTATTACACTATTTGTGTAATTACACTATTTGTCTGTTAGCTATTACACTAGTTGTCTTGTTTCTGAAGCCCTCCTTCTAGTTCCCCCTACATGTGCAGCTCTCCTTCTAGGTCCCTGTGGTTTTTGGAAGTCTTTTACTTAATGTCAGTTTTTTGTAATTTATGCTACAGTAGCCCCAGAGTTGACTGCATATCTAAGTTAGTGCAACTTGTTGTGCAGAGTGGAGCTTACTCCCTTATGCCCCTCCTACTCCACAGCCCCTGCTATTCCCTAGCGTGGCTCCTGTCAATCAGATTTAACAGGGCATTTAATTAACAGCAGGGTGGGTAGGAGGGTGGCAGAAAATCTGCAACAAGTGAAAACAGCAAGGAAATAACAGCTCCACTTAAATCACACTAAAATTGGTTTCATATTTTCAACAACAAGTAAAACAGCAAGGAAGTAACAGCCCCACTTAAAATCATACTAAAACAGGTTTCAAATTTTCAAGAGCAGTAAAACAATTCCCTGTTAGCCCCTTATAAGAAGTGAAAAGATCAACTGCTACCAAGAGAAATCAACAAGAAGCAGTACAAGAAGCAATAAAAGCAGCAATGAACAGTTACTGCACTGAAATGAATTGGATTCCTTCCTTCTAGCCTCTTATGAGAAGCCAAATAGCAACCTGCTACCACCTATGAAAAAACATAAAGACGTGTTTGCAAAAATTCAGTTATCCTTAAAACATATTTTTTCTCAATGCAGACTCTCAGAAACAAAGCAGATTTTCTCAAACATTTCAAAACTACACATTCTGGAGACATAAGAGTACAAAAGAATGCACCTTGGGGTAAACTCTATGTAATCTGCAAGTTTCTGGTGTTTCAGCAGTGTTGTGCCAATGCCGCCACTGTTTCTTTGGGCTCGTCTCTGTGGCACCAATGAATAAGCACACTGTCTATGACAGCAGTTGAGAAGCATGCCACCAACTTGAAAGAAATTCGTCACTGCAATGAGGCGCCCCCATCATTGCAGGGCGTGCCTGCCTGCTTAAACATTTCAATGAACATGGTGGCAGCTGTCGCCGTCCACCTCCACAATCTCTTAGAAAGCCAACCACGGGGTGCCCAATCCCCTGTTGGCATGTTTATAACCCCGCAAGACTTTGGGCACACTGGGAGCCCACCCAGTGTGCTTTGTGTGTTGCAAAGCTGATCATGCTGGAATGTTACTGTCCTCGCCCATCATGGCCACACTGGGAGCCCACCCAGTATTGCCCAAAGAATTCAAATGTTTATCCCTTAAAATAGCTCTCCCAACATGGCAGCTTTTCAACTAGTTGGATGCTATAGCCCCCCTCTGCCGATCATAAGCTCCTAACCCACCTGGGGAATATAATCAAACTGGGCCCTGAAGATACCATTATCTTAGGGGATCTGAATTTAAACTGGCTCTCCAAGACAGCTGCACCCTAGTATCTTTTGTGATACATTTGGGTTTTCTCAACTAATAAATGAACCGACAAGAATCAATTTAAAGAACAGAAGTAGCAGCACCCTACTTGACATCATGCTGGTAAACAAACCCCACCTGTTCTCACACGCTGGAGTATTATTCAGTGACATAAGTGATCACTGTCTTATAGCAGGAATAAGATCATCAGACAAACCCGTTAATCCAGCAAAATTTCTCCGAGAAGATCAAAAAAATCTTAATATCAAGGGATATCTCCACGATCTATGCCACTCTGCATGCTGGCAAGAGTTCTGCCTTACATACTCTGTGGAAATAGCACTTCAGGTGTTAAACAGCATAATCATAGGTGCTCTCAATACTGATGCACCAATCAGTAGTGTTAGAGTGAAAAGCAAATCTTGCCGCTGGTTCTCAGCCGACCTTAAATCTGCACTGCTTGAGAGAGATAAGCCATGGAAAATGGCAAGAAAGACTAAGGAACCAAATGACTGGTTGCTGTTCAGAAAAGCCAGAAATAATCTGCACCAAAAAGTAAGGGATGCTAAGGCTGCTTTCTGTACGGCTGAACTTGATGCCTCTTACCTCAACCCTGCTAGATTCTGGGGCACCATCAAGGGGATCTTAGGGCAGGACTCTAGCACTTCTCTGCCATCTCAAGTGCACCTTAATAAGGTTGCTATCTCCGACAAGCGGGCGTACTAGATGCATTCAACAATCATTTCTACAGCAGGCTGGCCTTGCTTTTGATTCCTCCCAGCTAATCTACTGCAGGCACAACTTAAATCCCAGTCTACTGAGGCTCAGAGGGCTAATTCTTCATTCTCATTCAAACCAATTCTACTGAAGCAAGTAGAGAGGACCTATTGTTGCATTTGGACATTAAAAAGCGCAGGTGCAGACTCTCTTGACCCCTTTTTCTAAAATTGCAATACATGTGCTTGCAGTTCCCTTAACACATCTTTTAATCTATCTTTAGCCTCTGGTTCTATTCCTTCGCTGTGGAAGTCAGCACAAGTGATCCCCTCCTAAAATCAGGGGACCCCATGAACCTCAACAATTATAGACCCATATCCATCCTGCCAGTGCTTTCCAAAATGCTAGAAAAACTAGTGAGCATCCAATTAGAGACTACCTTGATGTTAATAATCGCCTAAACCCTGCTCAGTCTGGGTTTAGGAACAAACATAGCACCACTTCTGCACTTAGAAAGTCACTAATGACTGGCAAACTGAGCTAGACAAAAGAACAGCGTCTGTGCTGTATTCTTGATCTAAGCAAAGCCTTCAACACAGTGGATCATGAGCTGCTACTCTTCACTGCACCCATAGGCCTAGATCCATCCTCTCTTAAATGGTTCAGATGTTACCTCACTGATAGAACACAGCAGGTGAAAAATGAAGGCGACCTATCCTCATCAAAACCACTCCTAAGAGGAGTACCTCAAGGATCTATCCTGGGCCCTATCCTTTTGCCATTTACATTAACAACATTGATCTAATCTCACCAAAGCCAATGTTCACCTCTTTGCAGATGACACTGTCTTATATGTCAGTAACCCATCACCTATAAAGGCCTGTGAAATACTACAATCAGAGTTCTCCCTTTTGCAATACCAACTACTTGAAAAAACTCCTCCTAAATGCAAAGAAGATGAAGCTATGTTCTTTTCCACCAATTACTACACTAACGCCTTCTCATCAAGCATTCTTCCCCAACTATCCACCATCCTTGGTGAAAGCCTTGACTATGTTGACAAATTCAAATATTTAGGGTATGGATTGACAACAGGCTTGATTATACTCAGCATATTGAAGAACTTCTGAAAAACTTTGCCAGAGGCTCGGCCTTTTCTTCAGACTCAAGCATTATTTAACCAGAGATTCAAGACAGAGACTAATCCAGGCCTCATTTCTATCACTTATCGACTATGCAGATTTCCTCTATGGCCACTGTACTATTTCCTACTTAAGTAAATTGAATACCTTGTACCATAGAGCTCTAAGGTTCATCACAGATCTTCCATTCAACACTCATTGCTCTCTCTATGCTGCAGTTGGTTGGACATCCTTACACCTCAGAAGGAACAAAAATGCTGCATTATGGATTTACAAAGCTCTGTCTAACAAACTTCCATCCTATATTTTAGATTGCTTTACACTGGCCACAGCTAGATCATATGCCCTAAGAAGCAATAACTTCATCACCTTGAAGCTACCCAAAGCCTGCACCCGGCATGGGAGATCTGCAATCAGTTACTCTCTTGCAATGGCTTGGAATTCACTGCAGAAGACCCTAAAGTTGACCACCCTATATACCTAACATCCTTTAAAAAGCTCTATACAAGCCTCTTCCCAGAGAAATGCAATTGCTTTCATAAGGCCTAGTCCAATCATATTCTTTACCCCACCCCCTCTTTCTATGCAGCTTTGCTACCTTACAAGACCTCCTCTGCTACCCCTGGCACTTACTTCTGCCCCATTCACTCACTACTAGTTGATTTTAGTCCCATCCAAAACTCCCACCAGCCTCCCCGTGTCATTTTCAGAGGCTACTATCAACACTTTATTAATCATCAATCATATCTGTTTTGGTTTAGATTGCCCTGGAGCCTGTATTATCCAGCTGCACTGCTTGTATATATGTTTATATTATTGTAACCTGTTTTCTTAGAAGTGTTTTGTATATGTCTGTTCTTTGTACCTTCATGTTATTCCTTGACCTATCAGGTCCATCTTGTAAATGAGCTTTGCTCAATGATGTCCGCCTGAATAAATAAAGATTTTGATTATTGATTGATTGATTGATTTTCAGGATTCAGAGATCATGGCACCATGTCTAGGCTTTCTGCATTTCAAGTCAATCATGTGAACATGGTAAAAGCTTTAGGTACAAATATTGGGTGTGATATTAAAAGCTACTCAACCCTAATATATGGGCACGATCCCATATCTGTATATACACAGTATATATTCATTTGCAAAAACTATGTTAATGCATCAGTTAGGGTTTTATTAAAGTGTAAAAGCTGGGAAATTCGACATTAGGGTTACCAAACCTTCACACCCCCACCCTCCACACCAGCAGGCATCGGGGTGTGCCTTGGAAGTCATCGCTCTAACTCACCCCATTCCATGTGTAAATAAGATGACATGGTTCAGTATAAGAGAATGGGGTGAGAGATAGGCCAATGACTCCAAGGCACACTCTGATGCCTGTTGGTGTGTGAAGGGTGGGGTGAGGTGGTAGGGTTAGTAACTAACGTGAAATTTCCAAGCTTTTTACACTTTAATAAAACCCTAACTGATGCATTAAAGTAGTTTTTGCTATAAATTTTCCCTTCTTTTGAGAAACTGTAATGTAACTGGTATGTGGTTGTGGGAGCGTGGCTCTCCACCCCTGCGCTCTCCTCACGCTACCCTTTGCTGCATGATATGCAAAAGTGGGAACATGGGCAAGTGGGAGTGTGGATCCGCTGGGCCCTGCACTCCCACTTCTACACGAAGTACAGACATACTACAGCCCTACAGTCATGAAAAGTAACCCTGTAACACTAATTTGGCAATATCTCAGTATCCGTAGCAACTATGGAAAAATTCCACTGCAGCTGTAATCATGACTTCAGAACCTCCACAAGTGCTTAGCTAAGCTCGGAGGCGAAAAATCTGTATCTTGAATAGTTTTTGAGATACGGTACCGAAAAGGCACCGTGGGCACCACAATTAAATGGAGCACATAACTCAGGCATTTTTAGGATTTTTCACCCAGTTTTCAACATGGCATTTTGGGACCCACCTCATGAACAATGACAATGTCATTTTGTTAATCTGTCCCAAAAGTTGAGTTTGCATAGCAGATGTGCCATTCTGCGCCACAGAGCAAAATCATGTTTTCGGCAGGATGTAAAAATTACAGTGGTATACTGTTCATGAGGAAGTGAGAAAAGGGTAATGTTCCAAAATCAGGAGGGAAAATATGAAAACTGGCGCAATTTATGAGCACGCCAGAAACTGCACAACGCCAGCCGCCCGTGGCGCCTGAGGGCTGAGCCGCTGGATGCCATACCGCGCCACGCCCAACCCAGGTTCAGAACGGACCCAGGTGGCTGGGGGCGGCAGGGAGAGGGAGGATTGAGCATCCCAATGGATGCTCTCCTCCCTCAGGGAGGGAACCAAGAATGCAATCGCTCTGCATCCCTTTGTAGCTGGTAGAAGCACCAACAATTGAAGGGATGGAGGCTCCGCTCGTCAGGAGTCGGGAGGGGCGTTGACGGCGCATGAGAGATCTGGCGCGCCAGCACGCCACCTCTCAGTACATGTCCTAGTGCTTGACGCCCCAGAGGGTAGGGAGTAACCAGGAGAAAACGGAAAACACCTCCCGGCAGCCTAGATGATAGCCTTGGTACCATCTGGACCACCAAAGAGGGACAGACCCAATGTGCGGGAGGAGGTAAGGAGGCACTAGGGGCAGATCTCACCGAGGTGGAATGGGGTTGAGAGGAAGGAAGGAGAGGACTCGTAGTAGGCAAGGAGAGATAAAGAGAAAGTATAAAAAAAAAAAAAAAAAAGAAACTCCAACACACGCTCATAACATGGCCATTTTTTTGAATTCTTAACCAAACTTTCAACATGAGCTTTTGAAATCCCTCATGAACACTGGCACTGTGATTTTGTTAATCCATCCCAAAAGTTTATTTTGCAGTGACGGCCATTCTGTGGCAGAGGTGCGAAACACATTTCAGGTAGGATGCGAGAAATGACAGCTATACTGTTCATGAGAGGTGTACAAAATGACAATGTTGAAAATCTGGAGTGAAAATATTAAAATTTAAGTTATGAGCACACATAGAAACTGCACAACACATGCTTGTAACACGGCCATTATTTTGGATTTTTGCACCAAATTTTCAACATGAGCTTTTGTACTGGCCCGGTGGTGCTGAGGGCTGAGGCACTGGATGCCTTACTATGCCACGCTGGCAACCCATGTTTGGGAACAAGCATGGGCGGCCGGTGGTCAGCAGGGCGGAGAAGGATCGAGCATCCCAAGGCAGCTCTCATTCTCCGGGAGGGGAATGTTAGCACTCAAGCTCGCTTGAGCTCGAGGAGGCTGGGTGGTGACATGCTGATGCTGAAGCATGTTGCGGAAGCAGAAGACGCTCTGGAGAAGCACACGCAGAAGCATGCACGCTGCCGCCACTGGCGCCATGGCATACTGCATCCCCCCGAGGGAAAGAAGAACAAGGAAAAACAGGAGTCCTCAGCAGTTGATTGTCCCCACAGTGGCACGGACCAGGAAGGTGCCTCCTGAGTAATGGATCTGGTCTGGTGGCTGGAGGGTCTCCACCCCCTGCCATGAAGGGCAAGTCATGGGGTTGAGAGGGATCTAATACCTGGTGCTGGTGTGGGGGGATGTCAAAGGGTGAGCAGGGACTCCATGGTAAAAGTATTAACAAAAAAAAGGCTTTTTAGGACCTCCTCATGAACACTGGGGCTGTCATTTCATTAATCAGTCCCAAAGGGTGATTTGTGTCCTGAAAGGTGATTCCATGACCGACCACTGAAATCACCTTCTGGATGGAGTAACTGTCTGTTTGCAGATGACACCAAGATCTGCAACAGAGTAGATGATCCAAATGGGGTCGGCAGGATGAGAAGAGATCTGGATAAACCAGCAAAATGGTCATGCTGGCAACTGGGATTTAATGCAAAGAAGTGCAAGATCATGCACATAGGAAGAGAACCTGAAGCCGCCTATAGGCTGGGAGGGAGTTGCTGGCAGTCACAAATGAAGAAGATACTTGGGCTTCATCATCATCGATGACTTGAAATCATCAACAGACTTCTAAAGCAGTAGGTAAGGCTAGAGGATGACAGGGTGTATTAGTAGGGGTATCACAGTCGAAGAAGGTAATAATCCCTCTTTACAAGACATGGTTAGGCCTCATCTGAGTACTGCATGCAGTACTGGAGGCCACACCTCTCACAAGACATTAACCAAATTGAGGCAGTCCAGAGAAGGGCAACCAAAATGGTGCAGGGACTGCATCAGAAGAAGATATGAGGACAGATTAACAGAGCTCAATATGTATACCCTTGAGCAAAGGAGGGGAGAGGTGATATGATTGAGACATTCTAACACCTTAAGGGCATTAACAAGGTGAAAGAGTCTAACATGTTTAAATATAAGAAAATAGCAGGACAAGAGGACACAGCATGAGATTAGAGGGAGGCCAATTAAGGGAGAATGTGAGGAAATTCTTTTTCACAGAAAGGGTGGTGAATGCATGGAACGCCTACCTCAGGAAGTGGTGGCTATGAATACAGTGCAGGGCTTCAAACAGGCATGGGATAGGCATAAGGGAGCAATACAGATGAGTATGAATAGATAGGCACTGACAGAGCAAAGGCCGATGCCACATTTATAAGGTAGAAAAAGAAATGGGCAGACTGGATGGGCCTTGCGGTCCTTATCTGCTGTCAACTTCTATGTTTCTATGTAACGAGATAGCATTGACATTGTTCATGAGGTGGGTCCCAAAATGCCTATGTTGAAAATTTGGTGAGAAAATACCAAAAATGGTTGAGATATCCACATTTAAATTCTTTGTTTCTATCAGAGTCATATGAAGTAGAATCTAGTTCGTATCATCATATGAACTAAGATCCTATGTCATATGACACCAATATGAACAAAAGAATTTAAATGTTAAATAAATACATTTTAAGGCACATTTCAAACAGTAAAGTGCAGAATGCACCCAAAGAGTCACAATAAGCGAGCTACATGTGTGGTTCCTCCCCAGAATATCATTTGGGAGGTTTCCAAATCTGAATTTCAGGCAAACTGGAAACATGATGGCAGCCATATAACGAGGAATTTTCTCATACAATGCAGGATTCCTCTTTTGTATCATACAGCTATACTGAAGTGCCTACTGAGGATGCTCAGAAATGACTTTTTCAAATTTTAAATTACAATAACTTAAAAATGGCTTATTGTTTTTCACCAGATTAGCAAAAGGCACATCTATGGGGTAGTCCTTTCTGACTTGAAAATGTCATACCAAACAAACAAATCCTCTGGGCTGTAGGCAAGTTCAAGAAAATCCCAGCAAAGTCCGAGACAAAACTTGCCAGATCAAGAGATTTACACCACAGGAAGACACATAACAAATTTTGTGCTAATCCATTCAACAGTTGCAGTTATTAAAGTGCAAAATTTTGAGTTTAACATTGAAGTGCCTACTTAACCCTAACTATAGGGGCGAGCCCCCTATATATATTTTATATACACAGTATATGTATATATATATATATATATATATAAAGAGAGAGAGAGAGAGAGAGAGAAATACTAGGGTAGTGTTGTGAATGAGGATGTAATGCCGTTGAGGGCTAGAGCCAATAACCCTGAATCTGAAGGGTGAGTGGGTTTATTGAGCTACTTAGTCCATGAGATAGCATTATATCCTAATATCATTTTCCTAGCACTTGTTTTATATAATACATTAGAATGTTTGACATACAGAGACATATGTGCAGTGCACATGCAGGTTACTATTAATCCCCTTTAGTTTTGCTTGCATTAATACTAACATAGAAATAGCTACAAAGAACAAAGTTAATATATTTTATTATACACCGTTGGCTCACATTTGAAACAAATGAATAGTCTGGTTCCCTGAAACACAAAGCAGAAGGGTTAACTAACAGGTAAATGAAATGCAAAGACAGACAGTGCAGCCTCTGCAATTCGGGTTCGCTCACCTGTAGCTGGTGCCATTTCCAAGGTGATGGTCAGCCACACTTGGTATAATTGCAAGCTGATTTAGGGAAGGTACAAAGGTGTAAGGAGCTCATAACCAAGATCTGCTCCTCATAGAAACATATTTGTAGAGAGTCACGTGATGGCAGCTTGCTGAATGGTGGTAGGGCTTAATGCTCTCCTTAATCGTCCCAACTGTCACTTTCGGAGCATTTTGGATCGCCAAATTAAGCAGATCGCCGCTGTCAAGACACCCTAAACCTGCCTACTGACCCTCGGATCGATTTTCTGGCAGGCTGATCGACTTGTGGAAGGATGAAGTGGATAGGATACAGGCATGACCAAACACACGCCGCCTGCATCCCCCAGTAAGCAACCGAAAAACTGCGGATCAGGTGAGCACAGGGCCGAGAAGCCGGCGAAACCCCTAGCATCAGGCCTGCTCACTGAAGAAAAATTTATGCAGAATTCGCCCTATGAGATCTATGCTCCAAGATATGCAGGCGGGAACTGAAGGCATTGCGGGGAGACCTTGCTTCTCTTACGGTGAGTGTGTCGGATTCGGAGGCCAAGGTGTTTTCATTGGAGCAATGGAGGAGAAAACGAAACAGCGATGTCCGCTGGCCCAACAGGTGCGGCGGCTTCAACTGAAGGCAGAGGCTTTAGAAGGTCAGAATCATGAAACAACCTGCTGGTCTTAGGCCTCCTGGAGCTGGAAGAAGGCCCCGATCTGATGGCCTTTCTGCAGCGTTTCTTTGTGAAGCTAGTTGGGCCCTCACCAATCAACCCTAGCTACCATCTCGAGAGGGCACATCGATCGCTGAGGCCTCGACCACCACCCAACTCCCTCCTCGACCCATAATTATTAAATTCCTGAGTTATATCGAGACAACATGTATTTACCAAAGCCAGAGATCTGCAAGAAATTAAGTGGGAGCAAGCCAAAATTCGCATAACCCAAGATCTACCTAAGGAGATGAGGCTAAAAGGGCTGACTTTCACCCAATAGTACAGAAGCTGATAGCTGCTTCCATCCCCTTCAGGATGGTCTACCCTGCCACTCTTAAGGTTATGATCAATGGCACCAGCTACAGCTTTGAGTCCCCAGATGTTGCTCAGAAGGATCTTACTACTAAACTTCCCGACCTGATTAAGCTGAATGGCTGAGAAGTTTTGGGACTGCTACGGATGTAGTCTGCATTGTACTGATGAACTTAATAATTCTGAAGTGCTTCGTATTTGTTTTTTTTTACATTTGCAGAGTTACTAGTTGCTGCTCGCCTCCTGTTACCCCTGTCACTTCCTTCTCCTGATCGAATTCTGGAAGGCTTCTTACCTGTCTCGGTCAGACGCTTGGCCTGGAGTGGGGGATCCATGTCGGAGGGTGGGGCAGAGCTGAGCCGTGTCTGTGATGTTCTGGTTCCTTCCCAGAACTATATGCCGAGTTGGGTTTCGGGGGAATCGTTGAGTGCGGACCGAGGCGAGGTTCGGTTGGTATTTGGTGTCCTTGAAGAAACTGCTGCTTATATTAATTAGAGGCGATGCGCCACCCGAGTAGATGACAGTTGGTTGATGGGGGTGGCTGGAGGCCCCAACTACCTGAGAGTAGCTGAGTCGCGAGCCGACAGGAGGGGTTTGCTAGTCCAGCCCTACCAGTGGGGTTCTTATTGTCCCTTCTAGAATGGGTTAGATGGGGATACAGGTTAAAGGATTTGTGTTATGGTTCCTTTCCTGTTATTTGAACCCTGCATAATGGTTGGCTCTGGATTACGCTGGGGACTGGCTCCTGGACTCTGGATTGCCCTGCGCTGTTGTTGATGCCTTCTGATGCGGGGCCAGGGTGTACATGGTTGCTTAGGGTTTGAGGACGGGTAATTTTGGGAGGGAGGAAGGGTCGGGAGGGGCTGGGGAGGGGGCTGGTTGGGTGTTAGCTACTCACTGCTACATAGTAATATTGATTCCTATACTGATAGTATCAGCTTTAAAATGTTTCTGGGGCGAACTGGGGGGTGTGACTCTTGGAGTCTGCAGTTGGGTGGGTGGGGGTTGGGGGAGGAAGTAGCCTGCCAAATTGGATATTCCTATGACTGCTTCTTAACTGGGGTAATTTCTGCCATGTTGTTATTACTTATTCTGGGTTTACCTTGGCAGGCTGTGGGGATATGGGTTTTCGGGCTTTGAGTGCCGTTATTTCTGTATCATTTCTGGATGTTTCAGATTTTGTTTCCCTCTTATCTTCTATTTATAATGCTACCAGTGCTATCAAAATAGTGTCCTGGAGATGTGTGGGCTCAGGAGCGGGTCAAAAGAACTCAGGTTTTCAACCATTGCTCTTTATTGCAGGTGGATATACTTTTCTTCAGGAAACCACTTAGGCCAAGCAGAGGTTAAGTGGCTATCTCGATCCGACTTCTATGAATCTATGTGGCGGGTGGATCCAGCTTTAACGAGGGGTAGCCGTCCTTATTAAAAAGCATGTCCTGTTTATGAGAGACCTGGTTGTGTCAGATCCAGATGGGAGGTTTGTTTTGGCTAAGGGTACCCTCAATGGGAGCACCGTAGTCCTGGGTTCCATTTATAGGCCTGTTGGGGAGTCCTGAATTTTTATGAGCTTAGCCGATAAAATTGCGCTCTCCTCCCTGAACTTATTCTGGGAGGGGACTGGAATGTCCCACCTTCTTCTGTGTTGGACAGGGATCCTCAGGATAATCGACCCTCTATGCCCGCCCAAAGGGCTCTGCATGATTTCTTGCTGATGCTAGGGCTGTGTGATCCCTGGAGACTTTCTAATCCCTCACTCGGGCTTTCGTTTTTCTCTCAGCCCCATAGGTCAAGGTCGAGGATAGATTATGTCTTGTGCAGTAAAACTCTCCTTCCGGTTTTCTTCAGTCTGGCATTGAGCGATTATTCTCTTGGACCATGCAATACTATGGATCAAAATCTCCCGGACCCTGATCTTCATTGGGATACTACCTGGAGGCTTAATACCCAGTTGCTCAAGGACCCCATACGGTGTCAGCTGAATAAGATCTCTGATCTCCCTTTTCCTTGCAGATAATCTTGACTCTACCCGAGATTTGATATGATCTGGTGTTCATTAAAATGTTATCTCAGGGGTGAGCTAATTAAGATAACTTGGCAAGGAAGAAAGCCGACAAGCGAAGCCCTTTCCTTAATGAGTAAAATTAAAGCCTTAGAAGCAGCCTACTCCCCAATCTCTCCGTTATACGTCCTTAGAGGCCCTCCTGGCTGCTAAGAATGAGTGCGTGGACCTCCTGAAAGAGAAGGCTGAGTACTGTCTTATTCGGACCCAAGCCAAGTACCTGGACCATAGGGAAAAGGCCAGGAAGCTTCTGGCTTGCGTCTTCGAGGCATTGGAGGTTCGAGGATAATCTAGGTCTGCATTCACCCACGGGTTCCATAGAAACTTCTCCCAGAGGAATTGCCAAAGTATTGAAAATTACTACAAGAAGCTATACAGTTTGCCTCTATCTCCTGCCCCTCTCGGATATCGTAGAATATTTAGCTAACACTGACATCCCTCAGCTTCTGCAATCTCACAAAGAAGTTTTGACTGCTCCTTTCTCTTGGCGAGATAGAGAAGGTCACTGCCTCTATGGCTTCAGATAAGACACCTGGCCCGGATGGCTTCCTGCCAATTTTATAAGGTTTTCCAAGGAGCTTGCTCCTATACTTCTCAGGCTATATGAGTACCTTTCCTCTTCCGTGTTATAGACCCGTCCTTCTCAAGCCACTATTATTCTAATTCCTAACCGTAAAATTCCTCACGGACCCTGCGAGCTATCAGCCTATATCCTTCAAATTATGACATGAAAATCTTTCTAAGGTTTTGGCTGAAAGGATCAAGAAGGTCTGGACTGGATTACTTAGCCCGGAGCAGGTGGGTTTTGTGTATTCTAGATCCCCTTTGGATCATCTAAGAACTCTGTCACATCTCTCAACATGCTCAGGTATCTCGCTGTCCCATGGCCTTAGTCTGTTAGACGCAGAGAAGGCCTTTGACCGAGTGGATTGGTCCTTTCTTTGGGCTGTGATGGCGAAGATGGGCTTCCTGTCATCTTTTCTTAAATGGGTTCAGGTCCTTTACAGCTTTCCTCGGCCAAAATATACTGTAATGGGGTTTTTCTCGCTTTTCGGCTATACACTGGTACTAGGCAGGGTTGCCCTCTTTAGCCTTTCTATTTAATTTATATTTGGAACCCCTCCTTATCAGGCTTAAATCTTCTCCGCTTATTAGAGGTTGCTTAGTGCAGCAGCAGGAGCTGGTTCTTCGGCTTATTGCGGATGATATACTCCTGCATGTTGAATGTCCGCTGACTCCTAAAAGCGGCATTAGATGTTATTAGGCAGTATGGGGCCCTCTCTCAATATAGATTGAATATTTCCAAATCTGAAATTTTTCCGCTAAATGTTTATACGTATAAGCAGGAGTTTGTTAATTTTGGTATGAGATGGTCTCCCAGATCGATTAAGTATCTAGGATTCACTTCTTGACAGAGCCTTCCCTTCTCAGGAAGCTTAATTTGGATAATATTAAAATCTCATCCACCAAGATTTGCTGTGATGGTCCATCCTTCCCATTTCTCTCTGGGGCCGGATTAATATTATTAAATGAATGTCCTTCCCGTGTCTTCTATCCCTTAATTTATTAAATCTCTGTTACCTGCCTCCTACTTTAAGCAATTTCATGCGATGTTTTCCAGGTTCATTTGGTGAGGAAGGGAGCTAGGCGTTAGTTCTCCAAACTATCTCTTCCTAAGGATAAGGCGGTCTCCGACTTCCTAATCTTTTGTTTTATCATTAGGCGGCTCATCTTGCTAAGTTAGGAGATGGCTCTCTGCAAACTCAGATCTCCCATGCCCGATCTGGCTTCAAATTGAAAGAGCGATCCTTCGGAGGCCAAGTTGGATCGTGTGCAATTTTTATACTTCCCGTCTGTAATTTCGCAGTGGATTGCTGACCGTACGATTCTGGTATCCCTTAAATCCCTTTCTCAGTGTTTGCGTTCTGTAAACATCTTCTCGGGCTGGATTTGGGTCAACGGTTGTGTTCAATCCTAATATTAAGTTGGGTAAATCAATGATCACTCCCGAGTGGCTTCCGCAAATTAAAGAAGCCAGGCTGGAGCACTTTATGATCAAGGATCCCTTCTTTCCTCAGCTGACATACTTACGAAATACGCCATCCCAATGTTAAGATTTTCAAAATTTACCAATTAAGACATCTTATTGCTGAGAAATTTGGTATTTCCTTTAGTGAATCGCTGGTTTACCCTTTCTCTCAAATAATAACCCTTGCTTCTAAACCGCATTCCATCTCGTTAATCTATTCTTATCTTTTAAATTATAAATTTCCGGAATCTCTCAAGGGCTCTAATATCTGGTCTTCTCTGCTGCCTGAGTCTACCTTGAACAGGTCCCGCATCTGGAAGGACCTTCATAGGTATCATACTCAGGATAGATTAAAACTTACTCAATACTATGTTGTGAACAATTTGTATTATACCCCTAAGAAGCTTTTCAAGCTTAAAAGCTCCCCTTTCTACCTGCTCTAGGTGTATGCAGGATGAAGGGATTCCTACATATTTTTGGTCTTGTAGCAAGGTGGCTCCTCTGTGGTCTCTTATCCGGGATAATCTGGGTCCCCTACTAGGTCTCTCAGATTTTTACCCCTGAGGTTTGTGTTCTGGGGACTACTCTAGCATAGATAGTGTGGGCGCGGTATCATATGGCCTTGGTGTCCATAGCAGTTAAGAGGCTGGTCCTTAGGCATTGGACTGACCCGATTAGCCCTGGCATATGCTGAGTGGCTGGTTGAGCTTTCTGCTTATCTTAATTCTGAA
Organism: Neoceratodus forsteri; assembly: GCA_016271365.2. NCBI lineage: Eukaryota > Metazoa > Chordata > Ceratodontiformes > Ceratodontidae > Neoceratodus > Neoceratodus forsteri. The sequence continues at coordinate 673,771,778 of CM028130.1, forward strand.
AGCCTGGTAGCCAGCCTACGTTGCCACATGGGCCTGTTTCGGAAGAGATGGGGTAAATTACAGCTATATTTGCACCACTGAGTTCTCGACCTTTTCCCTGGTGCCCACAAAGACACCCTGTGTCTTGTTATATATTGTCAGCTGCACCCTCTGTTGTTGGGGTGGAGCATAGCTATAGATGGCTAGTACTTTTACACATCCAGTCTGAAGCAATGTTTGCTTAGCACACTTAGTCTTGGGTGGAGGGAGGAGGTTTTGATCGGGGTGGGTGATGGGGGAGGGTGGGGGTTTGGGGGGCAGGTTTCGGTATGTGGAGGTTGGGGTGGGGGTTTGTTGGGGGTTTGGTTGTACCGTGTACTACCTGTGTCTTATCTACTTGACATGTTTCTAATGTTTTGTTTTGCTTGTGAAATCAATAAACTTATATTTCAAAAAAAAAAAAACATATTGTAAATACATATCATAACACTGGTGATAGGGAAGATGTTTTAAGGTGTGTACATGTGTGATTTTACTGTTGTTCACGCATTAAAGTTTCATATGTTTGATTAAGAGAATACTTTCATAGAATTGACAAAATGTACTAATGATGTTAATGAGGTATGAGGCAGATCACCCAACCCATGGGGATGTATAAAAGGAAGCCCTAGAAGAGAGAGTCTAAGCTACTGTGTAAAAGCAGGAGGATCTCAGCCTGAGCTCTGAACGGAGGAGGAATGTGGAGTGAAACTCACCAAGAGAATAGTAGCAACCAAGGAAAGGTTCTTGGCCTTAAAGCCAGACAGACATTACAAGTAAGAAGGACATCTGCCTTGTTGTCTTTAAAAGGTTTATCTTGGCAAGAACTAACAACTATTTTGTCTTCTGTCCTACTTCTTATTTGAATAAACATACTGTGCGTCTAAGGGCATTTGTGCCTTATTACCTATGTACTGCTATCTTCCTTTTCCACACCCCAACATCAAAGCGTCATTTACTGTTTCATTTGCACAGCAATTACTTCCACTGATGGCTGCTTAGGTAGTTAGTTGTTGTCATTAACATGTTGTGTTGATTGCGCATTTACTTTCAGTTACTAAGAGTTTGTTATTTGGCTTAGTCACATTCATTCGTTTTAATCAAGTAGGTGTTTTATATTTTATATGTGGGATTTTTGCGTTTTTGAAGAGGTTTTTAGCTGTAGCGTTTGAGTTTAATTGCTGTGGTATTTGAGTTTAATTTCCATCATATACTACTTTCAGGGGTGTTATATATGGGGAAATAAATGAAGGTTTTCATAATAAGATTTGGGTCCCATTCATGTAGTATATATATGTATAAAATACAAATAAGCGTCAAATTTGAGGGGCTATAGTGGAAAAAAATTGACCCTGAGATATGAACTATTGCGGACAATTGTTACACTACCGGAGGCTGAAGGTCAATATCTTCCACTATAGCCCAAAATAACTCCGTCAATGTTGGTTTTATAAAACCTTGTGTTGTACTCTGCAGACATTTAACAAAAACACCATGCATAAGGAATGAGTATAGGTTTTTCAAAGCAAAGTCAATGTGAATAACAGTGAGTCTGTTCCTATGTGTAATGTGACACTTGCACTGCCGTATAACAAGGGGGACGACTCTGTCACACAAATGAGCACATTTACAACAGTAAGAAAGTCAGCAAAATCTCCTCAGTTCAATTGTGGAGACAGAAGAGTAATACAGCATCTCATGACACAGCCCTCAGGCACTTATCCTTGGCCCTAAACAAAGCTTGCCAACTCATCACAGGATCCCACCAACTCACCCATACGTGTGACCTCTATGCCCAAACAGGGTGGTTCCAGTTACCAAACCATATCAAGTACCAAACTTGTCTAATGGCTAAGAAAATTATGCTACATCTTACTTCCCGGGAGTCCAAAGTCTTCTCCATACAGCACAGAACCCCCTCACCAGGGCTGAAAATGAAATGTTGCACATTCCTCAGTGCCGCACCAGACAGGGCAAAAGATCCTTTACTACCAAGTTCCTAGCTGGATTAATGGACTCGACAAAGACATCTCCTCTCTGCAAAAGCTAGGTCCATTCAAAGCCAACCTTCATCTCCACCTAGCTGCCTCTAGCTCCTGTGACTGCCCCTCATAATCTGATCTCCCTCCTAGCACTTCTACTCCTATCCCCATCTTCTTCCTACAGCCTACCCTCCCCTCCTGTTTTTGCCCCCTACCCCTAAGCACGTTTTGAGGCCTGACAAATGTCCATGGATGCACCACTCTTTTGTGTCCATTCCAAGCCTCAATTACCTCTGGCTATCCTGCCCCTGGTACATTACATTGAGGGAAAGTGAGTATTTCAGCTGCTTAAAATGTCTGTGCACCATTTCTGCATTGTTACTCAACTCTGTGTAATGTTTGTATTGTACCTCAGTTGACATGGAACCTTTGTAAAAGAGCCTTGGCTCAAAGGTACTTGTAATCCTAGACTCTAAATAAAAGAAAATAAAAAGTGTGAATCAAGTAAAGAAAATGCAACTGGCATGAGAAAATACTGTTGCAGTTTACCTAAGTGAAGCAAAGAACAGTTTCATTCACAGTTTAGCCAGATTCTTTTTTTTCTTGTGAGAGCAGGATGTTTTAGGCAAATACCCTGAACAGCCTTTCAATCAGACGCACTTTAGCCACTGATCATGATGACACCTGAAATCAATGGCTCACAGGCACACAGACAATGTAAGCCTGTACTTACTAATGTTTTTAAATAAATGTAACAAAAGGCACCCCAAAACACATCACGACCTGTATGAAATGTTCTTTGAACAGCTTCACAGCAAGAACAAGTGAGAGATGTGCAGGGCTTCAACACTAAGCTGAGTGTAAGATAATGTCTGAAATATGCATATATGTTTACAAAAAAAAAAAGAGTGCCACAGTGTTTTCCACACAATTTGTATTCCTCTGGAAATGTTCATGTCCTTGAAGCTGAAAGTCACCAAAACATATTTGCCATTGATCTTTAAGGGTTAGTACTTGTTTTATTTGTTAAGCAGCCAATCCCAGGAGTTCTGAGTACTGTACATCATAGCACAAGACAAAAGGCATTAAAAATAAAACACAAGTAAATAAATACCACTTAAAAATATAAATTGAGTATAAATAGCTTACAGAATCAGTGGCAATTAGCTCAGGTCAAAAACCTGTTTAAACAAGTAGGTCTATCAGCCTCTTTTAAAGGCCTCCACCTAGGAAGCTTCTTTCAAGGACTGGAAAGCAAGTTCCACAGAGATGGAATAGCCACTTCAAAATTGTGACATAGAAGAAAACAGTTATAGTGTCTGATGTTCAGACACTTTTTTTTCCCTTTGTTATACAGTTTAACTCTCATTTCCATGTGTGGCTGGCTGTTCTTTGGTGGGGGTCTTCCTTTTGCAGGAGCTATAGTTGGAGAGACTCTTAGGGTTGCAGTGTAGGTGGATAATAGGTTGTTGTTACATGTGTTATTTGTGTGGATTGTTACACATGTTAGTAGTATTATAATAATGTGTATATAGTGTATCCACACTTGTAATACTTAATTAATAGGTTATTCATTATTTTGTAATAAGCCGTGTTGTTTCATAAGTACTGTTAACTACCATCAGATATGGGGAAATATCTGGGGCCCGATATTCAAAATGGGCAAAGTGGAGCACAAAGATTTGAGCTGCACTTGCCCATTGCCCAGGACTCTCGGGGAAAATGCTATATTCAGATGGACAACACAACTGCACTAACTGAATATAGGGGCATGTCGGCCAGAACTAAGTCCAACAGGGCTGCCCGATGTAGATCCCTGCAGTGCAGGAATAGCAGCTCAGACCCGATCATGCCAGTAGCTATGGCATTATATTGAGAAGTACTCATGGAAATGAGCCGATTGTGCATGCAAGGTGCCAAGGTGCCTTTTGCATACTCATTATTAATAACCAACCTGGGAGTGGGTCCCTGGGTGGAAGCCTGAGTAACAAATTGGCTGGACAACAGGATGCAGAGGTAATGGTAAACAGAGTACACTCTGAAGAAAAGTAGTTACTAGTGGGGTACCACAGGGTTCAGTACTGGGACGGGACCTCTTTAATGTCTTTATAGGAGACACTGCAGAGGGCTGGAAAGAAAAGTATGCCTCTTTGCAGATGACACAAAGATCTCCAGCAGGGTTGACACACAAGGGAGAGGGGTGGAAAGGATGAGAAGGGACTTGGCAAGGTTGGAGGAATGGTCAAAAGTATGGCAGCTTAGATTCAATGCAAAGATGTTCAAACTAATGCACCTGGAAACAAAAACCAAGGGAAGAGTACACAATGAGGGGAGGTACTAACAACAACAAAATGGAAAGGGACATAGGGGTAGTCATATCAGATGAACTGAAGGTAGGCAAGCAATGTGAGAAGGCAGTGAGGAGGGCTGGGGATACTGGGGTGCATAGGGAGAGGCATCACCAGTAGAAAACAGGAAGTTGTTAACCCTCTGTACAGACAGTTGGTTAGACCCCATTTGGAGTACTGCATGCAGTTTTGGAGACCACATCTCCACAAGGACATAGACTGCCACAGAAGCCATACGAAGAGACTAAAAGAGCTTAATATGTATACCCTTGAGGAAAGCAGGGAGATGGGGACATGATAGAAACTTATAAGTACCTCAAGGGAATCAACAAAGTCAAGAGGAGCATCTTTCAGAAAAAGAGATGCAAGAACAAGGGCACAATTTGAAGATGGGGGATGGCTCATGGGCAATGTGGGGAAGTATTTTTGTCACGAGAGGGTGGTGGGCACATGGAACTGCCTTTCTGAGAGGCTGTGTGGTCATAAACAGTGGGAAATTCAAGAATCGTGGGACAGGCATAAAGGCAATATAGTGGGGGGTCGGGAGAAGTAAGCTGTTGGTTAACTAGAATCTGCAGCTTATCCAATAGGTAAGGAAATGGACAAAGTAGGTGAGCCAAAGCAGTCCTTATCTGCCATCAAAGTCTGTGTTTCTGTGTATTATGGGATCATCTGCAAGGGATGTGGCGGCAAGTCTGCACCACTGTGCCCGGCCTCGCCCCACTCTGACTGCCCAGCCACATAAAACCAATACGTTCCTGGTGCCTAGTGGTCCATGCCAACCCTCCAACAGCCACCTGGTAAAGTTCTAAGTTGTACTTGGTGTTCACTGGTCCCCCCCACCCTCTCTGAGAACTGCCCTGTATACTTCACAAGTTAGCCCTGCTGCCTAGTAGTCCACCACCCTCCGTTCCGCCAACCCATACAGTTGAAAATATTTCCCTGCCATCCAGTGGGCCCTCCCATGTCCCGATCACAAGCCCAGTACACATAAACAGTTTCCCTGGTGTCCAGTGTTCCCTCCCCAGTACCAATCCCCAGCCCAGTAAATATAAACAGTTTCCTTGGTGTCCAGTGGTCCCTCCCAGTCCTATAAACTGAAGTAATGTCCCCAGCATCCAATGGATCCCTCCCATCTCTGATCTCCAGCCTTGTTGTAATAACCATATTCCCTAGCATCTAATGGCACCACCCCACCCACTCACCCATCCCCATCCGACAACAGCTTGCCTGTCCCTGGTGTCTAGCGGCCTCCACACCATAGGCACCAACAAGCCAAGCCGGCCACCCACCGTTACACAGAAGTACTGGTGCCGTAGATCTCATACAGTGACCGTACAGTCCTCCTGACATCTACTCAGTCAGCCGCCATATGGAATACCAGGAGAGCGATCCCATGTATTGCACAGGCACGTGTCCTCTATACTGTAGGAGCACATGGCCTGTGAACTGTACAAGGGCCGTCTTTGCAAAAACTGTGTTACTAAGAAGAATCAGCACTTGTATAGCGTTGTTCATACACAGTGTATCCCAAAGCACTTTACAAAGCAATGCTAGACTGGTGAGTTATGACTGAATGTATAATGGCAGCCATATCGCGCATCAACACCACACACAGCCTTGAACAGCTGCATGAACCAGTTTTATGAGAGGAGAATATTGGCCAGGACACCAGGAATGTCCCCTACTCTTTCTGGAAGAGTGCCTTGGGTTCTTTTACTTCCACCTGGACACCCATCAGGACAGCACCACGATAGGTGAAGGGACCTCGGTTTAACATCTCATCAATGGCACACCCGACAGTACAGCACCCGCTAATACTGCACTCAGGTGACAGCATATTAGGTAGGAGCCCAATTGTGGTGTGGGACCAGAACCCACAATCTTCTGGTCCAGAGGCAGATGTGCTACCAACTGAGCCACACTGACACTTTAAGGCACCAGTTAGGGTTCAAATTACTGCCACAAAAGTAGGAAATGTGGAATTACAGTTTCCAATCCCAACTCCCACCATCAAGCAGCACAATGGACAGTTCTGAGTCTCAGTCTTGGTGAATCAGTGGTGAGGGCATCAATCCTAATGCCTGCCACCTCCACTGAACAAACAAGGCCAAATGTGGTCTCTTTTCTTCCACAGGGCCCACAGTGTAAAGAAACCTACAACACATTACCTTTGAAGAGTGCATCCAATATAAAGCACTGGTTTGGAGCTGCACCTTCTCCTTCATACAGGAAGCTACACAGTAGGGAAGAAATGGGCATTAGGGTTGACACCCCGAAACCCTACCACTAATCTAATCTGCCACAACTGTGGAGATGTAAAACTCATTTTTTTTTTTTTACTTTTGCAGCTTGCGGGGTGGGGTGGGGAGTTAGGGTTACACACAGCTGTGGCTGCAGAAACACATTCTTGCAGCAGCAGATAAATCCATGAAGGTAGCACATCAGTGCTACCTCATTTATGTCACCTGGAAACAGTTGTACTGGTTTGTCTTACTTGATGATAGCTGTCTTTGCTTGCTTTTGTGGTCCTGTGCTTTTGCTGCTGGGGCTGGGGAAGAATCCCTAATGCCACATGCCCCTACTTTTATGGCATTAAGTTGAACCCTAACTGATGCATTAACATAGTTTATTGCAATAAATTATACTGGTGCGGTAGTGCCAGTACACATGAGCTTGAATGACAGGTTCTATGTTAAACCTCTAACTTTGCACTTACTAGCTTTGGCAGCATTTGAAGAAATTAACTGAAATTTTGCATGCATTATCTTGCAGGAATGAACTAAATATGTGGAAAGTTTTGTGATGGAAGCTTGTGTAGTTTTTTTTTTTTTTTTTAAACTTTGATTTTTATTTTGATCACTAAAATGGAAATTTATAACCATACAATTCAATTACGTTAGTTCCATTCCGGAAATATTTCCACAAATTAAATGTCAGCATAACATTAGATCCTTCTTATACTTAAGTATACTAAACAAACTGGACCTCCTTGAGATGCAGAGACTAGTTATCCAGATATAGGTAAAGAGGAGAATAGTAATACATTGCTTTAAGCCTAAAGCTTTAGGTGTTATGACACAGTTCCACACAGTGTGTCTCTTGTCTCTGATCCGAAGTCTTTGGAATAAAGTCTGAACTTAGATCTCAATATCAAATAGGTTTCATCCAAGCACTTTCTAACAATAATGCTTAAATAAATGTGATTTTATAACTACAGAAATAAAAATAAAAATAAACTTTTGCACAGTTACTCAGTCTACTTATAAGGATGTGAGTATATATCCATTAAATAACATATCCTTCTAATTTTTCCCTTATGTACAGGCCCATAGCTCTCAGAGGAGCTATATGTATACTTTGTTGCCCTATTTAACCTTGTACCACCCCAACTACACTAACCTCCTCCTGCTCCCTTCCATCTCTCTCTCTCTCACATCCTCCAAGGTTGCCACAAATTTTGGAATTTCTCCACTTTAAGATGGTGTGTGTGGAGTAATATTCTCCATTCTTTCTATTTCTTCTATCCTCAAAACCCACTGTGTTAGGGAAGGGGTCCTGGTGATATCCATTTAATAGTAATGCATTTCAAAGCAGCCACTCTTAATATTTGACAGAGCTCACTCTTTGACTCCTTTAGCTGATATAGTAGGAAGATTAATACTAGGTCTTGAAATGTGAAGGGACAGGAAACCACCTACTTGCTCCATCACTGTATGCACCTGTTGCCAAAACCTTGTCAGTTTATCACATCCCCAAAATATGTGATAGTGTGTACCTACTGGCATTCCACATAGACGCCAGCATGCTGAAGAGGCCTCGGATTATAGTGGGCCATTATCTCTGGGGTTCTGAAGAGCGGAGTGAGTATTTTCCAGTTGAATTCTCGCCACATCGTGGCTGAGGAGACTGCCACCCCTTTGGAGTCTACAATTCCAATCAGCCTTGTAATATCTACTTTGGCATCTCTTTCCCACCTCACCGAATCTCCTCTAAATTTGGGGTCTCCCTTGAATTCGTTAGAGTTATGTACAGTATGGACAAGTATCTTAATTTATCCCTAATTTTATGGAATCCCACCAGTACGATTCCAGTGAAATGAGATCTCCACAGATCTTTGGTAGGTTTTCTTCTTTAGTAAGGAAATGTCGTGTTTGGAGAAACTTATAAAAATCTTTCTCATGGAGGAGAATCGGTCATTGAAAGAAAGACATCCAGTCTGGTCAATGAACTGTTTAAATGTGGTGAGGCCCTTATGTTCCTAATATGCAAAACCAGCATCTGCTTTAGGAGGAGGAAGGTGGATGTGTGTCTAATCAAGGAGAGGAGTCCCAGTGTGTTCGGGTATATGTTATCTTCTTTAGTTTTATTAGAATGCTGCAGTGAATGTTTAACCCATGGGTTATCTGTTGATGCCTGAACTTGGGGTGTTATTTCTGATGTGGGCAGGGTCCATAATTTATAATATGCATTGAATTCTCTTCTATTAAATTCCAGCCCGAGTCTATCCTCTGTTTGACCCAAGTGACTAGTTGAGACTCTTGGGCTGCCAGATAATAAAAGTACATGTGGGGTAGACCTAGGCCTCCCTTTTCTTTTGATCATATTAAGGTCTTAAATGGGATTCTGGGCATTTTCTGACCAAATAAAGTTAGATATTTCTTTTTTCAGTTGTTTCCAAAAGCTAGGCATTACCAGAATCAGGAGTGTTGGGAAAAGAAATAACCATCTAGGCAGTATATTCATCTTAATTACCTGAGTCTTGCCATACAAAGTCTGGGGCAGCAATTTCCAACGGCAAAATCCGCTGCATACTTTTGTATAACTTCATGAAGTTATCCAGAAATAACCAGGACATATTTACTGAGATTTGTATTCCCAGGTATCGAAAAAATACTGTTACGGGCCCATCTGAACGGGAAATTTTCCCCAAAATACCTTGGGACCCCACTCAGTACCACTGCTTCTGATTTGGTATCGTTTATTTTGTAACCAGCCATTGCACCAAACTTGTCCAGTGCATTTAATAAGTGTGGTAAGGAAGTCTGAGGATCTCTTAAGAAAAAGAGAATTGTCAGCGTACAGTGCCACTTTTTGTTCTATTCCCCTGCTTGTACCCCCTTGATTTCCGGGTTATTCCTTATCTATATGCGATGGGGTTCTAGTGTTAGTGCACCCTGCCTCGTTCCTCTATTTAAAGGTATCCAATTGGACAAGAGTCCATTGAGTCTGACCCTAGCCTCTGGTTTATGATAAAGTGCTCTTATGGCAGAGACAAAATTTTCCCTCAACCCAAACTTCGACAGGGTGGATGACAAAGTGCCAATCCACCTTGTCGAAGACCTTCTCAAGCATCCATGCTGATGGCCAATTGAAGGATTTATTGATTTTTCTGGGCAGTGATAATATTTAGTAATCAACGATATTGTCTTGGAGAAATCTCCTCAATAAATCCTGTTTGATTATGGTGGCTAAGTGGAGAGATACATACCTGAAGTCTCTCTGCCAGAATCCCTGTAAATATTTTAGATCTACCAGTAACAAAGAAATTGGACGATATGAGCCACAGTGTTCAGGATCCTTATCAGGCTTCAGGATAACCGAAATCTGGACCAAATTCCAGGAGGGTGGTACAGGTTTGTGTTGTAACAAGATTTCGTATTACGTGCCGACCAAATACTCAGCTATTCTGGGTGTAAACTTTTGAAAATTCAGCTGAGAAGCCATCTAGGCCTGGGGCTTTGCCATTTCTAAGGCATTTAATTTGTGACCGTACCTCACCTGCGGAGATTGGGGAGTTGAGAATCATCCTGGCGGAGTCTTTTAAAGTGGGGATGGTAGAGCCTCTAAAACTCTGAACCGCTTCACGGTGCTGGGTGCAGTTTCTGCTGTATAGAGGTCTGCGTAGAACCCCTGAATCTGTTTAATATGTCTGCGGAGATGTAGTTGGTGGCCCCCTTTCATCACCTCAACCAACCACTGCTCTATTTGCAGCTTGTCAAGCTGCCATGCCAACAACTTCCTCGCCGGTTCCATGTTCGAAATATTTTGCCTGGCATATCTTAGTTGCCCTCAATCTGCCTGTCAAGCAACTGATTAAGTTCCTGCCTTGCTTTGTCCAGCTCTTGCTTTACTTGTATATCCTGTATTACCTGATGTGAGGCCTCTAGTTGAGTAATGTTCTGCTCTAGTTGTAGTCTGGTTTGGATCCTTTCCTTCTTTAATCTGGCTGAATATTGAATTATTTATCCCCTGAGGCAGCATCTGAGTGTGTCCCACCTTATTCCTTTGCTTGTTTCCCCTTTGGGATTGTTTTGTTCAAACTTTTTGATCGTGTCCTCCTCCAGGTCCTTAAAGTCTTCTTTCAGGAGATGACTTACGTTCAACCTCCAACAAGACTGTGGGGAGTTGATGTGAAACCATCGCCAGAGTGACTGGGGCATGGTCCGAGATGACAATCGTTCCAATGTCACATTTTTCCACCCTTTGTAACCAATTAGAAGATAAGATAAAATAATCTATCCTGGAATAACCCCATGTCTGGGGAATGGTGTGTGTAATCTCCCTCCCTTGGGTGCATAAAGCCAGATATCTGACAAACCTAGTTCTTGATTTAGTCTCAGAATCAGTTTCCTTGTCGTGTGACCCTCCTTGGCTCCTCCAGACCTATCGCCAGGGTGTATTACTTTGTTAAAATCTCCACCTATGACCACTAAGCTTTGTCAGTAACTGCCTCCTTAATGGTTTCTCCCAAGAAAGCCATTCTAGGGTTTCTTCACTTGGGGTCAGATGTTCAATAATATACACTTCTGACCTCTATACAAGCCTTGTATCTGGACAATCTACCTTCTGGATCTGTGCAGACTCTCTCCACCACCAATGAGGCATCTCTCTTTATCAGAATTGCCACACCTCTACAGTGTGGACTATTTTCAAAATGTGAGGCATACACCTCTCCCACCCAGGATTTTTTCAACTTAAGATGCTCTGCCGCAGTTAAATGGGTCTCCTGTATCAATGCAATAGTGGCTTTTTTCTCCTCCTGAGGTCTTGCAAAATTGTTGCCCTTTTACTGGGTTATTTACCCCATGTACATTAAGTGTAATTATATTTAGATCAGCCATGTTCCTTTTGTTGGGGAGGAACATTATCCCTTTACTAAGGGATATTGCCAACTTTTCGAGTACTCGTGAACATGTGTGTGCTATCAACATCATATAAACAGAAACGTTGTTAACGTGTTATATAACAGTTGAGAACTGAATATATATTGAACCATTTTAAACAAAGGTACTTTCAAGGTGGTTTCACCCTGTGTCCACCCTCTTAAGACTATTACTTGGTGAGGTGTGGATGGATGGCCTCTTAAATGTAGGCCGTCCATCTGGCGGAACGCCACAGCCTGGGTGCCAGAAGGGCCAGGTATTTATTTTGCACCAGCCCACTCAAAATGGAGCATATACGCCTTAACTAGTCTGAGCATTTTTGACCAGCCTGAAATGGGGAATCCCCACCCCTTATTTAGTCTAGGTCACTCGTTGATTTAGGGTTCCTCATTAAAGTCATAAACCTCACAAGGAGTTTAATGCCAAGGTGCTAGGTTTGTGAACTGGTTTATGGAGGGCTTACTAGCCATCTGGGTCCCTCCAGCCCAACTGGGATCCCTCTGCTGCATGGGGAGGGGGAACCCAAGAGACCAGAAACCACACTCCTCACTCTTGATCTATGGGTGGTCTGTTTGGTATTCATCAATGTTTACCAAGATACCTGGGGTAGAGTAAACGGAAGTCACGGGAACAAGAAGGGGCACCCAGTGGGTAGGCAATCAGTCCTACTTTAAAACTCACTTTTGGCATAGATCAATTCTCTCTTCTTAGTATTTGCTTTGTTTAGATTCAGGGTCCCTCACCAGTGGCCCCTCATTAAAGAGGTACCAACCTAGTCTTTGGGAATTAGTTTCTAAACCCCATATTCAATAAGGCGTAGCCCTTGCCAGTGCTAACCCCATCAGGTCGCAATCTAACCTCTAGGGCTACATTTTAATCGTGAGATTCAAGATTCATCTGACTAATCTCTGAGTCGACTGACTGCCCCCACCCCAGGTTCCCTGACCACTCCATCATCTCAGACCCACATCAGCAAGAACAATGTGGGAGTGCAGCAGACAAGTCCCTGGGCCCCTCGTGGGGTCCGTGAGCTGTTGGCTGCCCAAAGTAGCCCTCCCCAGCTAAACCCGAGTATTTCTTAAACGGAAACCTTTATATCCATCAAGAATAGATTCCCTGTATTAGCCCTGTTATATCCATACCTTGAGAGGAGTCAAAATGCAACTCGCCTATGTAAACCCAGTGAGAGATTAACATCAGTAAGACTCATTGGTTCATTCTGCATAATTCAAAGTTCAGAGCAGCAATAGCAGCAATAGTTCAGGTCTCGAGTCCTCCTCATTGTTCCTCCGATCCATTGGGAGGGTAATTTCTTGACTACTCCGGTGATTTCCAGTCGCTGCGTTGCAGTGGAGTCTCCTCGCCTGTATACTGTGTGCCACAGACCGGAAATGTCTGTGCGTCCTGCATCTCCTTTCTTTTTGTTCCCACATTTTGCCACCCCTAGTTGCAAGCCTCTCTGCATCTGGGCAGCATCCTGGAGAATCTCCACCTCCATTGAGGACAGGAATTTCTTTGCTTCTCACAGGTCAGCGAACCTTGAGGGCCACCCTCAGTTGTAACTTTTAACTTAGCTGGGTATTCTACATATCCTTTAATACCTTTTGTTGTAGGGCTCGGACTACCATTAGTACTTTTCTACGTTGGACCAGCAATTGTGGAGTATAGTCTTGATCAAACACAATCTGGTGTCCCCAAATAATTTCTTTCTTTGACCACACAAGTTTTAATATTTCCTCTTGGTGTGGAAGTCCAAAATGCTCTCACAACAGACCGAGGACGGCTTTGGGACTTTTGGCCTGGGTATTAGGGAACGATGGGCTCTGATTATATTTAAGGGCTTTTCTGCTGGCCAGCCCAGTATCTCCACTAAAAAGATTCTAAGAATGTCGAATAGGGCCAGATTCCATACCTTCTGGAAGACCGTGAATATGGATATAGTTCGTCTATTCCAATTTTCAAGTTCTTCTATTCTGGTCTCCAGCAGTTGCTCCCTCCTGTGCAGGTCTATGAGAGCTGCGTTGTGAACATCCACCATGTTTGAGCAATCGGTTAGCAATTTTTCTAAGTGCCCTGTTTTTTCCTCCAAGTTTTCTAGTTTTTCTTGTTTTCTTCCGTCCCCCTTTCTAGTCTCTCTGAGAAGCATTCATCTTCTGTAGCATGGCGCACAGTTGTTTGGAAGTTATTGTACATTCTGGTTCTTCTCATTCCTCTGAAGTTGTCATGGAGTGCTCAGGGCCTCGGACTGGCTGGAGAAGGCTGAGCGAGTCAAATAAGGTTTTAGCTGTTTGTTCGACTGGTTGTTGCTTTTCTCTCTGTTTGTGCCTGGAAGTCATATTGCTGCAATTTGTCTTGAATCTTGCCGATGGATGGATCAGACTGATACTGGATTTTGACGGATTTAAACTAGAAGGGACAGAGTTACCGATTTAGGCTGCCATTGGGTTGGTGTGCTCACCGAAGTCACAGCTTGTGTAGTTTTTGAGATCCACATATTTCATTTTCTGTAGATGTCCAATTTATTTTTCCTGTACTTAACATGGGTTTTGGTTTTGCTCTCACATACAGCCTACACAGAATAGAATATTTTTCCAAAACGCTCAAGGTAAAAGCATGCTGTGCTAGACTAGTGCTTTTGGAATGATTTGGAGAAAAAATTGAAAGGCTCCAGAATTATAAGGATTTAGTTTTTGTTTTTGCTGTTCTGAGCATGCTCTGTAGGGGTCTTAATGATAACGTTCTAATACAACACGTAAAAATTCCATGCTGCCAATCATTTTGTTTTCTCACCACTTACGTCTCACAGGTCAAAAAATGTTAGAGTTCTGACGGTTGCCATCTTGTTCCTCTGAACAAAAGGAAAATACATAAAAACTGTGTAATTAAAAAAAACAAAAAAAAAAACACATGAACCGAGCTAAATGGGAACTGTTTAGCTAGATTCTAATTTTTTTTTTTTTTTTTTTTTAATATTGAAAATACTTTCCTGGGCACCCCAAAATCCAGAGTGCCCAGCTTAGCAAGAGCAGCCACTGACCTGCATTCTCTGTATAAGAAGAGTGGGACTTTTTGAAAGCTGAAGCCACAACTGGAGATGTGCTACTGGCTTCAGCTGAAGCAGTGAGCCGGCAATCCCTATTCTACCTCTGTCTCTCTGTTTGCCTATCCAAGTATATCTCTGATTGTCTAACTATCTACCTAAATAAATACAGGTTACTCACCTAAAATATGAGTTCTAGGAATGGTATATGTTGTTCATCCACACTTATTGGCAGGTTCCTTGCCACTTTAAATCTTGCCAGAAGGTCTTCAAGCTGACTCCTCCCGCCCACCGGTGGTAAACTCTCGGGCTCCACCCCATGACGCCAGATCTAGCCCGCTGAAGCCAGGTTGTCGAAGCCGCGGGAGAAACAGGGTCGTAGGATGAACAACATATACCATTCCTAGAACTCCTGTATTTCTAGGGACATGGATATGTTGTTCAATCCACACTTATTGGCAGACTCTAGCAGTTCTCCGGGAGGAGGAGGCACACAACATCCCGATACTTACTTGGGAAATAGAGACTAGAGAACAGAGGCCCCAAAACCAGCATCCCGACGTGACTCAAGGTTGATGTGGTAGTGGATAATAAAGGTATGTGCCGACTTCCAGATAGCAGCCCTGCAGATATCCTGGATAGGGACATCCCTGGAAGCAGCTACCAATGCAGCAGTATGGCGGGTAGAATGAGCTCTTATCCTCTGGGAGGCTCCATGCCCGCCAACCTATAGCAGAGCTCTATGCAGGAGGTGACCCACCTGCTTATCGTCCGGCTTGGCTGCAGGTCTGCCAGGTGCGGCTTCAGCGTGGGTGACAAACAGCTGGCAAACCTCTCCCAACTGTCGCCGTCCACTCCTTGTAATAAGCGAGCTACGCCTAGGGTCCAAAGTATGGAGCCTATATTTGGCCTCCGAGGTGTGATTGGGGTAGAACACCGCAGAGTCAACACCTGGTTAAGGTGAAACTCCGACACCACCTTCGGAAGGAATTTCGGTGGGGCGCAGGACAACCTTGTCCCTGTGGGAGACCAGATAAGGAGACTTGATAGAAAGCGCCTGGAGCTCTCCCATCCTTCTGGCTGACGTGATAGCCACCAAGAAGGCGGTCTTCCACAGTAGGAGGAAATATTGCACCTGTGCATCGGTTCAATGGCTTGCCCATGAGCTTGTCAATACCAGCAGTAGATCCCACGAGGTGGAGGTTCTCGCACTGGAGGGGAAATGTGGTCAAGGCCTTTAAAAAGCACCCAACCACCTTTCTCCCTGCGCCACCGACTGCTTCCCGCCCGCGCCCAGTAAGCAGAGATGGCTGTCAGGTGCACCTTAAGGGTCGTCGACCAAGTCCTTGCTGAGAAAGGGACCACAGGTAGTCCAGAATGCTTGCCAAGGACAGGCGGAAGGGTCAAGCCCTTCCTCTGACACCAAATGGAAAATCTCTTCCATTTGAAGGCGAGTATTTCCTGGTCGACTCCTTACGGGATGCCTCAATGATGTTGAGGACCTCATCGGAAAGACCCAAGGCCTGGAACTCTAGCCGCTCAGGAACCAGGCCGTCAGGTGCAGGGATTGAAGGTCCGGATGGAATACCTTCCCTGGTTGACTGAGATCAGGTCCGGACAGGCTAGAAGCCGCCTCGGGAGCCTGAAGCTGAGACTGAGGAGATCTGGATACCAGAACTGGCGAGGCCAGTCTGGGGCTACCAGAATCACCTGCGCCTTATCCCTCCTTGCCTTGAGAAGCACCTTGTGGATCAAGGGAAATGGGAGAAAGGCATAGAAGAAGCCCGGGGTCCACGGCCTCGAGAAGGCATCCTGCAGCGAGCCCTGCTGAAGGGGGCGGCATGGAACAGACTCAGCTCGCATTCTCCTGGAGGCAAACAGGTCCACCTGAGGCGTGCCCCAGTAGGAGAACAGATCTTGTACTACCTCCAGCAGGAGAGACCACTGTGAGACGCAGCCCCTATCCGGCTTGGGGCATCGGCCAGGGTGTTGGAGGCTCCTGCCACGTGAATGGCTAGGAGATCCGCCTCAGGCTGCGCATTAGGGACCAAATGCGGAGAGCTTCCTGCACAGAGGCATGGAGCGCTGGCCCCGCCCTGGCGGTTTAGATAGTACATGGTCATGGTATTGTCCGCCTGGACCTGAACCACTTGATCCCATAGAAACGGAGCGAAGGCGGTGAGAGCTAGGCGGACCGCTTGGAGCTCAGCAGGTTGATATGACATCAGGACTCCGAGGGGACCAGAGGCCGTGGCCGTGCTCCCCAGATGGGCACCCCAACCCATCATAGATGCATCGGTCAACAGAGAGACTGTTGGCTCGGGCGGACGAACGGGATGCCCTCCTGCAGATGTGCTAGAACGGTCCACCACTGGAGAGCTGCTCCACATCTCCTGGGTCACTGTCATGGGCTGGTCCAATGGATCGCAGCATTGTGACCACTGGCTGGCCAGTCCCATTGAAGGGGACGATGTACCAATGGGCTGAATGGACCACGCTGGTACAGGCCGCCATGAGGCCCAGGAGGTGCAGGAAGTCCCAGGCAGGGTGCAATGCCCAACCAGAAATGATTGGGCAAAGGAGGAAAAACCTCGGCCCTGTCCACCGGGAGCCGAGCTCTGGCTCAAGAGAGTCGAGCTCTGCCCGATGAAGAGTATCACCTGCTTCAGCACGAGTTCCGACTTGGCCTTGTTGATGAGGAGGCCAATCTGAGAGCAAACCTGGAGGGCCAGATCTCTGGACCGCCTCCGCCTCACTCTGGAGGGCTGCAATCAGCCAGTCGTCCAGGTAGGGGTACACCGGACCCTTCAGCCGCCAGGAATGCTGTCACCACTGCCATGCATTTGGTGAAGACTCTGGGAGCTAGGGAGGTCAAAGGGCATGGCCTGAACTCGTAGGGATCCCTCCACTCTGAAGCAGAGGAATCTCTGATGAGACAGACGGATTGGGATGTGAAAGAACGTCCTGGAGATCCAGGGAACAGAACCACATGCCACGCTCCAAGGATGGGATTATCTGAGCCAGAGTGACCATCCTGAAGGTCCAAGACCTTAGGAACCTGTTCAGGTCATGCAGGTCAAGAATGGGGTGCCAGCCCCCATCCGCTTTGGGGCCAGGAAGTACCTGGACACAAACTCCCGGTCTGAAGGAGGATCCGCCACCTTCCTGATCACCTCTTTTTGAGGAGCAGGGCAATATCTGCTCGGCGGGCAAATCGAGGCTGTGGACCCCTGTGGCTCCCGAGGTGACGGGGTCAGCGGGGTGGAGCCTGCTCGAACTCTAGAGGCAGGCCTTTTCCTACCAGCTCCAACACCCAGCAGTCCGTGGTGATAGCAGACCAGGCGGAAAGGAAGTGAGTGGAGCCGCCCCCCACAGGGGGACTCAGGGGAGTGACGAGGCTGGGGGTGGCACCCTCAACCCGTCACGGGGCAGGCTTGGAGGAGGAACTGGCCGAGGGACCTCCTGGGCCGTTACCTCTCTGCTTCCTGTTGGAGAAGCCACTGGCTTGGGTTTGGGACGCCAAGCGAGCCTGCTGGCCCTGTTGCTGGTGCTGTTGGGCCGGTCGAGATGCAGGGGCTGGAAGGACAAAGGACTTCTGCTGTTGCTGGACGAGCCTTTGTCCCTCTGGGCGGAGGTGACCGAGTCCAAGGTGGCATTGGACTTTCGATCTGCTGAGGTGTCCCTCCACCCAGGGCTGAAGAGGTCAGTCCCCAAGACGGGACATCTGCTAACGTGCTGGGTATCCGCCGGTGAAGGTGGATATCCTCAGCCACACCCTGTGGCGCATGGCCACCGTGGCCGCTACTGACCTGGCACAGGAATCACTTTATGTCCACAGCAGTCTGAAGCTGCTGTTTCGCCACCGCCCTACCCTGGTCCCGCACCTGGTGGACCGTGGTCTGCAGGTCGGTCGGGAGATGAGGACAACCTCATCCAGGGAGCCCAAGAGGGCGTGGGAGAAGTATGCCATCAGCACAGCTGAGCTGGCCTGTCGGAGGCCAAGGGAGGATGCAGCATATACCTTATGCCTGGCAAAGTCCAGCTTTTTGGACTCTGTGTGGGGAGCTTATCCACATCCGGCGTTACGGGCAGCGGAACGCTGGTGCAGGACTAACCCCTGGCAGAGGGTGCTCCGAGAAACCGAGCAAAAGCCGGTGGGGACCGTGATACTTCCTGGACATCCTGGCCGAGGGCGCAGGGCAGGAAGCAGACCACTGCCAAAGCTCCAAGGCCGGGCCAACAATGGTCTCAGCCACCGGAAAGGCCTCCGTGGGGAATCCCCGGTCCAGTATCTCCGCCAGGGATGCTAGGCCTGTTTGGACATGGCTCGAGCTGCATCCCGTGGACTCCAGATGAGTCGAAGCAGACCCAAGAAGGACAATGGGCTATCGTCCAATGACTGGCCCCTGAGGACTCCAGGTCGACCTGCCTGGAGAACAGGGAGGAGTCATCTTCGGATTCCAAAGAGTCTGCAAAGAGCTGCCTCAGCCCTGAGCCACCCTCTACCTGCTGAGGATGGTCGGGAGTGAGGGTGACCGACAACCTGTGGGGCAGGCCGTGACCCGACCGAGAATCCTTGGTCGGCGCCCAGACTTCGTTGTAGGGCGGAGGTTCCACCACAATCGGTGGAGCAGCTGGTTTTGGCGAGCAACTGGCCCTGGAGCGGGCAGCTCGACTGGGCGAGCGGTTGCTCCGGTCGTCGAGGCGACAGCCACTTGATGGCCAGGGTCTGGACCGGACTTGGTTTAGCCCAGACAACAGCAACTGCTGCCACATAAGCTCCTCGTAGCGCCCGATGTAATTTGCGTAAGCCTCCCCTCATCCGAGGAAGAGGGGCGAGGAGAGCGGTGTCGCCGCTCGGTATTGAGACAGAGACCGCCGATGTTGGCAGGAGCGGCTTGACCGAGATGAAGTCCGAGATCGAGACTCGGGGACCGAGGGTTGGTATGGGAAGGGACGGGGACACCCACTCTTCCTCGCTCAGGCACTTTAACCAGGGACTGCAGCCTGGAAGGCACAGGCAGATCTCGGTATCCACCGGGGAACCGATGAAGGAGGGTTGTCGGCTTCTCCAGTCGACAGCCCGTCTAACAGATCGAGAAAATCTCAACTTCATCGGCGGAGTCTCAGCAGGCTGGCCTGGCGGGGCACCGTGAAGCCAGCGGCCTCAGCCGCAACCTCGACCAGTCAATGGTCGGCTGTCTGGGAAGGGGACCTCTCCCGCCTCCCACTGAACGCTCGATGGTGGGACTTACCTTTCGACTTCTTGGCGAGAAGAATGTCCCGATGGCCCCTCTCCTCTCGTGGAAAGGGACTGACAAAACTCCTTGAATGAAGCTATCACGAGGAACTCAGAGGAGGCGGGATAAATGCATGGCGAGGAGGAGGAAGATAATGGCCTGGGCAGCTGCCTCCTCCTCAAGGGCAATCATCTGCTCGAGCTGCTCAGCCGAGCCAGCCGTCTATGGACACGCCTAACGAGCCTCTTTGATTTTACCAGTGGGAAACGTTTCTGGGGCACCAAAGCTTCAATCAGTAGCGCCATCGCCCAGGACGCTGGGACCGAGAAAGAGAGGCACAACTCGTAGGCTCAGGTCGTGATCTAGCCTAGGCAGTAGACGACACGGAGTGCGGATCCATCCTGGACATTTTTGCCCGCAAGGGCACCTCCAAGCGGAATAGATTTGTCCCAGTCGTGTGAAGATGTGAAGACCAAACTTTAGAAAACTTCAAAACCAATTTCAGACGAACCAAGAGTTAGGATCCAATCTAAATGCAGAGCGCTAAGGAAGGAACCTGAGCTTCCAAGCGGTAAGGAAGATCTACGCCATGGGGCGGTTTAGAGTTTTACCACCCGGGTGGGTGGAGAGCTACAGCTTGAAGACCTACCGGCAAGATTTAAAGCGGCAAGGAACCTGCCAATAAGTGTGGATTGAACAACATATCCATGTCCCTAGAATTATAATTTTCTTAAGCAGACTGGGGTGCCTACCCCAGAACCATTTCTTTACCCCCAATCCAGGTCACTCCCCTTTGCACTGCTTATGTCAGCAGACCAAGGTGCCCACCCCAGCTCTCCTTCTGTTCACCCCTCCCTTCCTGATTGCCCATTCCCAATATCTATATGGTGGCACCGTGGTGTCCACCCTGGTGCTGAACAGTAGCCCAACATTGGGGTGCCCAACCTCCATTATCAGAATGTGACTGTCCCTGCAATGAAGAAAACAAACCCTCAATTATGCTTTTTCCCTGTGAAAAAGAAAATGATCCCTCACTGATCTGACCCCACAGACCCACCTCACCCAGACCTCCCACTCATCACCCACCACCCCACATCACCCACACACCCTCACTCACCTGAATATGTCCCATAGCATAGATCCACTCTCCGACTGAAAACACATCTTGCTGCTGGAACTGGTGACAGGGACATGAGAAAATATGGCGAGCGCAGTTTCATGAATTTCAATGAGGTTTAACTTTGATTTATAACTTTCTATTTTTGTAATAGTTTTAAACCAAATTTCCAATGTGGCCTTTTGGGACCACTCCTCATGCCCAATGGTGGTGAAATTATGCAGCTCTAGCCCAAAAGGAGATTTTGTAGTCACTTTTCAAAATCAAAAGAAATGAAGGCAGCACTCACTTTCAGTAAATTCAAGGTGTACAGCTGCAAGTTTATTTCTGAAAAGGTGCTTCATATAACCTTAGCTCCTGTGCTTCAGCCCTAAGTGGGCCTTCCTTAGGATGGGCCTAAGGAAGTAACAAACAAGGATACTTTTACAAAAAATTACTTAAAGTGACAGTTTAAACCAGTGCAAAAAAATCATGCAGTGAAAAGTGCTAATATTTCACAAAAGAATTCTCTTGTAGGCAACAAGGCATTTTAGTTCAATACAGTACAAATTGTCAGTTATATTAAAACTCAGATGTTTATAAGTCCTACTTGCAGGTATGTAATACTTAATTGAACCAAATGCTTATTCCTGTTCTAAGAAATTAATGATTACTCAATATTAACATAAACTAATCACACTTATACTTCAGAGTACAAGTTAAATTATTATTTTATTAAAACCCAATGAAATGAATGACCTTTCCATGTTGTGTAACACAAACTACTTTGGTACTGTGGAAGGTCAGCATATGATGCTAAAGGTCATCATTTATAATACATTTCATAAGATCTCAAACATGCAATTTTATAAAAGAACTTACAGCAACAAAGATATAGTGTTTAATTTTAAAGAGAATCTCATTCCATACAAATGATAAATACAAGAAGTAAAAGGGGCTGGAGGAGGGTAATGGATAAAAGAATAAACCCCAAAGGGACAGCAGCATCCACTGTTAGAATCCATTTTGTTTCCTTTTGATAAAGTATTAGCCCTATTCCCACCCTTGGGTATCTTTCAACATGTTCAAGATTAGTAAATTTCAAACAGTCTAGCTTGCTGTTACGATATTCAAGACGTTTGCACCTAGAGCACTATACTGGTTACCAATAATTACTGCTCTGATGTGTTCCTCGGTCCTAGGTTCGGCAGGGCTTGTGGTTTTACCGACATAATAGGTAGTGCAGGTACACCAACACATGTAAACAGTGTTGGGTAAGTTAATTTTAAAAAGTAATCAGTTACAGTTACTAGTTACTTTCAAATAAGTGTAATCAGTTACAGTTACTTATTACTTTTATATAAAAAAGTAATTAGTAACTGTAACTATAATGCATATTACTTTATATTACTTTTTGTTAACATGGTTGTATTTACTCATTGAACACAGCACTCGTGCTCATGAAACCCCAAAAGTGTATAAAAGAAATAAAACAGATTCTAAAGATAATGAATATGTTAATTTATAATACAGTACCCATCTGACATTGCCAGCCACAACAATCCCTTTACATTTCCATAAATAAGAGCTCTATTAAAAAAAAAAAAAAAGCTCAAACACACACCCTGCGTCTACTGCTGCCCTCTGCAATATTTTCTCTCCACAGCTGAATCCTAGCTTGCCAGCCACTGCTGTCCCAGGTCTTTGCATTTCATAACACCCACATTCACCCTCCAATACACACACCCTGCATCTAATGCCAGTGCCCTTGGTGATCTTTCCCATACAGCTGTATATCCTGACAATGCCAGCCACAACCACCCCTTTACATCCCACCCTTACCCCACTGCCACACACACCTGTTGCATCTTCTGCAACTGACAATTTTTCCCACATCTAACCTGTATTCTCCTCCTGACTATGCAAGATCCACAACTAAAATCCCACCGCCACGTAGCCTCCTAATTTCACACACATGCACCCTGCAAATCTACTGCCCTTCCTTGCCTTGGTGATCTTTTTCCCATTTCCCCACAGCAGCCAGAATCCTAACTTTGCCATTGCAAGCCACAGATCCATCCCACATCACATCACATACAATAAACTCCACCAGCTCACACCTGCTCACCCAAACAAAATTTAAACTCTTTCCCACAGCTGAACCTTGACTTGCCACTGCCACTGAGACACAGTTAAAATGATAACTAAGTCTGACATGACTATTATGCCACTGTCAGTATGCCACAACTGAAGTCAGATAGTGTCGCTACAACAATCAAATTATTCAGCCCAGTGGTGCTGGACACCTTACTGCTATGCCAGTGACCCATGTTCTGGAATGAGCACAGGCTGCAAGGGTTGGCAGGGAGGAGAAGGATCGAGCATCCGAGGGACTGCTCTCCTTCTCCGGGAGGGGACACCAGTGACCGCACTCGACTGGCCCCAGTGGAGGCTGGGGGCAGTGTGCAGCCACTGTAGAAGAGGGCAGAGATGGGGAAGATGTCCGAGGTGTGCATGTGGATGCGTGGCACTCCCTCAGCCAGTGTCACTGCATGCCCCACCCACACAAGGAGAGAAAATGGAAAATGGTCCCTGGTCATGCAGGATGAAGCAGCCACCCACTACAGGCCCTGACTCCAAATGGTGCTCCCTGAATCTGATTCTGGTCGAGGTGAGTTGAGCTGGGGGCTCCTCACCACCCTGCAATGGAGGGTAAGCCATGGGGAAAGAGAGGGTAAGCTGCCTGATGTCAGAGTGCTGGGCTGGGTGGATGGCTGAAGGATGGATGGTGATCTGGACCAGACGGAAAACAGATGAACTAAAAAAAACAACATCTAATTATCACACAACACAGAACACTTGTTGCACTCCAGCACATACACCTTTGATGAGGATTTTCTTTGAGATGGGACTGGTGATGGTGACAGACCTCACAGGTGGGTGGATGAACAATCAAGCAACCTGCTGTGGCAGCTTGGCACATGTGGTGTTAATGGAAATGGGCCCCAGTCCTGCCTGCAGATGGACTACTTGCCTTTTTCCTGCAACAGCTATGCTGGCCCTGATTCCCTCAGGGTTCACAATGGCAACCACAGAAGGCCACAACTGATGACATGTAGGTGTAGCAAGCTATCTATAAATTGCACATCAACTGCCCAATCTGTTGCCCTTACAAACAAATTTCATCAATTCCTATAGCTAATCTTAGCTGTACCATGTAGTGCAGTACAGTAGTATAATTTGTACAGTATATCAAATGTTGCAAAATGATATATTTTAATAATAAACTGACAAAATGTTTTCTGACTTGTATTTCCACAGCACGTTACAGATATAGAACAAAATGGTATTATTAAATGCGTTCTGAAAATAGAGTTAGAATCGATGTTTCAACCATAGGTCTTCAGGAATTATCTAAAAGAGAAAAGCAGTAAGGGAAATAAGAGACATTTGTGAGGAAAGAAAATAGGGGAAGCTGTAGGAGAAATATAGAATAATAATTGTGTGGTGTGTTTAACAAGATTTTACACACACCAAGAAGTTAGATGCCACATAAATCCCAAACGCCAAGCTTGAGGGGTTTATTTAAGCATCTGATATCGAGGGTGTGTAAAATCTGGAGATAAACACATTCACTCTGTTTTATTTTCTATAATTGCTGGGGAGCATTTTTCACCACAGCAATTATATAAAATAAAGCCACATCCACGTGCAGCCGCTTATCGCAGGGTTTCAGTCACACTGAAGTATGCAGGCATGCAGTGCTACAGAAAGGCAGAGAGGGACAGAACAGCTGTGGCTGGCACGTGCGTTGAAGACAAAGCCAGCATGGGTTCACGCATAACCCATGGGTTATAATGGTAAATTATAACCCAGTTTCCTTAGGGAAAAAATGCTAGCCAGTTATTATAAAGTGATAATAGGCAAGGTGAGAATAGAATTTGGAAAATGAAAAGGTGATGATAGGTATGAAAAGGCAGAGTAAAAGAGAATGGGCTGAGAAGTCCTTAAAGGGACAGTGTCAACCTGTTTTTCATCATATAATTTCTAGTTGAGACCCACATTTTAGAATTGCTTACTTTCTCTAAAATTCATTAATGTTGCTGTTTGTTTTGTCTGTAGCCTTGCTAAGTAGAACTGAAATGCAGGGCAATGTATATTTATAAACAACCTTGTTTTGTTTACAATCATGGTTCTGTTCTTACTGCATACGTTCTTAGCATTAGAAACACACACAGACAGTGCAGTCACTCATGAGGCAGTAGCCTCCTAATCTCCCAATGCATAATGAATGGCTAGACTGTTTTGTGGGTGTTCCCAAGTCCAGGAAAGATGCAGTTGGAGTTGATCAAGGAATGTAAACAAACCCGTTTTGGTGTGATAACATCAGTATGTTGGGCAGTCTGTTTTTACTTTTTAAAGAAAATAAGAGTCAAAATCAAACCACCAGCTACATCAACAATCTTTACAGAATTTTGACAATCATAAAACATGTTTTTTAAACTGAGGACACTTTCAGACCTAAGGGGTTGACAGTGTCCCTTAAATGGGGACTGATGACAGAACCTAGTAAAAGGCTGAAAGGTGAACGCTACATGTGCACACTAA
The DNA here is from genome assembly GCA_016271365.2 of Neoceratodus forsteri. Taxonomy (NCBI): domain Eukaryota; kingdom Metazoa; phylum Chordata; order Ceratodontiformes; family Ceratodontidae; genus Neoceratodus; species Neoceratodus forsteri. The sequence goes on from CM028130.1 coordinate 673,797,276, forward strand.
TTTTCATTTTCTACAAATGAAAGAAATACTCAAACTGAGGGGTCAGTGATTTACACCAGATATGTGACAACTGGTACAAGGACACCCAGCACAATGACACCTCACCAGAGCCATTTAGCATAATATTTTCTGTAATGAGACAACTGGCAAAAACAACCCCAACACCTAAAGGCAGTGAGACTGTAACCATGTAGAAAGCAGTGGTGTGATAAATGAGGCTACCTTGTAGTCGTAGCCACCGTGAGAGCAAAGATCTCATAGGGCAAACCAGTATTAGGTCAGAATTCCTAGTCTTAATGTTATAAGGCTGCATGTCTTTGCTCCAATTGCTGTGCAACAGGTTTACACCACCCTGTACCTCCTGGCAGCTCATAATACCTAGACAGTGTGACTACTCAAACCGGAATATCAGCAAGGCTACATAAAACACCACCTCACAGCAATGAAATGTTGCCTAAACTTTTTATCGTGAAAAAGGTAGCCAACTTGCATTCAATATGCAGTGAAGATGCTGGGTGCTCACACAGTGCTCATCAGAAGGCAATTTTTAGCCTGATGTAACAAAAGAGCACACAGTCAGTTGAACAGCCTTGTTTACACTGAAATCTGAATATCAAAAGACACCTACACATGCTCCAGATTTCTATGATGTCATACACCTCTTGAGCTTCACTCTTGAGGTTTATGAAGTCACAAGAACCCCTTGATGGATTACAGTAACTATATCAGATGGATGCCCATCTGTTTTCTATTTATATTACAGTAACTAGTTACTTTAAGGGGAAAAGTAATGTCATTACAGTTACTCATTACTTTATTTTAAAAGTAATCAATTACTATTACTAGTTACCTAGAAAAGTAATCAGATTACAGTAACTGGTTACAAGTAACTAGTTCTACCAACACTGCATGTAAACCACAAAGAGGGTTGTACACATTATGAATTTATTTATTTCAAATTTTTACCACCTTTTATAAAATGTCTGCCAACATCTGCATATATTGAGACATTGCACCTGCCAGATTTAAAAAGGTAATTTGGCTTCTTTCTTAACCAGTCAGTGTCAATTGTATTTTCTTTAGTTTCCACAAAGTGTTTATGGGTTATCCCATCACTAATGTTTTTACCTTTTGAAAAAGGTACCCTTGGTTTTGGTGCTATTGCAGAGAACAGACAGAACACCAGGAGGAAGGAGCTACTGGTATAACTAAAACTTCTCTACTGGGACTATATTTCTCTCCTTCCTCCCCCAAACCAGTTCTACTTTATAAGCACAGGATTTAACTGACAACATGAACTTCCTGTTTGGGAGCAGGCAGTGAGTGATCACAGAGCCAACAAAGACTCACCATCCAAGAAGGGCAAGAGTAGCTCTCCGCCCCCTAGCTGCTGAGGTCTGACTCTGAGCAAGTAAGGAGACTACTGAGAAATACAGGAACTTCTTGTCTTAGAACAGGAAGATCAGGAGCTAAAAGGCACAAGGGCAGTAAGTAGGGGAAGAATAAATACAAACAAACAGAGGAAAGAGTAGTATTCCAAACAACAAGTTAGGGGCCAGAAAAAGACATGATGGGATGGTGCAGTGCAGTGGCTGTGGAGCAGCAGTCTTCCGGAAGACATTCTGGAGGATGCAGTGTTGTCCCATCTGTAGGCACCTCTCTGGGCTGAGGAGGAGGTTGCTCATCTCCAGGCTGAGTTGGCCAGGATTTGGGGACCTCCTCCCACCCAGGGACCACCAGAGTCACTGCCATTGCCTCAGAGACTGCCAAGAAAGAGGCGCAGTTGGACCACAGTGGGCTCCAGGGAGGGTGAGGGTGGTGGAACAGAGCATCCCTCCAGTTGCACCTCTCCCACAATTTCTATGCCATTCTGGAAAAGTGTGGTTTGCTCTCGGAGGCTACCACAGTGGAGACCAAGGAGGATGCTGGGAACCTCCATAAGGAGACCCACAGTAGGGTGGCATGGGACCCCACAGGGGAGAAACAACTCTGGTGGGGACTCCATTGTCAGAAGGTAGAACTGGGGAGGAAGGGGAGAGGGAGGCAGGTGCCTGCCTGACGCCATGGCTTGGAGGGACAGGGAGCAAATCCTCAGGATCACAGTGAGCAGCTGCACAGGGAGGGAGGTGAAGTCATTGTCCACCTAGGAACAAATGACCTCACTAGAAAGGGATCAGAGCAGTGCAAGAAGCATTTGTGGAGATGGGGAGGGCCTTGGACAAATAGGCACATACGGGTAACTTCTCGGAGGTGCTACCTGGCTATGTCATCGATGAGGGCTAAAGTGCTCCACACCATGGGATCAATCAGTGTTTGAAAAACTGGTGCAGAGCTCAGGGATTTGGCTTCATTGGGGACTGTTCGACTCTGGACGGATGCAGGCCTATACTGGCGTGATGGTCTGCATCCGTCCAGGAGGAACCAGATCCTAGGTGATAGGTTTAAATACTTCATTGTAAGCATTTAACTGCAGGGGGCACTGGAAAGGAGCAGAGAAATCCTGGCCCTCAAAAAAAAAAAAAAAAGTTGTGGTACTAATGAGGTAGACACCAACATAGAGATGTCAATAGAGAGCATAAGGTAAATGGAGAAAGTGACAAATGCAATAAGGACAGGGATGGGGCAAAAACAGGTAAGGCCTCTCAAGAAATGGAGGGTAGTGAGTACCAATGCCCATAGTCGGGGCAACAAGCTCCTGAACTGGTGGCCTTGATGGAAGAGGGATGCCTGGACATTGTAGCAGTCACAGAAACATGGTACACAGAGAACCATGACTGGGATGTTAACATACCAGGGTACACAACCTACAGGAGAGACAGGGAAGGCAGAAGGGTGGGGAGTAGCTGTCTATGTAAGGGAAGGGATAAAAGAAACTGAACAAAAGAGTAAACAGGGAGGAAAGGAGGCACTGTGGGTCACCTTAGAGACTGGAAATGGCAGCACAATCCACACAGGGGTTAATACAGACCCCCCATGTCGGGGTGGAATGGACAAGGAAATGATAGAAGGCATACTTAGGATGGCAGAGAAGGGGATACTGTTGATGTGGGACCTTAATATGCCAGATGTTAACTGGAGCACCTTTGCTGCAGCCACATCCAAACCCAGGGCCATTCTTGATGCCCTTCAGGTGGCATGCCTCAGACAGCTAGTTTTGGAATCTACTCATGAGGGAGCAATCTTAGACCTGTACTCTCAAATAGGGACAGTGAGAGGATCTCAGATCTAGGAGTGAGTAGCCATTTGGGAACATGTGACCACTAAACAGTGTGGTTCACGATAAACTCAGCTACAGAGTCAAGCCATACAAAAGTGAGGTTCTGGACTCCAGGAGGGCTGACTTTGGCAAGATGGGAGAGTGTCTTGAAAAGCACTGCAAACAGGCTAGAAGGAGGGGTGGAACAACAATGGGGAAATATCAAAACTGCCATCACAGAGGCAACAAGCCTTGTGTGAAGCAAATAAAAAATCAAAATGAAAGAAAAAGCCACTATGGTTCTCAAAAGAAGTGGCAGTGAAGGTTAGGGAGAAAAGATAGTATATGGAAGTATATAGGAAACACAGAAGGAGAGGACAGAGGACTGTACCAGTTAAGGCAGAAGGAATCAGGGAGGGTAGTCAGAATAGCAAGAGGCACACACAGAGGAAAAAGACAGCCAACTCGGTTAGGAAGGATAAAACCTTTTATACGAGTATCAGGGGCGTAAAAAACAAAGGGAGTGGATAGTGAGGCTAAATAGAATGGATGGTGGGTGGGCGAGAGTGACAGCGAAAAAGCAGGGATACTGAATGAATACTTGTTCAGTATTCACAAAAGAGGAAGTGGAGGAGGTGCCTAATCCAATTAACAGAAGCACTCTGGAGAGGGGGTTGATCCCAGTCCTTTCACAGAAGAAAGGGTTCTGAAAGAACTCCTAAAACTGAAGGTGGACAAAGCAATGGGGCCAGATGGAATTCACCCCAGAATTCTAAAAGAATTAAGAGAGAACCAATGACACCACTGACTACCCTTTTAACAAATCATGGGAGGATGGTGTGGTACCTGAGGACTGGAAGAAGGCTGATGTGATTCCCTTCACAAAAGTGGGGAGCACGGCAGAGGCAGAAAACTACAGACCTGTCAGTTTGACCTCTGTGGTATGGAAAGTGATGGAATCACTCTGAAGGAAAGAACTGTTGAGCACCTAGAGGCCAGTGGGGCTAGGACCCAAGGCAGACATGGGTTCACAGCAGGAAGGTCATGTCAGACGAATCTAATTGATTTCTTGACTGGGTGACCAAAGTAGTAGACCAGGGAGGGGCTGCGGACATGGCCTACCTAGACTTTAGCAAGGTATTTGACACGGTCCCACACAAAAGATTAGTAGTCAAATTAACCAGCCTTGGAGTGGGTCCCAGGGTGGTAGCCTGGGTAAAACATTGGCTAAACAACAGGACACAGAAGGTAATTGTAAATGGAGTCCACTCTGAAGAAAGAGGGGTTACTAGTGGGTAGCGTAGGGTTCAGTATTGGGTCCAGTCCTTTCAATGTCTTTATAAGTGACATTGCAGAGGGACTGGATGAAAAGTATGCCTCTTTGCAGATGACACAAAGATCTGCAACAGGGTTGATACATGAGGAGGCGTGAAAAGATGAAAAGGGACTTGACAAGGTTGGAGGAATGGTCAGATGTATGGCAGCTTGATTCAATGCAAAGAAGTGCAAAGTAATGTACCTGTGAAACAAAAACCCAGAGGAAGATTACACAATGGGGGTAGTAACAACAACAAAAATGGAAAGGGACCTAGGGGTAATCATATCAGATGACCTTAAGGTTGGCAAGCAATGTTAGAAGGCAGTTGGGATGGCTGTGGGATACTGGGATGTATAGGAGAGGCATCACCAGCAGAAAACAGGAAGTTGTTATCCCCTGTACAGACAGTTGGTGAGACCCCATCTGGAGTACTGATGTCCAGTTCGGAGACCCCATCTCCGCAAGGACATAGACAGGATGGAGCAGTTCAGAGAAGGGCAACTATAATGGTGCAGGGTCTGCAAGAGAAGCCATACGAGGAGAGGCTAAAGGAGCTAATATGTATACCCTTGAGGAAAGGAGGGAGGGGGGACATGATAGAAACGCTTAAGTACCTCAGTGGAATCAACAAAGTCTAAGAGGGTAACATTTTTCAGAAAAGAGATGTGCAAGAACAAGGGGACACAATTTGAAGAAGAGGGGGACGGCTCTGGGGCAATGTGAGGAAGTATTTTTCACAGAGAGGGTGATGGGCGCATGGAACAGCCTTCCTGAGGAGGTTGGGGGTCTAAAACTGTGGGAGAATTCAAGAATGCATGGAACAGACATAAGGCAATTTTTGTGGGGGTAGGAAGAAATAGGCTGTTGGTTAAATAGGATCTGCAACTTATCCTCTAGGTAGGGAAATGGGCAGACTAGGTGGGCCAGGCAGTCCTTATCTGCCATCAAAGTCTATGTTTCTATATTTCATTTTCTAAGACAGGATCAGTTAATAGCAATGGTCAAAATGTGTGAACCAGGCTTCTCAGTCTGCCAGCTAAGGGTTTAATTCTATCACAAATGTAACCACTCCATCATAGCCATTTTGTTTTTCATTAGGGGTTTGAGTCCAATGTTCTTTCTCTTTTAGGTTTCAATAGGTCCCTTCTCTTCATTTTATCTACATTTTCCTCTGCCTCATTTAGTATTGATTCTGTATAACCTCTTGCTTTAGGTCTACCTTTCAAGTTCTCTACCTGTTCTTTATATTCAATTTCACTACTGCAATTTCTCTTCAGTCTTATCATCTCCCCATAGGGTATTGACATTACCAATTTTTGGAGGCGAGCTACTGGCATGCAATATGGTATAAGCTACTGTGTCTTTCTATACCCTTTTGTTTCAATGGGTTTATCTATAGTTAGCGTTAGTTCCAGGTCCAAGAACTTATCAGTTTTGTTTTGTTCATACTGAGGTAAATGTGAGTCCTAGGTCACTGCTGTTTAAGTATGAAGTGAAGAAAAATATACCAGAATTCATTTCACACTTAAACAGCAATGACCTAGGACTCAGATTTACCTACAGTATGAACAAAACTAAAAAAAGTATTAAGTTCTTGGACCTGGAACTAAGATGAAATACAGGTAAACCTATTGAAACAAAAAATGGATTCAACAATGGATACTGCTGTTGCTTTGGGGTTGAATGAGGAGGTTGATTTTTCACTATACTTAGATGTAAGAAAACTGATATAAGCTAATAGTAATTTAGTAAAACTGACTGATTTTGTTTTACTTTCTCCATTTTTCATTAGGAATCACTGACCCACAAATCTTTGAAATGCAAAGTGTGAGCTGCAGTTATGTATGCCCACAGAGCTCAGATAAAGTTCTGCACTGTCTTGAACTGGAGAAAGGTTTTTCCTACAGCCTCACCCCTTTTATCTTGTCATTGTTTTGCATTTTACTACTTGCATGATTAACAAATTCACAATTTATCTAACAGCAAGAAATTTCCCAATTTAAAAATCTCACATAACTACCAGTCATGATGGAAATATATAAAACCTGATATACTAGCATGTCCACACCACTAGACAGAGGACTAAGGACACTTTTCAATCCACCTACCACATCTCCTAAATAGTAGAGTTTATTTTGGGAATACTACCCCATTCAGTAAACCTCCCCCACTTTTATAATGAATGTTTACTTATTTTATCCCTCCCTTTTTTTACTTCTTGTATTTATCATTTGTATAGAATGAGATTCTCTTTAAAATTAAACACTATATCTTTGTTGCTTCAAGTTCTTTTTATAAACTGCATTTTTGAAGTCTTATGAAATGTATTATAAATGATGACCTTTAGCACCTTATGCTGACCTTCCACAGTACCAAAGTGGTTTGTATCACAACATGGAAGGGTCATTAATTTTGTTGGTTTTAATATAATAGTAATTTAACTTGTACTCTGAAGTATAACAAGGGTGATTAGTTTATGTTAATATCAAGTAATCATTATTTTTCAGCAACAGGAATAAGCATTTGGTTCAATTAATATTACATAGTGCACCACTTACCTATATTACTTTTCAAATCACCTTTCGGTGGATTTGAAAAATGTCACCACCCTTGGTCATGAGGAAGAGTCATAAGAAGTCTGTTGAAAATTGTGGATAAAATGTGCACAAATGACAATGTTATGAGCGTACGTTGAATGTTTTCTATGCTCGTTCATAACTTTGATCATTTTCAATATTTTGACCCTAGATTTTCAACAGTCATTTTTTTCACACCACCTCATGAATGTGGTAGCTGTCATTTTCAAAATCGGGGCTAAAATGTGTTTTTGCACTGTGGCACAAAATTATGTTTCAGTGGAATTTGAACATTTTCAACTACAAGGTTCACAAAGTATGGTTGTAAGAAGGCTATGCTAAAAATTTTGTGTGCAAATAAGAAAAAATTTCCAGGTTATGAGTGAACGTTGCAATATTACAAAATGTCAATATTTAAATTCCAGACTTTCAATATAGCCATTTTCCACAACCCCTGATAAATGTGACTGGTGTCATTTTTAAATCTTGGGTGAAATGGCACTCTGGTACAAAATGAGTTTTGGACAACATACTAAATATGCCACTTGTCATTTTTAAACGGTCATAAGTCATACAATAACTATCTTGAAAATCTGAGGTAAAAAAATATATATAACTATTACGAAACTGTGTAGTGTCAAATCTTCACCCAGTGGGTATGCTTTGTGATCCTGTGCCAATGAACTGGGCTCAGGGAGAGCTCACTGATCCAGCTGCAGGGGTGACAGTGCTAGAATGGCACTGTTATGAGATGGCTCTCAGTCCAGGGAATGAAAGCTGCAGGTTACTCGACAGGCCCGGGACCATATAGTGACACAGCTCTTCTGTTGGTTTAGTGTCCTGCACCTCTGCACCTGTGGGTGTCAGAGGGCCCCATGCATTGGCTGGCAGACTCTTTACCATGTAGGTCTGCACTTCTGGCCATATGAAAGTACAGGGACAAGAGGGCCTGCACTTCCACTGCCCACCAGATAGCCCCATGAATTCATATCTGTTGCTGCACTTCTGTAGGTGGACAGTCTTCACTTGGTGAAGGGCCCAAAGGGCTCGGTGCATCTGCATCTGTTCATGCAGATCCCAAATGAAACAGTGCGAATGAGGATACAACTCCACTATCTCAAAAAAGAAAGGAAATTCTTTGCAAAAACGTCATTAATGCACCAGTTAGGTTTAACTTAATGCCACAAAGGTAGTGAAATGTAGGCATTAGGGTTTTCAACCCTAACTCCTCCCCCACCCACAAGCAGCAAAAGGAAAAAAAATATTAGTGTTTTGGGTTTCTGGAGCCTTGGTGAATCAGTGGTGGGGTCTTCATTAGGGTTGTCAAACCTACCGCCCACCCATTCCCTGATCAAACATCAGATGTGATCTCCTTGCAGGTCCTGTGTGAAAAACTATAACAGATTGTCTTGCTAACATGTGGAGGGACATGCGTCTACTTTTGAAGAGCATGTCACTTTGATGCACTGGCTTGAGATGTACCTTATGCTTCAGACAGCAGACTACAGGCTGGGCGGTGGAGGTGAGCATTTAGGTTCACAACCCAAAGGAACACCCCCACCACTGATTTGTCCGGACTCTAGAGCCCCAAGATCCTATTTTTTATTCCTTTTGCTGTTTGGGGTATGGTGGAGAATTATGGTTTGAAACATTTCACTACTTTTCCTGCATTAAGTTGAACACTAACTGGTGCATTAATGAGTTATTTGCAAAGAAGATATATATATGCATATGTCCACGCATGTGTGATCAGCTGGAGGGAGTAACAAATAAAATTTGAAGATTGTGCTTGGAGCAGAGTGACTTTAACAATAAGTTCACTAAAATCCACAGGGAAACCAAATTACTGATATTGCAACTAACCACAGTTTCCTGTAATCATATGTTAAGTATTCCTAGAAAAAGCTTACAGTCATTTATCATCCTTTTTACAGGAAGGTGCGCTTTGCTTGTGTCCATTTGATGCATGTGACAGATTACGCAGCCAGACTGTAGCAACCTTTTGAACAGCTGCTGTAACGCAAACTTCTATGCAAGTCCTGATACTTTCCAAATCTTTTGGCAGTCTAAGGGTTTATAAAAAGACTGTCAATAAATTCATTAATTGAATAATTTAATTTGTAAATTTTGGAAATTAAAAGTAGAAACCTTTTATGCCAGCCCAGTGGCACAGAGGGTTGAGGCGCTGGATGCCACACTCACGCCATGCCGGTGACCCGGGTTCAGAAGGAGCCTCGGGCCACTGGGGGTCAGCAGGGAGGGAGATTGACGCCAGATGACAGCCTCTACTCTCCCAGGGTGGATAGGCATGTCATCCCATTCCTTGGCTGCCCCCGTGCAGGATGGGAGCAGCACAAGACCATGGAGACTAGTAGCATAGCGTTAGAAACGTGCACTACGCTTATTTATGACTTTGATAACGGGTGAGTGCACTGATCCCAGGGACCATTTTCAGGCATGACCACACCATAACCCATGGTCAGGGTGACAGTGGCGTAAGAGGTCAACAGTAATACACATGAAACAGATTTGATACATGCAACAATAGTAAGCACAACATACAGGTTTGATGCATAGGTCCATTTGAGAACAGTGAATACAAGGTTTCAATATCGGACATGAGGAGATTTGGTACAAAACAAACAAATCGTAGGCACAGTGTACAATGTGACTGCATCATCCAGTGAGCAAATAATACATAGAATACGAGTAAAAAATATATATACATATGTACAGGCAAGAAAGTCAAATATTACTGTGAAAAATATGATATAACAGTTGTAGGCAGGGGAGTTGACTAGTGTGGGTAGGTGGGTAACCCCTGGGCTGGGGAGTTGATCTAGTGCGGGTTGGTGTCAGACCCCAGGGAGCAGCAGCAGGATGAGTTTGCCAGGAACCAGACTTCAAGGCAGGACCTGAAACTGGAGTGTGTGTGTCAGTGGAACTGAGTTCAGCAGTGGTTTGTTCCACTGCAAAGGCAGCTGCAGACCAAGCTCTGCTACCCATGTTGGTGAATACCATAGGAACAGCTAGAGGGAGTGCCATTAGAGCAGAGGTTGCAGGTGGGTGTTCTGGTTTTCAGAAGGGCAGTTAGGGGATTCTGGAGCCAAGTGGATGACATTGTCTACCATGCAGCAGAGGGCTAGGTCAAAGCGACTTGAGGCGGTAGCCATGCAAGGCTATGACAGAGGGTACAGTGGTGCGTGGAGAACAGGGCCAATAAAGCAAAGCGACAGTTGCTGTTGTAGGCAGCGCGGAGAGTTTAGCCATGGCAGTAACAGGTCCTGGCATAAACAGGGAAGCAGTAGTCAAGAATAGGGAGAAGATTACCCTGGACAATGGCTAGTCTGGCTTCAGGGTAAGGTACTGCCTGAATCTATAGGCAGCGCTCATTCTAGAAATCAAATTTGTGGGTCAATTGACCCACTGACAACTGAAAAGTGCATCATTTTGTGAAAATGTGGGTCATGTGCCAATTTAATACATGTTTTTAAAACAAGAATTAACAACTCTGGAACGAGATCTATAGTGAAAATTTGATGTTACTGTTAGCATGCATAAATAGAAGGAAAAGCAAGTATGAACTGTAACGTAAGTACAATAAGTGAAAGTCCTGTTGAAAGTTGGGTATTTAGCCTTGTAGAATTGTCTGATGTATGAGATTTACTGTTTCACTGACTTAAATGGTTTAATAAAATGAAAACAAGTCTGTAAACTCCTGTGTCTGAGACTTTCTTTTTACACTACACCATCTGTGTGAGACACAAAACAAGTCAGTGCCGTAGCAGGATTACATCCTGGGGTGTCACAGGTCTAGGCCATTAGTTCAGGGAGTTGTGTACACAGTCACACTGTCTTTTGTTTGCTTGCTTTTAATTTCTTTTTCCAGACCCATTCTGATATTTCTTTTTCTTTTCATAAAATTACTTTCTTCACTAATCTGCTGTGGCTTCACCTGCCTATACTGCCAACTATGCAGAGCCCCACACAGATTCTGCCTTCACACTCCACTGCTTTATTTCCTTTCCATGCAGATATTTTTTCTTTATGTTCAATTCACTTGTTCACTCTGCTGTGGCTTTTCCCACTTGCTTCATACTCTGCTGTGGCTTTCTCCACCTTGCTTCATACTATGTGTACAAGAGAGACCGCTCACTCACACCGCCCCTGCCCTCACTTCTGAGTCCTCTGCATAAAGCTTTATTCTTCATTCTCCTGTTGATTTTTTTTTTCTTTTAATTCATTTTATTTATCAATCTGTTGGCCTTTCCCTGCTTGCCAGCTAGCAAGGTAATAACAAGAGATAGACCTCCACACACACACACACACATTCTGCCAATACACTCCTCTGCTTTACTTCTTTTCTTGTGGATATTTTTTTTTTCAGTTCACTTGACTTACTGTTCAATCTGCTGTGGCTTTCTCTGCCTGGCTTCCAACCCAACTGGTGATCAAGAGATAGGCTACCTTACACACACACTAACTCACTCACTCCTCTGCTTTATTATTTCTCCTGTGCTGATATTTTTTTATTAATTTTCTTTTCAGTTCATTTTGTCTTATTCAGTCTGCTGTGGCTTTTCCTGCCTGACTGCCAATTAATGAGAACAAGACACAGCCCCTCACCCTCTGCTTAAGCTTTATTCTTTGTTTTCTTTCCTTATTTTTTCTTCTTTTCCTTCTAGTTGATTTGCTTTATCAGTCTGCTGTTTGTGGCTTTGTCTGCCTGGCTGCCAACTCAACTTCGTGAACAAGAGACTGAGACACCTCCTTACACACACAGCCACCTCACTGTCTCCTACTCTACTTTATTCTTTAATTTCCCACTGATAATTTTAAATTATAATTGTCTTTTAAGTCACTGACTTGTCTTATTCAATCTACTGTTGCTTTCCCTGTCTGCTGAGGCTGCCAACTACTGAATACAAAAGCCCCTCCCCAAACACACACAGATCTGTTCCTTTTATTTTTCTGCTAATATTCACTTCTAGCAAATCAATATTTTCTGTCTTTCCCGCTGCCTGTGCTCCTTGGTTAGATTATTGAGCTGCAGACACCACTACTCTACTTACTTATTTTAATATTTTCAAACTGATCAGCTTTCCCCAAATATGTTGTGTGCATGTTTTTTTTTTTTTAATTACAACACACTCCTCCAACCTCAGTTTTATATTCGCGGCATATGCGAAGGAACGCTTGGGAAGATTAGCACACTTTGGAGGTTACTCTCCTTTCAATCCACTGTCGTTGAAGTAGGGTGTGGCGGTCCTGCACCAATGGGTGCAGGAGCTGTGTTTGACAGAGGTGGTCTTCGGCTTCAAAGAAACCCACCGCTGTCATACAGAGCACTCTGCCACCCCCCAATCTTTGCTGCCACGCTGGGACAGTCGTGTCTAATCGCTCCACGCCCCCAAGCCATCCTTCTGCCACGCTGGGGAGCCTGCACCCAGCGCAGCAAACGCCCTGGTTGACTGCAGACGGGTGCCCAATCCCCATCGGCTCCTCGGCCCCCAGCCATCCTTCTGCCATGCTGGGAGCTCACGCCAGCGCAAAGTGTCCCACGTAGTCTTGTTTTTTTTTCACCTGTAAGCAAAACGGTCCCACGGCGCTTCTCCCAGTCCCCTCCCACAACCCGCACCCACCACTGCGCACCATGCCTCCCCACACCCCCCCACATACTTACCTCCGAGCTAGGCGCAACGATCTTCAGTGGACCGGAACACATCTGCACTCTTCAAAGCCGATCCGAACTGAGGCAATGCCGGAAGCTGTATAATGGGCTAGATAGGGGTTTTCAACTTATTGCATATCTCAGGCATTTTGGGGAATTTTTTGCACCAAATTTTAAACATGGGGTTTTGGGACCCCTTCTCATGAATGATGTCACTTTTCATGGCGCATATTCCAGGCCCGATGGGTGATTTCCCAGTCACTGCGTCGAAATCACCCTTCGGGCCTGAATAACGCCATGACAGTGATATCATTCATGAGAAAGGGTCCCAAAACCCCATATTGAAAATTTGGCAAAAATCCAAAAATGACTGTTTTACGAGGGTGCGCTAAGTATTCCTATGCAGGCCCGTAAGTTTGCGAATTTTCAATATTTTCACCCAGATTTTCAACATTGCCATTTTACCACACCTCCTTATGAGCAGTACAGCTGTCATTTTTCACGCCCTGCCCAAAACATGTTTCCACCCATGTAGCGCACAATGGCACAGTCGGTTTGCTGAAATCAATGTATGGGGACGCTTAAGAAAATCACGGTGACACTGTTCATTAGCAGAGGTCTTAAAATGGCTATTTTTAAAATTTGGTGAAAAAATTCCTAAAATGACTGTTTTACGAGTCTGCGTTACACAGTTCCTATGCGTCGGAGGGTTTGCGAATTTTCAATATTTCCACTCCAGATTTTCAACATTGCCATTTTGCCATACCTCCTCATGGCGGTACAGCTGTCATTTTCATCCTGCCCAAAACATGTTTTCCGTCCGCGTGGCGCGCAATGGGCGCGGTCGATTTCACGAACTCAATGTATGGGACACATTAAGAAAATCACAGTGTCACTATTCATGAGCAGAGGTCTTAAAATGGCTGTGTTGAAAATCTGGTGACAAAATTCCTAAAATGACTGTTTTACGAGTGTTCATTGCACAGCTCTATGCATGCTCGTAAGTTTTCGATTTTCAATATTTTCCTCCAGATTTTCAACATTGCCATTTTACACACCTCCTTGTGAGCAGAGCAGCTGTCATTTTCCATCTTGGCAAAACGTGTTTCAGGTAGTGCAGCACAATGGCACAGTCGGTGTGCAAACTCAGTGTATGGGACACATTAAGAAAATCACAGTGTCACTGTTCATGAGCAGAGATTTTAAAATGGCTATGTTGAAAATTTGGTGAACAAATTCCTAAAATTAACTGTTTTCTGGCGATGCGTTGTGCAGGTTACTACTTGCAGCTCGTAAGTCTGCAAATTATCAATATTTTCCTCCAGATTTTCAACTTTGCCATTTTACCACACCTCCTTATGAGCAGTACAGCTGTCATTTTCACATCCTGCCCAAAACCTGTTTCCGCCTATGTAGCACACAATGGGGGTAACAAAAGGTCATGCTGAAAATTTATTGTGCAAATACCAGCAATCGCACAGGGCATTAGGGTAAGCACCATACGTGCTAAACATCACTGCAAATACCTGCAAGCTAACGTTCGCATTGACAAATGCTTGTTAATTGGAGCCTGAGATCGTTGAGGGCAGAGGCCCCATAACTCAGCCCTTGCAATCAGTATGTGCTGATACCCCTAATGTAGTCAGAGACCTAACTATTTCACACAGAAGAGCAGAATTATTAATGTCTCCAATGTGTGGCTCTTACAGTTTTCAATATTACAGCTGATATTGCCTAAAATGATTTGGTTTTGAACATAAGAATCACGACCTGATCTAATGCACTGCTACTAGCTCTGTGTTGCCTGCTAACATGAAGGGTTTCCAGAATGAACTGTACAATCTACAGTGAAGAGCATGGTCTTGGTAGCTGATACAGATGGTACAAAACAAGCGCCTGCCCATCATAATCCATTTCCGCCTATCTGTGGCTGATATTGTCAGAAACTCTCACCCGTAATGTGTCTCAAGTTTAATGTCCTCTCCACGGATGTTCTATGCCACCAGCGCCAGACATACTGTGCAGTGCTCTCCAGTGTGACACCCCAGGCGTCTTACAATGGAAGTCAGTCCTGCCTCTCTCAAACACGCTCCAGGGGACGAACTCTCCTGTTCTGCAGCCAGCACTGATTTTACATGTACTGCTGTGTGGCCCGCCTACTGGATGCTCTTTAGTCAGTCATCGCTGAGTCCTGCCTCCCAAAATGCCCCTGGGGACAAACTAGCCTTTTCCATTACATTTTTGTGCTGTAGCTTGTGTGACATGCCCCCAAGGGGCTTCTTCAGTCAGTGGTCAAATCCTGCCTCACAGAAACCCCGGGATGAACGCATCCATTGTACTGTTCCTCTATGTTCTACTGAAGCGTGAGTCTGCTCTCACACACTCATGCTTCTTAAAGCAGTAGGCACGTCTTAAAGACCCATGCAGCATTTTCAAGATGGGTCAGGCTGGCAGTCAAGCACGCCACTGGCATGATCTCGTGGCCTGAAATAAACATTGTATAGGCGACATCTAACTTTTGATGGAACCTTCTGACAAGGGAATTTGCATGCTCAGTGAAGATGAGGGAGGGTCGAGCAATGCTCCTAAGTATTTGTAGGTGTTGACATCCTCCAGGGCTGGGTCATCTGGGGTGAGAATGCATAAGAGGCATGGTTTTTAGTTTTGGCCAGAAAGTGCTTGGATCCGAACAGCATGGATTTAGTTTTTGGCATTTACTAAGAGGAGGTTTTTGGGAACTAGCTGTGGGCCACAACATAGTTGTGCGTGAGAACTGAGGAAATTGCGGCCGTGGATTTGTCACTGTGGAAGAGGACAAGGTCATCAGCATAAAGAGAGAGTGACAGTTGAGGCAGTCAAGGGAAGCTTATTAACTAAGAAGGCGAAGGAGGGACCCCTACAGTGACAGGCAGGGTGGGGATCAGGTTTGACCAATACACACAAATTGTGGGCGATTGGTAAGGTAGTTAGTGAACCAGCTTGTGACTTTCTGAGAACAACCAAGGAGGCTAAGCTTGGAGGTAAGGAGAGCATGGTTAACCATGTCAAAAGCCTTTGAAAGGTCGATGAAGACAGCCCCGGTGGCTTTTACCATTATCCACGTTAGAGAGGATGTAGTCGGTCAGAAGGGTGAGGACAGTGGCAGTGGAATGATTTTTGTGAAAGCCATGCTGTTGGTTGCACAGGAGGGTGTATTTGCCTATGTACTCAGTGAGCTGATTGTGGACTGCTCTCAAGTAGTTTACTGAGATGAGGGAGGATGGATATCGGACGGTAATTGTCCGAGGATTTGAGGTCACAGATTTAAGAATGGGATAACCTTAGCTATCTTCCATGGATCAGGCATGGAGGAGGTGGAAAGGGCAAGGTTAAAGATGAAGGTGAGTGGCCTGGCAATTGCTGGAGAGATCAGTTTCAGGAAGACTGGAGACAGCCCATCAGATCCGAGGAGCCATGGTTAGGTAGACTTTTGAGTAGCTTCACTGTATGGTGTATGGAGAGGGCTTAAAATAGAATGGGGTATTTGCGGGTGGTGGCAGAGCTGGAGGAGGATGACAGCGTATCAGGTATTAGGGCCGAGCTTTGAGGTTAGGCAGTTGGCAGCTTATTTAGGTACATGGATAAGTTGGTGAACTTACAGTTGAAGACACTGGCCACATCGTGAGGGTCGGTCAGCAGCCCATCCTGGGAACTGAGATATGATGCAGCGTAGCTGGGGCTGGGGTTAGGAGGGAGCTGATTGAGTCCCAGAATTTTCTAGGGTATCCAAGGTTGGCCTTTTGCAGATTAGGAAGTGGGTCTGTTTCAAAAATTTGGCCTGTTTACATTTGTTCCTCATGCGCCTGTAAGCATCCCAGAGGGCAGGAGAGGTGGGGTTGCTTGAAAGTGGACCAGGTGCAGTCTCTGGCCTTCATAAGGTTTGGTAGGTCTTTAGAGACCCAGCGCAAGCACCTGCCTCTGATCCGTCCTGGTGGTGACAGGGAAAAGTGGTCCTGGGTGTTAGTAGAGTCCAGGTAAATGTGGAAACTGCCATGGCTACATTGGCAAGGGAAAAAGCATGGACCAGTCCAAGGACTGGGCCTCCTCGAGGAGATTTGTAGAGACTAGGCAGCTGAAATTTCTGAGAGATAGGTATTTGGGTGGGGGCACTTCAGTTTGGGAGACTAGAGGATAGGTCAGTGAGTGATTGCTTATAGAGTCAGCCATGGTGCCAGCATGTAATGCTCAGTCCTCCCTGTTTATGAGGATCCAGTCTAGTAGAGTCTGGGTGGCTGAGTATGGATTAAGTCTGGTGGGAGAGTGATCACCTGCACCAGGTTGTGGTTGCTTAACAGGGATACATAGTCAGGCTGGTGGCAGCTCAGCCAATTTAGATTAACCGCCAAGAAGAATAGATTCCCTATGGGGAGTTAGCTCAGGCTTTGGAGGAGGCTGGTGAGTCCAATGGTTCCGGTCGGGGGGTGTAGCAGCAGCCAATATAGAGTTTCTTACTGGTAGGATCCCAGGGTCAATTCAGAGTAGCCATTCACTAGGTGAGAAAGGGTCAGAGTGTAGGACAATGCTAGCTGAGAGGGGTTCCCTTGGGAGCAGGGCCACACTGCCACTTTTTTCCTGCCTGGCCTGTTGAGGCGTAGGTAGGAGTAGCCAGGTATTTTGAAGGTGTTTTCAGTGTGATGTGGCTTTAGCCATGTTTCAGTGAATCCCAGAATATGGGGCTTGTGTAGCTTAATCCAAGCCTCAAGGTCAGTGAATTTAGATGAAAGGCTGCAGACATTATATGTGCGATTTTAAGACCAGGGTGTTTGTCCAGATGCTGGAGGAGGGGCTGATATGGGAGTCTGTTGGGCCAGGGTTGCACTCAATGTCCCCAGCAAGGGACTGTAGTGATAGTAGGGA
This sequence comes from Neoceratodus forsteri, assembly GCA_016271365.2. Taxonomy (NCBI): domain Eukaryota; kingdom Metazoa; phylum Chordata; order Ceratodontiformes; family Ceratodontidae; genus Neoceratodus; species Neoceratodus forsteri. The sequence goes on from CM028130.1 coordinate 673,814,933, forward strand.
GAATGTATGGGCAGGAGGAATAGAAGGAGACCAGGAGAGGTTAGCCAGGAGTGAGTGGCCAGGAGGCGGCTTCTCCTTTAGTGAGTAGGATGAGAGATATACCCAGGGTGGACTTATCCCTAGTAGTGAGTGAAGAGGGTTGAGACAGGGAGAGGGGAATGAGAGGCGCTGTTAATCACAGGCCAGCACTGTAGAGTGGAAGTCGGTCAATACCAGTGCAGTAGTTAGGGAGATGGCCCATAATATGAGGCAGTGCCATCTTCATCTTTCAAGGAGAGTAGGGCACAAGGGAAGCAGTAGGAGAGGAATTAGCGGGTCAGCCTTATGAAGGGGAGAGGAGGGAGTGGTGAGGCAAGGGCTGTTAGAAATGTAGTTCTGTGAGGCAGGACTGCACTCTAGGAGGTGTTCTGCAGCTTTAAATTTGTGTAGGGCAAGATGATCAATGGGAGGAGGTGCACAAGGGGGAGTGGTTTAGGAGTATTAAAGAAGTTGGAGGGAGGGTGAGGAGGAGGGCGAAAAAAAAATCACACAAAGCAGCTAGCGAGGATGAGGTGCTTGCCCGAGTGGCAGCAAGCCTGTGCTTGAGAGCAGTGGGCGGGTGGCAAAAGGCGGGCTCCCGGTCTCACCGCCAGTCGGTGGGCAGCTCAAGCAAAAGCAGCTGCGAGGATGAGGTGCTTGCCCAAGTGGGCAGCATGCCTGTGCTTGAGAGTGGTGGGCGGGTGGCAGGCGGGCTCCGGTCTCATGGCTGCAAGGGGCAGGGACAAAGAAAAGTAAGAAAAATGGCTGCTGACTCCATGATGTCCCTGCTGGCATGGTGATGACCCATTGCCTGTAACTGCCAAGTAATCAAGGCTTAGGGTCCAGACCGGGGGTGACTGCTGGAGCAAGGAGGGCAGATATCATTGGCAGGCCAGGAGGATAAATACAAAATATATATCTATATATAAAAAAAAGTAGAAACCGTTTTCCAAGTTACTGTTGATTTTCTTTTATCTTTGGAGATATCCAATGGTAAGTACTGTGAACTGAGGTTTGACTGACTGCACACTGCACAAAATACATTGCCTTCATTTTACAAGCACTGACATTATCAGTGTAGACATCTACAACTGGCCAAGGGTAGTGTACCATCAATTTTTATTACCTACTCAGATTTTTCTGGTTTCATCCCAATACATGACTTTGTGGAGTTAGAATGTCTAATGCACTGTCCCTAAACATAGTGCAGTATCACCGTTTCTACTGGTAGGAGAAATATTATGGGACTGACAAACATCTGAGGCTCAATATTCTGAAAGGTGCAAGTGTAGCGCAAATGTTTGCACTGAGCTTTGCAACTGCCCAGGGGTGCCAGAATGCTATATTCAGATGGGTGCTACCTGACTGAATATATGACCATGTCGAGGCAGCAAGAAGTCAGGGAGTGCTGCCCTGACATGGCTCCTGAATCTGCCGAAGAGTTAATAGTGCTGGACTGCTACTTGCAGTTTCAAAGGTACCCATGCAAATGAGCCAATTGGGCATGCAAAGCACTAAGAGGCCATCTGCATGCACATTATGGCCAATTTTCATGGGTAGCACAGGCAGGAAGTGCAGTGCAGTCCCACCCCACTGTCCAGTATAGCTGTGGCTATCCTTGGTGCTAGTGGTCCCTCCTTCCTCCAATCCCAGCCCCACAGTTATCCAGTAAATCTTAGGTGTTAGTGGTCCTCCCTCCCTTGGGTCCCAGACCCATATTTATTAGGTAAATCACTGGTGCTGGTGATCCCATCTTTCCCTCTGATCCCAGTCCCATATTTATCTCGGGTAATCCTTAATGCCAGTCGTCCTCCCTCCTCCGTTACCAGCCCTGTAATTATCAGGTAAATCCCTGGTGCTAGTAGTCCCCGATCCCAGACCCACAGTTATCCAGTGAAATCCCTGGTGCTAATGGTCCCCTCCTTCCTCCGATCCCAGATCCATATTTATCCGATAAATCCTTTGTGCTAGTGCCCGATCCAGCTCCATCATAAAATTATTATCACTGGTGGAAGTGGTCCCCCCCTCACTGATCACCAGTCCTGAAGTAAACAACCTCTCTGGCATACAGTGTGCCTCAGGCACCAGGCACCCTCCACTCACCTGAATGGTAACCGTGGTGCCGCAAGTGCATGTAACTGACTGTCCCTCCTCATAACTTTTTAGCTGGACAATGGACATCTTATTTCCAGGCAAGGAGCTTGCCTCATATTTATATGACACATGCACCCTGTCCTATAAATAGAGGTGCACTCCCTGCCTTGACATATGGTGACGGCCGAGGAGGGTAGGAGGCCCTGTCCTATAAATAGGAGGTGTGCTTCCTGCCTGGGCATGTTAAGTCAGTTCAGGAGATGTAACAAGGGCTGTCCTGGTTGGTATCCACAGTGCTGTGGATGCACACAGCAATCAGGTGAGTGGAGGGGTGCCCAATGCCACGAGAGGGTCACTGGAACACTATATGCCACGGAGGGGATGTTTTTTACCTCTGGGCTGATGATTGGCAGGGAATCTCTATGACCAGGGATAATAATTTTGTGTGTCGGGACTGTGAGTTGGGGGGGCATCATGGATTTACTGAATAACTATGGGGCTGGGATTGGTGGAGGGGACTACTAGCACCAGGGGTTTATCTAATAAATACAGGTTGGGATTGAGGGAGGAGGGGAGCAATCGCACCAGGGATATACCAAATAAATAAGGGTCTGGGATCTGATGGAGTGGGGACCATTAGCTACAGGGTTTTATGTTACACTACAGGCTGGTGATTGTGAGGATGCCATGGAACACAGGGGTAGGTATACTCACCCTAGTGGTTAACTGGCTGGTTGGCTGCATTATCTCCAGTAAGCACTAGGGGTTGCATGGTATAAGAGGAGGTTTTCATCAGCGATATTTGCGTGACACAAAAGGACTATGCAAACCCTCTTGCACCATGCAAAGCCGCTGAATATCAGTGCCTCTCCCACTTTTTCATACCCCCAAATTTGTTTTGTATGGTGTTAACTCTGTTTGCCAGCACAACAGAGCCCTTTGAATATTGGGCTCCAGCGCAAAGTCCAGTTAGCGCCTCACAAACTTCTGAATATTGAGCCCTGATGTTACACAGCCTACGGCACTGCAGCAGACATTCACATGCCAGTTACCTGGTTTCACATCCATTATCATGTTCCTCCTAGCTGCACAGCAAGAGGTTGGTATGCGATGTTTGTGGGCACTCAACTTCCCTGCAAGAGTAGGAGCATATCAAGGCACTTCACCATCTAGTGGTGAGCATGGGTATGGACTGTAACTACGGTCATAAGGCAAAGCAACAAAGGGATCAGGTATGCTAACATAGCATACTATTGCATGCACACATACTTTGCAAGGCACATGATGCAATATTTCTCAAGGGAGGTCTTAAAAGATATCATAGTTGAGCACTTAGCAACAAATAATTTGTCTCACCCCACACAACATGGCTTTACTAAATCTAGATCATGCCAGACTAATTTATTATCCTTTTACGAAAAAGTTAATTCTGAATTGGACAAGGGTAAAGCAGTGGACATAGTCTTTATGGACTTTACAAAGCATTCGATAAAGCTACCCCATGAGGAATTAATACATTTATTGACTAGTGGGAATAGACAGCAACATTCTAAGATGGATTGCGGGTGGCTGACTGGGAGGAAGCAGAGAGTGAGTGGTCAAAGGTGTGATGTCTGATTGGTCTGCAGTCACTAGCGGGTGCTCAGGGTTCGGTGTTGAGTCCTTGTCTTTTCAATATTTATATTTCAATGCTACAATTTAGCAATCCTCACATATGGATTTCCAACTCATGGATGATTGCAGATTGGGCACAACTGTGAATACTTCAACTGAGGCACTGCCTCTTCAACAGGCTATTAGCTAAATCTACTTGTGGAAAAATCTAGCAAACTAGAACTTAACATATCTAAATGCAAAATAATGCATCTAGGTCTGCATAATAATAATTATAACTACAATACTGGGAATAATAGCCTAGTAAAAACATGTGAAAAGAGTGATTTGGGAATAAAATAACCACAGGCAATGTTTAGTACAATTGTAAACAGCAGGTTAAAGAGCAAATCAAAACAAACTGTATTCTGGGGCATATTTCTAGCAGGGCGATAGGGTTATTTACCATTGTATGGGCGCTGGTGAGACCACATTTGGAGTTCTGTGTCCAGGTGTGGTCTCCCCAAAGAGAGGATGTGCTTAGAGTTGAGGGTGTACAGCACAGGGCAACTAAATCAGTGACTGGATTGAAAAACTTATCCTATGGGGAGAGATTGGTAAAACTTAATTTGTATTCTCTGCATTACAGAAGATAAGGGGGATCTAAGTATGATGTTTAGATTATCTAATGATACAGCATTATGGGAAGATCTTGGTATTGTCTATAAACAAGGCTGGACCAGTGCTAGAAGAGACAATATGCAATTAGAATTGCCTAAATGGAAAACAAACTTAAGGAAACATTGGTTTACAACCAGGGTTGTAACTGCATGGAACAACTTACCTACAAATGTAGTGGAGAGCACAAGTATGGACATATTTAAAACTAGACTTGACATCTTTTATAGCGATAAGGCTACTACTTTCTAACTTTAATATGGCAAGCATTAGGACACAAGTCCCAAAGTTTGAACTTACTTATGAAACTTATGAAAGGTCAAGACCACCAAGTTAAAAAAAAAAAAAAGGTGAACCTTCCTAGAAACACAGAAACATAGAATTTTATGGCAGATAAGGACTGCTTGGCCACCTAGTCTGCCCATTTCCCTACGTAATGGATAAGCTGCAGATCCTAGTTAACCAACAGCCTACTTCCTCCTACTCCCCACTAAGGCTGCCATATGTCTGTCCATGCATTCTTGAATTCCCCACTGTTCTTGACTCCACGACCTCCTCAGGGAGGCTGTTCCATGCATCCACAACCCTCTCCATGAAAAATACTTCCTCACATTACCTCTGAGCCATCCCCTCTCTATCTTCAAATTGTGCCCCTTGTTCTTGCACATCTCTTTTTGAAAGATGCTAGCCTCTTGGACTTTGTTGATTCCTCCGAGGTACTTGAAAGTTTCTATCATGTCCTCTCTCTCTTCTTTCCTCAAGGGTATACATATTAAGCTCCTTTAGTCTCTCTTCATATGTCTTCTGGTGCAGACCCTGCACCATTTTGGTTGCCCTCCTCTGGACAGACTCCACCCTGTCTATGTCTTTGTGGAGATGGGGTCTACAAAACTGCACACAGTGCTCCAGATGGGGTCTCACCAACTGTCTGTACAGAGGGATAACAACTTCCTGTTTTCTACTGGTGATGCCTCTCCCTATGAATCCCAGTATCCCCCAGCCCTCCTTACTGCCTACTCACACTGCTTGCCACCTTTAGGTCATCTGATATAATTACCCCAGGTCCCTTTCCATTTTACTGTTGTCAGTATCTCACCCGCCATTGTGTACTCTTCCCTGGGTTTTGTTTCCCAGGTGCATTACTCTGCACTTCTTTGTGTTGAATCTAAGCTGCCATACATTTGCCCATTCCTCCAACCTTGCCAAGTCCTTCTCATCCTTTCCACTCCATCTTGTGTATCAACCCTGTTGCAGATCTTTGTGTAGTCTGCAAAGAGACATACTTTTCCTTCCAGTTCCTCTGCAATGTCACTTATAAAGACATTAAAAGGACCGGTCCCAGTACTGAACCCTCGGTACCCGCTAGTAACCCTCCTTTCTTCACTGTGCACTCCATTTACTGCTACCCTTTGAGTCCTGTTGTCTAGCCAATTTTTATCAGGCTACCACCTTAGGGCCTACTCCAATGCTGGCTAACTTGTGTATTAATCTTTGTGTGGGACTGTATCAAATGCCTTGCTAAAATCTAGGTAGGCCATGTCCACAGCCCCTCCCTGGTCTACTACTTTGGTCACCCAGTCAAAGAAATCTATTAGATTAGTCTGACACGACCTTCCCATCGTGAATCCATGCTGCCTTGGGTCCTGTGCCCCACTGGCCTCTAGGTACTCAACAATTCTTTCCTTCAGAAGTGATTCCATCATTTTCCCTACCACTGAGGTCAAACTAACTGGTCTGTAGTTTCCTGCCTCTGTCTTGCTCCCACTTTTGTGAAGGAATCACATCTGCCCTCCTCCAGTCCTCAGGTACCAACCCATCTTCCCATGATTTGTTAAAGAGAGTCAGCGGTGTCACTAGTTCTACCCTTAGTTCTTTTAGAATTCTTGGGTGAATCCCATCAGGCCCCATTGCTTTGTCCACCTTCAATTTTATTAGAACTTTCAGAACCCTTTCTTCTGTAAATGGACTGGTATCGACCCCCATCTGCAGAGTGTTTCTTTTTGGTCTAGGTACCTCCCCTCCTCTTCCTTTGTGAATACTGAGCAGAAATATTCTTTCAGTATCCCTGCTTTTCACTGTCCCCTCTACCCACATTCCCTCCCTTTATTAAGCCTCAGTATCCCTCCTTTGGTCTTTCTTCACTCCCTAATGTACCTATAAAGGTCTTATCCCCTTCTTAACAGAATTGGCTATCTTTTCCTCGGTTTGGGCCTTTGCTATTCTGACTGCCTTCCCAGCCTCTTTCTGCTTTAACTGATAAAGTTCTCTGTCCTGCTCCTTCTGTGTTTCCTTATATTTCCTGAATGCTATCCTTTTCTCCTTAACCTTCCCTTGCACCTCTTTTGAGAACCATAGTGTTTTTCCTTCGTTGTGTTTATTGATTTGTTTTACACAAAGGCTTGTTGCCTCTGTGATGGCTGTTTTGATTACTCCCCATTGTTCCTCCACCCCTCCTTCTTGCCTGTTTGCTAGTGCTTTTAAAGGCGCTCTCATTTTCCCAAAGTCAGCCCTCCTAAAGTCCAATACTCTTGCTTTTGTATGGCTTGATTGTATGGCTGTGTTTATCGTAAACCACACTGTTTGGTGGTCGCTTGTTCCCAGATGGCTACCCACCTCTAAATCTGAGATTCTTTCTCTGTCCCCATTTGAAAGTACCAGGTCTAAGATTGCTCCCTCCCGAGTGGGTTCCAATACTAGCTGTCTGAGGCATGCCCCTGTAGGGCATTAAGAATAACCCTGCTCTTGGATGTGCCTGCAGCAAAGGTGCTCCAGTTAACATGTGGCATATTCAGGTCCCCATCAACAGTATCTCCCCTTTTCTGCCATTCTAAGGAAGCCTTCTATCATTTCATTGTCCATTCCTCCCCTGAGATGGGGGTCTGTATACAACCCCATGCGCGGATTGTGGTGCCATTTCCTGTCTCCAGGGTGACCTAGAGTGCCTCATCTGCTCCCTGTTTACTCTTTAGTTCTGTTGCTTTGATCCCTTCCTTCACATAGAGAGCTACTCCTCCTCCTCCTCTTTTACCCTCCCTGTCCCTCCTGTAGATTGTGCATCCTGGTATGTTGACATCCCAGTCATGGTTCTCTGTGTACCATGTTTCTGTGACTGCCACAATATCCAGGCAGCCCCTCTTCCATCAAGGCCACTAGTTCAGGAGCTTGTTACAAAGACTCACGGGCATTGGTACTCATCACCCTCCACTTTTTGATAGCCTTACCCTTTTAGCCCCCTCCTGTCCTTACTGCCTTTGCCTTTTTACATTTACCTCTGTCCTGCTCCCTAACAACTTCTCTACCTTGGTGTTTACCTCGCTAATTACCATGTTTTGTGGGGAGGCTGGGGTCTGCTCTTTTTGCAGTGCCTCCCCTTGGTTGGTTTAAATGCTTGCCAATGAAGCATTTAAACCTCTCTCTAGGATCCTGGTTCCCCCTTGGACAGATGCAGACCATCACACCAGTATAGGTCTGCATCCCTCAAAGTGGCTCCCAGTCCCCAATGAGCCAAAACACTGAGCTTCACACCAGTTTTTCAACCACTCATTGAATTCCCTGGTGAGGTGCCCTAGCATCACCCTTGCCATAGACAGGCAGCGCCCCTCCCAACTCTACAAACTCCTCTTGCACTGCTCTGATCCCATTCCTAGCCAGATAATTTGTCCCTAGGTGGACAATGACATCCAACTCCCTCCCTCGTGCAGCTCCTCCCACGATCCTGAGGATTCGCTTCCTGTCCCTCAAGCCGTGGCGCCAGGAAGCACCCCCACCTCCCTCTCCCCTTCCTCCCCATTTCTACCCCCTAATGATTGAGTCCCCCACCAGGAGTTGTTTCCTTCCCCTGTGGGGTCCCATGCCACCTCCTGTGGGTCTCCTTTGTGAAGGTTCCCAGCATCCTCCTTGGTTCACTCACGGGTGCCTCCATGAGGAACCACTATCCACCAGAAGAAGCAAAGGATTGTGGAGAGGTACAGCTGAGGGATGCAATTCGGTTCCACCACCCTTTCTCCCTGAGCCCACCCTGGTCTAGCCTCTCCTCTTTCTTGGCAACCTCTGAGGTAGTGGCATTGGCCCTGGTGGTCCCTGGGTGGGGAGGAGGTTTCTCGAATCCTAGCCAGGTCAGCCTGGAAGCGGCAACCTTCTCTCTCAGACCGAGAGGTGCCTGCAAATAGGGCAGCATCGCAGCCTCCAGAATGTCTCCGGAACACTGGCGCCCACAGCCATTGCACTGCACCACTCCTATCATATCTTATTTTGTGTCCCTCTCCTGTTTCTCCGTATGCTTACTCTCTCTCTCTCCTTACAACTCTCACCCTTCCTGTTCCAGGACAGCAACTTCCTATCTTCTTTAGTAGCCTCCTTCTTCCTTGCTCAATGTCAGACCACCAGCAGCTGGGGGAGTGAGCTACTTTTTCATTTAGAGTTGACAAAACCAATGTTTCTCTAAGATCCTTCCCTTCTTACTGCCAAACAGGAAGTTCCTGTTGACAGTCAGATCCAGTGGCTATAAAAGTAGAACTGGCTTAGGGTGGGTGGAGGGCAATTACTAAGAAAAAGGCTAGCATCGGAAAGTTGTAATTTGACTCACCTGTTTTATAGTGTCTAAGCCACACCCCAATTAAGCTCTCTTTCCTCCTACTGGTTTAGCAAAGTCAGATGGTACAATACCCTTCCCAGCACAGAACACACACTGACTTTCTTTCTTTTTTTTTCCCTAAATAAGACCCCTTCTACTTCTAATAAAGTATCTGTCTACTTAATCTCAACAGACACTGACTCCTGCTGAGATATAAGTTTTAAATTAATAAGAAAATGTAGCTTTTTAGTTAGCTGCTTTCTGCTCTAAAAGCAAGGCTAGCAACAGGAAGTTGTAATTTGACTCACCTGCTTTTATAGTGTCTAAGCCACACCCCAATTAAGCTCTCTTCCTCCTACTGGTTTAGCAAAGTCAGCTGATACAATACCCTTCCCAGCACAGAATACACACTTTCTTTTTCTTTTTTTTACTCTAAATAAGACCCTTCTACTTCTAATAAAGTATCTGTCTACTTAATCTCAACAGACACTGACTCCTGCTGAGATATAAGTTTTAAATTAATAAGAAAATGTAGCTTTTTTAGTTAGCTGCTTTCTGCTCTACAAGCAAGGCTAGCAAGTGCCCAAGTGCACCACAATATGGGGTTTTCCCTCCCCTTTTGTATATTTAAGAATAAACTGTCCCACTCTTGCTGTCATTGCTGGCATGCCTCCACCCAGATGTGACTATGACTCTCACCCTTACTCCCCATCTCACCCCTTTAAGTATAGAGTCTCCCAAGTAGGACCCCATCCCTCTCTCACCTGCTTCTGCCCCTTCCCATCATCCTGGTCCTTGTTCTGAACCTTTACCTCACCTTGCATATCCCTGATGCCTCCTGTGCCAGAAGCTTCCTCCTGTGCCCCAACCCCTATACTTTTTCTGGTCCTTCTCTGTCCTCTAGCTGACCCATCATCCACTCCCCAAATGCAGTCCCTGCGTCAGTCCTATCACTCATCCCACTAATACAACCTTGCTCCCCTACCTCTCCTTAGCTTCTGTCCCCTGTCCACTCCCCTGGCTCCTGCCCCTTAACCCTTCCATCAAAGCCTTGTCCCTTTCAGCCACCCTACTACTGGCCTCTGGGTTGCTAGTAGTCTCTCTTTATCTGGCCCTGTCTATGGCGTCACCCTTGTGCAAGCCCCTCCCCTATATATCCCCAGTGTAGTCAGCACCGAGAATCTGTTGCTTGACCCCTCTACCCTGCTCCGGGTTCCCCTGGCACCTCGTGCAGAGACTTCCATTTGCATCCTGCTCTTGGGCCATTCCTGCTCCTGTTCCAGACCACCTCCACTCCCAGCGTCTGTATCCATAGGTACCAGAGGTGGCAATTTTAGTCCATTCCCTCTCCCCTCTTGACCAGAGTTGCTTGCCATCATCCCTGGCACTCCTATATGCCCTAGGCTCGGTGTTGCTCTAACAATCGAGCCCCATCTGTCTCATTATCTTGGTCCTTAACCAAGTGATCTCTTCCCTAAGCTGCTTAAGTAGCCTGCACACCAGGCAACCCCTGCCTTCAAGCAACCCCAGAAAGATAGCTGCCTCACAGTTGTTGCAGCCTACTACCTACCCATGGTCCTTCTTGAATCCCTCACAGGCATCCAGTTCTCCCGTGGTTCCAACTGCATACTGCCTGCCCCATTCCTTGGGACCCTCTACATTCTAGGCTATCCATGTTGCCACCTCCCAATGTATCTGTGTTTCCTACTTCACCCTGTTTTTGTTTTACTTATCTTGTCCTCCCTTGAGATGGTCAGGCATGACCAGACAATCCCTAGGCTGCACTAGGTTGTGCTATCCATCAATCAATCACAGCCAGTTCCCCATATAAAGGTGGATGAGCTTGGGTTGGGCCAATCTGGCTAACAAGACAGTCAATCAGCCCGTCCTGCATGCACTGCAGTAAACCTCTCCTACAGCGTTACTACTGAGCCCCTCTGGGATAAAAGCCCGAAACAGCCTGTGCCCTTCAACACTCCTCACACCCGGACAGCTGTATGCTCAGGAGCACAATCAGTAAGGCTGCCTCTGCTTTTCTTAGTAGATAATCAAATAATGTTACACAGCACATCCATCAACCAGAATAACAAAATACAATGAAATGCACTTCCCTGTGTCGTCCGTTTGCATTCCACCTCTCACAGGTCCCTCCCAGTTGCAGCAGAACCCTTAGTCTCTCAGACCTCTCCCAGTACCTGCAGCACCCGTCAGATGGAAAACCTGGCAATTCAGTTCAGCAGCTGGAACAGCCCTGATCACCTTTAAAGAGATTACAGTGTCCTTCACTCACCTCCCAGCCACTCAGATGGTGTTCCACTCCATCCCTCACCCATGGCTCCACAGTCTATCTAGGGAAGGGCCTAGGCCACACATATTATAGGCGGCACTCTCTCCCTCTTTGTTTGACTTGGGGCTCCCCCTCCCACCAATTGGCCCATGCCACCGCCTCAAGACTCTCATGTGAGTCAATCAGCTCATTCTGCACTCACTGCAGTAAACTTCTCCCAGCATTGCTACTGAGCCCCTCTAGGACACAAGCCCAAAACAGCCTGTGCCTCTCAACACTGCTCACACCAGACAGCTGTATGCCTGAGAAGCACAATCAGTAATGCTGCCTCTACTTTCTTAGTAGATAATCAAATAATGTTACACAACACATCCATCAACCAGAATAACAAAATACAATAAAATGCACTTCCCTGTGTGCGTCATTTTGCATTCCGTTCTCCTCACAAGTTCTCTCCTGTTTGCAGCAAGATCCTTCGTCTCTCTAGACCTCTCCTGGTACCTGCCACACCCATATCTGACGAGGAAACCTGGCAATTTGTTTCAGCAGCTGGGACAGCCCTGATCTCCTTTTAAGAAATTACAGCATCCTTCACTCATCACCCCAGCCACTTGGATGGCGTTCCCTCCCTCCCTCATCTGTGTCTCTGCACAGTCTGTCTAGGAAAGGGCCTGGGCCACAAGTATTATAGGCCCCCATTAGCCCATATCAACTCCTCAGGACTCTCGTGAGGAGTCAATCAGCCCTGTTCTACACTCACTGCAGTAACCCTCTCCCACAGCATTGCTACTGAGCCCCTCTAGGACACAAGCCCAAAACACCTGTGCCCCTTCAACACTGCTCACATCAGACAGCTATCTGCCCAAGGAGCACAATCGGTGAAGCTGCCTCTGCTTGTCTTAGTAGATAATCAAATAACGTTACACAGCTCCTCCGTTAACCAGAATAACAAAATACAATAAAATGCACTTCCTGCTGTGCATCCATTTCCGTTCTGCTCTCCTCACCAGCCTTCTTCCGGTTGCAGCAGGACCCTCTTCTCTCGGACCTCTCCCAGTACCTGCCGCACCCATGTCCAACAGCAAACCCTGCAATCTGGTTCAGCAGCTGGAATAGCCCCAATCACCTTTTCAGAGACTACAACACCCTTCACTCACTTCCCAGCCACTCGGATGGCATTTCACTCCCTCCCTCGCTCATTGATCCGCACAGTGTAGACCAACTCCAACCTCACCTTTTTCCCTCTACTGGACCATTGCTGAACCCACAGTGTTTCCACCTCCCTCTTCTGTCTCCTCCCTTGTGCATGTTATTCCCTCTCTAATATAAACTGCCACCCCCTTTGCCTATCATCCTGTCTCTCCGATACAGTTTGTATCCAGGATTCAATAGGACCCAGTCATGGTGTAGAGTGGCTCAAGACTCAGTAACTGCTGCAATGTCCACCTTCTTCTCAGCCTGCAGGTCTTCCATCTTGTTACCAAGGTTTCAAGTATTCAGTGACACCTCCTTCCACCTCAACTCTGCACCTCCTTTCCCTTCCCTTCTATTATTTTCCTAACATGTCTCCTGCTGTACTTTCCCCCTCACCCTCCCGCTACTAATTACTGCACCCCTTCAGCTCCTCCCCCGATTACCTGTATCGGTATTGGGGAGGTCTGTTAACCTTCTCATCCCAGAGTCTTTGAGCCTGCTAACTTGTGCCCCTCAGTAGTTTAAATTCAGTTCATGAGCTGCCACCATCATCATCACCACCACCACCTCCTCCTGCTGTTGCCAGTGCCACGATCAACAGTACCTCTGATACTGCTACTTCCACCACCACCACTGCCACCTCCATTAGTGCTGTTGCTGACATCAGTACCACCAAATCCACTAGCACTACCATGACCACAGTTCGTGATAGAAGTATTCAGCCACAGTCTTGGTGGTTAAATCAAAGCAGTTTTGAGCATAGCGAGGACAGTGAGGCAATGTTTTCTGGGTCAGAATACCTCGATACTGCATCCCAATGTAAACTTCTTTTTGTACAGTCATGCCAAATGTTTATGAGGCATGCTGCAGCTAGATGGAGAAATTGCTAAAGCAGGCTTTGGGTAGGGTTTTCCACTTTACATCTGATGTATGGATCAGTACAAACTCACTACATGCACACCTCTCACTCACAGCACACTGGTGTTCACCTACACTAGATGAACATGGTGGCATAGCTGCAGCTGTTGACCCCTCTTCCTCTTCCTTTGGCCTTGGCTGTAGCAATACCCATCCACTGGATGACTACTCTCCTTAGTGTTGCAGTCCTCCTAAGCAAACACACCACTGTTAACATTCTTACATCTCTGCAAGAAATACATGGCTCCTGGATTAGCACAACAGGTTTGCATGTTGGGTTCTTTATTACAGATAATGGGAAGAACATGGTAAAAGCAATTCATGATGGCCACTTCTAGGAATCTGCTGCTTTGCTCATGCATTGAACCTTGTGGTCACTGGTGCCCCTCAGAGCAAATGGGTGCTTCTCATATTGTTGATCCCTCAAAAGACATCTGTAGCCATTTTTATCATTCTGCCTAGGCAACCAGAGAGATGCAGACTTTCAGGACCAGCTTGGTTTACCAAACTATCAATTTATCCAAGATGTCAGTACACAACGGAACAGCACATTTTATATGTTGCAATGCTTGCTGGAACAGAAGCATGTTCTACATGAGTTAACCATTCAGCAGGATATTGGTGGGGTACTGCTATGACAGGATTGGAGCATCCTTGAGGCATGGTCCAGGTTCTGTCTTCCTTTGAGAAATGCACCTGTGACCTAAGCTTCACTGGTCATGTCATTCCAGCTGTCCATCTCCTCATGTCAACCATGAGAGTTTCAGGAAAGCAGCACTATGGATTTGCTTCCAGAACCCATCAAATAACTCACTGAAGGGCTTACTAGGGAATTAGGATCATGGTTTGTAACCATACATGACACTAGTAGTTACGTGTTCACAACCATGTTAGACCAAAGATTCAAATATGAGTCACTGTGTCTGTCCATGCAGAGTCACAGAGTGAGTAGTACCAGCAGCAACTATGTAGTGAACTTGAGGAGATGGACCAGTTCTGTACAGAGGATGCTGGGGAGAGGTCAAATAGTTCTGGAACAACTGAAGTGAGTGGCACAGGCACTGGCAGCCAAAGTTACAGTGGTGTAGGCAGTGGCAAGCCACTGACAATGAGGTTGCCTGCTGATGCAGGAAGACAGGCTGAGTCGGCAAAACAGCCCCATGACACTGAGCCTCAGGTTACAAATACACATCATTATTATTTTTCATTTTTCGTATTTATTTATTTAAAGTTTCACCAGAAAGGCATACTGAACAGGATTGCTAGTTTCCAGATGCATGTGAGGGAGGGGAGGGGAGGGGGAGTAACTGTGCTTAACAGAGCAAATATAAACAGCACAGAAAACAATGCACATCAGAAACAAAACAAAACATACAGCATTCACACAGCAATACACAACAGTGACTGAAGGTAAAGATTGACTACAGAATGCAACAGAATAATTCAGATGCAGTTTACAGATGTATACCATAAAAAAAATATCTTATTGGGTATAGGTAATAAGTTATAGGTTAAAATAACAATAACAACATGGGTGGAGGCAACAGGTTAAGTACAGTCGCCTAAGCTTCAAATAATTGCAACAGAGCCATACAAACACCATACTGGGAGCATTGGGGAAAATGTTGAAAAAGTATGGTTGTGGGGGTTCCCAAGAGGAAAAGGAAGAAAATATATGGTCCCATGAGGAACAGGGAAAGAAGAGAGAGATGGGCAGGGTGAGGAAGTCTGCTAAGGAGGGAGGTAAGAAGGGATTGCTTGCCTGAGAAGATTAGATGTGCACCTGAGGGTAGGTGAATAGGGTGAGACACATTGTGGGTAGACATGAATGGAGTGTCGGGAGGAGAGAATTATGCTTATACAGTATAAGAAGGTAAGAGAGGTTCCAAGGGAATGTGGCCTTGGAGGTTGGTTGAGGATAAAAGACTGGTCGCTGCTCAGGAGTTCTCTGCTGAACAATCAGTAGCGGAGGACACATTTGTTGTCACATTCTGCTGAGCAGATGCTCACTAATTATTTTGCTGAGCCAATTGTGGACTTTAATGTTGACCCTATTGTGTACTGGAACACCAAACAGCAATCATGCCCTGATTTGACCCAGGCAGCATGTAAATATCTTGTGTGCCCCAAGCATACCCTCAGAGCACCTCTTAGGCACGACAGGAGATACTGTTCAGCCACATTGCTCCCATTTGCAGCCTGAACATGGCAGCTTCTTTTATTAAGCTTAATATGTATCTGCTTGATTCTTTTAGGTGAACAGTGTGAGGTGTACTAGTCAGAATGACGATGTGCTGTCACTGACTGCCAGGTATGTGAATACTCAAGTAACCTTATGACTTTCTGACCTCTCTCTTAATTTTACTGACAAAGATTCTGTACTAATGATTTTGGACATGATGTTACGCTTTCCACTTGGAGTTTGAACTAAACCTTATGGCTGTATGACCACTGCTGCTGTTAAAATGACGATCTTGGAAATGTTCCATATCGCCTGCCTTATGTGCTACCCCCTTCTCATGACCTTTGCTATTCCCTTTCCTCTATGTTATCTGTGGTACCTTGCGCTACTAGTAACACCCCTCCTCAAACTTGTGTATATATATACAGTATATTTTCTGCCATCCTTAACTTTTCTTGCTATTCCTTTTAAGATTTTTTTTTTTCACTGAATTCCACTTTCATTCCTTGACTTGTAATTTACTGCTCTGCCTATTTTTGAATATACCTAGATTTAGGCAGTCCTGTTCTACTTTGTCTATGACATGTTTGCCTTCTGTATAATGTAAACTGTACTCCTGATTTTTATTCACTGTATTTGTATCATTGTCAGTTGTTACTTATACCTTTGCTCAGGTCCACCTTGCAAATGAGAATTTCTCAAGGGTGTTCTGCCTGGTAAAATATAGATTGATACTGATTTTTTTTTTTTTTGTAATGTGACTTTTCCTATCCTGGTATATCCAGACACTGGGTTATAAAATATACTTTTATTAGGCCGTCAACGTCCAAGCTAGACATCAAGCAAAAGTAATAGTATACAAAATATCAAGCTCAAAGAAATACTGTAAATAAATCACTAAAGTACCATGCCAGCCTCCACACAAATCAGAACACATACTACTGGGGATCTCAACATAAACTGGCTCATCAAAGCAGCCGCCTCTGCCTCGGATGTGCTTGCAGCTCTTGACCCACA
This sequence comes from Neoceratodus forsteri, assembly GCA_016271365.2. Classification (NCBI taxonomy): domain Eukaryota; kingdom Metazoa; phylum Chordata; order Ceratodontiformes; family Ceratodontidae; genus Neoceratodus; species Neoceratodus forsteri. Next base: position 673,831,487 of record CM028130.1, read on the forward strand.
TCAGCTGGTGACTAAACCAATTAGGTGTAACCCATCCACGGCACGCACACCTTGCTGGATGTCATCCTTACCAACCAACCCCACAAAATCAAGGACATTGAAGTCCTACCAGACTTACTCAGTGACCACTCCCAGTAATCTGCTCACGGTCAGGTCGGCAACCTGCACCACCCCCAACCACAACACTCCGGCGCCAACTGCGTCCAGACAAACTCTCCGCTTTAAACAACACCTTACTCAATGGGACTGGTCCCCAATATATGGCACCCACAGCTGATGCAGCACTCAGCTACTTCCAGGACTCCTTCACACAGGCCTGTGACATCTTTGCCCCTAAAAAAGGCAAGCATCAAACAACAGAGCACACCATGGATAACTCCATCCCTCCTCCAGCAGCTCAAAACCCGTGATAACCTTTCGCGATGGGACCAATGAATCAGACAAACCTGCTGACAGGCAGGGATCAAAGCTGTTCGAACTTGGGCTATTCGAAGGCAAAAGCGAAAACAATACTGAGCCACCCTAACCACCTCTTGGGGCTCATCACGAAAGTTCTGGGACAACATGAAGTCCCAATTGGAAAAACACACACACCGACCCCGTCCCAAACTGCATCCAAGGGACTGGTCACCACAGACCCTAAGGAGATTGCCAATGCACTCAACGATAGCTTTGCTGACCTAAGCTGTTCTCCCCAAACTTCTTTGACCCAGTACCCGCATCCAATCCCCCACCACCTCCCATGGCCACCCTTCCATCTCTGAACTATCTCCACCACAGAAGCAAAGGCCATATCTAGTAATACCCTGAATGGTACTAGCCCACTGAATGACACAATTGACATCAAACTCCTCAGTCTGGTACTGCACATGCCGATTACCCCACTCACGGCCTCCTGAACTGCTCCCTATGCCTTGTCAGTTTCCCACAGCCTGGAAGAATGCAGTTGTTACACCAATTCAGAAAGGCAGTGACCCTTAACACTGAGAAACTACCGACCAATCTCCATTCTTCCCCACTGTCCAAAGCAGTAGAATAAGTTGTGGTGGATCAGCTAACTGACTCCTTAAAACTCATGACCTACTCTGCAAAGAACAGCATGGGTTCTGAGCTGGGCAAAGTACCACCACGGCCCTGCTAGAATTCTCAAACTACATACATACTGCTCTTGATAAAGGGCACATTGTAAGGACCGTGTTCATAGACCTATCCAAGGCCTTTGACACTGTCAGTCACCCCTCCTATTAAACTTCCTCCTCCTACTGGGCTTCTTACAATGGACCTTGGACTGGTTTACTAATTACCTGTCTTCTAGGTTCCAGTGTGTCTTGGATAAATAATATACAGTCTCCTGGTCACGACCATCCACTCGGGAGTCCCACAGGAATCCATTCTAGGGCCCCTGCTCTTTAGCATATTCTTGAGCATAATTCCCTGCTTCCCTGAAAGATCCTCCTCTACGCAGGCGGCGATGTCATCTGTGCCACACCAACCCAACCGACCTTCAGGCGTCACTCCAGAATGCGTTCAGCCAAGCTGAACTCTGATTTGCCAAGCATAGACTAGTCATGAACCTGAAAAAAAAACAAGACCCTACTTTTAGCATCACACCAAAGCAAATTAAAAATGCCCAATTGCATATTCAAGCACAGTCACTCTACACCCTGGAGCAGGTCTCGTCCTATAAATATCTAGGGGTTATCTTTGACTCTCCCCTCTCCTTCCACCACGCACATCTGCTACCAATGCATGCATTGGTCTCCTTAATCATCGCCATAAAGACTGCCTTATGCCAGAAGCCCTGAGACTAGCTAGAACCTCCTCAGTAATGTCTCTAATCAGCTATGGGTTGCTGATTTATGCTGCCACAGATGCAACAGCTATTGGTAAAATGAAAGTAGCATTAACAAAGCCTGTAGGCTCTTAACTGCTGTAGACCATGACACACACATGCACGCTCTATTCCATTGCCCAGGTCCAGAACTTTGATGAGAGGGTCCACTATCAGTCCTGCCTCTTGATCAAAAAATCCCACCTTAGCTTAATCCCCCAAGGCCAATCTGCCCCTAACTCCACTACCCCACAGTGTACAGCCACGCAGCTCTCACCAAAGCTGCACTGGCCATCTGCGAGTCAGAACCACACTCGCCCAGAGGTCTTTTCTGGTCAGGGCTCCCACCTACTTCAACACCTCCCACCATTGGTCTCTATCCATCAAAACCTGGTCCTTCAAAAGGCACTCAAGAGTCACCTCCTTGCCCGCAGCACCTGCACTCTCTAAGTCCACCACCAGTGCCTTCACCCGCCGCTCAGAATAGCCACATGACCTCTTTCACAGTCATTGGCCTGCAATCTACTCAGGCACTCAGACAAGGTCTCCCGACAGACTGCTCTAGAACTTGAACTACCTGCCTCCCCTATCTTATCTAGTTTACTCAGCTCCAGCCAAGCATAGAAGGCATGTGCACTGTCCTCGATTCACTGTCTGGCCACTAGATGACCTCTTACTGTTAGATTTATCCTGTACACTGTCAACAGCCACAATAATGGGTGTTTACTCACCTGGTAAAGGTGATTGTGTTGGTTGGCATCTATGGCACTCAGACATTACCTCATGGGTTTTAACCCACCTGATAGGCTAGTGATGCACTGACCCAGATCAAATTTCTAGTAATCCAGGTCCCAGAAACCCCTGCTCTCCAGTTCGAATCTTCCACAGCTGAAATTAAGGTCAGTTAGTACAAGAGAAGAACATACAACCTAGGCACAGACACTGATGATAATAATAATAGAGATGAACAGACACCAAAGAGGAATGCGGACCACGGCCGTAGTATCAAAGGCCTATGGGCTGAGTCTTTATTTCTCCCTATTATATAACAGTCTAATCTCGGTCCCGAAGGTCCGCCTGGTAGATTAACCTTTAATAAGATAGTAGCTGTTTATCCCTGTAGAGCCCACCATGGAAGAGATCCCTTAGACCAGTCCGGTCACTCTGAGTACTCTGAAGGAGGGCTCTTGGAGTGCCATGGATGCCAACAACACAATCACCTTACCAGGTGAGTAACACCCATTGTGATTGGTTGGCATCCATGGCACTCAGACATACCTCATGGGTAGATAAGCAGTGAAGTACTTAGGGTGGGGCAGAGTGGCTAAGGTGAGGGTAGATGAAGCTGCCATCAGGACCTGGGTGGCGGGTGGGCGCATGGCCTGCAGTTGCTCTAATCTGTACTGCCTGGCAAACGAGTGGAGGAGCTCCACATGGCTGCCCTACAAATGTCCTCTGAGGATCGTTAGCTCTTTCCGCCCAGGAGGTGGCAATTGCTCTGGTGGGGTGAGACTTGATCCCTGGGGGTCATCCATTTAGCTAGGTAGGCGTTCTGGATGACTCTCCTTAACCATCCGGCAATGGTGGTCTTGGAGCGGCTCTTCCCTGCCTCTGTCCCTTGGAGATGACAAATAGTCTTTCTGTCTTGCGGATGGAACAGGTTCTGGCCAAGTACACAGAGAGAGTGGATCCAACATCCAGGTAATGTGGGATCACGCTGGGAGCCCTGCTGGGACCCCTCCGGGAAGGTGGGTAGTTCGATGGGGTTGCTCTCTGTGAAAGCCAGTGGATACCTTTGGCTGGAAGGCTGGGACCATTCTCAGACGGACCCTGATGGGGTGAACACGTATAAGGCTCCAGAGGAGAGGGCCCTCATCTCCGACCCTCCTAGTCGAACAGATCGCCACCAAGAAGCACATCTTGAGGCCGATCCAGAACAGGTCCGCTTCGAGGGGTTCATAGGGGTGGAGTTGAGGGACTCTAGAACTAGTGGTAAGTCCCACGGGTGACGGTCGGCCGAGTCCTCAGGCGGAGGATCTCCACTGCCCTTAGGAAGCGGGTGGCATCCGGTGCGCTCCAGGGGTGTATCCCCGATAGGTCCGTAGCTGCCCCTATGGCAGATAATTGCACCCTGAGGGAGGAGAATGCTAATCCTTTGTCTACTCCCTGTTGTAGGAACAGTAGGATGCTGCCACGTCGGTCTGCTCAGGGACTTTGCTCCGTTACCGACACCACCGGGAGAAAATGGACCATTGTCTCCCATACGTGGAGGTTTTAGAAGACCGTCTGGACTGGAGTAGGGTGTCGATGATGGATTCATGGTAACCTGCTGCCCTCAGTCTTCTCCTTTCAGGAGCCAGGCCATGAGCTTGAGGGTCCGCGGGGTCGGGTGGAGAACTGGCCCTGTGAGAGCATGTCCGTTCAGTATGGTATCCTGAAGCTGGTGCGTGACATCTCTTGGACCGCTGAGAACCACGACCTGTGTGGCCAGTAGGGGCCACCAGGATCTCTGTGAGTTGTGATTCCCGTATTTTGTTAGAATCTGGGAATCAGGGAAGAGGTGGAAGACATGGCGTGGCTCCGCCTCAAGGCTGTGAAAGGGCGTCGGGTTCCCTGGGAAAGGTTGTCCCTGAACCGTGAGTAGTAATCCCGACCTGAGCGTTCTCCCATGTAGCCATAAGATCTATGGTCATGGTCCCCATGTCGCTTGGATCATCTGGAACAGGTCCGGTGTAAACGCTATTCCCCGGTGAATCTGTTGCCTGCTGAGCCAATCCACGCGGACATTCAGCTTCCCTGCTAGATGAACCGCGTCAAGTGTCTGAGGTTGGCCTGGGCCCAGTCGAGGACTGCCGTTGCCTTCCTCAGCATAGCTCTGCTCCTGGTCCCGCCCTGCTTCGCTATGTAGGCCACTGTGACTCGGTTGTCGGATCGATCAGGACCAACTGCCCGTGTATCTGATGTTTGAATGCTTTTAGAGCGTGGAACACAGCTCTCATCTCCAGTATGTTGATGGAGAGCTCTGACTCTGCTGGTGACCACGGCCCTGTGCTGTTGTGTCTCCCAGGCAGGCTCCCCAGCGGAGACTCACATCTGTTTCTATGGCGACTGGGTGAGGAGCCTCTAGGAGACTACCCTGGACAAGTTCTCCTCCACCGTCCACCAAGCCAAGGATAGTCTTACCGCCTTGGGTAGTGGTACTACCACCTGGAGGTTGTGGTCGCCGTGCCCCCTGCGTCAGCATGTAGGTTTGGAGCGGGCACATGCGCCACCTGGCCCAAGGCACGAGATCTATGCATGAGGCCATGCAGCCCAGCAACTTGGCTATCTTCCCCATCGCTGTGCTGCGCCGGGCCTTCATCTGACGAGCTAGGTCTCTCAAGTTGTGTATTCTCGAGGTGGAAGGTTTGCCCACCCCGAGCCGAGTTGATGAGTGCTCCCAGATGCTCGATCTGTTGGGTGGGATGAGGTGGCTCTTCTCTGGTTCACCACCCAGGTGTGGTCCTCGAGTGCCTGCAGGGCGGATTCCATGTGGATCCGTGCTGAGCCTTCGGACCGGGCCCGTATGAGCCAGTCGTCCAGGTACAGGATAATGTCCAGCCCCCGTTCCAGAGTCTTGCCACCAAGGTTATGGAGACCTTGGTAAAGACTCCGGGCTGAGGAGAGGCGAACTGTAAGACCTGGTACTGGAAGTGGTGGCCTAGAATGTGGAAGCGAAGAATTGTCTGTGCTCGGGATGCTGGGGATATGGAGGTAGGCGCCTGAGGTCTATGGACGTCAGGAAGCCGCCTCCCAGATGCATCGTAGGGTGGACGGATGGTTTCCATCATGAAACAGTGAGGGACAACGTGATGGTTTAGATGCTTGAGGTCCAGGATAGGTCAGAGCTCCCTGATTTCTTGGGTACTAGGAAGAAGATTGAGTACACTCTAGATTCTGTTCCGCACCGTGCGGCTGGATGCCCTGTTCGAACTAGTTCTGACAGGATCTGTTGTACCTGGTGTGGAGAAGCCCTTCTCCTGGTTATGGGGAGGAGACAAACCTGTGGGGAATGTGGGTGTGGGATAACTCTATGGGTATCCTTGGTCACCATGTCCTCGACCCACCTGTCTGACATTGTGCAGAGCCAGCGGTGAGCGAATAGGGTTAACCTTTGTCCCACAGGTGGGTAGGGGTCCTGGCCCAGTGGTACCAGAGGGGTAGTCACTGTTGTTTACCCCTGTAGCCCCTGCCTCGTCCTCCAGAACTTTGACCTCGGGTTCTGGAGGAGGAGGCTGATAACTCTGAAGGTGCAGACTCTGAGCGGGAGAGGGGCCTCTGCCCCGAAAGGAGTGGCCCGATTGCTGTGTGTCTGCGCGGTTGATAAGGCTTACGTCCTCCCTGAAATCTCCACTCGGGGGGTAGGATAGCCTAGACCTATTCTTGAGAGATCTCTGCCCTCCTCATTTTGTTTCAAATAGTCTTGTAGTCCCTCCCAAACATGCTTTCCCTCAGAGGTAAGTTCTGGAGCAGTCTTTGACTCATTGTCTGCATCCCATAGCTTCAGCCACAGTGCCCTACAAGCACAGTTGGTGATGGCAGTCGCCCTGGCATGAAGGTGCAGGGTGTCCACCGCCATGTCGGCCATGTATTTAGCTGCGTCAAAGTACATTCCAAAAGTTCTGTCTCCTGGATTTGGGGTTGGCCTGTTCTAGAAGTTCCTCGAGCCAGCGGATCTGCACTCGGGCCGTGTAGATGGCTGTGGTGGTGCCTTGGGCGGTGCCCTAGATCTCGAAGGCCCGCATGAGCATATCCTCCACCTTCTTGTCAGTCGGATCCCTGAGTGCTATTGTACCGCATGGTAACACAGTCTTCTTGCTAAGGGCCGCCACTTGGGGGTCAATAGTGGGGCCTTGCACCAGGCATCGGATTTCTCCCCTGGACCGGATACATCCTTTCTAGGTTTTTACGGTTTGACATTCTGCCCAGTTTGGGAGACTGCCACTCTTTGCTGAAGATGTCCTCATTGTGGGGCACACTGGGAAGGTCTCGATGGTTGACTGCCTCAGTTGGATCAGGGGTCGAGTTTTGACTCGGGCCTGCTTTCCTCGTGTGGCGAAACCCATGGTGGCCTTGATAATCTTCATGAGCCCTGGAACCGTGTCGAAAGAGCATAACCCGATGTCAGTGAGGGGTCGCTTGGGGTCCATGTCGTCCTCGGCCTGAGTCAGGGCTCATTCTCCTCCCCTGTGGCATCCTTCTCCCATCCTCCTGAGTGTCTGGAACGCCTGGTGGTGCCGTCCGAATTGGGGTTCCTCCGGATGCCCTCCTGCCCTGTCTGGTTGGGGTTGGGTGGCTTTGCCCTGTGTTGGGTGAGGGATTCAGTTTTCCATGATCTTGAGCATGAAGTTCTGTTGGCTCTCCATCATGGCAACCGTGGCCTGCTGATTTTGAATTAGGAGGGGCTTGGGTCCATCCGTGAGTGCTGGTCCCGGGTTGCAGGGCCGTGGATGGGGTTTGCTCCAAGGAGGAATCATCATCGCCATCCAGGAGGCAGGCCGCGAGAGGGGCCCGGGTTTGGGGCAGGAGGGTGGCGCCTGCATGAGGAGCATTTCTTTGCTTTCACCATCTGGGGAAGAGAGAAAGTATACCTTAGAACGAATCACACTCGCCTTTGGGGCAATCCCTTTTTTTTTTTAACCCCAAAACAATAAGGTGGACTTTCCCAGGGCCACGTGTAGTATGAGGTGGGGTGCTGTGAGGGCCCCACGCCAACCCAAGAAGGGAAGAATTAGAGATCGGTGGTCTGGCCATGGCTCTTAAGGAGGGAGCCGTGGAGACCAAGTGGTGAGGAGTGGAAGTCCGTGATTGCTACCCGCGAGGTCGCTGTGGAGGATCCAAGACATAAGGGCAGGGCCCGCCAGAAGGTGCCCAGCGCGCCCCACCCGAGAGGCGAGGGGCGGAGGAGCGGAGTCGACGAAGGGTTGCTGTGTGGGGGACCCAGCGATGAGTGGAGGCTGGCTTTGAACCCCCAACCCTTGAATGTCTTAGTCTAGCGCCTAGCCATTATACCACAGGAGAGATACCTCCTGCCAGGAGACTCCGAGGGAATCTGTCGGCCTACCCACCCTCCTGATGGCTGGGCCTGGAAGGGAAGGGCTCTGGTCGCCCGGTGGGCCATCAGGTGCTGGAGAATCCCAACTGGGGAAGGAGTCCGGGCCCTATTTTTCTGAGGTAAGGCCCCCCTTATGGAGGCCGTTTTCACCTCCCAGGAGCGAGGAGAAGGGCTGCCAAGAGGCGACTGAGGAGCTAGGCCTCGACAGAGTCTCTCCTCCCCAACCTGGCCAGACCGCGAGGTCGAGAAGCCGCGTCTGAGGCTGTTCTGCCTCCCTGTCTCTCCTCTCCCTCTCTCAGAGGAGGGAAGAAGCAGCAGGGAGGACGCCCCTCACGCTGAGCAGCGGCGTTGAGAAGGCCCAACTGAGGTTTCAGGGGCGAGAGCGCCTGAGCGAAGGATGGGAAGGCCCAACCGAGGCCTATAGGGGTGCGCCCGAGCACGAGGGGAGTAGCCCGCTGCGGCACAGGCGCTCACAGAAAGCCGGAGAGGTGGCCAGCTTGCAAAAGGCGAGCAGGAGGAGGCCAAGAGGGAAGGAGTGGCTTCTGATGGCCACGCTGTCACCTGCGGTCACCGTGTAACGCGGAGAGGGCCTGAAGGGACACCCAGGCGCCTCCTGGCGTGCTGGCGAGCTAGTGCCATGAGGCCTAGGCCAGGAGGTGTGGTGGGCAGGCATGAGCGGCCATGGACGGCACCAAATTGGGCAAGTAGCCCCCAAGATACAGCGCGAGAGGAAACAACAGCGTTAAACTGCCCAAGAGGTTAAAATAATGCCCAGGCCACAATAAAACTACAATAACATTCTGCCCCACAAAACTAGGGCTGAGCCCCAAGTTAGTTGAACCTGTAAGGGTCTCACAACACATTCTGTAGTTTACTTCATTTTACCTTAGCTGTAGACCAAAACAGTTATAAATCGCCTATGCCAGAGGAGGATTCTTTATATCATGATTGAAAGTCTTACCTTGTAAGAGCAGACAGGATTCCTGGTGTGCTTCTTGCCTGTTCAGATGCATGATTCAAACTGGAGAGCAGGGGTTTTAGGGACCTGGATTACTAGAAATTTGATCTGGGTCAGAGCATCACTAGCCTATCAGGTGGGTTAAAACCCATGAGGTAATGTCTGGAGTGCCATGGATGCCAACCAATCACAATGTATTAGACATCCTTGTAAACTGATCATGCTGCTATGGGAAGTTAAAGTGCCCTGGCACTGTACCCTGTATTGTACTGCTTACGGTGTTGCTCACAGCCTACAGCCTCAACTCTGTATTAGACATCTCTGTTTACTTCTCATGCCTGACCTTGCCATTAAACTGCCCTGGCATTGTATCGTATCGTACTGTCTATTGTATTTATCTATGTCTGTACTGTGTGTAACCTCCCCTGCAAATGGGGGTTCCCAAAAGACTTCCAGGAGCTTGCTTGAATGCTCCAAGCCTGAATGGTGTTTGCGTTTAAGCCATTTATCTGTGAGTGTTTTAGAGCCTCTGGTACTCTCTCTTTAAGAGCTGTCTGCTTGCAGACATAATTAGTTTGTATGGGGGACTGTGTGTTCTCTGCTTGAGTACCACTCGAGCTGCTGCCAATTCACTCCATTTTGCAGTCAATAGGAGTGCAAAGGAACCTATCTGAAAGATGTAACTGTTTGCCAGAAATCATTCGCCTTTTTGGACCAACAGGGAGGTCTATTGTGAGTGACAGCCAATCCAGCCAAGAACTGGGAGGAACTCAAAGGAAGTACCTGGTTTTGTCTGCTGAAGTTTCAGTTGAGCTCTGGCAGTGAAGAGGGAAGGAGCTCTGTGCTTTTTCGGTGTGCAGTTTTGGTCGGGAAATGTAAGGCCCGAGTTCGGTCTGCAGCTTGTGTAACTGCTTGTTAGGACTGAATCCGTCCTGTGAAGAGAATCAAAGGATATCTGAAGAGTAGAAACCAGGCTCACCCTGTAGAAGACTGGAGAAATTGTTGAATTGCGCTTGGTGTGTCAGGAACTGAATCTGCTGTGTGTTCTCCCAGGTATTGTGCAGTAATTGCGATCGGGATAGAGAAGCAGCCTGCCTGGTATAGTACTTTCTTTTACCATATAAATGTGTGAGAAGGCTTATGTAGCTCAAGTGAATCCTGCTGCCATTAAAGGACTTTTGCCTGTTGCAGTTTGTCATATAAATGTGTGAGGAGTCTCGTGGAGCTCAAGAGTAGCCCTGCTGACGTTGAAGGACCCTATCTTGTTTGGAGTGTGAGTACTAATTCAAGGTCGCTCCCTGTTGAATTGCCACATTGAATCCAAATGGAATCACTGTACTGCTGACTGTTTAACTAATTTTTCTTTTCTCTGTGGAAAGGGCCCCTACCAGCTGCCACGGTTTGGACTAGCCACTAGGGCTTGGGTACCCAGGGACAGTAACTGGTAGGGATAGGCCTGTGCACAGAGCCATAAAGGTAGATAAGTAAAGTGATAAGCTAATTAACCTGATTTCCCTGTCCTTGTTATATCCCCTAAATAAATCAGAGCTGCTTGTTTCAGCAAAGTTATACTGCCTGAGGTATTTGTCTATGTTAAAGTTTTGTACTGTGATTGTTGCACTGTATCTTCTTATTTTACAGGGGTCCCAGTGCCTGAACCAGTCCTGGGAGTAAGTGTATACTACGAGGGTAATTCTGATATACTGTGTGGGCCACTAGTGGGAAGAAGGGGGTTGCAGTGTCCCAGAGGGCTGTGACCAAGTTAGTTTAACTATTGCAAACCCAGACCTCTGGGTGGAGGCACCGCCATCGAATCCAGGCCCTCAACCTATTAGTGGCAAATCAGGCAGGGGTAGTAGCCCCTGGGATAGCACCATCTAGGGGTTACATCTTGGAGGCTCACAGCTGGGATTGTGTGTCCTCTAGTGGCCATATTTACAAACCACTGTTAAGAAAAAAATAAATGGGTACCCCGACAGAAGTGGCTGTGCACGCTGGTGGAGTGGTGTACTGGGGAGGAGATAGACCCCAAAGCTATGCTTATCCTGGATATCCCCTGGTATCAATACGGACACTGTACAGGAGTACTTTCCAAGGTGGAAGGTTTACAAAACCCTGTGGTGGTGGGTTGGCATGCTAATCTGCTCACCCACACTTTCCTGGCCCTAGTAGAGTTTAAGGATCCCACAGATAGCTCCAAAGTGCCACAGACCATTACCCCAGAGGGAGCCCTCACTGCTTGGAGTGATAACTAAGGACAGTAAAGACCGGGGAATGAGCCCCCACCACTATCTGAAACTTTTGAGGAGAAATTTGCTAAATGGTTGCTGGGGAAGGGAAAACTGGCGGACTTGAAGAAACTATTCTTGCCACCTGGGGTGTTCCTCCCCAACACCCTCTCCAGCTCCAGTACCCGTAATGGTGGCAGAACCAATGCAGACTCCTATTTCTGCACCTGCCATTAATCACGACTCTTACCAAAGGTTGAGGATCTTCTCTGGCACCCTCCCACCCCTCAAAGGGAGGATGACTGGGAGAGCGTGGATAGACTATGTTGCCCCCAAGTGCTAGAATGGCAATGCTCGAAGCCAAAAGCGAAGAGGGTTAGTGAGAGCCTCCGAGGTCCTGCCCTGGCTACCATCTGTGCTAAACGGGCCAGTAACCCTGAAGTGACTGCATAGGCCTATCTTGAGGCCTTGGAGAATGTGTATGGAAGCCCAGATTCTGATGAGGACCTATGGTGGAGAGTAAGAAATGCACAACAGTACCAAGGGAGTTGTCTGTGTATGTATCTCGGCTGGAAAAATTGTTGCAAGAATGCCTCAGAAAGGGTAGTTTGCCAGCGATTGAACTGGACGAACCAGGCTGGACAGGATCCTTAAGTCTGACCCCTTCTCAGAACTGCTGTTGCTTCAGTTATGCCTGGCAAATCGACTGGAATCCCCACCTCCCTATGATGAGTTAATGAGAGAAATTGAGGAGTTGAGAAAAGCGACCTCGGGAGGGACCTGCACTAATAGCTGCGGCTATGACCCGAGTAACTGAGGGTGACCCATCAAGTGAAGTTCAGGGCAGAGGTTGGCAGTCAATGAGTGCTCTGACAAGGAAAAGATATGCCATAATGGGCAAACTGTTGAGAGAGATCCGGGAATTCAAAAACAGTCCTTTATGAAGGCCACGCTCAAGTAATGGCCCTGACTTATATCCCACTGCATCTGCTATGGGGGTGGGGTACCACCCATGTATCTCCTGCTGATAACGGCTCCAAACTCGATTCCTTGACCATGGAAGTGGAGAAACTGACGAGATGTCTCCAAATGCTTATCACGCCGAGACAGAGATGGCACCAAGGTTTCCAGTTAGTAATACCCTGCCCTGGCTCCCGGTGTGGCCTCAGCCAGCTCAAACTCCAGAAAGTATGTTTTGCTATAATTGTGGGAAGGATAGGCACATGAAAAGGGAATGCCGGTCCCCAAAAGACTCTGACAAAGTTGCATATAGGCTACAAGAGAGCTTCAGAGAACAAATCAGTGGTTAAGAGGTGCACGGAAATGATCCCAGTGAGGGCACCAAAATGCTAACTCACATCCTTTTGTGGCAAGGTCAGTTGCCCAGGCCCCACTATCGCCTCTCCAGACTGGTCCAGAATAGTGGGTCCCTCCATGGAGACCACTGTAAAGGTGAATGGAGTGTCTACAAGAGCTGTATTAGACAGTGGCTCCCAAGTGACAATTATGTTCAGGATTGGTATCAGAAGCATTTGTCAGGCGTACCCTTACAACCATTAGAAGGACTGCATGTATGGGGTTAAGTGAGAAGGCCTACCTCTATTCCGGATATATCCGAATTTGGCTGTCTTTCCCACCTCCGTGGCTGGAGGGCGAACAAGTAGAGACCCTAGCCTTAGTGTGTCCCCCACTGGACTGTATGATGGTGTCCCTTTGTTGATTGGAACAAATGCTCATATGTTCAGAAGGCTGGCACGGTTGTGTTATGAAAAACAGGGGTCAAAGACTAGTAGAGCTTTAAGAGTTCGGCTTTAATTAAGAAGGCCTATGAGGCACAGAGAGATGCTGAAAAATAGAGCCAGAGGAACCGGTCGGAATTGTATGGAAGAAGGATCCTGAGTCTCTGATCCTGGCGCCAAATGCCAGTGTACCTTACAGGGAGAGGTCCGTATCAGAAAGGATGTTAAGAATAAAATATTAATGTTGGATGCACCAGGCGATGGAAAATTGCCAGAGGGACTGCTGGTCAAGCCTAGTATTTTGCTCGCTAGAGCCCATGCTTATGCCAGAAGGGTAACGGTCCAAGTTCATAATGTGTCTGAAAGAGACATTCGAGTAAATAGAGGTTGCATCCTGGCTAATGTGCATTGTGCAGACACTGCAGTGCTACCCAGCAGCAAGAGTTTGAGGAAGAATGACAGAGTAACGCCTGACTTGTTTGATTTCGTGACTCCCGTTGCCAGCTGAATGGAAAGTGAGGATCAGTGAGAAGCTTGCCCAGAGAGACCAGGTGTTTTCTTTAAAGGAATGGGACGTAGGATGCGTGCAAGGAGCTGAGCACAATATCCGCCGCATGACGAAAGATCATTTCGTGAGAGGTCTCGACACCTGGCACCTGCTGACATAGATGATGTGAGACGGCATCTGCAAGAGATGTTAGCTGCTGGTTTAATACAAGAATCCAGAAGCCCTTATGCTTCCCCATTGTGGTAGTGAGGAAAAGAATGGGACAGTAAGGATATGCATGGATTATGGCACCTTAAACCGGCAGACTATCCCTGATCAGTACACAATGCCCGCATTCAGGATGCTGGACTGCCTAAACAGGAGCAAGTGGTTCTCTGTATTGATCTCCGCAGTGGTACTACCAGATCCCGATGGCCCCAGAGGACCATGAGAAGACAGCCTTTACCTGTCCGCTTGGCTTCTATGAATTCATGAGGATGCCTCAAGGATTCAGGTGCCCCAGCCACTTTTCAACGATTGATGGAGCGTGCAGTGGGGACATGAACTTACAAGAGTGCCTGGTATACCTAGATGATGTTATTGTGTTTGGCAGTTCACTGAGGAACATGAGAGCAGATTATTTAAGGTATGGACCAACTGGAGGACTGGCCTTAAACTGTCCATTGATAAGTGTCAATTCTTTCAAACATCAGTAAAGTATGTGGGACACATAGTATCCACCGAGGAATAGAGACCCACCCAAGTAAAGTTGAGGCCTTGACTACCTGGCCACAGCCCAAAAATCTAAAGAACTGCAAAGATTCCTGGGATTCTGTGGTTATTATCGCATTTCATCAAGGACTATTCAAGAGTGATCTGCCCTTTACTTAACCTTACTCAAGGGTATCCCCAACCCACAAAAATACCAAAAGTCAGCATCCTCAAGACTGAAAGCGTGTATTTTCGTCCGAGTGAAGTATTTGGGGCCCGCTGGACTCCTGATTGTGAGACTGCTTTTCATGAGATCATACATCAACTTACCCATGCTCCAGTGCTGGCTATGCCAATCCAAGAAAACCTACGTCCTGCACACTGATGCTAGCTTGCAAGGGTTGGGGGCTGTGTTGTACCAAGAGCACGAGAATGGCCTGAGACCAGTGGCCTTTGCCAGTAGAAGCCTGACCCCATCCAAAAGAACTATCCTGTACATAAGTTAGAGTTCCTAGCTTTGAAGTGGGCTATTGTTGATCAATTCTATGAGTACTTGTATGGGGCTAAAATACTAGTAAAACTGACAATAATCCTTTGACCTATGTGCAGACCTCAGCTAAGTTGGATGTCACTGGCCATAGGTGGCTTTCTGCATTATCTACATACGACTATGCTCTCGAATACGAGCAGGTCTGAACCACATAGATGCTGATGCTCTCTCCGGAGGCCTGTTCCCCAGAATGATTGGGTCAGATTGACAGAACCTGACATTCGGCACTCTGCGAAAGTTTGACAGGGAGGAACAAATGTCCACGGACGCAGTGGACTGCATGGTGGATTGCTTGGGACCCTCTGAGAATTGCATACCTGCTGCTTATTGCCACTTTTCTGCAATAGACATTGGTGCACTGCCTCAGCTGGACAATGACAGTATGGCGGCTCAGTCCCACGATCCCATGATCAAATCAGCTTTAGAAGCCCTCTGTGCAGGAAAAGATGTGTCCAAATTACGCTCCACTGATTTGAGAACTGCACTGTTATACAAAGAAGGTCCTAAGTTGAAACTGATCAATAAACTGTTATACAGAGAAACAGAAGACAGAGGGGACAAGTAGACAAACAACAACTAGTGCTGCCCACTGCCTTTCGAGACTCAGTATTGAGGTCCTTGCACAACCACAGGGCACCTTGGTATAGACAGAACACTTGACTTGGTGAGATCCAGATTCTATTGGCCTAAGATGGGGGCTGATGTGGAACAACACATTTGAACTTGTAGTCGCTGCTTACAGAGGAAAGCTTTGTCCCAGAGGGCTGCCCCTTGTTAACATCACCACCAGTGCACCCATGGAGCTGGTCTGTATTGATTTTCTGAGTTTGGAGTCAGATCAAAGAAATATCAGTAATGTGCTGGTGGTCACTGACCATTTACGAGATATGCCCAAGCTTTCCACCAAAGACAGAAAGCATCCACTGTGGCCAAAGTACTTGTAGAAAACTTTTTGTTCACTATGGGGCTCCACAAAGAATCCATTCTGATCAAGGAGAGACTTTGAGAGTCGTCTGATCAAAGAGATGCTTTCTCTGTGGGGAGGCGAAAGTCCAGAACCACTCCTTACCATCCCCAGGGACCCACAGCCTGAACGTTTCAACTGCATTTTGCTAGATATGCTAGGCACCCTGCACCCAAAGGACAAGCCTAGATGAAGCCAACAAATTAGCACCCTGGTACATGCTTATAACTGCACCAAAAGTGATGCCACTGGGTTCTCCCCATACCGCCTGATGTTTGGAAGAGAAGTTTGACTACGGTAGATGTGTGTTTGGGGTCTCTCCTGATGGGGTTCAAGCTGACAACTATTTACAGTATGTGCAAAAGTTAAAGGCCCAGCTAACTCATGCGTACCAACTGGCTCAAACCATGGCTGCCAAAAGAAATCTGGCCAACAAAGAAAGGTATGATAAAAGGTGAAAGCATAGGAACTCCAGGAGGGAGATCGGGTATTGCTAAGAAATCTGGGACTGCATGGCAAACACAAGATTGCAGAAAGATGGCACCATCTCCTCACATTGTAGTGGGCAAACTAGATGATCTGCCAGTGTACAAAGTAAGGCCTGAGAATAATTCAAGAGATGTAAAACAATGCATAGAAATCATTTACTGCCCATTGGACAAATCTTGATTGAGTCTGAGCCCCAGAAGATCCCCCTCTGGACCAATGACTAGAGCTGCTGCTAAGAAAAGATCAAGAAAGTCTGCACCTACAGAAGCAGAGTTAGTGTTCCCTCCACAAGTCCCAGTTGAGCATGATTGTCAGTCCATATCAGAAGAAAGTGAGTGACTTTGAATACTATCCTTCTTACGAACTGAGTCAATTGTTTGGGGCAATCCCTAGTCAATACTGGAGATGAAGCTGGGCCTTCTGGACTGTCTAAGCCCCAGCTTCATCCCTGGAGCCAATGCTCCCAGAAAGTGAAGTGCAAAGCATCAGATCAGATGAAATGGAATCATTGTGCATGGTTGAACTGTTTGAGCTTTGGGGAGGAAAATGATGGATTGGGACAGACTGGTGATACACCATTGCAAGAAAAGTATTTTGAGTGCCCTGACAGTCCACTGCCAGTGTCCAAAGCTCTCCATGTGAGCCAAATGTTGTGGACTCAGAAACTGAAACTCCTGGAGCTGAAAGTGCTCCAAGTTCTAGCCTCTCTACCCCATGGAGACTCCCTGACAAGTGAGGACAATGCTGAAAATGAGGCTCAGAGTGCAGAGACAGTAACAGTTCCCCTAGAAAGACTGGTCGAGCTGTAAAGCCTGTGGTGCACCTCAGTTATGATTCCCTTGGGAGGCCTGTGGACTTGCCTCTCAATGTTG
Organism: Neoceratodus forsteri; assembly: GCA_016271365.2. Taxonomy (NCBI): domain Eukaryota; kingdom Metazoa; phylum Chordata; order Ceratodontiformes; family Ceratodontidae; genus Neoceratodus; species Neoceratodus forsteri. The sequence goes on from CM028130.1 coordinate 673,848,410, forward strand.
TCCATAAAGGAGTGTATGTGTCCCAGGCTCATTGCCCAAACTAAGTCAGTGCTAACTCCAAGTTACTTGTGTTGCCCTCTAAGTATGGTGCCCTTGCCCGTCCAGCCCCAAGGTAACTGACAGGGAAGGGCCCCTCTCTTCAGGTTTCATGTACAAGAGGTAATAACTTGAGTTATGGTACAATGTGTGTAATACTGTGTAAAGAGTGACGATCTGCAATGTTTCAAAATATGTTCTTGGTAAAATGATATATTGACTGATGATTACATGTGTGAGCCTAATGCAAATGTATGTGGTTGCAGTTGAAACTTATGGGAGTACTTGCTTGATCGGACGTCAAGCTTTCCCAGGCCAGGAAGGGTAACCCCCTGCAAATGGGGGTTCCCAAAAGACTTCCAGGAGCTTGCTTGAATGCTCCAAGCCTGAATGGTGTTTGGCGTTTTAGCCATTTATCTGTGAGTGTTTTTAGAGCCTCTGGTACTCTCTCTTTGAGAGCTGTCTGCTTGCAGCCATAATTAGTTTGTATGGGGGACTGTGTGTTTCTCTGCTTGAGTACCACTCGAGCTGCTGCCAATTCACTCCATTTTGCAGTCACTAGGAGTGCAAAGGAACCTATCTGAAAGATGTAACTGTTTGCCAGAAATCATTTAGAGTAATAATGAAATTACAGTTTGTCTAACCTGCTTTCTTTGCAGTCAGAACTGTATTTGCCTAGTTCCCCATTCTAGTTTTGAACTGCTGAACTGGACCAATCAGTGTGGGTTAAGGTAGCTCTAAAATGGTGCCTTGGGCCGAATCAGAACTTGGACTCGTAATCTGAGCCAGCCACAAGAGGATTGTATGGGCAGTGACTCTGGGAGATGTAGTTTGGACTTGGCGCCTTTTGGACCAACAGGGGCAGTCTATTGTGAGTGACAGCCAATCCAGCCAAGAACTGGGAGGAACTCAAAGGAAGTGCCAGTTTTGTCTGCTGGAGTTTCAGTTGAACTCTGGCAGTGAAGAGGAAGGAGCCCTGTGCTTTTCGGTGTGCAGTTTTAGTCGGAAACGTGTGTAAGGCCCGAATTCTGGTCTGCAGCTTGTGTAGCTGCTTGTTAGGACTGAATCAGTCCTGTGAAGAGAATCAAAGGATATCTGAAGAATAGAAACCAGGCTCACCCTGTAGAAGACTGAAGAAATTGCTGAATTCGTTCGGTCTGTCAGGAACTGAATCTGCTGTGTGTTCTCCGGGTATTGTGCAGTAATTGCGATCGGGACAGAGAAGCAGCCTGCCTGGTATAGTACTTTCTTTTACCATATAAATGTGTGAGGAGGCTTGTGTAGCTCAAGTGAATCCTGCTGCCATTAAGGACTTTTGCCTGTTGCAGTTTGTCATATAAAATGTGAGGAGTCTCGTGGAGCTCAAGAGTAACCCTACTGACGTTGAAGGACACTATCTTGTTTGGAGGTCGTGAGTACTAATTCAGGGTCGCTCCCTGTTGAATTGCCACATTGAATCCAAATGGAATTACTGTACTGCTGACTGTTTAACTAATTTTTCTTTTCTCTGTGTGAAAGGGCCCCTACCAGCTGCCACGGTTTGGACTAGCCACTAGGGCTTGGGTACCCAGGGACAGTAACTGGTAGGGATAGGCCTGTGCACAGAGCCATAGGTAGATGAGTAAAGTGATAAGCTAATTAACCTGATTTCCCTGTCCTTGTTATATCCCCCTAAATAAATCAGAGCTGCTTGTTTCAGCAAAGTTATACTGCCTGAGGTATTTGTCTATGTTAAAGTATTGTACTGTGATTGTTGCACTGTATCTTCTTATTTTACAGGGGTCCCAGTGCCGAACCAGTCCTGGGGTAAGTGTATACTGTGAAGGTAATTCTGATATACTGTGTGGGCCACTAGTGGGAAGAAGGGGTTGCAGTGTCCCAGAGGGCTGTGACCAGGTTAGTTTAACTATTGCAAACCCTGACCTCTGGGTGGAGGCACCCACCATCGGATCCAGGCCCCTCAACCTGTTAGTGGCAAATCAGGCAGGGTAGTAGCCCTGGGATAGCGCCATCTAGGGGTTACATGTGTATTGATGTGGAGCCTTAGGAAATGAGTCTCTGACTCAAAGGTTGCAATTCAAGATTTTAAATAAATAAAATATATTTTTCTAACTGCATCTTCACCATTTGGCATTAAAACTTATGTTTAAAAGTGCTCCAAAGCTTCCATTTAGCAGGCTGCTGGCAATATATGAAACCGCATGATCCATGCTCAAGATATGCTAATGCCCCTGCCCATCAGCACACTGGTTCTTGGGTGCATATTAGCATATCCTAGGTGAGTGAGTGGCCTACAAGATGGCTGCCAGTGAGCAACAGCCTAGCTAAGAAGAAGTTTTCAAGCACTTTTTAAACTGAAGTCTTAATACCAAATGCAGCTATAAACTACATATTTATTTTTTAACATAGAAATGCTAATTGAGGGCATAAATATGCACTAGCAAGATAGCACACAAAAGTAACTGGTGTTTTTTTCTTCAAACTATGTTTATGCTGTCTAACTCTGCATCAATATAGTGTGTTATCATGACCTAGTGGTAACATCTACCCATGCTGAGCAGAAAACATCTTATTTCTCCTTTTGGTGGTGTGTTTTTTTTCATGTCTACAGCATTTTAATAAAAGTACTACATTATGGTCAAATACCAGCATAGTCCAATACCTGAATACGGTCAAATACTCCAATGCCCCAGGTGTATTTGTCAGACCTTTGATGAATACATAGTTTATGTATTTGCACACTCCTACAAATGTGACAGTTGTCATTTTTCAAATCCCAGCCAAAATGTATTTCTGCACCTGTGGCACAGAATGATGCTTCCATGAGGATTTGAAAATGTTCACCTATCGGGTTCATGAGGTGGGTCATAAGAAGACTATGCTGAAAATCTAGGCGTTAAATATGGCAAATTCCCCAAGTTATGAGTGAACACTGCAGTACTTCAATGTTCATGACCCAGCTACACAGGGTGAGGGACGGCGCTGTTATGCATCATCCTCCTGGCCAGGGAATGAAAGCTCCAGGCACCATATAGTGATGAAATCTCTTCTCTTGAAATAGGGCACTGCACCCTTGAACCCATGGGTGGCAGAAGCACCAGTACATTGGCATACAGATGGACTCCTTGCCGTGTGTGTGTGTGTGTGTGTGTGTGTGTGTGTGTGTGTGTGTGTGTGTCTGTGGTGACAGGGAAGAACAGGGACCAGAGGCGCTGGCTTCCACATCCCACCAGACAGCCCTATGAATTCTTGACATCTGTCACTGCATGGAGTGCAGGGCCCTCCACAGGCAGATGGAGTTTACTCTTGGTGCAAAGCCCAGGGGCTCTGCATGTCTGCATGTGTTAACACAACTCCTGAAGATACCCTTCATGAATGAAGATACAATTTCACTATCTCAAAACAAAGGAAATTCTTTGCAAATAACTTTGTTAGTGCACTAATTAGGGTTCAAGGTAATGCCTCAAAAGTAGGTAAATGTGGCTTTAGGATTTCCATCTCTAGCTCCCTCCCACCCCACAAGCAGCAAAAGGAAAAATAAAAAATTGGGGTTTTGGGTCTCTGGAGTGTTGGCAAACCAGAAGTGGGGGTCTTCCATGAGGTTATCAACCCTAATGCTCACTCTGTTCCCTGAGCAAACATTGTCAGATGTGATTTCCATCTTGGCATATCTGTATCTGTTCACATAGGTCCTGAAGGGACTGGTGTGAATGAGGATACAATTCACTATCTTAAAAAGAACAGAGATTCTTTGCAAAAAAACTTATTTAGTGCACCCAGTTAGGGTCACTTTCAAACACAAAAGTAGGGAAATATGGCATTAGGGTTTCCAAGGATTCAAGTAAGCAGTGCATGAAGAAAGCTACAACAGACTGCATTGGCAACACGTGGCGAGACATACTTCTCTACCTTTGAAGACTATATCACTATGAGACACCGGTTTGCAACTGTACCTTGCGTTGGACAAAAGGCTAATTGCTGGTGTGAGGATGGAGCAGGCATTACAGTTGACAACCACAAGAGAGACCTTGCCACTGTCTCCAACGACCAAACCCTTATGTTTTCACCTTTTGCTGCTTGTGGGGTGGGGGTGGAGAGTAAGGATTGGAAGCCCTAATGCCACATTTCCTACTTTTGTGGTGTTTACTTGAATCCTAACTGGTGCATTAATGAAGATTTTTGCAAAGAATATATAACATACATACACAGATACACACAGCAGCGTCAGCAGGATGCAACACAGTAATGCTGCAGTACACTGTGTTACCTAATTCTGCAGTATGCAGCAGGGAACAGTGTAATTCACTGGCAATTAAGCCCTTTTGGCATGCAGTATTTTGTGACATGTCACTTATTGCAAGCTTTGCATGGCTGGCTCCTGTGTATGTGTATTTATATATAGTTACAGATATGTATATATATTTTTATGTTTTGTGTATGGACATTAACCACAGAACAAAAGGTACAATTTTGAGTGGTTGTCATATGTAAGAAATACAGGCCTGTGTAAACAGGAAATATTTGCTTTGTACTCAGGTAACATACCATGAAAATTCCAAGATTCATCTACTTCTTCCTGCCTATGCTAGAAAGTTAGTGCTAGGAGCAGAATGAGCAACAATGTCTATAATCAACATGCATTTGTCAATGCTGAATGTTGGCTTGCTGGCATTAGTAATGCAGGAGTTAGAGAGATACAAATAGGAATGGCAGTGAAGTACTGAACTAATGCCACACCCACCCCACGCAGAGACTGAAAGACATAGGTAGTGTTGCTTTGAATCTTCAGCCATAATGCTTACACCATTCCACCTCACCCCACCCTGAAGACACTGACAGGTGTTGCAGTGTGCTTTAGGGTCTTTGGCACTTATCCTCATCCCATTCCATAAGGAAATAAGCTGAGATGGGTGCGATATAGGAGAATGGGGTGAATTTTAGGGTGACAGACCCTAAGGCACACCTCAGTGCCTGTCAGTGGCTGTAGGGTGGGTGGGTAGAGGTAGAATGCCGCAAACATTACAGCCGACAAACCCAAGTTACGCCCCCAATGCCTGTCATTCTCTACAGGGAGGGTATATGGTTGGAAACCTTAATGTCCCAGGCATTTTCTGGAGTTTTCCTCCAAATTTTCAACATAGAGTTTTTGAGACCCCACCTCATAAACAGTGGCACTATTATTTTGTTACTCAATCTTGAAAGGTGATTTAGACAGCAACTCTGCCATTTGGAGCCACAGGTGCAGAAACACATTTCAGACAGGATGCAAAATGACAGCTGTACTGTTCATGAGGAGGTGTGATAAAATGGCAATGTTGAAAATCTGGAGAAAATATGAAAAATTGCAAACTTACAAGCATGCATAGAAACTTGTGATGCGTTTTTTGGGGAAATTTGTTCACCAAATTTTCATCATGGCATTTGGAACCTCTCCTCATGAACAGTGGCACTGTGATTTTGTTAATCTGTCTCAAAGTCGATTTTGCACAGTGACCGTGCCCATTGTGCGCCATAAGTGTGAAAACTGTTTCAGGTAGAATGTAGAAAATGACAGCTGTACTGTTCATAAGGAGGATGTGGAAAATCAGGAGTGAAAATATCACAAACTGGCGAAGTTACGAGTGTCGTAGAAACTGCACAAGCATGATAATGCAGTAATTTTTGGAATTTTACACCAGATTTACAACATGGACTTTCTGGGACCCCACCTCATGAACAGTGTCAGTGCTGTTTTGTTAATCAGTGCCAAAGGTGATTCTGCTCAGCAACTGTGAATCACCTTTTGGGACCGAAAACAAATGACAACGATGAGTTCACAATCACGAGTTGGGGTCCCAAGAAATGTTGAAAATTTGGGGCCAAAATTCCAATAAATGGCTGAGATATCAACCCAAGTTGAAACCCCCATTGCTTCCTATTATAAAGCTTACCATCATTTCTTTACATTGCAGTTCGGCTTTGAAGAGTGCAGACACATCCTGGTTCAGAGAAGATCATGGCTCCTGATCTCGGAGGGTAAGTATGGGTGAAGGGGGTACGGGAGGTGGGTGCACAGAGGAGGGTGGGGATGGGAGAGGAGGATGGGTAGACATCAGTGGACCGTTTTCTTGTTTGCAGGAAAAACAAAAAACACAAAGGAAGGTTTACTTCACTTACAAGTTAAGAAACCCAAAAAAAAAAAAATAGGCACACTGGGTGGGGTCATGGACGGAGCAGGGAGGACAGCAGCAGTGGGAGGTTGGGGTATGGCAGGCGGCAGAAGCTGCAACATGTCGACATGGGGATTGGGCAACCCAATGTTGTCCTTCTGTGTTTTGTGGTGGATGGCAGGAGCCACCATTTTACTGAAAAGTTTCACCAGGAAGGCACATAACGGAGGCGTGCCATCTGCCGCTACAATGAAGCAAAGCCTGTCTCTCACTGCTGTGACACATTTGCTTCATATCCGTGGCTCTCTCTGAAATTGCTGTCCTCAGCAGCATGCTCACTGATTGGGGCTGAGGACACACCCACTAAAGCGCCCCTGCCCGGGCCAACGCTGACACACCTCTGCGCTTTGTGCTATCACCACAAGACGTTCTTGCACGTGCATGCAAGCCAACATAAAACATCACTTAGATCTACAGTATGTCAATGTTTAAGATGCCATGCATCAAAAATCCCTTTTGCTAACCATATTTTAGGGACACATCACCAAATCATCAAATACTTTTTTTTTTAAGTATTTTTAAACTAGGTCAAACGGTTTCTCATACCAATTTGCAAAACACTGGAATGACTTGTCTGACATATTAAAAACCAGTAGCTCTACTAAGTTGTTTAAGTCCATTCTCTTAAGCTCACTCAGTCCATCAGGAATATGTAACTGCTATCACTGACCAATTTTTTCCTCAAATGTACTGTATGTGCACTGCACTTCAGTCATAATACAAAGTAAACATTAGCCCAGGTAGTCTGAATTTGTACTAGTACCACATGTGCAGCCATGATGACTTTCTGTGTCTGTCACTTATGTTGTTGTCAATACTGTATATGTATAGCTACAATATGTGTTTGTATTACATAACTCTGTTGTACCTGACCTAATTAACTTTTGTTGCGTCTGACACTAAACCCTTTGAAAATAGGCACTAACTAGAGGGTGTTATGTGAAATAAAATGTAATGAAATAAATGAATGAACTAGGAAAGGCACAATGTGTCCATCATGGAAGCACAGAAAAGTTAAGTGACTTGCTTTGGGTCATACAGTGTGCAAGTGGAGAATGTGCGACTCAAGCCCAATTCCTGCTGGATCTCTAGGTTCACAGCTTGGTGCTCTGATCATCAGACTATACTTCCTCCACAGTACTGCAAAAGTAAATACTGTAGACACTGCAGTGTGACTTGCAGACTTTAAAACAAGTCTTTACCATCAAGTTCCAAGAGGCAAAAATAAAGAAAAGAAAAATACTATGAAGGTCCAGATTACCTCTGTTTCCATATTGGAAGGTAATTTGTAGTTCTGTTCACTCAAAGTGACATAAAGCAGCAACATTAAGAGTACTTCCTTTTATAAGTTTATAAGGCTGTTAATTTCTCAACTTTGTATTTCAATTAAAAATAGCAAGAGATTAGAGTACATCTAACAATCACACAGGAGTGTGGTGTGATATTTTATGGAACACATACAAACAAGGGTGAGACAGAATAAGTGCCTCAGCTGGGACTTGAACCCAGGCCACCCAGAATACCATTCCAACTGTGCTAACCAACTGCACCACTGAGACAACTGGAACCTGGGATGTCCCTAGGCACATTACTCTTTCTCAAATGCACAACCCAATGGCAACACCAATATTTACTTATAACAATCACAAAGGAGTGTAGTGTTCATATTTTATGGAACACATACAAACAAGGGTGAAAAAGAATAAGTGCCTCAGCTGGGACTTGAACCCAGGTCACCCAGAATACTGTTCCAATTAAGCTAACCAACTACGCCACTGAGACAACTTGAACCTGGGATGTCCCTGGGCATTAGAGTACATATTTAAAAATTGCTAACAGCAACAGAACCATCCTGGATATTCTCTTAAAAAAATTAAACTCATCAACATCATGAAAACCACAAAAGGTGGAAGTAAGTGTTCTCTTTGAAGATTATTCTGTACCAAATCATTATTTTGCCCCTACTCCAAACTTTCAGACATATGCATGAACACCATATTTTCATTGAGCTTAGGTAGCAGGTGCAACATTAGGATAACGATTAATTGCAGAATTGTGTCAGTTGAAACCTCTTGTAATTTTGATTGCTATCTTCGTTGGCTGCAAGCACCAGAATTACAAATACAGTAGACTTAACCAGTGTCAGACAGTTTGAAAAGGGTCAGATGATTAGAATGAAAACACTGGGTTGTTGCCATTGTTTTATTTAAAGAAAAAGTTACATTTAACATCCACGGTCTGCAAAAACAAAGCTAAATTAGCGTCAATGTAGAAAGCCCCAACCCAGTCCAACACCCAGGGTGAGAGGGGTTTTTGCTGCTTCAGCAAGCCAAAACAAAACAGTGTACCATGTAGGGAAGGGTATCAGAGTAAAACAATAGTATTTCCTGAATACAATGAGCAATGCACTGTTCATTACTCCGATATGAATAACGAACAGTGGCATCATTTGTGCCTATCCCTACTAGGGAAATAAAAATTAAAAAAGACCCACCCACCACCACCACAATCCTAATGCCACTCTCCTCCCCCAAGCACCCACAATTAAATGTTTTAAACAAAAACTCCCACAATGGGCAACCAGCACAACCTGCCCACCTCCATGGCCAGCTGCCATCTCGTCTTTAGCACTTTGTTGTATACAGAATAAGCCACTTTATTGAATGCTCTAAATGGGGATATCCCCTAACTAGCATGATTCCCCAGACACAGATTTCAATGCTATGTTATTTAATGGGTGCAGTCTCCTATTACTTAAATGGCTGTTTCGCTTGTTGTTGGGTGATTGAGCTGAGATGCTGTAAACCCATTCACACCTCACATACACTTATTTCTGTGTTCAGAATAAATAGCCTTTGCTTGAGTTTTTCCCCTTTGTTTTTCAAAATGGCATCTGCTAAAAGAAATGATCTGTTCCTGTCTGCCAAAATTAAAGGTTACATAGGCTTTGCAGCAGGCCACACTTCACTAAGGCAACGAGACCTGATGGCATACATCCCAGGGTACCAAAGGAGCTAGAGGTGGAACTAGCAGAGCCATTATCAGAACTGCTGAGTGAGTCTCTGAGCACAGGAGAGCTCCCAGAAGACTGGAGAAGGGCTCATGTGATCCCACCCACAAGAGTGGTAGCAGGAGGAGGCAGGAAGTACAGATCAGTCAGTCTTACCTCAGTAGTGGGCAAGATTATGGAGACACTTAAGGAAAGGATAGTGCAACACCAGGAATCCATAGAGCACAGGATCCAGGACAGCATGGGTTTACAAAGGAAGGTCCTGTCAAACTAATCTCATAGATTTCTCTGACTGGGTAACCAGAGTGGTGGACCAAAGGGGAGCAGATGATGTTGCCTACCTTGACTTCAGCAAAGCTTGGACCACTGTTCCACATAGAAGATTGATTCATAAGCTGGGTAGGCTCTATGCGGGTCAGACGATGGTCAACTGGGTGGCAAACTGGTTGATGGGCATTAAACAGAGAGTGATGGTAAATGGCATACAGTCAGAAGAGATGCAAGTCACAAGTGGGGTACCTCAGGGATCAGTTCTGGGGCCAGTCCTCTTCAATATCTTCATCAGTGACATTGCAGATGGACTGGAGGGTAAGGTTTGTCTGTTTGCAGATGACACCAAGATCTGCAACAAAGTAAATGATCCAGATGGGGTGGGCAGAATGAGAAGAGATCTGGATAAACTAGCAAAATGGTTAGAAGAGTGGAAACTGAGGTTAATGCAAAGAAGTGCAAGATCATGCACGTAGGGAAGAGAAACCTGAAGCCACCTACAGGCTGGGAGGGAGTTGCTAGCAGTCACAGGGAAGAAAGAGACTTGGGCATCATCATCACCGATGACCTGAAATCATCCAAGCAGACCTCTAAAGCAGTATGTAAGGCTAGAGGGATGTTGGGGTGTATTATAGGGGTATCACAAGTCAGAAGAGAGAGTAATAATCCTCTTTACAAGACACTGGTTAAGCTCCATCTGGAGTACTCGTGCAGTACTGGAGGCCCCACCTTCACAAGGACATTAATCAAATTGAGATAGTCCAGAGAAGGCAACCAAAATGGTACAGGGACTGCATCAGAAAACATATGAGGACAGATTAACTGAACTCAATATGTATGCTCTAGAGCAAAGGAGGAGAGAGGTGATATGATTGAAACATTCAAACACCTTAGGGTATTATCAAGGTGAAAGAGTCTAACATGCTCCTACAAAAGAAAAATAGCAGGACAAGAGGACACAGCATGAGATTAGAGGAGGCCGATTAAGGGTAATGTGAGCAAGTTATTTTTACAGAAAGGGTGGTGGATGCATGAAACAGCCTACCTCAGGAAGTGGTGGACATAAATACAGTGCAGGGCTTCAAGCAGGCATGGGATAGGCATAAGGAAGCAATACAGATGAGTATGAATAGATAGGCCAGTGACAGAGCAAAGGCCTATGGCACATTCATAAGGTAAAAAAGACATGGGCAGATTGGCTGGGCCTTGTGGTCCTTATCTGCCACACTTCTATGTTTCTATGTATCAATTCTGGCCAAGCAGTTTGGGATATCCAAAAGTCAAGCAGGATAGATCAACATTAACAAACAAAAGATTTTCACAGAATGAAATACCTGCTTGATTCAATCATGCTGTTATTATGGGGAATGGCTGTCTGGCCCTGTGTTAAAAGAAAAGGCCAACAAGATAGCTGCACACCTGGAGAATGAGGTTTTGATGACACTGACAGGTAGCTCTCGAGGTGGAAACCTGCAGCATAACAGTTTGCAAAAACAGCACGGCAAGCGACTCGATGCAGATGGCCCGCCTGCATCAGACTGGATAAAAAAATGTTCTCCTGCTCTCTTGCCAACTATGCCCCAGTGAACATTGTCAATGCTGACAAGACCAATTTATTTTAGCGTGGCTATCCTAATAGAAGTCACACACAGAAAGCAGCACAGTCAAGGGGCAAGAAAGTGAAGGATAAGGTTTGTCTCCTGTACTGCACCAATATGACAGGAACAGAGAAACTTCCCCACTCATAATCAGGAACAGTAAGTGACCCAGACGTCTGCCAGAAGATCTTAACACCCCTGTAACAAATGTGAGCACAGGTAAAGCATGGATGACAGAGCAGTAGGAGAATTTATTCATGCTGGAAGAATAGTTGCACAACAGAGCATATGATCAGCTGTGTTTCTATGTGTGCACATGCAGGAATGCTTTCATTAACTAGAAGTTGGATGGCTCTGAAGAAATGTGGGTTCTGTCAATTGCCATCACTGTCACACTTAACGGCCTTCTGTTAAAATAAAACATGGGTGCTGAGGGGAAAGGCGAGTTGTTCTTGCCAGTGGAAGGTGGGGAAATATTTATTTTTATTTTTATTTAGCTTTTGTTAACTGGTAAGTGCACTAGCCATAAAATGACTATTTTCAGGCACGACCCAGGAGAGTACAGACATGCAGAAACTTAACAGGATAACAATTTATAAGTGCTTTGCATACAATGAGTTAAAGAGGATACAATATGTATCGGAACATACAAAGTAAAGCGCTTATACACGATGAGTTAAAGTGGATACATATGTCAGAGACTAAAGAGTAGACCATTCATAAGTTCATAGGTACCTACCTATGCAATGAATAGAGAGGACCTTGGACAAAAATTATCAGGTGACATATTATATAAGCAGAACAAGGTACACAAAACAAAACAGGTAATACAAAAAGGAGAAATAACCACTGAGAGCAGGGGGGTGTCATTATGAAAAAGGTTGGTAAGTGAGAAAAAGGGGAGCAAGCCATGAAATTAGATCATATGAGTATATGTAAGTGTAAGGGAGATGTCTGCAGTACAAGATTGTATATGGGCAGGGAAAGGAGCTGGGACAGGTTGAGGCAGTAAGAGGGTTATATGGAGGTGTGAGGAAATACTATTGTATGGCAAGAGACATCAGTCAATAGGTAGGTGAAAGCAGGAACCTATCAGCAATCAGCAGATTTGAGCACAGTTTTCTCTTAAAGCATGTGTGGAGCTAGAAAGTCTAATGTCAAGGGGAAGAATTCTACAGCTGTGGAGCATGCTCAAATGCAACAGTTCCTTTCTAGTCTGTTCCTCGGCAAATTCAGGAAGGATTTATCAGCTGATTGTAGACCATGGAGTGTGTCCTGAGGAACAAGCATACCTGCAAGACACCTAGGGTTTGATTTCAATTATTAAATCAAATATTGATTTGTATAAGAGAAAAGTGCCAAAGAAAAGATGGCAGTCAACCAGAGAGGTAGGTGGATTGTGTGGCTCATATTGTAGGAGGTTTTTGTGTTTAAAACATGACATTGTGGGGGCTGAGGGTGGAAGTGGGATTGGGATTGTAGCAGAGGGTGGGGATGGGCCAGGCTTTAAAGGTTTGGGTTCGGGGAGGAAGGGGGTATTTCTTTTATCCCCCTCCACAGGCACACAAATGTGAATAATACCAAATTTCTGAATATTTGAGCCTGAAATATGAATTCGGATGAATATTCAAATAAGATGTACTCCCACCCCTAGTAACGTCAAACTGTCTCTCTGGCCATAAAGTAGTCTTGGAAGTGTGATCAACAAGAGTTTGACTGCTTTCCAGTTCAACTGGTTTCAACCAAAAGCTGGTGTTTGGCTTCACTGTTTGTGAAAACCACGCAAACCAGACACATCTGAAGTTTAAGATGTTCCATTCTCTGGCAAATTGAACACATAACTCTACATAAAACACAACAAGGCTGGTATACATGTCAAGATCTAATGAAGAAGGCACTCACTGCCGAAACATTTTCGTGTCATCTCTATCTAGCATTTTGGCAATTTTTCAGGAAGGACCGCTTCAGTTGTGACCACAGCAACAAACAGCAGTAGTCCTGATCCGTTGGGCAAAGGCTCTGCTATCCAAAATTGTTCATTGAGTTTTAGGTTTGTTTTTTTTCTGGTGGGGTCTTCTGGTTAAGATGACATCGGCATCCCTAAGTTATAAGAACTGAAAACTAGCAATCATAGCAAACACATATTTTCCTCTATAAATAAATAAATATCAATGCAAATCTGACATGGAGTGGTTATAGCCATGGCAGAAAATAAATACTGATCAGATAATAGTATCTAATTCTATGACAGTGCAGTTAATAATAAAACTTCATCAGATGAACCATGGATTATCAAGGAGTTCAAGACGCTTATATTTAAAACCCAGAAAGCCCTGGAAAGTGGGAATGCACAATTGTGTAGGGGTAGCAAAATAAAAATTAGTAGAATACTTGGGAAATCTTTTACAATCAGAAGGTGAAATAGCTACTCACTCTGACCATAGCAATTGGTGGCAAATGGAGAAGGAATTTTTAGCTTATAGGACCTTAAAAGTTGGATTTTCAGTAAGGGAAAGATGGAAGAAAGTAATCAACAGGAGGATAATAATTATTTGCTACATGCTGCAACCGCTTCAGTGGACAAATTAAATTCTTCTAAAATTAAAAACAATTTAAGTTGTTTCTGAATTTCTGATTTCTTTTTAACTGTTTTTCTTTTCAGAAAACAAATAATGTTATTATTACTAAAGTAGTGGTCCAGAGTCCTTTCTTGCTAGGTTGTTAAAGACATGTACAAATGCTTTGGCAAACCACATTTTTTTTGTTTGTAATTCTAGTATGCTTCAAAGGAAAAATACTTTAGATTGGAAACTATGGATATTGTACCAATTCCTAAGTCTTCACAAGTCATAAGATTGGTGCCTGAGGTTTTAGCTTCCATGAGCAGTCAAACTACAAACCTGAATAACAGATGAGCGGCTTACTTCATTTTTTTTCCCAGATCCCAGGACCCCGCAGACACGTGCATGCATGCATGTGGAGGCCTACATGCATGCCGGTACCAGCTCAGCTCTTCTGCCCTCCCTGACAATCGCCTGCTGCCCCTCCACTTCCTTCAGACCTCCATCCAAAGGGAGCAGAACTACAGAGGGGCGAAGCAACCTCCCCAGGAAAGGAAAGCTGCCTTCGGCTGCTCAACCCTGCTCCCTCCCCCATGCCAGCTCCTGATGACCTGCGGTTATTCTCAAACCTGCAGATGTGACACGCAGGTAAGGTAACTAGCGCGCCCTCAGCACCACCAGGCTGGCTTGAGGGCTTTCTTTATAGGCAATTCTACAACTCACTTTTAGTTAAAGGTATCAGAGTATTATTTCAGAAATTTATCTATGTGGGACACTAATCCATTGGATATAAAAAGTAAGGGTAAAATGAAAAAATAATGGGTCATATTGCTCAACCAAGCCCAGATTCATAAAATGGCAGTTTAAAACCCTACAACAGTGAGCAGGTTGTCCCAATGTAGAAGAAAAGGTGGGTCAAAATTAAAACTGTGTGCCAACTGTCCTAATCCCACCTCCCAAAATGAACCTTGAATGATTTGAATGCTCCAACAGAGAATTCTCTTACAACTGCTGTGGCTACTCTTCTGGTGGTGACAGTAGAAAGAACATGAGAGCATGTGCCAATGACGAGAGAAATGTGGCAATTTATGTATGGTTTTGGCAAGAGAGGAAAAGGAATCACGATATTGGAACCCCTGTTGAAAGAAAAGGCCCTATAATTTCATTTACGGCTGGGTCACACTGCATCATTTACAGCTAGTGATGGTTGGCTTGACCGCTTTTAAGAAAAGATACACCATTCGCCAACTTAAACTCTGTGGTGCGAGGTTGAGCACAGCAGAAGAGGGATAGCTCCATTCATAAAAAATAAAAAATAATGACATTATCACCAATGAGGGTCTCAGGGCAGATCAAGTTTACAACACTGATGAGATGGGTGTTTTCATATGTTTGGCAGATAAGACCCTTGCTCATGGGAGTGAGAAAGATGCTCCAAATCTTAAAAAACAGAAGCAGCATATAACTGTCCTTGGCTGCACGAATGCTACAGTAGTCACAAGCTACAGCCACTGATGACTGCAAATCCAGATAACTGAGGTGCTTTTAAGCATAGGAACACTACCGGTTCATCAAACAAATCAGAACAACAGCTGGATGGACTTGGTCATTTTTAAAAATGGTTCCATGATGATTTTGTCCATCTCAGATCCTTAAGACTGCCTATTCATGCTATTCTGCTCCTCAACAATTCGACAGCCCCCAGCCCACCCTGAAATCCCTCTGGTGAAAACAAGGAATAGTGCTATCAGATGTCTTTTACCACCCAATACAATGTCTAAAATACAGCACTGTGATCAGGGCATCCTTGAGATTCTGAAAAGAAACTTTAGAAAAACGGCTACAGACTGCTCTCAGAGATGAAAATGCACAGCTATTGCTCATTGATATCATTAAGCATCTCACACTCAAAGATGCGCTACATGTTAGCCAATGTCCAGCAATCTCAGAACCCTGATATGATCCAGAAATCCTGGGGTAAATCCAGGATTATGTTCCAGTCAGATTACATGGCCAAGGATGGGGAGACAGATGATGAGACAGTAATCAAGGAGCAAGACAAGAGGAGCTATCTGTCATTGCTAATGCTCTTACAGAAATAATCTCCTCATCCGAATTGGAGGAGTAGACCAACTAGGGAACTAGACACAGAATAATCTTTAATTAAATGGAGAAAAAATACACAAGAGCAGAATTTTAAGATAGGTATGGTAATGATAAAACAGTGTTTGTACAAAAGGTAAACTATTGGGTGTAGCAATTTCAGAAGACTTCAGTTGTGCAGTACATGTAGAACAAATGACAGCAAATATCTGTAAACAAGTATATTATTTTAATCAACTAAAGACAGATGGCTTATCAGTCACTACTTTTTGCTTCCAAGACACTTTAAGAAGCCCATTTAGGGTATTGTTGTCCCACTTGGCATTCCTTCAGTTGGAAGGTGCTGCTCAATATATTAAAAGCAATCAGAATGTGTGTTAAAGCACCTAGCTTCACCTGAGCACTTTTCTTCTAGGTTGCTTGAAAGGACAGAGCAAAGAACCTTATCAGAGCAAGGGAAAGGATTAAGGCTTCTTTTGGCTAGGCAGATTTACTGTGTGGTGTTATTTTTATTTTGTACTCACAGGGATTGTTACTGTTTGTTGTTAACATTTTATTGCTTTATTTTTCTGATTCAAATTGTTGTTACTGGGTATACCTTCTGCTGGATTACAACAGGGTGTGCCTACAGTGTGTGCAACAGATTACTGCTGTAATCTTCTGATTCAAATTGTCTTTTGCAAGGTATATCTTCTGTTACTGCATTATTTTCTCTGTAGCAAAGTGTTTTACAGGGTATATCTTCTGTGAAATTATTACAGGTGGTGCTTACTTTTTGTGACTTTTTATCATTAGGCTAAGCAAATATACTGTTTGCCACTATTTTATTTTTTTTTTTTTTTGCTGAAAGGTTTTTGACTCAGAGGTGTTGCAGTCTCCCTTCTCACATTGAAGGAGCTAATTGCTTTCCTCCCACAACTCTTCCAGGGATTAGGTGTGTATCTGGAGTGTGGTGCTGACAACCCGTCAGTAACTTCCAACAGAAAGAAGGATTAAAAGATCAGGTTAGTTGATATCGTGGAGGTGGAAGACTAGGTTTGCTGGCCAAGGCACCTAGCTTCACCTGAGCTCTTTCTTCTAGGTTGCTTGAAAGGACAGAGCGAAGAACCTTACCAGAGCAAGGGAAAAGATTAAGGCTTTTTGGCTAGGCAGATTTACAGTGTGGTGTTATTTTTATTTTGTACTCACAGGATTGTTACTGTTTGTTGCTAACATTTTATTGCTTTATTTTTCTGATTCAAATTGTTGTTGCTGGGTATACCTTCTGCTGCATTATTACGGGTGTGCCTACAGGTGTGTGCTAACAGATTACTGCTGTAATCTTCTGATTCAAATTGTCTTTTGCAAGGTATATCTTCTGTTACTGCTTTATTTTTCTCTGTGGCAAAGTGTTTCTTACAGGTATATCTTCTGTGAAATTATTACAGGTGGTGCTTTACAGGTTTTACAGTTTTATCCATCATTAGAGAAGCTTTCAGGGCTACTACATTTGTTGCTGGCTGACTGTGTCAGCTCTACATCCTTGTTTCTTTTGTCCATGGTTCTTCTTTTCAGCAGGGGAAGGGCCCAGCCACACCACACTAAACTCCTTTTATAGGTAGCACAGTCGTGACATTTCCTGTGGCAAAGCAGGAAGGGGCAGATCAGTGGAGTATCCTCACGGTGACCTCATTTACAGGGCACTAGTAATTTAACTTGTTATAACAAGTTATACAAAACAAACAAAGAAAACACAAAATCAAACTTTTGCTTTCATTTTCTTCCTTCTAATTACTCTGACCAGGTTATAAACCCAGCAACTTATCTGGAATGGATATCGTTAGCTGCAGGTACTGTGGAACACTTTTCAGAAGGGCAGTTTTACAGGATTTAGGACACTGTCCTACAAGCTGGCCATTGGATATCAAAGGGCTCAGCTCCAGGCAGCATGGGCAGAGATTACGCTCCTCAAATTGCATATTCAAGAGAAACTATATTATAAGAACCACCCGCCATTTTCCCAACATCCAACAGAGGCACCTCAACCACAGAAGGTAGTTGGTCTGGGAGGTTGGCAAGTGGTTAGGAGGGCAAATCAGGTGCCCCATCACTCAGTGCTCTTGAATACATTACTTCCACAAACTATATAAAACTACAAACAGGTATCTGTCTCTATCTACAAAATCAAACAAAGGGCAGAGGACACTGCAGGGCAGGACACTACAGCACAGAAGCTAGCACAACAAAACTCAACAAAACAGGAACCAAAACAAAAAAAGCAAAAAGGAAATCAAAAAAACTTGATCATAGGAGACTCCATGATTCGGGAGTCGATACGCATCTCCAGCCAGGGGTAATGGTCAGATGTCTCCCAGGTACATCAGCATGAGAGAGACACTAACCGCATTGCTAAAATTGATCAGGAAGCAGGAAAACATTGACATCCTGGTACACATGGGGACTAACAATCTTGCCAGCTGGTCAGTTGTGGAGACCAAGGAACAGCTGACCAGGCTGGGTGACAAACTATCATCCCTTTTCATCCAGCATCTCCTTCTCTTAGATCCTGCCAGTCTGGGGAGGGGCAGGACGACGGACGATCAGAGAAGGGAAGATATAGGAGCTAAACATGTGGCTAGGGCTGGTGCCAGGAAAAGGACACAAATTTGTAGGAACTGGCAACAGTTTTGGGAGCGAAAGTTCTTTAAATTTGATGGACTGCATCTGACTAAGGAGGAATCAGTGCATTGGGGCAGAAGTTTGACGTCTTTGCAGAATACTTAAACTAGCAAATGGGAGAGGGTGCAGCACCCCATACGTCGAATGGGAAGAACACCCTCTCCCCTCAGCTAGTGGTCAAACAGGAGTTCAGCATGTTTGTAGTTCATTTGCATCACCAGGTAAAGAAAAGGTCTGGCTCTCCATACTGACGACAGGGGAAATGCCAGACTCGCCTAACAACTAACACACCAAATCTGGGCCAATGGAAAATCATGTACACACATGCTCGCAGTCTGGGAAACAAGATCCCAGATCTGCAGGCATAATGGCAGAGGCTAAACTGGACATAGTAGCAATTAGTGAGACATGTTTACCAGTAACCACACTTGGGAGAGTTCAGTACCTGGCAAGGTACTGTTCAGAGGAGACCGAGGTGCATGGGGGGTGGAGTGGCCCTGTATGTCAATGAAAATATCGAGCTATAGAAATTCAGAATATACATAAGGAGCCAGAAGAACTGTGGATCACCCTGAAAACAGGAAATGGGACAGCCATTAACTGGGGTTGTCTACAGGCCACCAGACCAGGGGAGGATATATACATATTACTGTTAGAAAATATACAAAACATGAGAGCTAAAGGGAGGTTCTGATAATGGGAGACTTCAACATGCCAGATACAGACTGGTCAATACCAGCAGGAACATCTGCCAGAACTAGACACATGATGGATTCTCTGCAGGGGAGGGCCTCAAACAACTGGTACAACAACCCACAAGAGACAGGGCTATCCTAGATCTAGTACTGACTAACAGGAAAGGATCACAGATCTCCAGGTAGAAGGTCACCTGGGGCCAGTGACCATCACATAGTATGGTTCATTTTGGCCACTAGAACTAAATCATCCCATTCCAAGGCAAAACATGGGACTTCAGAGGAACTGACTTTGATAAGATGGCCAACAGAGTTAAGCTAGCCCGGCAAAAAGAAATACAGGTGAGGGGTACAGGCAAAGTGGGCAAGCATTAAGGATGCAGTACTTGAAGTAACATCCCACTGTGTTAGAGAGAAAAGGAAGTGCAAAAGAAGAAGGAAACCACTTTGGTTCTCAAAACAACAGCAGAAAAGGTCAGATCTAAAAGCCTGGCCTTCAGGAAATATAAGGGAATGCAACAGGATGAAGATAGGGAGGATACCAAACTTCCCTAAGGGAAGCAGGAAGGCAGTAAAGCAGACAAAGGCCCAAACCAAGGAAACACTAGCACAAACAGTAAAAGAAGGTGACAAGACTTTCTATAGACACATTTGTGAAAGGAGAAAGTCCATAGGGGTATTGCTAAGATCAAAGCGACAAGGAGGTGTGTGAGGAGGAGGACCATGTAAAAGCATCTATCCTAAATATTGTTACATTGGATGGAAAGGTGATTGAGTTGGTGGATACCTTTAAATATTTGGCGATAATCCTTGATTCTAAATTAACGCTTGAATCTCATGTAAACAACTTAAGGAAAATTCTTCATCAGAGATTAGGCTCACTTTTCGGAGTTAAGCAGTTTCTTACCAGGGAATCTAAGTTTTTACTTGCACATAGTTTTTGATGAGTGTCTTGGATTATGATATTGTCATCTATTCCTCCTTCTCTGGTCGGTTGCTTAGCAGACTCACGGTAACCTATAATTCTATTTTATGATTTATGCTTGATGCCCCTTCCAACACACCACTGTTTTTTATTAAAACTTACTCATAGTTTCTCTCAAAAATAGGATTCTGTTTAAAATGGGCATGATGATGTTTAAGGTCAAAAGTGGCCTAATATCTCCAGTAGTTTTGTCATTATTTCCTAGGTTTCTTAGTTCTAGTGGTACTAGATGCCAGACCAAATTTACTTTTAAAATTCTGCTACTGTATTTCGTTCTGCATTTGGTCAGAGATCTACCTTATAAAGGGCTCCTCTGTTTTTAACTCATTACATATTGATATTGTAGAGAGTATGACATTTGTCTTTCAAATCCAAATTGAAATTTTGATTTATGGAAAATGATACTTGTTTATGTTAAATAACTGTTGTCTGTTTTTGTATTTTGTATTATTGTATGTGTTTAATATTACGACGCCTAAGTAATGTTTTGTAACTTGTCGCTGGTGAAAACTGGCTGATTTGCTCATCCTGCTTACAAGTATAAAAAAAATAGATACTTCTGCTCAGTATTTACTGAAGAAAAGGTAGGGCAGGACCCTAAGCTCAGCAGCATGGACATAGGGGAGGGAGGTGTGCACTAGTCCCTTCACAAAAAGAAGGTCCTACAAGAGCTCGATAAGCTCAAGGTGGACAAGGCAACAGGACCTAATGGCATACATCCCAGGGTACTAAAGGAGCTAAGGGTGGAACTAGCAGAGCCATTATCAGAACTGTTTAGTGAGTCTGAGCACAGGAGAGGTCCCACAAGACTGGAGAAGGGCTCATGTGATCCAACTCCACAAGAGTGGTAGCAGGGAGGAGGCAGGGAACTACAGACCAGTCAGTCATACCTTAATAGTGGGCAAGATTATGGAGGCACTCCTTAAGGAAAGGATAGTGCAACACCTGGAATCCATAGGAGCACAGGATCCAAGACAACATGGGTTTACAACAGGAGGTTCCTGTCAAACTAATCTCACGATTTCTTTGACTGGGTAACCAGAGTGGTGGACCACAAGTAGATGTTGCCTACCTTGACTTCAGCAAAGCTTTCGATACTGTTCCACATAGAAGATTGATTAATAAGCTAGGTAGGCTCGGCGTGGGTCAGAAGTTGGTCAACTGGGTGGCAAACTGGTTGGAGGGCAGAAGAGTATACTGTCAGAACAGATCAAGTCACAAGTGGTGAACTTAGGGATCAGTCCTGGGGCCAGTTTCTTCAATATCTTCATCAGTGACATTGCAGATGGACTGGAGGGTAAGGTTTGTCTGCTTGCAGATGACACCAAGATCTGCAACAGAGTAGATGATCCAGATGGAGTGGGCAGAATGAGAAGAGATCTGGATAAACAGGCAAAATGGTCGGAAGAGTGGCAACTGGGGTTTAATGCAAAGAAGTGCAAGACCATGCACATAGGGAAGAGAAACCCTGAAGCCACCTATAGGCTGGGAGGAGAGTTGCTGGCAGTCACAAGGAAGAAAGAGACTTGCATCATCACCAATGACCTAAAATCATCCAAGCAGACCACTAAAGCAGTAGGTAAGGCTAGAGGATGTTGGGGTGTATTAGTAGGGGTATCACAAGTCGGAAGAGGGAGGTAGTAATCCTTCCTTACAAGACACTGGTTAGGCCACATCTGGAGTACTGCGTGTAGAACTGGAGACCACACCTTCACAAGGACATTAACCAAATTCATATCCACCACTTCCTGAGGTAGGCCATTCCGTGCATCCACCACCTTTTCTGTGAAAAGAACTTCTCTCACGTTACCCTTAATCAGCCTCCCTCTAATCTTATGCTGTGTCCTCTTGCCTGCTATTTTCTTATATTGAAATGTGTTAGACTCTTTCACCTTGTTAATGCCCTAAGGTGTTTGAATGTTTTGATCATATCACCTCTCTCCCTCCTTTGCTCTAGGGTATACATATTGAGCTCCATTAATCTGTCCTCATATGTTTTCTGATGCAGTCCCTGCACCATTTTGGTTGCCCTTCTGAACTGCCTCCATTTTGTTGATGTCATTGAGCAGGTGTGGCTCCAATACTGCACGCAGTACTCCAGATAGGCCTAACCAGTATCTTGTAAAGAGGATTATTACCTTTTGTACTCACAGAGCAGGCACATGGCAAAGGTGCTTCAATGCTCAGAAAAGACATTTTACTAGGAAAGCAGAGCACTCTAAACCCATAGACTCACAAGGGCACCAGTCTCATAAAAATAAAATTTATTTACATGAAGGCATCAGCCTGACGTGTTTTGGATATAACCATCCTTTCTCAAAGGCTAACAACATTTAAAACAGTGGCTATAATATTTCACTTTAGTTGCTTCTTACTGGATTGCTGGTTTTAGGAATGACTGGACACCATAAGTAACTTCTAACAGCTCTGAGGTTTATTCAACAAACATACATTAGATAGATCAGCAGGCCTCAGCAGAACCACTACTACAATCTGCTCGCACTTTCTAAAACCAGTTTCCACCCCAGACATACCATTAGCCCAAAACTGCAGGGGATGTGGACTAAACCATTCTACACTGTTACTAGGGTAAGTTACCATATACTACATCTCCCTTCTAGTAAAAGAAAGCAATTACCTTGATTTCGGTTTGCATCAATGACAAATAATTACCAAGCACTATTAACATAATGGTTGAGTCTTATTTTGTGATGAGTTAGGGTCTAAAGTCACTGGTACTGAGCTCTGTTGAAATAAGTCTTTACCACTGACTTAATAACAAAATCTCTGAACCTCTCAGGAACTTTAAGCAGACACCCTCTTCTGGTCATTCAAGTAGACTGCACACTGGGTACAGCCTCAGGATTTTCTGGCAAAGTGTCATTGAAAACAACAGGTTCCATCTCAGGTTGCTCATACTCTTGACAAGTGTCCTGTTCTTGGCTGTTGTCCCTGGATTCCACTGTTTGTGACAATATAGATTCAGTTGACTCATCTGCCTGTTGCTCTTCAGCCTCCAAAGCAACTGTTCGGTCTCTCCTCAGGTGTCTCCTGTTCCTGCAGTATCGCTGTCCTGCAGGTGTAATCACACTATAGGATCTTGGCTCATCACGGATTATTTCTAATGTAGCAGGTTGCCACCCACTAGAAGTCTCTATGCATACCCTTTCCCTTCTCTGAATGGAATAAGTGGAGCTGCATTCCTGTCGTAATACTGTTTCTGTCTTTTCTGTAGTCTTTTCAGACATTTATGTGCATCCTTTGGTATGTCAGGTTGCAGTGCCCTTGCACTTGCTGGTAATGTTGTCCTCAACATTCTGCCCATTAACAATTGAGAGGGTGTACAGTTCAGTCCTGTGACTGGTGTATTTCTAAGACTGAGCAATGCGAGATGTGGATCGGTCTGACCTTGCATAGACTTCAGAAAGATTCTTTTACTGTCTGGATCATTCTTTCAGCTAAACCATTAGATTGTGGGTATCCTGGGCTGGAATGAGTCATTCTGAATTCCCACAACCTTGCAAATTGCTTCATTTCATGACTTGCAAATGGTACATGATCCGCTACCAGTTCTTTTGGAATTCCATGTCTTGCAAATACAGCTTTCAATTTTGCAATAACTGTAGCTGCCGTCTTGTCAGGCATTCTGAGAACCTCAGGGTATTTTGAAAATAGTCCACTACTATTAAGTAGGAGTGTCCCCTAAAGTCAAAAATGTCTGCTCCAAGCTTTATCCATGGCATGTCAGGTATTTCATGTGGACACATTAGCTCTTTATGGTTGCTGGGTAAGAGTTCCTGGCAAGGTCCACATGCTTCAACCATCATTTCTACTTCTCGATTCATGCCTGGCCAATACATCACCGCCTGGCTTGTGCCTTCGACCTTTGTATTCCTTTGATGCTGTGTGAAGTATTTGTAGCATATCTGTTCTCAGCTCTTAGGTATGATGATTCTTTTACCCACCATTATGAGTTCATTTTCTATGTATATATTGTGTCTCATGGGCCAATAGTGCTGAAGTTTGATGCTGACTTGTTTTTCCTGTTAGGCCATCCTTTGAGGTGCATTTCTTTAAGCAACTGTAACTCACTGTCCCTCTGTGGCCTGTTTTAGCACCTCTAACATGCTGTCAGGCATGCTGTCAGGCAATGAATGTATTCATTCACAAACTGGACTGTCTTGTACAGTGGGCTGCACGCCATTGGCTCTTACACTGCACCAATGGGCATGCAGCCCCTACCAGACGTCAGTCGGGCGGGTGGCGGGGTGGCAGGTGGGTGGGATGCTGCCGCCCGCCCGGCTGCCGGGGGAGACAGGGTGGTGGGGCTTCGTGGGTGGGTGGGGTGGGGACACTAGACACCAGGATGTGTGTTGATTAGGGGCTGCCTAATACCATCCCGCTCAGGATGTACGTCCACTGACCACCAGGGATACATTCGGGGTTATTTATTGCCATCCCTAATCGGATGTACGGTCCACTGGACCACCAGGGATAGGTTCGGGAGGGTTACTTATTACCATCCCGCGATCAGGATGTACGGTCCACTGACCACCAGGGATATGTTCGGGGAACTACATTGCTGCCTACGATCGGGCTGGTGGGGGGAATTGAACTATGCCCGCGATCGGGCCAGTGGGGGTGTGGGGGGATTCTATACTGTTTTATACGTTGATCGGGCTGCAGGGGCACAGGGGAGTAGGTGGGGGGCCAGCCACAGGTGGCAGCTGCTGTGTTGCGTCCTGCAATGCAGCAGCTCACCTGTGGGTGGCCCTCGACTTGATCCTTTTTTTTGCTCAAAGTGGTGCAGGCGCAGGTTGGGGTTGCGCCTGCACAACACTGCACAGCCGCTGAATATCAGGCTGTGCAGTTTATGCATGGTTCCTCCCCTCCAGTTCAGCATGCATCATTTGCATTGCGCTGTTGCTCAGCCTGTTTTCAGGTGGCGCAACTGCCTCCTGCTGAATATCGCAGAATGGCATAAGTTTGACTTCTGCGCAGGTACAACCCTACAAGCATGGCACAGCCCTTTGAATATCTGGGCCAGTATCTGCAATCAGAATATCTTTTCCTGAAGTATGTATTACCTCTATGTCATATTTCTGTATCTGTAACAGCATCCGCTGCAATCTTGCTGGAGCCTTTCCAATCGGTTTGCTCAGTATGGACTGTAGTGGCTTGTGATCTGATTGTACTTTCACTGACCTTCCATAAACATACTGATGAAATTTCTGTAGAGAGAACACAATTGCTAGCAACTCTTTTCTATCTGTGCATAGTTCTTTCAGCACTGGACAATGACCTAGATGCACAAGCTATTGGTCTGTTTCTTTGTAGTAGACAAGCACCTAGTCCGTTCTTAGATGCAGCTGCTTAGATTTCAATGTCCTCTTTTGGATCAAAGAATTTTAATACTGGTGCAGAAGAAATAGCTTCTTTCAGTTTTTGTAAGGCTTCTTCCTGTGCTGGCTGCCACTGCCACAAGACATCTTTTTGAGTATCTGCCTTAGTGGTGCAGTGAGGTTTGCTTCATTCAGTAATGTACTGCGCCAAGTATCAAGTCATTCCTAACAGTCTCTGTAGTGCTTTTTATCTTCAGGAGGGGCATCTTGGATATTGCTTCTACTTTGGCTTCATCAGACCGTAGTCCATTTTTGGTTATGATGTGCCCCATGTACTTCACCTCAATCACCAAATACTGTATTTTGTCACTATTGAACTTTACATTGAGTTCCACTGCTCTGTCCATCATTTTTCTCAGAATATTGTCATGCTCTTCCTTGGTAGCTGCGGCTATAAGCATGTCATCAGCTATTACAAAAACACCTGGTATGTCCCCAAGTGTTCAGCATTTCTCTGCTGGAAAACTTCACTCGCAGACCGGATACCAAAAGGAAGTTCAGTGAATTTGTACCTTCCCCATGGACTGTTGAATGTACATAGGTCTGCAGATTCGTCATCTAATTTGATCTGCCAGTACCCATCTTTTTCATCTAGAATTGTAAAAACATTTTACCTGCAAGCTTACTTTGAATATCCTCCAATGTGGGGATGGAGAATTGATGTCGTCTGATAGCTTTATTTAAGTCTCTAGGGTCCAAACACACCCTGATCTCACCATTTTCTTTTCAGTACTTACAAGGCTATTTACCCATGTTGTAGGTTTTCTTACCTTGCTAATCACCCAATTTGCTCCAGCTGTTCCAGTGTCTGTTTTAGTCTGTCAGTGATTGCATATGGGACTTTCCTGCACCCATGTATCACAGGAGTAACATTTGGGTCAGTATATATGTGGTAAACTCCTGGGAATTCTCCGGCCTTCAAACACTGTTTTATATTGTGCAAGAAGTTCCTGTTTTGTGCTTGTGGCTTGGTTTTAAGCACCTTTACTTTGCGAATCAGATCCAGGATGACATGCCTGTTGAACCAGTAGGGAAGCTCCTGATGTATTAGTGACATAAAACTGCAGATTGGCCCTCTGTCTTGTGTCTTACACTTTAGCGCCACTTCCCTTCAGGATTAATTTGTGCTTCTCCATATGCCATTAGGATAGTACTGTCGGCTTGATTTTTACTTTGCATGGAAACTGCGCAATCACTTCTTTAGTCAGTATATTGGCTTCAGCCCCAGTGTCCAACTTGAACTTAACTGGCTGTCCCATTATCTTCAAGGTAGTGTACCACCCTTCATCTGGTACTTGTAGGCACACCGCTTCCTGTTTTCATTTTACAGCACCCACAACTAGTGCTTCTACCCCTTTGGTCATTTTCTCATGAGGTTTGTTGGACTCTTTGGACCTGCATGTTTTGCATAATGGTTGAGGCCACCACATTTACGACATTCTTGTCCATACGCTGGACAAGGTTTTGGATGCATGTCCCTTGCCTCACCTCCCACAAGTGTTTGATTTTTGTGCACGTGTCTCACGGTTGGTAGCTGGCGGTCTGGTTTTCGCCTGTATTACCATCCTGCCTCGATTTATGTTCTACAGCATGGATGAACTTATCAGCAATCCCTTGTGACATTCTCTTGCCTGTGCCCTTGTTACCTCTTTGGCTCTGCATATGTTCGCTGCTTTGGCCATCGTGATGTCTGGGGAATTCCAGTAGCTTTTCACGAGCCTGTCTTGGTGATGCTGAAGACAATTTTATCTCGAATCATTAAGTCCTCAGTCTCTTTAAACTCACAATTCTGAGCTTTTTGTCTGAGCTCCATAATAAAATTGTCTATACCAGAGTGCTCATTGAACGGATGGACCCAAAACTGATGCCTCACAAACACCGCGTTTTTCTTGGTTCACAATAATTCTTAAATGCTTCCATAACCTTAGCTGCTTTTTAGCTTGTGGGTCAGCTGATGTTATATTGAGGGTATTGTACACCTCAAGGGCCTCATCCCCAATCCTGTGCAGCAGGACTGCAATTTTCATTTCCTCTGACTTATCATCTAATCCCATGGCTGTGAAGTACAGACTTAATCTCTGTGTCCACCTTCTCCAGTTTTCTGCAAGATTTCCAGTCAACAATAGTGGTGGAGGTGGTAAATTGCTCCATGCTGCCAAAAGACTTTGTTATACAGTCTTTTAGTAAACTTTGGGTACTCACAAATCACGGTCTTTGTTTTTTTCTTGCAGCACAAACTTTTCTTCTTTCTTGCAACTGCAGCACTGCAAGTTCACTTCTGACACCATGTAATATTTCACTTTAGTTGCTTCTTACTGGATTGCTGGTTTTAGGAATGACTGGACACCATAAGTAACTTCTAACAGCTATGAGGTTTATCCAACAAACATGCATTAAATAGATCAGCAGGCCTCAGCAGAACCACTACTACAATCTGCTCGTACACTTTCTAAAACCCAGTTTCCACCCCAGACATACCATTAGCCCAAACTGCGGGATATGGACTAAACCATTCTACACTGTTACTAGGTAAGTTACCATATACTACAGTGGCTTTCAAATTACATCATCATGACATCATTTCATTAACTCATCATCATTAACACAGACACATACTTAACATTCAAAGGCACAGGACTCACAGAACATGTGCAAATTTCAAAGTTTGACTTCAAGCCTGCACACAGAATAAGACTAGGAAATCTCAGCAAAAACAAGTGAACAAAGTAGTGTACAGCATGGAGCATAAATGTATACTAGAAAAATAATAATAAAAGGATTATTACCTCCATCTTATGACTTGTGATACCCCTGCTAATACACCCCAACATCCCCTAGCCTTACCTACTGCTTTAGTGGTCTGCTTGGATGGTTTCAGGTCATCTGTGACGACGATGCCCAAGTCACTTTCTTCCCTTGTGATTGCCAGCAACTTCCGTCCCAGCTATAGGTGGCTTCAGGGTTTCTCTTCCTATGTGCATGATCTTGCACTTCTTTATGTTAAAACCCAGTTGCCACTCTTCTGACCATTTTGCCAGTTTATCCAGATCTCTTTTCATTCTGCCCACACCATCTGGATCATCTACTCTGTTGCAGATCTTGGTGTCATCTGCAAACAGACAAACCTTACACTCCAGTCCATCTGCAATGTCACTGATGAAGACACTGAAGAGGACTAGCCCCAGGACTGATCCCTGAGGTACCCCACTTGTGACTTGCATCTGTTCTGCCTCCAACCAGTTTGCCACCCAACTGACCAAATTCTGACCCACCCTGAGCCTATCCAGCTTATTCATCAATCTTCTATGTGGAACAGTATCGAAAGCTTTGCTGAAGTCAAGGTAGGCAACATCAACTGCACCCCTTGGTTCACTACTCTGGTTACCCAGTCAAAGAAATCGTGAGATTAGTTTGACAGGAACCTCCTGTTGTAAACCCATGCTGTCTTGGATCCTGTGCTCTAGGGATTCCAGGTGTTGCACTATCCTTTCCTTAAGGAGTGTGTCTCCATAATCTTGCCCACTACTGAGGTAAGACTGACTGGTCTGTAGTTCTGTGCCTCCCTACCACTCTTATGGAGTGGGATCACATGAGCCCTTCTCCAGTCTTCTGGGATCTCTCCTGTACTCAAAGACTCACTAAACAGTTCTGATAATGGTTCTGCTAGTTCCACCCTCAGCTCCTTTAGTACCCTAGGATGTATGCCATCTGGTCCCATTGCCTTATCCACCCTGAGCTTAGCAAGCTCTTGTAGGACCCTTTCTTGTTAAGAGACTTGGCACACCCCTCCCCAGTGTCCATACTGCTGAGCAGTGGGCCTGCCCACCTTCTCCTCAGTAAATATTGAGCAGAAGTATCTGTTTAAATAGATGCTTTTCCTTGGTCCGCCTCCACACTCCCCTTAACCCTTTGATCTTAGCAATACCCCTCTGACTTTCTCCTTTCACTAATGTATCTATAGAAAGTTGTGTCCCCTTCTTTCACTGTTTGTGCTAGTGTTTCCTCAGTTTGGGCCTTTGCCTGCCTTACTGCCTTCCCGCTTCCCTTAGGGAAGTTTGGTGTGCCTTCCTATCTTCGATATGGTGCATTCCTTACATTTCCTGAAATCCAACCTTTGGCTCAGATCTTTCCTGCTACTGTTTCTGAGAACCAAAGTGGTTTCCTCCTCCTTTGCTCTTGCATTTCTCCCTAACACACTGGGATATTGCCTCAAGTACTGCATCCTTAATGCTTGCTGTCTTTGCCTGTACCCACTCACCTGCATTTCCTCTTGCCAGGGCTACTTAACTCTGTTGGTCATCTTATCAAAGTCAGCTCCTCTGAAGTCCCATATTTTGCCTTGGAATGGGATGATTTAGTTCTAGTGGCCAAATTGAACCATACCATGTGATGGTCACTGGCCCCCAGGTGGCCTACCTGGAGATCTGTGATCCTTTCACCATTAGTCAGTACTAGATCTAGGATAGCCCTGTCTCCTGTGGGTTATTGTACCAGTTGTCTGAGGCCCTCCCCTGCAGGGAATCCACTATGTGTCTAATTCTGGCAGATGTTCCTGCTGGTATT
The DNA here is from genome assembly GCA_016271365.2 of Neoceratodus forsteri. Lineage (NCBI taxonomy): Eukaryota > Metazoa > Chordata > Ceratodontiformes > Ceratodontidae > Neoceratodus > Neoceratodus forsteri. The sequence continues at coordinate 673,878,500 of CM028130.1, forward strand.
GACCAATTTGTGTCTGGCATATTGAAGTCCCCATTATCAGAACCTCCTCTTTAGCTGTCATGTTTTGTATATCTTCTAACAGTAATGTGTCTATGTCCTCCCCTGGTCTGGAGGCCTGAAGACAACCCCAGTTCATATGGCTGTCCCTTTTCCCATTTCCAGGGTGACTCACATTTCTTCTGGCTCCTTGTGTATTCTGAATTTCTGTAGCTTTGATATTTTCATTGACATAAAGGGCTACCCCTTTGTACCTCAGTCTCTTCTGAATAGTACATAGCTGGACACTGAAGTATCCCAAGTGTGGTTACTTATGAACCATATCTCGCTAATGGCTACTATGTCCAGTTTAGCCTCTGTCATTGTTACCTGCAGGCCTGGGATCTTGTTTCCAGACTGCAGGCATTTGTGCACATGATTTTCAATTGGCCAGTTTTCAGTGCATTAGTTGTTGGGTGAGGTCTGGTGTTTCTCGCACGTCATATGGGGAGCTCAAACTTTTCCTTACCTGGTGATGCAAATGAACTACAAATATGATGAACTCCTGTTTGATAACTAGCTGAGGGGAGGAGTCTTCTTCCCATTTGATGTACCGGTACTGCACCCCCACTCTCATTGGCTAGTTTGAATATTCTGCAAAGACATCAAACTTCTGCCCAATGCACTGACTCCCTCCTTAGTCAAATGCAGTCCATCAAATTTAAAAAGCTTTGCTCCCAAACTGTTGCCAGTTACCTACAAATTTGTGGCCTTTTCCTGGCACCAGCCCTTGAGCCACATGTTTAGCTCTCTTATCTCCCTTCTCTGATTTTTCCGTCCATCTGCCCCCCTCCCAGACCAGCAGGATCTCAGAGAAGGAGATGCCAGATGAAATGGATGACAGTTTGTCTCCCAGCCTGGTCAGGTGTTCCTTGGTCTCCACAACTGACCAGCTGGTGAGATAGTTAGTCCCTATGTGTACCAGGACATGAATGTTTTCTTCTGCTTCCTGCATGATTTAGCAATGCAGTCAGTGTCTCCCACGCTGATGTACCTGGAAGACATCTGACCATTACCACTAGCTGTATCAACTCCCCGAATCATGGAGTCTCCTATGATCAGAAGTGTTTTAGATTTCCTTTTGTTTTGCTTTTGCTTTTGTTCTAGTCCCTGTTTTGGGTGAGTATTGTAGTGCTAGCTCCTGTACAGCAGTGTCTCTGCTCCGCAGTGTCCTCTACCCCTTTGTTTGATTTTGGAGATAAGGCAGATAGCCGTTTGTAGTTTTATATGGTTTGTGGAGGTAATATGTTGGAGAGCACTGAGTGATGGGGCACTCGATTTGCCCCCCAATCATCTACCAACCTCCGGATCAATTCTCCTCTGTGGTCGAGGTGCTTCATTTGAATGTTGGGGAAATGGCAGGCAGTTCTTTTAATATATTTCCTCCGAATATGTGATTTGAGGTGTGCAATCTATGCCCATGCAGTCTGGAGCCGAGTCCTTAGATCTCCAATGGTCAAGCATATAGGACAGCGCCCCAAATTCTGTATAACTGCCCTTTTGAAAAGTGTCTCAGAGTGCCTGCAGTTAATAATATCCATTCCAGTTGAGCCGTCGAGTTTATAACCTAGTCAGAGTAATCAGAAGGAGAAAATGAAAGCAAAAGAAAGATTTTTTGCTTATTTTGTATAACTTGTAACAAGTTAAATTACATGTTCCCTGTAAGTGAGGTCACTGTGTGGATACCCCACTGATCCTCCCTTCCTGCTTTGCTACAGGAAATGTCACGACTGTGTTACTCTATAAAAGGAGTGTATCATGGGGTGGTTCGGATGGGTGGTGGCTGGGCCCTTCCCTCCAAAAAGGAAGAACAATGGACGAAAGAAACAAGCGTAAGAGCAGAAACAATCAACCAACACCAATTGCAGTAGCCCTGAAAAACTTAGCCTCAATGATAAACAAAACTGTAAACCCTGTACGCACCACCTGTAACAATTTCACTGAAGATATACCCTACAAAAACACTTTACTACAGAGAAAAATAAAGCAGTAACAGAAGATATACCTTGCAAAAACAATTTGAATCAGAGATTACAACAGTAATCTGTAAGCACAAAACATTAACAAACCTGTAGGCACACCCTGTAATAATGCAGCAGAGAGTATACCCTACAACAGCAATTTGAATCAGAGAAGATTACAGCAGTTAAATGTAAGCAAAACACAGTATTAAACCTTATGAGAACAAAAGAAAATAGTAACAAACAGTAACTCTGCCTAGAAAGAAGAAGCCTTAATCTTGTTCCTTGCTTTGTCCTACAAGCAAACCTAAAAGAAAAGAGTTCAGGTGACACTAGGTTCCTTTGCCAGCAAACCTAGTCATCCACTAAGCACTAACTCATGATACATATTATATATTGCGTACTGGAGGAGGTTGTTTAAAAGCACTGGACTCTTGTATATTGCGTATGGGATGAGGCCCTTTGGCACCAGTGAACTATACCGCTTTCTCCAAGAACCACTGAGAATATACCTCATGTATGCACAAAATACTAGGGACACAATTTCAAAAGCCCTGGCATGTCCAGGAATTAAGTCCCAGTACACAACTCACTGGTGCAGTGAAAAATCTTCACACTGTCAAAATGCAATTTTCAGCATTTTTGTGCATGGAAGCATTTTTAACATGGGTGTGCAAGAAAACTGCTACACCTGACAACAGCAGGCATAGCATTTTTGTGTAGATGCACAAATGAAAAATCCATCAAGCTGTCAGAAAATATGGAAAAGATTGCAAAAGGTAGAAAACTGTGGTTATGTAAAGGTACCGGCCCCTTGCACAACTTTTTTGGTAACCACAGGTTCAGATTTCTACTATTAAAGATCCAGCCCTGAACTGCATTTACACATCTAGAAAGGGAGTATAACAGTTCCTCACTACAATTGAATAAAAAGGAGCCATAACCTGTGTAGAGATGATGCAAAGTTTTAATTTGGCAAACGTAAGGCAAAGTTGCCAAATTCACCTCTGCAGATAAGTTTGTGATGTTTTCTATTTAATAGGAAAGTCACCATTGCTAACTTCGCCTCGGCAATCCTCCTCAAATTTTCCTTAGCACAATAAGGTGAAGTTAAGCCAAAATAAAGCCACTGATAAACAAAAGTCTCTGTCCCACCCCCACACTCCACAGCCTGAAGACCCCTGCCACTCCCCACCCCAACCCCCATGATACCACCACAGGCTGCATACAGGGATGAGACAGTAACAGATCTATCAAATAGAGGGTTGATAGATAAAGCACAACATGGCTTTTCTACCAACAGATCATGTGTCACTAACCTGATTATCTTCTATGAGGTTGTGAACCTGAATTTGGACCAGGGTAAGAGGGTGGATGTAACTTTTCTAGACTTTAGGAAAGCATTCATACACTACCGCATAATATCTTGATAAGGAAGCTTACTGATTTGAGAGTAAATATATATCTGGTATAGTGGATTCAAAGTTCACTAACCAACAGAACGCTGGCAAGGATAAATGATGTGGTGTCACAAGAGGGAGATGTGACCAGTGGGGTCCCACAGGGCTCTGTCCTGGGGCCACTCCTGTTCAATTTATTCATCAGTGATCTCAGTATTAAAAGTAATAACAAATTTGTCAGATTTGCTGATGATACTAAACTGGGGGGATAGCTGACACAGTTGAGCAAAGAAAATGATGCTTGAAGATCTTACAAATCTAGAGAGATAGGTTAAGGAGAATAAAATGCAAATAAATATAGAAAAGTGTGTCATCTTATATTTTGGCAGGAATAATAGGAAACAAACATATCAGATTAATGAATCGACATCAGATCTGTGGCCTCAGTCAAAGACTTAGGAATCATTGTCAGCAATGATCTCAAATCAAGCACCCACTGTAAGAATTTAGCATCTAAAACAAGTCATCTCCTACAGCATACTCGAGATCTTTTCATCAAGATCAAGTGCTGTCTTTTGCCCATGTATAAGTTATATGTTAGGCCTGATATGGACTAATGTTCCAAGTTTGGAGTCCTTACCTAAAAAAAAGATATTAATGTGCTGGATAAGGTGCAAATATGATTCACTAGATTTTCAAGAGTTATAGGAGCTACCCCATGAACAGCAGCTTAGTGAAATGGGACTCTGGGCCTTAAACCTAAGAGGAACTAGGGGTGATTTGTTACTCCTATACAGACTTCTGGATGACCCAATATTATGTATTGAATTGGGATTGGTATACAGAGACATGAATTATAACCTCAGGGGGCATAACATCAGCTTAATGAGCCAAGTTTTAAAACTGATCTCAGAAAATATTCATTTTACCAAGGAGCATTAGATTGTGGAATTTGCTTCCAGAAGAAGTAGTCACTGCCAAAAACCTGGTACTGTTCAATGATAGGCTTGATTTTTAATTAATGAGAATGGAATGACAATAGCCCATCGAGCAGTGGGAAGGCAACCGTATGGACCACGGCCTTGTGTTGCCTCATGTCCAAAGTATTATCCGGTATTACTATCAGTCTCAATCAGGAGCAATTTTAACATTTTCTGACCAGTGTTCAGATCCAATTACACTCTTCACTGCCAGAGTGACATGCTGGCAAATACCAAGAGTGTTGTTACCACAGCAATATGCTTAGTACAGTGTTTTCCATCGGCTAGAGTCAAATACCACTTCTAATGCAGGTTCAGCCCCAGTGTGCTACAATGCATAGAAAGGAGGTACCAGCTGTTTGGCCACTGGTCCACATATATATATATTGGGGACCTATATCCAGATCAGGCTTAGTGCACCACCAACAGCAGTCAGGGGAACACCACCAACCTTCTCCTTGACCACTATTCCTGAGCCAGAGAATTTGCTACCTCTCAGACTGATCCTCTTGTTGCTGTCTCCCCAGCATGCACCAACATGGATGCCACAGATGTGGCATAGAATAATTAGCAACATGAATGCCATCATCCTACTTCCACCATCCACTCCTTTTATGTGTTTTTAGGCATAACTCAGTCAGTTTTGGTCACATTTGTCTGAACTCAGTATAGTTGTAGTCAAAAGCAGATACAAATTTAGTGCACTCTGGATGGATTACCAGACTTAAACTGTGGATTTGACATCATGGTGAAATTGGGAGATTATTTTGGCATCCTGTATACTCATGAACCTGTCTGTGGGTATTATGTGTTAGTCTTGTAGTATTCATTAAGACCCTTTTATAGGGCTGTGGGCAGAACCTACAGCCATTGTATTGCCCAGTAGTAGAGATTTTCACAGACTGTTACTCAAGTGGGCAAGGTTTGGAAATTTTACCCTTAGGGTGTGCAGATACCATGCTTGAATGGTAACTTGATATTACCCCCATATCTGGTGTAATTTGTATGCCTGAAGCTGCTTACAGTGTTGCTGAGCCCACTGATACAAAATTTATAAACAGAGTTAAAAACCAGGTATCCTGTACTTTTACTATAAAGTGTTGTTTTTTTTTTTTTTTTTTTAATCAGAATTTTGGAGATCCTCTGACAAGCTTTCTAGATTTATTGCCTGTTTGTGGATTGTGGGACCTCCTACCTGGGGGCACAGACTAAGGATGTCCGTAGTACTGTAGAGAAGTGGCACAGGCTCTGTGGTGCAGGCTGCTCCACAAAGGCAAGGCCTGTGGACCCTTTATTTTATTCCAAATGATGATCAGTGCTGATAGAATCTACTCACACTTCAGCACAGTACACAATCTTCACAAGGGAAAGCCCATAAAATTGCAGAGAGTCCATTCAAAGTGCAAAGAGTCCATTCAGTTACAATGCCAGCTGGCACTCAAGCTCAAATCCCAGCCATGGAATGAATTGTGCTCATGTGTGAGTAGATTTTTCAGCACTTCTGAATAAAATAAAGTTCAATTTGCAAAGTTTCTTCTTTGGGTCAATGGTCCTTGTGGTTGTGGATCACCCTGTGCTGCTCGGAGCATTTGGTGGCTAACAGTAACCTTTGCTTTCCACTGTGACTTTTCTAGCATGGGCACTGCTACTCCCTGGTTGTGGTCCTGCTGTTTGCGTTCAGTCAACATTGTGGGTGTGTCTCCACAGTGTGGAGACTGTAGGCTGGGTGGCTTTATCTAATTTCATAGAAGAATCCATTTTGTACCCTTTAGTATGCTGCTGCAATTACTTTGTTTTTTATTTTAGTTTTAAGCACTTGTTCTGTAGCCGCACTTGGAGTATTTTTTTCTTTTGCAACCAGTTCCCCCAAACACACTGCAAAGGGTGAAGTATCAAGGATCAGCTAGATTAAATACTAATAAACCTTTATAGAAGCTTCTCTACAGTCCACGATGGAGTGGGAAATACTAGGACAAGATGAAGCCCTGTAATCCTGGTCGGAAGACAGATGATCTCTACTTTTACTTCAGCCACTTGAAATAGTGGAAAACCTTCACAAAGTATCATTCAGACTGAGACAGTGATGCCGTTTGCAGATTACATGCTGAACATAATAGTATGCAGCTTCTGTATGCTTACAGGGACAATCAGAAAGCAGCATTAAAATGTCATTCAGTTCACTCGTATCAGGTAGATTAAACTAGTTTGTTATCAGAAATGCTAAATTCATGCCAGCCCGGTGGTGGCGCTGAGGGCTGAGGCACTGGACACCACACCTCATGCTACGCCAGCGCCGGGTTCGGAAAGACTCAGGGTTGTTGGGGACTGGCGGGGGGGCGGAGGATTGAGTGTTCCAACGGATGCCTCTTCCACCAGGGTGTCCTGTGCACCCAACGCCCTGGGGCCGGTGGAAGCACTGGTTCATACAGGTGACGCAGCTCTCTCCAAGAGCCGGGAGGAGAGGATGCTCTGGGAGCTCGGCAATGTTGTCTGCCTGGACTTCCGTCCTTCACGCCAGTGTCCCTAGGGGTTCAAGGAGAGAAACGGGAAAAAATCATAATCATACAACCCTGGCCCCTGAGTACAATGAAGCTAGTTTGAGGTGGCCTGAATAGCCCAGACAGTGCAAAAAAAAAAGAAATGCTAAATTCAGTAACATTTTTCATGAACCGTAAAATGCACAAATAGCTTTATGACAATCAAAAAATGTATACATATCTCTCACACACACACACACACACACACACACACACACACACACACATCACTTTCTTTAGTGATAAGATATACAGTGTGTGTGTGAAGTGGCCAGCGCTCTGAAAAGTGAAAGCATCTTTACTATGCTGATCTTCAGTGGAGAGCTGCATGAATGTAAAATGCATAAACCCAGTCATCAGCAGCAGACACATCCCATCCTGCAGGCATGAGCAGTAAAAGAATGTTGAGGATCGGTTTCACCGTTACTAACCAGAACATGAATAGAAAACACAAAAATGATACCAAGACACAAGAAATTGCATGTTAACAGTTTTATTAAGCATGAAAATCCCACAATTAACCATAATAGAGCCAAATGCTGTTTTCCTGTCCCTTTAAAGTTGCAATGTTATCCATGGGAATTTTTACTTTTTAAATTTTATGTTGTTTATATGAATATTTTCAGTTGACATTTCTTAGGGACTTAGTCTTATAGTACTCACTGAGAACATATATATATATATATATACACACATATACATATACATACACACACACACACACACATACACATACATATACATATACATATACATATTATCCCTTAATTCCAAAGACTGACAGAGTTACGGCTTTGTAAAGTTGTAGTGTTATCCTATGAGAATTTTAACTGCTTAATTTTATGTCTTTATATGTCTATTTTCTGTTGGTAGTTCTTAGAGACTTAGCCCTGTAACACTCACACATACTTCAAGTCCTCCCTTGTGATATTTGCCACTTGAGTAGTCTTTTCACATGTGACCCTAGTGACCACAGTGTGGTCACTTGCAATCTATGCAATAAACGTGTCTGCTGGGGCAAGCAGGGAAACCACATGGGTACCGGGGCCAGAAAACCTATCTGATGGCAAATCACTGGGCTGAGTGGGAGACAAAGCAGAGGAAGAGATGAGTGGGGTGGTGGAGGTGGTGACCTATCCATGCCAGCAGTTCCAGTGTCACAGTGGGGTGGCAGGCACACCCTGTAGAAAAGGCAGCACCCTCCGTTGATGTCCAAGCTCCTCCTGATCCAGCAGCACCTGCACCACCACTTTTTTTTGTTTGTTTTACACAAACAATACATGACTGATTTAGGACTAAGGGACACATGCAAGATGCAGCAAATCAAGTAATTATCATGACATTACTGTGTACACAAAAAAGCTATCGTCCATCAATAAACAAAACTGAAATCAGGTGAGGTGCCCAAAGACTGGAGAACAGCTGATGTATAAGCGGACTACAAGACTGGGAACAGAAAGGAAGTGGAAACTACAGACCGGTGAGCCTCACCTCAGTAGTGGGGAAGTTTATGGAAGCACTACTGAAGGAGAGATTAGTGGAACATCCTGTGGCCAACAGTCTATAGGACCCAAGTCAGCATGGTTTTACTGGGGAGGTCGTGTCAGACTAACCTCATTGATTTTTTGACTGGGTGACAATGGAGGTGGAATGGGGGCAGGGGCGTAGCCTATCTGAACTTCAGTAAGGCCTCTGACACTGTGCCCCATAGGAGACTTAAACAAGCTGGGCAATATGGGTGTGGGCAGGGCAGTAGTGCAGTGGGCGGGGAACTGGCATGGATGGCAGGACACAGAGGGTGGTGGTAAATGGTTGTCACTCCATAGGGAAGGGTCAACAGTGGAGTGCCACAAGGATCAGTACTGGGTCCAGTCCTCTTCAACATCTTTATCAGTGACATTATGGATAACATAGAAGGAGAATTTCCTGTTAGCTAATGACACAAAACTCTGTAACAGAGTGGACATGCTGGAGGAGTGGATAGAATGAGGAGAGACCTGCAGAAGCTTGAGGAATGGTAAAGTGCTGCAGTTGATATTTAACTCAAAAAGTGCAGAATAATGCACATGGGACACAAAAATCCTGGAACAACGATAAGCTGGGAGGGATATAGCATGCTCCAAGCAATAAAGGACCTAAGGGTTGTCATCTCTGATGACCTAAAGGTTGAAGTCAGTGTGACAAGGCAATGGGTAAAGCAAATAGGATGCTGGGATGCATAGGCAGGGGCATCGCTAGCAGGAAAAGGGAGGTCATAATTCCACTATTCAAGACATTAGTGAGGCCACACCTGGAGTACAGTGTCAGTTCTGAGGCCCTACCTACATAAGGATATAGACAGGGTGGAGACAGTTCAGAAGAGGGCAACCAAGATGGTACAGGGTTGCATCACAAGTCCTACAAGGACAGGCTGAAGGACTTGAATATGTACTCCCTGGAGGAGGAGTGAGAGGAAGATATGATAGAGACATATAAGTAATTCACAGGGAAGAACAAGGTGCAGGAAAACACTATTTTCAGGGCAGAGATGTTCCAGGACTAGGGGTCATGGGATGAAACTGGAGGAGGGAGGTTCAGAGGTAATGTAAGAAGTATTTCTTCAGGGAAAGTGTGGTGGACATGTAGAAAGCCCTGCCAGAGTAGGCTGTTGGGGGCTGAAAAGATTACAGGATTCAAGAATGCATGGGACAGGCATCGGGGATCCTAACAGTTGGGGAAGGGGGCAACTCAGTTCAAGAGAAGCTTGAAGAGGCAAAATTACATGTACAGTTGGGCAGACTAGGTGAGCCAAAGGCCTTATCTGCCATCAGTATCTATGTATTAAAATACACAAATTGCAGTGTCAAAAATAATTCAGTAAAACACACCTAACTGTTCTACAGAACTAAAACAATCAAAGTCAGAGCAGGTGAATGAGCACCAGGATACAAGGCAGTGGTGCTGTTCATAACAATTAGGAATCAGAGAATAAACAAGCATTTGTCAATGCCAAATGTGGTATTGCTGACATTGACATTGGTACTGCAGCAGTTAGAGATGCATAATAGGAATGGCAGTGAAGTATGGAACCAGCACCATCCCACCCACCCTGCGAGACGACAGGCATTCAGGTGTGCCTTTGGGTCATCAGCCATAAGCGCTCATGCCATTTCACCTCACCCTACCCTGCAGACTCAGACAGAGTGTTGCGTTGTGCCTGTCACTGGGCCTTCGCTCACCCCATTCCATAAGGAAATACATTGAGATGGATGCATAGAGAATGGGGTGAACTTTGGCTTGTAAGAGTCCAAGGCACACCTTGATGCCTGTCACTGGCTGCAGGGTGGAGGTGGAATGGCGTGAGACAAGAGGAAGAATCAGCATATAGTGCTTTTCATACACAGTTTATCCCAAAGCGCTTTACAAGCAGTGCTAGACTGGTAGTGGCGGCCATATCGCAAACACCCACACACAGCATCGACAATTGCATAAACTGGTTTATGGGAGGGAATGTTGCCAGGACACCAGAATGTCCCTACTCTTTTGAAGAGTGCCCAGGGTTGTTTTACTCCACCTGGACACCCAGCAGTACAGCACGACCAGGACGGGTAGAAGAAACCTCAGTTTAATGTCTCATCCGAAGGATGACACACCCAGCAGTACAGCACCCTTAATACTATACTCAGTTGCCAGAGTTTTAGGTAGGGAGTCCAACTCGGTGTAGATTAGAACTCACAACCTTCTGATCTAAAGGCAGATGTGCTACCAACTGAGCCACGCCGACACCTATAAGAAATGATCAAATCAGGGAAATAAACTGTAGTACAAATATCAATTCCACTTGTAACAGCGCTGACAAATGAACCATGGTTTATAACTGATAATGCAGTCTTTAAATATGCAGACCTCTGATATATCAGTTCAGCATTTCATTTTTAGTAAACCCACCATTCGACAAGTGTATATGTATCTTACCTAACCTTGTTTCACTGCAGTGATGTAAGGACCATCACACTTGATTTGTAATAGGTAAAATTATTTCAGTGCATTAAGTAAAATGAAGTAATAATAAATCCTCAAGCCCTGCCTGCCACCACCACCACAGTCCCCACCGGCTCACGCCTCACCCCATAACTGAACTCTCCTGGGCTGGGCCACCCAGCCCCATGTCCTGGAAATTATTAATAATCCCAGTTCCCACACCACCACCTCCCCTCCAAAAAAAAAAAAAAAAACGAGGAAGCTGAGATCAGAAGTCAGGAACCCAGCCAGGATGATTTTATTTTGCTCTCTACTAAACCCACCTGACTGGCTGGTCCCCATTCAATTCAATCTACTTACACAGTCAGTTCAGTTGACTATCTATCTATATCTGTATTAACCAAATGTCTTACATTCAATAATTCATGAAGACCAAACTGGTGAGTAAAATGGCTCCCACTATTGCACATTGGCTTAGTAATGTATTGCTGTCCTGTATATGCATCTAGAGAGGTGTCAGCTAGCAGCCAATTGTCTGGGTTTCCAACACATGGGGCCTCTCATCCAAGCTATGGAGACTGGCATGGTCAATGTTTAACTGGGACAAACATGGACATAGGCAAAGGAACAATGGGAGCTCTTGCTTTGTAAAAGTGGCAACACAGGCCTGTATCAGTAATGTCCGGAACAGAACAGAATTGTGTAACTTCTTGTTTTGTAAATGATGCATGTTTTGTGTAACCTGTGTGGCCTGATAACACGTGGTGAGGCTTACAAGAAAATGTTGACATAAAACAGTTACACATTTCAGCTCTCAGAAAATAGCGAAAAATATTATCCTGCTAAAATGTTTTCCTTCCCTTTCATGACCACTAAGCCTCACAAAACTGAGGTCACCTCACAAAATGGAAATCGAGCCACAAAAGCAGGACATCCCTGGCCACTTTCACAACAACATCTTAAGAACACTTTGTGAAAAATGGAATTGTGCATGCATGAAACAACTTATTTTATGAATAATTCAAATTATGTATATTTTAAAATAAAACTAGATAGCAAAACTACCACCTTGGCTCAAAATCCAACAAACCTGAAATTTCAGATTCAACTGTTAGCCAGTTTTGACTATCTTTGAGTAAAAAGTCTTAAACATGTTTTATTATGGTTTCAACCTTCTATCTCCCCAGGCACTTCACCATGCTGGCTTCCCCAACCCTATCGCCCTGCTTCTTGTGGACTTATCATCTACTCCATCCTCTGCTTGTCTCACCCTCCCTTGCAAGAGGGTGGTGGGTCGAGCCTTTCGCCGCATGGAGTAGGTCCCAGTGGAGGCGCCAGGTCACCAGTGCGTGGCTGCAGAGGGAGCAAGTGCTCATCCTGCCTGGCTCGGATATTTTTCCTTTTCTAGTTCCCTCCCCAAGACACAGGCAGTGGCAGTGTGCATGCATGGATGCTGGCAGCTGCGGTGTACATGCACATGACCATGCAATGTCGTGACACCAGCCTGCATCCTTCCCTCCAGCTCCCACTACATCTCTCTGACTGCACTACCATCTGTGGTCACCCAGGTGGCAGTGGGTAGCAGAGCTGGTGACCCTCCCTCCCTCCCTCCCTGGAGACAGTCCTCTTGGATGCTCGATCCTTCTCCCCCTGTTTTTTTCTACCTAATGGTGCCAATGTGCAATGCCTTGCATACACATGCTGGTGCACATGAATGTGAGGACATCCTGCGCTGCCGCTCCCCTTGCTGCAGGCCTGCTGTGCTGTCTCCTTGCCTTTGCTGCCAGGTGGCAGATAAACAGCAGCAGAACACTATGTCCCACACTTCTCTCCTCCTCTCAATGCAGATATGAATTAACCACCTCACTCTGTCCTCTCTCAAAACAATCTCTACACATCCATCCTCACAAAGCCTTCAAAACCACCAGCTCTGGTTGTGACAGTACACCCAAGACAAAACCATGCCTCCCAAAATGCAACTGAAAGAAAATCTCCAGACCAGGGACTGCATGGTAAAACAAATAGCTACCGAGATCCTCATGATACTCAATCCCTGGGCCACAGTTGCTCAGCCTCAGTTGCCTCCAGCCAGCAAGTTGGTCCCAGCAACAAGGAAGAAGTAACACTATTACCTCCAAAGGCTAATTTTATTTATTTATTTATTTTTAACTTAAAAGGATCAGGGACTGGCAGCGTTGAATGCTGATCACAGGAATGGCCAGGTGTTTCATTTTCCTCTGTAAAAAGCAGCTGCAACAAGAACGCACTGTGTGAATGCTGAAGAACTCCCCACTACTATATACAGTGTAACTTAGTCAGAGACTGTACCCACCTGGTATGATTGGCTGGTTTGATTGCTAGTTAGGTTTGTGCCTTCAAGTTCACACAGATCACAGAGCAAGACTAGCAGACTGGACGGACTTCACTGGAGGGTGACAGAGTCTTAGTCACGGCTCTCGCGTTAGCTCACCTGAGTCACTCAAGTCATGACTGAGTAATGACTAATGATATAAATAATCCAGTCAGACAGGACTGTCACTGGGCAACTGCCAACTGGCAGACAGTGGCACTGACTAGCTGACTACTTATTTGCTGCCTCAGCCAGTGAGCTGCAAGCCACTAGTGCCACCAAAACACGAAGGCAGCCGGCTTGAGACAGAGACCGGGATGGGGGACAGGAGGCGGGAGATTTGTCTTCGCCCGACTTCACATGCTCGCTCCTGCTCAACCGGTTGGGAGTCAGTGACACCTCAGCTGAGACTTCTTCCTCCTGCTCCGTCCCTCCTCAACAGTACTGAAGTGCACTCTCAGATGGCTCCGCGCAACTGCCGCCGCTCCGACCCAGGGTCCCTAAGATACAACAGACTGGAGTGCCGGAGGGATTTCTGGACCAGTCCCGAGAAGGCGAACGGACTGGAGCAAGGAATCAGATTTTTGAAAAGCCCGCAAATCTGCTCCTCAGTGCCTCCACGCTCAGCTCCACCCCTTGACCAACCGCCATCAGGTAGAGTCTCAGTTGACCAGTCACAACAGTGGGGTTGGGGGTTGTAGCAGGGCTTGCAGCAACTGAAATACCAGCCAGACAAAGTTAATTGACATTTTGGAGTTACCAACACCCATTGATTGTTCCTTCCTGGCGCTCAAGAGTGTGACAGCGCAGGAGAACCAGCAGTGCCTCTGTCTACCGCATTTCTTTTACACCCCCCTTCCACTTTCATCCCGGAAAAGTGCCATAATTTATTTATTTATTTATGACTTTGATAACCGGGTGAGTACACTGATCCCAGGGACCATTTTCAGATATGACCCGGCCATAACACATGGCGAGGGTGACAGTGGAATACAAGGTAGCAGTTAATACATGAAACAGATTTGATACCAGCAACAATAGTAAGCACAATATACAGGCTTTATGCATAGGTCCATTTGAGAACAGTGACTACAAGTATTCAATATCGGACATGAGGAGATTTGGTACAAAACAAACAAATTGTAGACACAGTGTACAATGTGGACTGCATCGTCCAGTGAGCAAGTTAATACACACATACTCAGTAAAAATATATATACAATATGTACAGGCAAGGAAGTCAAATATTACTGAAAATTACAATATAATAGTTGTAGACAGGGGAGTTGACTAGTGTGGTAGGTGGGTAACCCCTGGGCTGGGAGTTGACTAGTGTGGGTTGGTGTCAGACCCCAGGGAGCAGCAGCAGGCTGAGTTTACCAGGAACGGACTTTAAGGCGGGAACTTGAAACTGGAGTGTGTGTCAATGGAGCCGGAGTTCAACTGGTAGTTTGTTCCACTGCAAAGGGGCAGCTGCAGACCAAGCTCTGCTACCCAGGTTGGTGGATGCCCAGGAACATCTAGAGGGGAGTACCATTAGAGCGGAGGAGCATTCTGGTTTTAGTAGGACAGTTAGGGGGATTCTGGAGCCGTCGGATGACATTGTCTACCATGCAGCAGAGGGCTAGTCAAAGCGACCTTGGCAGTAGCCATCCAAAAGGGTATTATAGAGTTACAGTGGTCGGTGGAGAACAGGGCCAAAAGAGAAAGCGACAGGCGCTGTTGTAGGCAGCAGAGCATTTAGCCATGGCAGTAGCTGAGGTCCTGGCATAAATAGGGGAGCAGTAGTCAAGACTAGAGAGAAGATTACCCTGGACAATGGCTAGTCAGGCTTCAGGGGTAAGGTATTGCCTGAAACTATAGACTGCACCTAACTTTTGATGGAACCTTCTGACAAGGAATTTGCATGCTCATTAAAGTGAGGGAGGGTAGAGGAGTACTCCTAAGTATTTAGGTGTTGACATCCCCAGGGCTGGGCCGTCCTGGGTGAGAAATGCGCAGGGGCATGGTTTTAGTTTTGGCCAGAAAGGGCTTAGATCCGAACAGCATGGATTTGATTTTTGGCGACATTTTGCTAAAAGAGTTTTTCTGAGAACCAGCTGTGGGCGCAGCATGGTTGTGCGAGAGAACTGAGGAGATTGCGGCCGTGGATTTGTCACTGTGGAAGAGGACAAGGTCATCGGCATACAGAGAGAGTGACAGTTGAGGCAGTCAAAGGGAAGCACAATAACAAATAAGGAGAAAAGGAGGGACCCAGGATTGAGCCTTGAGGACCCTCAAAGAGACAGGCAGGGTGGGGGAGCAGGTTTGGCCAATACACACGAATTGTGAGTGATCGGTAAGGTAGTTAGTGAACCAGCTTGTGACTTTCTGGAGAAAACCAAGGAGGCTAAGCTTGGAGGTAAGAAGAGCATGGTTAACCATGTCAAAAGCCTTTGAGAGGTCGGTATGAAGACAGCCCCAGTGGCTTTACCATTATCCATGTTAGAGCGATGTGGTCGGTCAGAAGGGTGAGGGCAGTGGCAGTGGAATGATTCTTCAAAGCTGTGCTGTTGGTTGCATAGGAGGGTGTATTTGCCTATGTACTCAGTGAGCTGATTGTGGACTGCTCTCTTGAGTAGTTTACTGAGATGAGGAAGGATGGATATCGGATGGTAATTGTCAGAGGATTTGGGGTCACCAGATTTAAGAATGGGGATAACCTTAGCTATCTTCCATGGGTCAGGCTTGGAGGAGGTGGGAAGGGCAAGGTTAAAGATGAAGGTGAGTGGCCTGGCAATCGCTGGAGAGATCAGCTAGAAGACTGGAGATAGCCCATCAGATCTGGAGGAGCCGTGGTTAGGCAGACTTTTGAGTAGCTTCACTGTGTCATGTATGGAGAGGGCTTTAAAACAGAATGGGGGTATTTGTGGGTGAGTGGTACAGCTGGAAGAGGATGGCAGTGTATCAGGTATTAGGGCTAAGCTTTGAGGTTGGGCAGTTGCAGCTTATTTAGGTACATGGATAAGTTGGTGAACTTACAGTTGAAGACACTGGCCATATCATGAGGGCAGGTCAGCAGCCCATCCTGGGAGTTGAGATGTGGTGCAGTGTAGCTGGGGTGGGGGTTTAGGAGGGAGCTGACTGAGACCCAGAATTTTCTAGGGTCTCCAAGGTTGGCTTTTGCAGATTGTGGAAGTGAGTCGGTTTCAAAAATTTGGCCTGTTGTTTACATTTGTTCCTCATCGCCTGTAAGCATCCCAGAGGCAGGAAAGGGGTTGCTGAAAGTGAACCAGGCCACGGTCTCTGGCTTTCATAAGGTTAGGAGGTCTTTAAGACCCAATGTGAGAGCACCACCTCTAACCCGTCTGGGTGGTGACAGGGAAAGCGTCCTGGGTGTTAGTAGAGTCCGAGTAAATGTGGAAACTGCTGTGGCCATATTGAAAGTGAAAAATATGGTCCAGTCCAAGGACTGGGCCTCCTCGAGACATTTGTGGATACTGGGCAGCTGGAAATTTCTGCGAGATAGGTATTTGGGTGGGGTCGCTTTAGTTTGGAAGATCAGAGGAGATAGGTCAGTGAGTGATTGCTTATAGAGTCAGCCATGGTGCCAGCATGTAATGCTTGGTCCTCCCTGTTTATGAGAATCCAGTCTAGTAGAGTCTGGGTGGCCGAGCATGGATTAAGTCTGGTGGGGAGAGTGATCGCTGCACCAGGTTGTGCTGCTTTAACAGGGATACATAGTCAGGCTGGTGGCAGCTCAGACAGTTTAGATTAAAGTCACCAAGAAGGATAGATTCCCATGGGAGTTAGAGAGCTCAGGCCTTGGAGGAGGCTGTGTGAGTCTAATGGTTCTGGTCGGGGGTGGGTTGTAGCAGCAGCCAATACAGAGTTTCTTGCAGGATCCCAGGATCAATTCGAGAGTAGCCATTCACTAGGTGAGGAAGGGTCAGAGTGTAGCACAATGTTGGCTGAGAGGGACTCCCTTAGGAGCAGGGCCACACCACCACCTTTTTTCCCTGCCTGGTCTGTTGAGGCGTAGGTAGGAGTAGCCTGGTATTTTGAAGGTGTTTTCGTGTGGTGTGGCATTAGCTATGTTTCAGTGAGTCCCAGAATATGGGGCTTGTGTAGCTCAATCCAAGCCTCAAGGTCAGTGAATTTAGATGGAAGGCTGCAGACATTGATATGTGTGATTTTGAGACCAGGGCGTTGTCCAGATGCTGGAGGAGGGGTGATATGGGAGTTTGTTGGGCCAGGGCTGCACCAATGTCCCCAGTAAGGAGAGTAGTGATAGCAGGAGATGTATGGGCAGGAGGAATAGTTGGAAACCAGGAGAGGTTAGCCAGGTAGAGGCCAAGGAGGTGGCGATCTCCTTTAGTGAGTAGGATGAGAGAGATGTACCCCAGGGTGGACTTATCCCTAGTAGTAGTGAAGAGGTTGAGCCAGGGAGAGGGGGAATGAGAGGAAGGAGAGGCGCTGTTGATCGCAGGCCAGCACGCGTAACGCAGAAGTCGGTCAGTACCAATGCAGTAGTTAGGAGATGGCCCATAATATAGGCAGTGCCAGCTTCATCTTTCCGAGGGAGAGTGGGGACAAGGGAAAGTAGTAGAGAGAATTAGGTGGTCAGCCTTATGAAGGGGAGAGGAGGAGTGGTGAGGCAAGGGGCTGTTAGAAATGTAGTTCTGTGGGGCAGGACCGCCCTCTAGGAGGTGTTCTGCAGCTTTAAATTTGTGTAGGCAAGATGGCTAAGGGAGCAGGTGCACAGAAGAGGGGTTTAGGTGTATTTAAGAATTTGTGGAGGAGGGTGGGGGAGAGGGTGAAAAAAAAATCACACAAAGAGACACACAAAGGAGAAAATGGGAAGATGAAGGGGTCTGGCTAGGCTAAAACACGGAAACTAGCAAAGCAAACAAACAGTATTTTACTCTCTTTTTTCTACCAGAATGAGCAAATACAGGCTAGTAACAGTCCTTAAACAAACGAAAAATCAGCAGTAGGAATCCGGTTTTCAGTTTAGCTGTAATTGGTATTATGTACACACACTGGTAGCGAGGGCCAGGCAGCACAGACTAAAAATTTTTTGCAGGCGTGCAATGGGTTCTGGGAAAGCAGCCATGCTGGATTCCAGAGCTAGCCACTCAGGAGTTCACCAAGATGGTGAGCAGCCAATGGGAGCACTGCAGTCAGACGGCACCAGGAATTTGGAAAAAAATCCAGGATCTTCACTGCAACAGCAGCTGAGGGCTGAAGTTCTGGCTTCAGCAATTACCTGTGTGTCCCTGAAAGGAACAACAAAATACTCGCACAAAAAGCAGAGTCGGCAGGTGAAAAGCACAAATGCTATCCCCTCTGGAAAAAGTATCACGAGGTGAGTACACTGCATACACCTGCCGACGCCCCTGCCCAGAGTGCCACACAGTCTTGGGGGTTATAAACATGCCAACAGGGGTTGGGCACCCCGAGTCGGCCTGGCTTGTGACTGTGAGAGACGGATGGCTGACATCTGCCGCCATGTTTACTGAAATGTTCCAACAGGCAGGCATGCCCTGCAATGACAGGGCACTCCCTCATTGCAGTGGCAAAATTCTTTCAAGTTAGTGTCACATTCTGAAGGGCTGTCACAGACAGCGTGCTCATTCATTGGTGCCACAGAGACCAGCCCAAAAAGCAGTGGTGCCATTGGCCATGTCACAGCCATACCTCCACAACCTGCTACTCCAGCAAGCTGTCACAAATGTTGCTTGCACTGCGCCGAAGACAACATAAAAAGCAGCACCCATTGCAGAAAGACCATTAGTCAAGACACAGTATATACAAACAAACTGATCTTTTATTCCATAGAGGTGCAAAAATAAACAGCAACATTTAGAACTCAGACATAGCACTAACACTTCTCCTGGCCCCTGCCAGTCACCATACGTGACTGAGAGAGGACTGGACCAGTTTGTTTGCATATACTGTGTCTTGACTGATGTCTCTGCAATGGGTGCTGCTTTTCTCTCTGAGAACTAAAACAAGAAACACAGATATCAGGAAAATAATTCACACAAAACACTATGACAGTGCTGACTGCTAAGACAAAAGAAGCTGCCTAGCCTGCCTTTTTCTTGCTGGAAGTTGCTGCAAGTAACCCTCCCCAAACACTCCTGCCTACACAGAATACAGAAAACACTACAACTTTAAACTAATTAAATCACAACGAATACCAGAAATAACTGGTGATCTAGAGGCACAAGGCACAGTAGACACTTAAAGGAATGATTTGTTGGGAAAAACATATGTTTTAAATGTTTTCAAAGCTTTTAAGGAACAAAGATATAGTGCATACAAACATCAATTTTCTCTTCCTCCCACTATACTGAATTCAGCTTACACCTTGCTATACAGCTCACTGCAGCACCAGGTGACCTCTAATCCCATGAATCCTTACAAACTTTGCCTCACAGTCACATTTCACAGGTGAGTTGCATTTTCACCGATAGTGAAGTTCTCTTTTAAAACAAAGTAGAAATTTGTCTTAAACAGAACTTTACAAATTCGTTAAAAATCATGAATTTCTCTGAGAATCGAAACTTTCAGAATTGGGCCATCACTATACCTGTGTTCTTTATTGCACCCAGTTCATTACCTCGAGGGATGCCAGAATTCAACTAATGGAAGCAGTATGGTGCTTTGGTTTAGGGTCCCAAGCTGCAAACCTGAGACTGGGTTTGAACCCCACAGCCCAACCTGCATACTGTAGGAATCTGAGCAAGTCACTTAACTTCCTTGTGCTTCCAGGTCACACCTGTAAACAAGCTTCAACTTAGTGTGTTTTTCCTGGTTAACAATTTCCCCTTTCTCTAATGTCAACACTATCTGCCAGTGAACTTTCTTGTCCTTTTCTTGACAAGGCTGGTTCTACATTCCAGACATTTTATGTATATAAAATACAAAATCTATTTATTTATTTATTTATTTAGTCAGCCATAGGAATTACAACCCTTTGAGTCATAGACTCATTTGCAATGGCTCCACGTCAGCATAGTCATACATTCAGAGATAGTACATTTGTGGGACATCACATTTCAAAGTATTTACATAAAACAGCCAGGGTGGCTGAAAGATCTATACGGTAGTAGCTAGGGTACTGATATTAGTACAGAGAAACAATTACAGAACAAGTGCAGCCTCTGGGGCATTGTCATATAGTTGGAACAGCGATCAATACATTAGTGAGACAACACAGTTTAAGCAAAGTATTTACACATAATAGCCTGGGTGACTGTTGACCTATACATGTGGTAGCTAGGGTACTGGTATTAGTACAGGTGATATAGTTACAGTGTGGGTGCAGCCTCAGGTATTGTCAAATGGCATACCTCTTTACTACTCTTAACTTAGTGTGGCTCTTTCATTTCAAATCACACTCTCCATGGACTGTGAGTCAGCTCACTGCTCTCCCATGCTTGGCACTCTTCAAAACAACACACATTCTGTTTGGATCCTCCGCTTTGCTGCTCAGTTAATCTTTGCCAGCATGGGTTCCTCCGACTCTCTGCTGCTGTTGCTGAATTGCTCTCAGCTCTCAATGTTTAACTCCTGCTCTACTATTAATCAGCACTCAGCTCAGTTCTGAATCCCATGTTCATGTTTCTCTCCTTGCCTTATCATTTATGACCTGCTACTGTACCCACCACCCCAAGATTGGGGCTTGCCAGAGTGCTTGCTCTCCTCCTGCTTGCCCACCGGCGCCTGGTCCACGGTGCCCTCTGAGGTTTCTGTCCAGCTCCTGCAATGTTTTCCTGCAGAAAAGGTGTTGGAGGAGCACAAATGCTCGACCACCATCCAACCAAACAGCGAATGTGTGAGCCATCGGTCCGTCATGTGCAGTGGCACTGTTTCATTTTAAATCCACTCCGTGGTTAGACAAAGGTTCTCCCCTGTGCACCCATACACCTTGATCAGGTAATTGGTATCTGGAGACACACAGGAGGACCAGAGGGACCTAAAAGCCACTTGGTAAAATGTGCTATATAGCATGTAAATTAGCAGTCACCATGGCTGCTGGGAAATGTAGTCCATGCACCACCACTGAACTGGGTCTGCCTGCTCCTGGGAATAGCACTTGGCCAGTGACAAATGAGAGATGCCCTGTCAAGCCCCTCTCTGCAATCAGGCACAAGAGCAGAGGGACTCCTGCTAAATGCTGGGGCCAAACAAATGTAAAATAATATTGCTTGCCTCCAAAGAGGACGTGTACTTAAAGTTGGCACAATGTATGAACTGTATGTATAGCAGCCATATTAGTCACCTCTGACCTGCAGTCAGCTAAGTAGAGAGACAGAGCCTAAGGGTCTATAGCCACGGCTCCTAGGAAAAGAAGGAAGGACAATTCTTGGGGCCCAAATGAACAGCCAACAGAGCAACAAAGCAGCCCAATGAATATTAATTTTCTGATGGGCAGCCTGCATCAGCCAATCAGGGCCCCTTTTCCTCCAGAAACCAACCCAGGCCCCTCAACCTAGTTTTTGGCCAACCAGGCAGGGTAGTAGCCTGCTGGTACACAGCGCCAGATTATACTGCAAGTGCTAAGTACGAGAATACAAGTGACTGCTCCTTCTGGAGAGAGAGCTACATTCTCTCTCTCTCCCAATCTCCACAACCAAGAAAGACAAAGTACAGCATGCAGACTGTGTGTACTGTTCAGGTACATCTTTACTGCAGCTGTGTTCAGAAGTTGGACAGGTGAACATGTGTCATCATTATCTCTCTCTCTCCACAATCAGGCATGATGATTACCAGTCTGCAAATGTACAGCCCGTGGTTGACTGTCAATGTATGGAGGTTTGGAGAGTTTGTGTTTTTTCAGATGGATGTGATGGAGACAGGTGGTTAGATTCCAGAACTACTAGATTCATTAAGGACAGCAGGTTAGAGTTGGGCGATACAATGGCCATACATTATAGCTGAGATTCAGTATAATGAGGTTTATCATAGCAAGGAGCACTGCATTTTGATCATGAACTGTTCCATGAATATAACGTTTGACTGCAGATAGAGAAGCATACCAGTGGAGCATGATTTCAAGATTGGGGCTCAGAAATGCATGTCCCAAGCACAGACAAGAGGGCTACAACATTTTGCTGTGCTGCCCCAGCCCACATGCAGCCATGCTATAATCCAGGCAATGTGGAATCTATGAGAAGACAGATGTTTTACTCCAGGCCAAAGCTGGCATTAGGATACATTCCTGGAGCACTGAGGAAGGGGACAAAAGGGAAGATAATGACTTATCTGGCTTCAGTAAAAAAAAGAAAGATTTGCATAGAAATTTGAAGCTATTAACACACACAGTCCCCTTTGAAACATAAACACAAACAACAAGGAAATACAACAGTAGAGGCCATTTAAAAAGGATCATCCATTTTACTAACAAAATAATTCAACAAAGTAACATAATACCCCTCTTATATACTCTAACAGGATGGGATTTGATTTTCTATCCAATCTGGCCTCCCAACTAGTTGAAACTAGGTCAACAGGGTTGCGCTAATAGGGCTTATAAAATGGGTCAAGATGGCAGAAGCAAATCCTGCTTTCTCTTTGGAGGAACCAGGTCTTCTGCCTTTCCTTAACATTTTCAACGTACACACAGTGCTGCATTTTCCATTCAAACTGTGTAATACTTAGTCATTTTATAAGTACAATAACACCCAACAGGGTGGGCATTCACTGGAAGATACCGCACCCTTGAGGTATATACTAGGTGCACTCCAGTTGTGGTCTTTACCTCAGTACACACATGAAGAGTGCCTATATCTCTTAACAAATGTTCATCCTGTTGAGTGGTACTGTCATAATGCAAGGCTAGGGAGTATGCTACCTATTAAGTAAAATGATTCTGGTCAAAAGTTCATAATGTAAATCAAACAAGCCCCACACCTACTGTGAAAGGTCAGCTAAAACTTTCCATTACATGCAGAATAGTCAAATGCATGCAAAATTACAATTTTGTACTAAAGCCCTCTAAGTCGCCACCTCCCAAAACTGAAATGTAAGAGGAAAAGAAAAATTGCTCTACTGCGTCTATACTACACAACTGAACTACCAGAAAGACAGCCTTTTCAAAATTAAGGCTAGTGATATAATCAGCTCCCACAACTCATACATAAGCAACAGCTCTTTCAGCAGCAAATTCATATTTCTTAAAGATACAGTAGTACTTCTTGTCACATCCTAGTAACCCAACTGAAAACGCATTTTTTCCCCTTCACTAAAAGCATTTTATCAGTGAAATAACACTCCAAACAGTGCTCTATAACACATCAATATACACACATGCTGGAAGGTGGTATCCATGAGTGCAAGGTCTGGGAAACAAGGCAGTAGATCTGCAGGCACTGATGGCAGAAGAGTGAACAGAGCAGCTATCACAGAGACTGGGCCACCAATACCAGGACTGGGACCTCATGAATCATGAGTCATGATCCTTGGATACAGGTTGTACCGAAGGGACAGAGAGATGGGGAAAGGGACTGGGGTGGCTATTTATGTAAGGGAAAGGATTTATGCAACAGGGAGGAGGGGTAAGGAGGGCAGGGGCTGAAGCCTTATGGTTGCAGCTCCAAAACTCAAGGGAGGAATGTTAGATTGGGGTAGTGTACAGACCACACTCTCTGAATGAGAAAATAGGAGTTGGGGCAAATTTGAAGGCTCAGTGATAAGGACAATACTGTTATAGTGAGGGATTTCAATCTGCCAGGGATTCACTGGAGCACCCTGGTTACCTCTAATGCTAGGAACAGTTCCTCCTGGAGGCCTTCCAGGACAGCTTCCTGGTACAGGGGTAACAGAGCCAACCAGGAAGGGTAACATACTGGATCTGTGTTGACAGACAGGAGCACTTCTACGACATGGGGTGGAGGACTCCCTAGCAGAGCGACTACCGCACAGTGTGGTTCTTTCTCAATTTATGTAAGGAGGTAGCCGGGACCAAGGGTGGTGGACTTCAGAAGAGTAAACTTCACTAGGATGGGAGGCGTGCTTGGGGGAATCATGCCAAGATCTGCCCACACATGGATGCTGACCAGAAATGGTCCATTATCAAGCTGGGTCTGATGGAGGCCACAAACACATGTGCAAAACCAAAAGGCTGAGCTGGCTATTCAAGGAGATAGAACAGAAAGTGAAGGAGAGAAGAGAGCTGCCTTCAGCAGGTACAAAAGATCAATGTCAGAGGTGGACAGGGAGGATACGTGAGAAATCCAGAGAGGTGAGTACAGTAGTCAGGGTTGCCAAGGCTCAAGGCAGCTAAGGCTAGCATAAGGGATCAAAGAAGGGAAAAGGATTTCATCAGGCATAAGGGAAAAGATGCGTAAAGATGAAATTGTGGATCAAGAGCCAGTGGGTGGGCAGAAAAAGGGGCGGAACAGGCAGAGGCACTCAATGAATACTTCTGTTCAGTGATTACCAGTGAGAAGGATGGCCCTATGCCACAGGGAACAAGTGGGGTGGGTTTGGGAAGAACAGAGGTAATGGATGGGGCAATCCCAGTGAAGAGGGTTTGGAGAAGCCTTAAGTCCCTGCAGGTGGACAAGGCACTGGGACAAGATGGTGTGACTCCAAGAGTCTGGAGGAAGTGGGTGGTAGTCTTGGCGGCCCTCTGGCAACCTGTTCCAACCCCCTGGAGGTAGGCTGCATGCTCCGGACTGGAGGATGGCACATGTGTGCCTCCACAAGAGTGGAGCCAGAGATAAGCCAGAAACTACATACTGGTCAGCTTTATCTCCATTGTAGGAAGTTAATGGAGACCATTCTTAAAGAAAATCTAGTGACCTTTGTGGAAGTAAATGGTCTCCAGGATGACAAGCAGCATGGGCTTGTCTTGAAGATCCTGCAGATCAACCTGATTGACTTTTTCAATTAGGACAAGGGCACTTGAGAAGGGCCATAGGTGGATGTCCAGTATCTGAACTTCAGCAAGGCCTTCAACTCAGTGCCACATGGAAGGATGCTCAGAAAGCGGAGGAAACTGGGAACCAGGAGAAACTGGTAGGATGGGTTAGAGGGCTGGCTGGACAGGCTGCTGAGGGTAACTGAAGGGGAGAAAGTTCAAACCCAGAGTTGTAACCAGCAGGGTTCCAGAAGCTCAGTACTAGGTCCAGTGTTATTTAACATCTCATTGGCAACATAGCAGATGGCATAAGAGTAAAATCAGCCTGTTCGCAATGACACAAAGATCTGTGCAGAGGTGGACAGTGTGGAAGGGAGACAAGAATTCCAAGAGGACCTGGCAAAGCTTGAGCACTGGTCAGACATGGCAGCTGGGTTCAACACTAAAAGTGCAAGGTCATGCACTTGGGAGTCAGAAACTTAGAATAGCTACTGATAAGTTATGCAATTAGTCCCCAGAGGAGGAGAGGATCTGGGGTACTATTCACAGGGGAAAACAATCATTCTGCACAGTGCAGGAAGGCAGAAGCCAAAGCTATAAAATGCTGGGATGCATTGCCAGAGGAATATCCACCAGTGAGAGGAAGTCATCCCTTGTGCTACCTGTCTGACTTTGGATTGGATCATCTGGTTTTCAGGCTTGTTATTCCATCAACCAGTTTTGTTCAGAGGCAGTCAGGTTTTGAGCCACTAAATGACCACATACTTGTAAAACAAATTCTGGCAATTCATATAATGTTGCCTGCATGTTCAAGTAATAAACAAGCTGTAATGTCACACAGACATTTGCTTGTAAAACCATGCAGAACATAGAACACTAGCAGTAAATTAACTTAATGTTTTCCACTCTGCAGTTTATGTATTATCTTTTCTTATCTAAACAAATCACCTCTGACATTACAACTGACCTTAGTGGGTACAGTGTACTCGTCATTCATAAAATGAGTTATTTATTTATTTATTATTCAGTTTTGTTTTAACCTCACCAAATGTAGCAACCCTAACCCCAAGGCCATAGAAGCACCATTTGGGATCTTAGTGGGGAATTATGCCCATTTGGTCATGCTAGACATTAACAGAAAATAAATACAGTACACTACTGTTTAAAAGGTCTGGTTTCTGAATGCTAACAAAATACACAATTTCCATTTTTAATATTATGATGTAATAATCATACCTCTTTTCAAATCAATGTGTTAGTAATATAAGCTTTACTCACCATAAAGGCACAGTCAAAAGGCTTTGGAGGTTATGATGTGAACCAGCATAAATGGAAAAATACATGCAATCTATAGAAAATGCATTTTACTATGTGTGCTGTGAATACTGATGGGGTCCCTGCATATAATTTATTTTACAACTGGTATGTCACTCAGCTGAAAATAACTAGTCTTTGCAATGGACTATTTTACAAGGAATGCCTTTTTAGGGTGAATGTTCTGAGGTATTTTGTGGAAAATCATTCATCGATTTATTCGGTATAACCTTTTGGGAGAAGTGCAAGATCAGAGATTTGTACAAGTTCAATAGTGGAATCCCAATCCTAGCAAAAAATAAATAAAAAAAACTCCCCTCAAACACAAAACAAACCCTCCATTCACAAGTCAAATACCAGGAGTCCATACAGTGTCTGAAATGACAATCAGTGCTCTAATTACAGGAGGGCCTGAGGGAGCTGGGCCCCCTAGTTCTTTGTAATAGAAAGGTGCCAGGGTATGTTTTGCCCCCATTTTCACTGCTGAAGCTGCCAACTCATTCAGTCAGGAACACAAATTGCAGCAGTTCCAAGTGAAAATAATAATTAACACCATGTGTTCCCTTTTAATAGCCATCCAGGAAAACAACAGCCTCCTCCAACCCATAGCCACACAACCACCATCAAAGTGAGTTAAGTGATACTTGAGACAGATATTTATCTAAAGCCATGTTTACACGGCTGCAGCACTCTTACATTTGCATTGCTCCCATCCTGCAGTGCTGGCTGCTTCACCATCAGTATAGTGTTTATACAGCCCACCCTCGCGGGGCTGCAGGTTGCTCCGAGAGGGTTGTAAATTCAGTGGAGGATGCTGGGACACACTGGGACAGAAGGCTTCCTATCGGGTGAGTGCATCAAGGTTTTAGATCAATTAATGTTTTTGCGCAGATCAGGTACACACAATTGAGCTGCAGCAGAAAAGGGATCTAAAGTGCACTTACAGCACTCCAGAAAGTGTCTACAAAGCTGACTTTGCAGCAAATAAACTTGTACATGTGAGTTGATGAGCTGCAAAGCCGGGGTGTAAACAAACCTTAAACAGCTAATGTACTGCTTGAGATTAATAGTAATTTTCAGATGCAGTCAGCTATCACTTCTTATATCTCAAGAATTTGTATGTTAGCGTGTCGCAGCCAACATCTTAAGGTAGTTCAAATTTGGAGCCGGTTGCTGTTAGGCAATGCAGGGCATGCACCAGTAGGTGCATCCTCATTCCCCAATCAGCCTGCATGCCAGCGCCACACCATGCATACGAATGTGACAAGCACATCTAAGGAAAGGTCCACTGCAAGGTGAGCAAAGCTTGTCACACACAGTGGACCCTTCCTCGTGCTCACCAGCTAGTAACATGGTGGCACAGTGGCGCTAAATTGCTGACTTCAGGGTGCCCAATCCCCGGTCGGCTTACCCTGCCGCTCAAAGTATGTGCCAATGGGGAGCCCAATCCCTGTCGGCATCTGTCCCCCTTTCCCGCTTTAATGAGGCGATGGGGAGCCCACTCCCCATCGGCATGATGTCCCCCTTCTTCTCTGCCGACGGGGTGCCCAATCTCCATCAGCTACTGTACCCCCATAAAAAGAATCCACCTGTAAAAATAAACATCCACGATGTTGTTTTAGTACCTGTAAACCGAAGCGGTCCCTCGTAGTCTCCCTACCCACCACCGCACCCACCGCACCTGCCTCCCCACCCCCCCACCATACTTACCTCTGACGCTCGGCAAGACGATCTTCAGTGGACGGGAACACATCCTCACTCTTTAAAGCCAACGCGAACTGAGGAAATGCCAGTAAGCTGTATAATGGAATAAATAGGGTTTTGCAACTTTGATACATGTCTGGGCATTTTCAGAATTTCACCAAATTTTCAACATGGGGTTTTGGGACCCCTCCTCATGAATTCTGTCACAGTTATGATGTTAATCAGTCCCAAAAGGTGATTTTGCAGTCACTGCACAGAATCACCTTCGGGACAGATTACCATAGGACTGTGGCAGTATTCTAAGGTGAGCTCTCAAAGAGCCTATGTTGAAATTTGGTGGAATCAAAAAATGGCTGTTTTCTGAGCGTGCGTTGTGCAGTTACTACATCGCGCTTGTAACTTCAAATCGCAATATTTTCATGCCAGATTTTCAACACTGTCATTTTCTACACCTTCTTGTGAACAGTACAGCTGTCATTTTTACATCCTGGCGAAATGTGTTTCCGCACTTCTGGCACACAATACCGCGGTAGCTGTGGGAAACAGTGTTCGGGCAGATTACTGAAAATGACAGTGACACTGCTCATGAGCAGAGGTCCTAAAATGCCTCACGTTGAAAATCTGTGGCGATACTCCATAAAATGACTGTGTTACGAGCGTCTTGCAGTTTGCCGCATACATAATGCTGTGCATTTGTAATATTTCATTCTGGATTTTCACCATTGGCATTTTCTCACCTCTTGATGAACAGTACAGCTGCCATTTTACATATCCTGCCCAAAATGTGTTTTCCACGTCCGGCACAGAATAATACGATTAAGCTGTGAAATCACTTTTAGGACAGTTTGAGGAAATGACAGTGACACTGTACATAAGCAGAGGTGCTAAAATGCCTATGTTGAAAATCTGTGCCGAAACTCCATAAAATGACTGTGTTACAAGTGTACGTTCATGATTTCCCTATGCACCCTTGCAACTTCGCAAATTTGCAATACTACATGCCACATTTTCACCACTGCCATTTTTTTACACCTCCTTATGAACAGTACATCTGCATTTTCACATCCTACCAAAATGTTGTTTCCACGAGTGCACTACCAAAGCCAATGCCAACCACGACACCATTCGGCATTGACAAATGCATTTCTTTTCTGTTTGTTAATTAGAAGAAGATTTTCCACCTGGGAGTACTGGGGTGATGTGTGGAGTAGCACTCTGTCTGGAGGGGAAAAGTCAGTTCTGCTCCTCCCACTACATCATCAGAAATGAGACCAAACATCTTTAAGCACCACATTCCTTGCAGTCTGAGCAGTGACTCTCATAAGCTACCAATCAAAATGAAGGAATTGTGACATCATTAGTAACCAGGAGAGCCAGTCCCTGCTGCTTCATGTGAAAGTGAAACCTGGCAGGAAGAAATGGTCCTCCTTGGTTACTAGTGATGTCATAGTCAGTGTGGTCTCAGTATCGATGTAGTGGGAGGAACAGAACTGAATTTTTCCCTCCAGACAGAGTGCTGCTCCACACATCACCCCAGTACTGCCAGATAGAAAATCTTCTAATTAGCAAACAGAAAAGAAAAAATACTTGAGAAATAAGAAATGATAGTGGACTACTTCCGAAAGTTACAATTAACTGCAGGCAGTACACTAGCTCTTTAAGTAATAGCATGCCATTACCTCTTTGCGCCCACCTTCCTGTAAAACAAATAAACAAAAGCCTCCACTGTTAAAAGTAGTATCCACAGCTGACACCAAAGTTAGTCCTTCACAGATACTTTAAAAAGGCGACAGTCAGCATCCTTGTCTTTATCCTTATTTATTGTAAAAAAAAAAAAATGCTGCTGTGCTTGCCTTCTTTAATGTCCAATGTGACACCTCCTTGAACAAGCACAGTTGGGGGTATTCATTTCAGTTCAAATTATAAATGAGTTAAACCAGAGGTAAAAGTAGTAGCCAGTAGCCCCTACATTGAGCCCCTGGGAACAACTTATTTGTTCACTGTCCCTGAGTTGTGTGTATGAGAGACAGAGAGAGAGAGACACAGAAAGGGGAGAGGGAGGAAAACGAGCACAGTTTGCAGTTTCAGGAACCCAGAGGACTAGTGTGGCACCTCTGCTGTACTGCCTGTTGAAATCAGATTACTACTGGCTGTTCTGCTGGAGGTGCCTTGTTATTTTAGGCAAGATAAGTAAATCAGAAGCACACAGCTGCAGATGGTATATACATTTTTTTTTTGCACAAATGTAGGGGAGAGGCAGGAATTAGGATGAGCAAGTCAGGACTCAGGCAGAACTTGCAGTGGGCATGCTGTGCTAGCTGGCTGGGGCTGGAGTGTGGGGTAGGGCCAGATGTGGAGCTGTACTAGATCCTGGACCCTCTGGCAGTGTCAAACCAAGTTGCCACCATAGAGGAGCTGAGAGAGAAACCCTCAATGGGCCAGGGCAACACTCTTTTGGCCTCCTCAGCCTGACCTCGCATACAGGGTACTTTGGTCTCCATAACCCATTTGCAGTAAGGTAAGCTTGGGAGGGGTGCTTATCTCCAGTGCCAATGTGAAGTAAGGTAAGGTGCCTAGAGAGGGCTGTTTTTGTTTCAAGAGCCCGTTTAAAGTAAAAGGCAAGGCTGGTGGGGGGTGTTGTCCGGGCCCTATGAGAAGTAAGGCTAGGTTAAGGAGGGGAGGGCATTTGTCTCCAGACCCCATGTGAAGCAAAGCAATGCTGGGGGTTGTTTCAGAGCCCATGTGAAGTATGGTAAGGCAAGGTGGGGGGTTGCTTTGTGTCTCCAGAGCCCATGTGAAGTATGGCAAGGCTAGTGGGTGCTTTGTGTCTCCAGAGTACACGTAAAATAAGGCAAGGCACAGGGGCAGTGTGTCTCTGGAACCCATGTCAAGTAAGGCAAGGCTGGGGTGCCATGTGTCTCCAGAGTCCATGTGACGAAGACTATAGAAGTGCTTTGTGTCTCTAGGGCCCAGGTGAAATATTTATATTATAGAAAATAGTCAGTATGTTGTCTTCTCCTACTCCAGTAATGCATCCCATGTGATTTGCATAGTGCAGCTGAGGCATAATTGCAACATTCTCAGATTTGTGAACAGTAAATCAAGGAGAGCTAGCCTGTATGTGTACAACATGACAGAAGTTCAATGCTAGATCCAGTAAAGAGAAGATCCTATGAATTATAAATATTTTGGACAGTGGTGTGACTGTGTGAGATGTGTGGGGGAGTTAGGTTGGTTAAAATAAGGGGCTCCTGAAAATAGGGAGACCTGGAAGGAAATATTGCCATGTGCTAGGGAAGATGCATGTTAATCACACCATCTCCTAAACCTGCCAGCAGTGACCCCTGAGAAGGTGAGACAACATACCATCAGCCAGGGGCTTCATTTAATTATCTAATAGGGATTTATTTGACTCCTAATAGTGAAAATGTAGGTGACTTTGAATTTTGCAGGCATGGAAGTCAAACAATGGTGTGATATTTTCTGAATGAATGGTGGGCACTACATTACCTGTAATGTGTATATTACAAATTTGTGTCCAACAACGTTATACTGGCTTCCAAAGTTGTAATCTGAGAAGTATTTTGACTTCTCCAAAACTGGAATGACTTTCAAATTCTGACCACTGAAGTTGTTAACATCAATCATCCAAAATTAACTGAACCTCAGAAACCATAATGTATTGCTATCTTATTTAAGAAATAAAGTGTTTAGTATCGTGTGTGTGTGCGGGAGGCATTGTTAACTGGTGCAGGATTCATCCACAAGCTTAATTTAATATTTTTGTAATACTCTGCCTATCATCATAATGACCAAATCACTCTGGTTGACACTAACAGTAGCCAAGGCCCCTGGAATTCTGCGGTTAAGGGAATTTGCTGCAGAATTTGCATCATGCCACAGAATATATATAGTGCCACAGAATTCATTATTTTGGTGAATTTTTATATAAATATACAGTTTTTCCATAGTGTCAGGCTTTCTTCCCACCTCGCTTTATCTTGAAGCCCTCCTCTAAGCTCAGCACATGATGTCATCAATGACATCACATCATATTTAGTCAATGACAGGACTGCATTCTGCTAGAAATGAATAAATCATGCATAGAAATCAGAAAATGCTGCAGAAGTCAAGGCCTGCATGAAATCAGAAATTCTGCCGCAGAACACCAGGGGCCCTGACAGTAGCAGACTGGATCCCCTTCCCTCTGTTGCCTGCTGCTCGTGCCTGCTGCTGTGCCCTTATTTTTCTTGTGCTCAGATCAGAATGGCAGCTTGGATGATAATGATATTATCATCCAAGATGATGATATGATTGTATGACAATAATCCTTTGCATAAGCTGCTTTGCTTGTCCAATTCTTGCAATTGGGATATGGTATAACTTGCAGGCATTGGGCTGGCAAAAATCCTGTGGGGGGCTGATGGAAGAAAGGGGTAATTAACAAAGGTGGGTAAGTGTGATCTGGGGGATCTGTTTGACAGAGTGCAGAGAAATGGGGAGCGAGAAGCAATACACTTTATAAATGAAGAAAGAATTCAATTTCATAAATAGTTTAGTTTGTAAAACCTTCTTGAAGGAAATAGTAACATCCTTATCACAGAATGTTCCATCCAGTTGGGCTTTAACATACCTTACCTAAATCGAAAATGCAAGAAAATGCACCATTTACAGTGATGTTTTAAAAATTTCAGAGGATGCCTCAGACCCCTAGCTTTGTGAGAATTTTTGTACCCTTGCACCCCTTTTCACTGATTGTGCATGCCTCTGAATATGGCCATTAGGCCCAGTGATAAAGTAAACAAGAATGCACAGGAACTCGGTTCCTGTACCTTTTTCAGAAGGAATCGAGGTTCCTGTACTTCTTCCACTGATACTGGAACTGAACTTCTTAAACCAGCAAAATAATGACCACTTTCTGGGCCTGTGACCAGAAATCAGGGATCCTATCACAAAATGTGACTTTGTACAAATGATATTTTCCTAGAAATACTATGGATTCAATTAGAGACCTTGAAGTATCTATACAGTTATCCTTCAGATTGAGAAACTTCATTCTGTGTTTCATATTTGCCAGTGCCTGAGTTCCTGTACTTGCTATCTACCACTTGCACCACTGATTAGGCCCCTTTACTTTGTCATCATAATCGAGCACTGATGACAATCCCGCCTCCCCAATCAAGTTTGCCACCTAAATCCCTTCCCAAGTACTGGAACTAGTTATTGCTTCTCCAGTTATAAGAGTGGCACCAGGAGTCCAACACCTGTGCCTGGAAGAACAGTTTCAACATACCTATATACACACATTGCCATTGTTCAATGGCAGTCAGGGAGAAAAGGTGCTCCAGTGGATGTTTTTTTTTTTTTTTTTTTTTTTAATTTAAATCTAGGATTACAAAGACCTTTGAGCCAAGGCTCTTTACAAAGGTTCCACGTCAGAAGTAAATACAACAACAGGGTTGACACACAAACACAATAGGAGAACATAGTCATGGTACAACAATATATGGTGATTAGTGGTAGGAACAAAAAACATGGTAAAATGACATTCCAATTGGAGACAGGTTCATGGAACACTCAGGTTCAGAGCCACGTAGCGGATCAGTGGAAGAACAGTGAGGCCTCAGTAGGAAGCGGACAGAACAGAGATAAGGAGGAAAGCGAAGGAGGGGACACAAAGATGCAGCCAGAGGCAGTTGTCAGAGGAGGGTACAGGGTAAAACACACAGGGGTGAGGGAAGGAGGGCAGGGGAATGGTGGAGGGGGGGTGGTAGAAAAGGGTAGATAGTTAATAAGTGCAAATGAAGTAAGAGCAGCAGGGATGTGAACCTATTTACTAGGATGGCATAGGCTTCACACCCAGACAAATTGGGATGGTGGTGCAGCAGATTAGGATGACAAAATGCTCTCAACTCCCACTTCACCGATCTATCTGCTCTCTCCCTACACAACTCAACTGACAAGAGTGCCAACTGTTCCCCACCCCGGACTGGCTGGAGTCCGACCCTCAAGACCTCCTTTCGTCCCTAAGGGCAGTGTCGGACAAGCAGATGCTGACTCTTCTCTCAGGCCTCTCCCAGTACTCCAGCGCTGGCCAGACAAACTTGGAGCCCCTCACATCGCCTCCCCGGTGGCTCACATTTCTCAACCTATCCCTTGCCACAGGGAGATTCTGATATCTGGAAGGTTGCTAGGGTAGTCCCTGTGCTAAAGCAGGGCAACCCTAACGTCCCCTGATAACTACCGGCCGATCACCATTCTACCGCCATCAGCAAGCTACTCAAAAGGTAGTAGCTGAACAACTCTCTGAATACATTCATGCCTATGAGCTGTTGTCCCCACCCAGCACGGTTTTCGTAGAAGGGCACAGCACAACCACGGCCCTGATCTCTGTCTCGTCCAGTATTAGAGCAGCCATGGACCAGGGGATACTCTCTGGAGCAGTGTTGCTTGACTTGTCAAGGCCTTTGACCTTGTTGACCATGACCTGCTCTGTACTCAGATGAGGTCCCTTGACTTCTCCCCAACAGTTTTGAAATGGTTAACCGACTACCTGCATGGCAGAGTACAGCTGACCAAATTCAATAAAGTCCTCTCAGATCCCTACCTTGACCTCTGGCGTTCCTTAGAGCTCGGTTCTGGGACCCCTTCTTCTCTCTTTACTAACCATCTCCCTGCCGTAGTAACCAAATGTAGGGTCACCCTGTAAGCTGACGACCTGGTTCTCCTGGCCCTCCCAGGATACAGCCACCCTTAATCTCCATCTATCTGAGGACTTAAAAACATTCAGGCTTGGCTAACCCAACAGAAGTTGGTCCTCAACCCCAAAAAACACAGGCTATGCTATTTGGCTCAACAGCCAAGATACATGCCTCTCCAGTCCCTCTTGAATCAGTTGTGCAGACGGAACCCCTTCACACTGTGACCTCTCTCAAATACCTCGGGTGATGCTTGACCCTGAACTGGACCTAGGGAGCCATATCCTCAACACCTGCAGAGCTGTGAACTGTAAGCTGAGACTGGCCTATAGGGCCAAATACAACCTAACCCCTGCTGCTCGTCTGGCTCCGCTGGGGAGTACTACTCCCTTCCCTCAGCTATGGTCTCCACCTCTTTGCTCGTACTTTGAAGCCCTTCTCACTCGGGTGGCACACGACGACAACAATATCTGTCATTTCGCCTGGCCCGCCTCACCCATCATTGTGAACTCAATGACAAACTTGGTTGGCTTTCTCCGACTAATCACATAAACTTTGGACTAGGGGTGCCTTGTGAGCAAGGTGATCAATACTGGCTCCCCAGGGCTGGCTCAGCTCCTCTCTCCTGCTGACCGCTCCTCCTCCTACCCTCTCAGGTCCCAGGGTCCAGGGATACTAAAGTACCCCCAACCCGCACCCTTATGGGGACAGGGACTTCGCTGCATGGGCTCTTAGGCTCTGGAACACCTTTCCCGAGCAGGTTCGCACCGCCGCTTTTCCCATCAGTGTTCACGGAAATCCCTGTGGGGGCATCTAAAGCTGGCCCTCATGTTGCTAGTGCCCATAGCCATCCTAGCTCCATGTCCTAGGTACCATATCTCCACGGTATTCCTTTACTTGGAACACATACTGAACCGACCTGATTGCGGACTTGGTCCAGCTCTTCCTTATGCATTTGCCTATGCTACATGTGTGTTCAATGCTACTTAATGTTTACTCATTATGTAATTTACCTTTGTCTGTCATACATAATGATTCCTATACTGCCTGTTTGTTTTGTTGAC
The DNA here is from genome assembly GCA_016271365.2 of Neoceratodus forsteri. Classification (NCBI taxonomy): domain Eukaryota; kingdom Metazoa; phylum Chordata; order Ceratodontiformes; family Ceratodontidae; genus Neoceratodus; species Neoceratodus forsteri. The sequence goes on from CM028130.1 coordinate 673,914,358, forward strand.
TCAATGTACTAAGTTCCAATATTGTACTTGTTTACCTGCTACGCTGTAATGATGTGTCTGTAATACCTGTTGTACTCTCCTGGGTTGTTCCTGAAAATAGGCATACAACTTGTCTAGTGTACCTACCAGTTAACAAAAGCTAAATAAATAAAAAGGTGGCATTCCTTAGCATTTGCATAGCCACAGGAGAAACTGAAACGTCTCTTGCTTTGTGGATTATCAGAGGTCCTGCACAGTGGTTAAAATGTAAAGATCTGGTGGGGAACTAGCACAACACATTTGAAGGTGGGGAGTGGGCAGATGACTGTAGTCTCTAGATGGTAGAACTCTCCTTATTATTCAGTGGAGAAAATGGCAGAGGTACAGGAACTCTTATTATTTTGTAAGTGGTTGGGGAACTCGGATCCTGTAGAATCCTACCCACCTTCACTCCTGGTCCACTTACGTTTTCAGAGAGTCCCACTCAGGAAAATACCTTTATTATATGAATGAATTATGGTGCATTTTATTTATTTAATTAAAAGTTTTACCAGGAGGGCACACTGAGCTGCAGGAGCTCATTTCAGATGCATCCTTGGGGAAAGTGGATTGGGGTATGTACAAACAGTTACAGCATATAGGTATATAGAATATTCAATTAGATATGCAATAAAATGAAATAATGGAGCATATACAGTATTATAAAAGCATTTGTTATATAATTACACTATATACAGAGTACAAGCAACGGGAGGAGGGAAAAAGCAGATACCAATAGCAGGGAATAGTATAGCCATGGGAATGTACAATGGTTGGAGGGTGAGTGCAGTATAACACCATTTTGGTGCAACACTTGTAGAACAGATTTGTAGACACCAAATTTGAATATAAGGATATTATGAGCAGCTGGGTAGCCAGCATAGCATAGTAGCGTAGGCAGACCCTTAATCGTGTGGCATAGAGTATGCAATATATACTGTATGCCTCTAAATTACCTGCTGCTTAGGAATGCTGTAGGCATTTTGGACTCTCAGCTTGAGAGATCAAGAGACTCAGCCAAAAACCTAGAACATATACTAGACTTTTGCAGAAACTCAGCAGAATTTTTAATTTTATTCTTGAAATGAAAAACGTGCTACACATTCTGATTCAGACAATTTGCTGCCATTATAAAAGAGCACTACTACACATTATGCTAAAAGGTTGAGAAGCAGGCTTACTTTTCTTTTCGGCAATTTGTGTTTTCATAAAAATAATGAATTTGGCCATTTTCACGCAAATAGTGAAATATGGCACACCAAAAGATCACATGTCGCTATTTTGTGAATAAAAACTGTGCAAAAGCACTATTTTGCAAACAAATGGCCCGGTTTTACTGCAAATTAATTCAGAATGCAATTTGGCCCAGTCCCAATACTTCCACAGACAAAACATCCACATGTGATGGTGATAAAGACTACCACAAGTACACCATGTGTGTGTGTGTGTGGGGGCAGGCAAGTCCAGAGAATCTTTCAGTGATACAAGCACAAAAAAGTTACTGTAAAAATATCACCCAGAAAGTGACATATGGTGAAACTGCCTTGAGGTGCTATGACCACTGGATGTGCTCCCAAATATTAGAATAAAGGATGGGATAGGCTAGCAAGTGCCCCGATAACCTTGTTTTGAAGACTCTGAAGCCCTCACCCTGTGATCCCAATAAAGGATTCAGGAGTCCCACACAAGAATAGATGAGAATACCAAATTGCACACAGACGGTGGGTATAATTAGTGACGCTTGTCCTGAAGTGTTGACTGCTGGAGGAGCCCCAGGAAGCAGAATGGAGGATGGGTCGGAGAGGGATGGCAATAGCACAAATCCAAATTATATAACTATGTCTATTATACATACTTATTATATATAGGAAGGAGCTCAAATTAAACACATACCTACAGTGTACCTTCATGCAGATTATCTTAACCTTTCACATAAAACAAATAATTGCTTATCAACAGAAAGCACCAGTACCTTTACAGTGTCAAGGATGTCCCACCACCACACTGGCTGCTCCTGCAGAACAAGAACATGATTAGTTTACACAGGAGGTTGTGCCAGTGTACACAGGAATAACGTTTGTACAGCAATAATACCCGACAGAATTGGGCAGTGATAGGCAATACGGACCACCAGGGGCGTAATGAGGCCCAGCACAGCAGCCGTAGGGCTATAGCCCTGAAGGTCCAGTGTTGCCCATATCGTCAACCCTGGAGGATAATACGCGCTAGAAAAATGGGCCATAGGTGACATTTAAAAAATACATGTAAAAATAAAATAGATATAAAAGATAAATAGAAACAACAGTTAAAATCAAGTTTTCTGGTAAAGTAGTCCCTATTGTATCATCACTGCTGTAGGGAACTGCTGTGTTTTTTCTTTCTAAACATTTCTTTACTATTAGCAGCTCTAGGTTATGCTTACTTGCTGCTTTGTCCATCCCCCAAGACAACACAGTATTTTATTTGCTGTTTTGGCGCGAGTTGGAGCAGGAGAAAGCATGTGAGCTTCATTTTAAAACAGGCATTTTGTTTCTGGGACTGGTTTTGTACTGTGGTGCGAGTCTGCCGTGCCCAGCAGGCGTGACACCATAAAGTACAATGCAGGTGGAACAGGAAGGAAGCTGACAGACCACTAAATTTATTTTATTTACTGTTGAGGTTTGCCTTTCTTTTTATTTATTTACTTGGAGCTGTGTGCAAGCAGGACAGTACTGAGGGTGAGGAATGGGTCATCAGAAGCAGCACCGATCAGGATATGATCAACAGTGGTGATGGTCAGCTGCAAAATAGTTTCTGTGAGCAGAAAGTAAGCCTTCTAAAAGTATTTTCATATGCTCTCCATTGTTGTGTTTGACTGGGTGACAGTTACTCATTATATTCAGCTATGTCGCAAGCATGTGAAAAGGCAGCGTGAGAGCAGTCAGGAGTGCTTCCACTGTGAATGGCGCGGTTTGGGAGAAACGGTCATTTATCTTGTTGACCTACAGCAGAATTTAAACTTGAGAGTGTGTTAATTACCTTTACATTTTGACAGCTGAAAATAATAAATTAGGAAAAAGTGTTTGTCAGGGGGCTGATACTCAGTGGGGTGGGCATGCGAGAGGCGGAGCTGTGGGTGAGCCAGGATGTAGCTGGCAGCATTGAGCAGGAGCGAGTTGTCAGGAGCCTGCCTGACATAATGTGGTGTTGCTAAATAAAAAAAAATAAATAAATAAAAAGATTTGCCAGGTGACTGTGTCTGACACTTGGTTGTCTCTGTGTGTGTGTGTGTGTGTGGTGGGCTCACATGGTCTCTGTCACTCGCTAAGCATTAAAAAATGGCGACAGTTTGAAATTGTGTGCCCGGCCTTCAGCCAATGAGGAAGCAGGGTGCTGTTACAAGGATACTGGTGGCTATTAGGAAGGTTTGGGCTGGAGCTTTTTATTTGGTGGGCATCTATTGTCTGATAGATGCCCACCTAAATAAGTGTCTCAGCCAATCAGAAGAGAATTGTCTCTGCCCATTTTCTACGTATTTCTAATTATCTGCTTTTGTCTAAGCATTTTTTTTGTACCACAATGGACAAAACAAGTCTATCCTACCAACAGACAGTAACTACTAATAAACATGGAGTGAATACGACTACTTAAAACAGTATATCGTACTAAATCTAAGACGCTATTTACAAATAAACAGAAGTTGAAATACAGTTTAATCACAAATAATGGTATGCGGATATTAACATTTTAATGAAACCTGAACTGCATTTCAGGTTTCATTAACTCTCACTGTTCAACTGCTCTTCCCGGATCGCCCCTGAAAAACGATCTGCCCTGTCTCAGTGGGCTTACCCGGTTACCAAAATTCAGTAAACAGTTGGAGAGGCTCCAAAAGGAATTCAGTTCCACCCTCCTTAAATATTTGCATATTATACATCCCGAACGACAATTTCCTGTAACCTATAATTTACTAATTTTATTCTTTTATAATTTAATGTGCATGGTTTCTCTTCCGAGACTAATCACTCACCTCCTATCCAGCCAGCAACAAAGTCGTCCAGCTGAAAGCCACTCATGCTCAGGAAATCCAAGCACAGCACTCTTCTTTCAAGCTAGCCTTCGCTGGAAGATAATGAAGACTTTAATATGCGAGTATTTCTAGGTCGTGCACATCTTTTATGCGCAGTTTAGGACCGACTGGGTTCTGCTGAGGTTTACAAGTCGAGGACTAATTGCACTGTATAAAGTGTTTCAACTGCAAGCAAACATTCTAAGACTCTTGCAACTGCAAAAGAAAATCGCGCGTTTCATTTTGAGTTGCAGAAGAGCACAGAGGAAAATAATAGCAAGGCAAAAACGAGCACAGACGGGGAGCTGGAGATAGCTAACCAATCCAGCAGGATTTCATATTGATTAACTAAAGGGCTTGCCTCTCTAAGCCAATCAGATCTAACCCACATACACAAGGGTCAGGGTGCGCATGTGCAGACTAGTGTGGGAGCTGCTGGCGTGCCTCAGCAGTGTGGAGGAGCTTGTCTGGCATCCCTCCCAGCTCTAAGTAAGCCCCCGTAGGTCTGGTATATATTTACTAACTTTTAAACACGTGGCCCGCGGCGGGTGTCCCATAGCTCACTAAATGTAATTCCAGCCCTGCTTAAAGCAGTGATAGACTGCAACCTCGAGACGCAGTTGGGGGGTAATGTATGCTTCAAAGTGTGAATTAAAGAGAACGATACTGCTTATTACAGTACTCTGTTAAATAAAACGGGCATATGCCCCACCCAAAACACACCCGCAACCAAACTCTGTTCAGACAGCACGCAGACTGAAATGCTAGTTTCTTCGGTTTGTCTTAGTAAAATAAGTATGAAAGGACTTTTTTTTTACGGCACACTGATAAAACTTGGCAGTGTTTTACAAGTCAAGAACTCTCAGTAGCCACAATAAAGCATGTGTGCGCGCACACTGATAAAGAAAATGTACATATTACAAATCAGGCACCCATTCAAGCAGTCAGCACTGAGATTTATTTAGTCACGGCAGCCTCTTGAAATTATTTAAATCTTCAGCACATCATCCGAACAGCGGTGAGGATGTGCTTCACCCTCTGTCTTCACGGTTATGGTGAGGACTTGTAAACATCTGGGCTCCCTCCCTGTGCTGGTTCCAAACTTTAATTCAGCAAAGCGTTTTTTTTGTCTGCAACGTCCTTGGAAAGTGGGATGGGGTGGAGTGGGGAGCAGGTTTGAAATGTCTATGTTGTGTGTGTATATATATGTGTGTGTGTGTGTGTAGTGGATTGTTGTTCTGTATAGAATTCCATCCCTTTCAAAATGCTGTTCTACCACAGTTCCAATGTCATGGAATGCTGTTCTACCCTACTGTGGTAGAACAGCATTCTATTCTCTAGAGACTGCTTGAGTCAGTTTCATTTTGAAAGTAAAAGAACTCACAAAACACTTTTTCACACAGTACTATACACTATAAAAATACAGGATGAGCAACTCTGTGCACAACCCTGCGCTCTCAGGTCAGAAGGAATCAGAATCTCTCTGTGGTAGAACACACTGGTTCTGCATAGCTGCCCATCCAGTATTCTTTATGGGCGGATATTCAAACTGCTTCAGGCAGGGGTGCAAGCCTGAGCACAGCGCAACTGGGATGTGCCAGAGGCGTGGACTGGGCCATATTCAATGGTGCTGCGCCATGGCTCAGCACCGCTGAATATGGCACCATAGTCGCTCGTCATTGCGAGTGGCACTCGCGCAGTGAAAGTGGCAAGAGAGGAGCAGGGGATGCCAGCTAAGTGCAGTTGTGCTAGGAGCAGGAACCACGATATTCAGCAGTGGGTATGCAAATGGGGCCATTTTGAATGCAAAGGTGCAAATGGGGCTATTTACATGTCATTATGTCCCCATTCCATACAGATTGCTCCGATCCCTGGCGACTTGCCTGGCGCCCACTGCCAACAGTGGCGTAACCATGCATACTTATTGTACGCCATTGCGTACAAAAAAAAATCACAGTTAAAAAAAAAATTCCGCCATTAAGACCCAACTAGGTCTGAAATCAGCTGGGGGACGTACGTCACACATACACCAATGTCCATCGCGTGCAAGTTTTTGCTGTGGATCTGGAACACCTCCCACTAGCCAAGCCAATCAGGTACTGTTGTTTTCCGCCCTTGCGCGTACGGGGATATCAGCGTACACTGAAGTCGGTAAGCCGCCATTCTGTGTCTGCACTGCAGGAGGATCCGTGTGAGGCGTTGTTTCGTAACCGGTCCGTTATTGGTGTGCTGTAGCTGCGTCTGCTGTGCTGTAGTGACTCCGACTCCAGAAACTGCGATGCATCGATCGACCACTTCCTGAGTGACTGTGACCTCGATTACTAGACTCGGCCGGTGATAAGTGTCAGTCAGTCGGTACTGAGTTGGGCATGTTGGCGTTGGCGGTAACCGGGAGGCTGGAGATGGTGGGGTTTGGGCTTGGCAGAGCAGGCGGAGGGTGAACATGAAGAGGATGTGTAGCCAAGGACCCTTTCTTCAGAGCCGTAACGTCACCCTATCAAGTCCTGAATTGCTCAAGTGTCCTCCTCATCCAATAAGGTACCAGTGGGCACTGCAGCTCAGGCCCTGGAAACTGCATCGTCTGGCTCCATTTCATGGCGTCTTTAGAGTCTTCAAATATATAGATCTTCCCTTCATCGTTATACATAGTCGGGCTTGGAAAATAATGCCATGCTGCTTCAAGAAAAATAAAATGGTTGCTAATGGGTCTCAGTCTCAGTTCCAAATGGCCTAATTCTCTTATATTCACACTAAAAAAACTTAAACTATTAATATCCCACAATATAAATCCTTAATGAAGAAAAGATTATATCTAGAAGCACAAAAACAAGATAGTGCAGTAATTAGAGCACTGAAATGTGCACCATGGTACAGAATTAACAAAACTGACCACAATATGGAGAACTATTTCGCGTTATGTTTGACTCCTATACAGAGGAAAAATCTTACCTGGACAAAATTTGATGTAGTAACCTCCAAATATTCCCATTTTAAGAAAAAAAAATAATTAATGAATTAATTAATTTAAAAATGAAAACAGACAAAAAGATTTAAAATGTTTTGTAATCCAGATATAGTGGGCACTATTTTGCATTTGATCACGTATTGTCCAATTTACACTGATTTACAATCAAAATATTTGTTGAATATGTTAACATGCTACAATAATATTATGACATCACGTTCATTCAGGGTGCACACGATCAATGCCAATGGCATGTGTTGTTGCCATGAGGATCACTGGGTGCATTCCACCAGGAGATCTTCATTTATGACATTACGTAGGGTCTTCAAGGGAAGCATGTCTGTTGTCAGACTCATCTTTGCCAGTAAATATACACACTCAAGGTAACCCAGAATGGGGCTACCAACAATGTACATATTTTGCTTGGATAGCCCTTTGACGATAGGCTGGGGATGTCCATCTGTATTCCCTTCTGACTACGAAGACAAAGTGGGCACATGATAACCACATATATGGACATCTGTGGTATAAACAAGCTGTAACATCATTTACAAAAATAAGGCGGCTATACACGAAGTTGGGGGTGGAGTTTGAGGAGCATGATGACATATCTTTTCTCCCAGATAGTGGTGCATTATTGGAACTGAATCCGAAGGATATATGTGTGTGTGTGTCTGTCAGTGTCCATCTGTCTGTGTCCATCTGCCAGTGTGTGTGTTTTGTGTGAGTCTGTCTGTCTGTCTGTCTAATGAGTGACTTGTGTCATGTTTAATGGAGTGGGTGTGCACCAGCATGTGGTCATGGCAGTCGGAAGTGGGGGGTGCCCATGACAGTAAGAGCATAACATCCACAGCCATCTAAGTGATGTACTATGCCCTATGTGGTCTTCATGGTTCCCATCCCAAAGATGACTGTGTCCCCATCCACACAGGTATGCACTGACTCTGTGGAGGCGGGTGGAGAAAAGCGATATATGGAGATCCTGCCATTGATGTCAAAGCCCTGTCTTGCCATGATGGCCTGCTGTTTTACTGTTGTTTGTGTGTGTGTGTGTGTGTGTGTGTCACTGTCAATCTGTGTCTAGTTGCCTGTGATTTATTGCCTTGTTGTCGTATGCCCTTTGGGTGGTGTTGGGGTGACCGCATTATCAATGGCAAAGGCATGCTCCATCCCAAAGTACTTTGTTCATGAATTCCAAGGCTAAGGGCTAGATGGACAATAGTGGGCTCATGATGGCTGAAGGTGGGGTGTTGGAGGCACATCCCAACCCAGTCCGTCATGCAACTCTTGTGCTATCCTGGAGGGAGTGTCCCAAAGGGCACCCTAGTTGAGACTGAAAAGACGGTGCAGGGTGAAATCCCCATGTGGAGAAGCAGAAGACACTTCAGTAAGGAGGAGACTCCATAATCAAGGGAGTGAGAATGGGGCAGGGGCAAGCAATTTGGGGTGATCCGTTGCCTGCGTAGTGCTTCAGCATGTATTGAGGGACAGATTATCCAGAGGATCAGGGGTCAATAGGATGGGAGTGGAGCTAGACACCATCGTCTGCTTGGGGACGAATGATGTGGCCAGAGGTACTTCAGGCAGACTTGCATTGGGAGTGATGGGCAAATGGTATGGGAAGGACACAGAGCAAAAAAAAGGATAGTGCAGATAAGACCCATTGGAAGGCAATGTGTGATAATCCCTGAAGCCTTGGGAACAATATGGCAGACCTAGAAGACACAATGCTGGAGGCTGATCTAGACATAGTAGCCACCACAGAAACCTGGTGCTATGAAACCCAGGACTGGGATCTGGCTATCCCAGATTATTCACTGTTCAGGAGTGGGGGGTGGTAGGAAAGGAAGTGGGGTGTCACTCTATGTCATAGTCAGTAACAAGGCAGTGGAAGGACAAAGCAAATGGGAGGACAGAAATTATTTGGACTATACTACAGAGACAGATGGGGATGTTTTACACAGCAGGGTGATATACAGCAGTGGGTAGGGTGGCTAGCAGAGTGCCACAGGGCACTGTACTAGGACCAGTGTCTTCAACATCTTCATCAGTGACATTGCTGAAGGACTGGCAGGGAAGGTGTCTATTTGTAGATGACACAAAATTCACCAATACAGTGGACAGCACTGAGGGTAGAACAGATGAAAGGGTTCTGGTTAAAATTATGCACCTTGTACATAGAAACCCAGTAGCTGTATACAACATCGGTGGGGGAGGTAATCTAACAGTATGGAAAGAGGAGAGGGACCCAGAGGTAGTAATTTCAGACAAGCTGAAGGTGGCATCATAGTGTGACAGTGCAGTGGGTAAAGCCAGCAGAATGCTAGGGTGTGTGTGTGTGTGTGTGTGTGTGTGTGTGTGTGTGTGTGTGTGTGTGTCGCTGTCTGTCTGTGTCTGTTGCATGTGATGCATTACCTGGCAGTTGGATACACTTTGGGTGGGTTGGGAGTGGGCGCATTATCAGTGGCAAAGGCATATGTAGTTGCTCCATCAAAAACATGGTAAGGAATGTAAGCTAAAGTGCACTTGGTAGGTTTCTTTCTTGGTAGAACAAATAAACTTATTCATTCATACTTTGTAGTACTTTAGTAGCTAATCTTTTCCTTTCTTCAGATGGACAGGCATGTTATGCTCTTTAAGAGCTGCAATTATTAGGGCTGTGCGAATACCTTTTCTGAACATTCGGCGAATATTTGGTATCCGGCAGCCAAATATTCAGGTATTGGTATATTGGCTAGCTCATTTAAAATAAAATAAAAACTCACCTCCCCTCCCTACTCAAAAACCTGTAGAATTACATAACCCCTGTCCCCAAACTTCTCTCAGCAGCCAAATGCCACCCTTCTCCCTAAGCACCAACAATTACATTTATTTTATTAGTTTAAATAGTGTAAAATAAAATTTCCAGATGAACGACTATCTCAACCCACCCACCTCAGTGACCAGCTACTGCCTTTCTTAGCCCTCGTTTGTGACTAAAAATAAGTGTCAGAGTTATGCTCCCTCCCGGCAGCACCCTGACCCTGTAAGCACCAGCACCCAATTCTCTTAATACAGAGAAGGTGACCGGCACAGACCTTTCCTCCTCCATGGCTGGCTGCCATATTTCTTAGTCCTCGTTTGTGTCTGAAAACAAGTATTAGAGTTATGCTCCCCATGGCAGCACCCTAAGCCCCCAGCACAAGCACCTAATTCTCTTAATACAGGAAGGTGAGCGGCTGACCCACCCTCCTCCATGGCAGCCATCTTCTCATGAATGAAGTGCTCCATGCTTGCTTGCTCTGTATAATAAAGCAACTGACCATGTGATCAGTTGGTTTTACTATACAGAGAAACAACCTGTACGCTTTCATTCATGAAAGGCAACCAACCATTGGTAACAAGGAGCAGGTCCAAGGTGGTAAGTTAAAGGATAAGCTGCAGAGGGTGGTGGTAGATGAAGTTCACTCACATGAAAGTGAGGTTGACCAGAGGGTGCCTCAGGGATCGAGCTGGCACGGTCCTCTTTAATGTGCTTATAAGTGACACTGAAGAGGAGCTGGAAGGGATAGTCTGCCTCTTTGCAGATGACACCAAATTCTGCAATAGGGTGAACACTTGGTGGGGGAGTGGAAAGGATGAGCAGTGACCTGAGAACTTCAGGCATGGTCAAGTGTATGGCAGATTGGTTTCAATGTGAAAAGTGTGAAATAATGCCCTTGTGGCAGAAAAGCACAGAGGTGGAGTACAAAATGGGGATGGGGTGGTACTGGCAAAGATCAAGAAGGAAAGAGACCTGAGGGTGATCATGTTGGATGACCTAAAGGTGGCCAGGCAGTGCAACAAGGCAGTTGGGAGGGTGAATGGGATGCTGACATGCATAGAGGATTCATCAGCAGAAAGAATGAGGTGAGCCTGTCACAGTCTAGTGTGTCTTTCCTGGTCACAAATTACAAAGTGTGTCTTTCCTGGTTACAAATTACAAATAGATAGACTGGCTGTTCTGCCTTATTCTTACCAGTTTTCGGCAGAATAAATTATGCATTCAGCAGGGCCACAGAATGGAATTCAAAATGAAGCTGAGTGATGTCCACAAGTACTTTTCCACAGAAAGAGTGGAGAAATGGCATGGACTGCCCGAGGAGATGGGTGGAAAGGTGCAAGGGACTAATAAGGGCAAGAGAAGGTGAAAAGAGAGAAGAGCAGCTAGTCCAAGAGTGTTGGTGCAGGCAGACTGGATGGGGCCAGTGGGCCTTTACTGCTGTCATGGGCTATGTTTCTGTATTTCTATGTAACTAACTGAACTGTTTACGAGATTAAGCTGGCACTGACATAAAGCATTAAGGTACGCTGTTTAAGTTACTCTGTCCTTATTCATATGTAATGTTATGAATGACCCAGTGCACTTGTGTATTTTTTTGCTGTCTTTGTAATCTTCACAGATAACTATTGCTGTTGGAATATTGTAAAGCTGATGGCATTGAGCCACCATCCCTACTACCAGGAAAGTCTGCCATCCAGCCACCCCCACACCTGATGAACAGTAAGGTAACAGTGTTGATTTGTAGTTGAAGGGATGATTCCATGTTCATGAAGTACAAATTAGTGGCGGGATTAAATTAGTTTGATAATGTTGGATTTTTGGGATGAAATAATACTGTTATATATGGAATTTCATGGCTTTAATATAGGGAAGAATGTATGGTCTTTACTTGGTAATTCTGCTGAAACACTTCAAGAGGTTGCCATGACATTGTAAACTGAGGGAAGCTCGAGAGGTTTTCAGATGTCATGGGAACCTCTTGAAGTGTTTATTACATGGTGTTTTATAACTAAAAAGACCATACATTATATTTTACACTGTATAGGCTGCCAATATTGTGTAATCATGGATTGAATTATTTTACTGACTTGCTTTGCAATATTTGATTGTTGTGAACATTATGATTTGTTATAGCAATTTGGGCAGGCCCGACCATCAGCTTGCCTGCTTTCTTCCACCACTGATGGACCTTCAGTGGTGGTGGAAAGCAGACGGGCTGATGCCGGGGCTGCCCAATGTGTATGTTCAGCCTCAAGCTGCAACATGACAATACAAGGTTTCAGTCTCACCATTTATTCGGCGCTGTCTCTGCGTGTCCGTCAAGAACCCGGCCATCAGCTTGGCTGCTTTCTACCACTGATGGACCTTCGTGGTGGTGGAAAGCAGACGGGCTGATGCCGAGCTGCCAATGTGTATGTGTTCAGCCTCAAGCTGCAACATGACAATACAAGGTTTCAGTCTCACCATTTATTCCGCTGTCTCTGCGTGTCCGTCAAGGCCGGCCATCAGCTTGCCTGCTTTCTACCACCACTGATGGACCTTCAGTGGTGGTGGAAAGCAGGAGCTGATGCCGAAGACTGCCAATGTATGTGTTCAGCCTCAAGCTGCAACATGACAATACAAGGTTTCAGTCTCACCATTTATTCGCGCTGTCTCTGCGTGTCCGTCAAGGCCCGGCCATCAGCTTGCCTGCTTTCTACCACTGATGGACCTTCAGTGGTGGTGGAGCAGACGGCTGATGCCCGGGCTGCCAATGTGTATGTGTTCAGCCTCAAGCTGCAACATGACAATACAAGGTTTCAGTCTCACCATTTATTCGCGCTGTCTCTGCGTGTCCGTCAAGGCCCGGCCATCAGCTTGCCTGCTTTCTACCACCACTGATGGACCTTCAGTGGTGGTGGAAAGCAGACGGGCTGATGCCCGGCTGCCCAATGTGTATGTGTTCAGTCTCAAGCTGCAACATGACAATACAAGGTTTCAGTCTCACCATTTATTCATGCTGTCTCTGCGTGTCCGTCAAGGCCTGGCCATCAGCTTGCCTGCTTTCTACCACCACTGATGGACCTTCAGTGGTGGTGGAAGCAGACGGGCTGATGCCGAGGCTGCCAATGTGTATGTGTTCAGCCTCAAGCTGCAACATGACAATACAAGGTTTCAGTCTCACCATTTATTCGCGCTGTCTCTGCGTGTCCGTCAAAGGCCGAGCCATCAGCTTCCTCTTTCTACCACCACTGATGGACCTTCAGTGGTGGTGGAAAGCAGACGGGCTGATGCCTGGGCTGCCCAATGTGTATGTGTTCAGCCTCAAGCTGCAACATGACAATACAAGGTTTCAGTCTCACCATTTATTCGCGCTGTCTCTGTTCCTGTAAAGCTCTGGTCTCAGTCATGTTACCAAGGAAACCTTGATAGAAGAATATCCTGTGTATGACTACTCACACAGTCCTGTAAAGCATATGGCACAAAAAAAATTCTGCTCCCCTCCCCAAAAGTGAGTAGATCATAACATGTAACAATACACTTTTCCAGCAGAATAGCTTGGCAACTAATTTGATTTCAAAAGGAATGGGGTCTTTGGTATTCACCTCTGGACCCTGTGAAGTCAGGCAACCCAGCTGTGAAGTCACCCAGCTACCATCGTTGAGGTAGACCACCCTTCAGCTGGGTTCCTACTCCCTAATCACAACTGCATCTGCCTTAAATGTCATTCCTTTATAAAGGCAGCAGCAGCCAAAATAGGATTAACATGTCCAGTTGTCTGTGCAGATAAATTGTGTGGGTAGGCGAATGAGAGCCATAAACTTCCTTCACAAAACTTTCAAACGTTAGCTTAGCTGCTCACCCATGCTCATTAGCAAGCAAAAAATGACGCACCTTCAATTTTACTCCTAAGTACAGGTTATTAGTTTTTGTAATGTAATAATAATATTATAACAATTGTACTCTATATAATGTTGCCAGTGATCTTATATAGACTAATGCAATATGAATTCAAATTAGAACAGAGCAATACTACTTGGAGCAGTGTCACAGAGGCAGTGAAACTAAGTGAATAGAGATGGAGTGTGAAGGACAAGTGCAGGAAGTCACCAGTAGGCAGACAGGTAATGCATCTTGTAAGGTAATATGGACAATTGAAAGGGTTGTAGAGAAAGTATTAAAATTTTACCCTGTAACTTGGTGTTGCCACTTTATTAGTCAGTGGCCCATTATGCAATGTAACACACCATGGGAGGAGGAGGAGGAGTAATGTAGCAAAAATAAAAATTAAAACCATTTTTAAATCAAATGGATCTTGTACTGCATAGTGCCAGTGCACATATTGTGCACAACACAGCATTTCAGCTGGTCTTCATTTTGTATTAGAATAATTATATTGTCCCATCCTATACCAGCTTCAATAAGTTACAACTTGCAGTTCCATGCATCAGCACTATGTAGTATCCATATCCAGTAATGTAGATATTGCCATCCTATTTTATGATAAATAACTGAGCGAAAAGATTGCATATTTAGTGGGCAGTTTTAAGTTGCATAGTCTAAAAGATTTAAATGTGTATTACCTCTAGGTAGAGGAAGTACAGGAGCAACTTTAGAGAAGTTTGGCTTCAAGATAAAGGAGAAGGCAGGCAAAACGAGCACAGATGCTACTTCCACTAGTGAGATTCAGCAGGAAAATGTTCATTCTCAAGTTCATGCGTTTCCAGTATTGCATACCATGTCCACTCATAATGCTCCAACAGCTGCAGATAGCTTACTTTCTACACCAATACTTTCTTCTAACTCTGTTAATGTAATGGTTACACAACCAGAACCACTTCAGCTTGTAGTTGTAACACCACCTCCACCCGTTTCTCCAGTGCCACATGTCTTGCATGAATCTGTTCCTGCTATTGATGCAGAAGGCTGTGACATTGGTCGGCTTGATCGAAGCTTGCTTAGTGACAGTGACAAACTTGATGCTAACACGGCACTGGATGCCACCCAAAACTACATTTTCCTGTCCGCCATAGCATTGGTGAAAAGACTAGAAACCGAAGAATGACTTTCAGCCTTCTGAAGGAATCCTTCATTCGTTACTCCAGATTTCAGGATGGTCTGTACTGTGCCATGTTTCGTTTTTGTCATAGTAAAGACACTATACTTGTTCAAAAGCCATTAACAGACTGGTCTAATGCAGCAAAAGTAATAGATCGACATAAAAAACCAAAGAACATCAGGACTCTCTATGTCAGACTGATGGCTTCATTACAGTAGCACAACGTGGAAAACCTAACATATGCCAACAACTGTCCAGAGCTTACCATGAAACTCTAACTCGAAATAGACACATATTGTCTCAGATAATAAAACAATAATACTATCGGTCGTCAGAACATTCCTTTACGTGGTCATGTCCCAGAAAAAGTAATTTCATGGCAATCTTGCATCACGTTGCTGAAAGTGGAAATGATCCTATTTTACTCCGCATCTACTTGACCCACAGCATAAAAATGCACATACCTATCACCAGCAATTCAGAATGAGTTAATGCATCTTATCGGACTGCAAATTCAAAGGAAAATAATTGCAGCTGCACAGAAGAGTGGGCCCTGGGCATTCATGGCAGATGAGACTACTGACTGCAGTAAGAAAGAGCAAGCCACACTCTGCATTCGCTTCATTGACACGAACGGACAATGGAGTTACTATCCATGAGGACTTCATTGAATTCATAGAAGTGCATTCCACTACTGGTAAGGACCTTGCCAAAATATTTTTAGCAAGGATTACTGCATGGCCTCTAGATATTAATAAACTACGAGCTCAAAGTGCGATTCTGGGAGCAATATGTCTGGGCAGTATCGTGGAACTCAACAAATGATTCGAAAGTGGCTCCTTCTGCAGTTTACTGCATATGCAAAGTCACAGGATTAAATCTCGTAATTGTTCATGCTTGCACAATCCCTCTAGTTAAAAATATGTTGGGCACAACAAACAAAGCTATTGTGACAACTAGCAGTAGTGCAAAACGACACAATATTTATCTTGAAGAATTCAGAAATTTGGTGATCTACTAGACATGGAAGATGGTGAACAGAATCAAGATGGTGGTATAGCAATTCCAAGAGCAGGTGACACTAGATGGATCAGTCATGCAAATTCATTGAGGAAATTCAGGGATAGATTCATAACAGTTGTATCAACATAGAGAAGATCTCTGAATTTGATGGGGATGCAGACAGAATTCTGTATTCATTAATGAAATTTGAGTACATTATTACCCTTGTAGTTGTAGGTGATATTCTTCAGTATTGGTTCCACTTCATCTGTTTGTTCAGAAATCTTCCTGTGATCTACTTCAAATGGCAGAAGAGGCAGAAACCCTCATTCGTGTACTCTCAGATTGCAGAACAGACGATTATTACGAAAAATTGTTCACAGAATCGAGTAACCTTGGTGCTAAAGTCTTCATAGAACCTTCCTTGCCCCGTGTGTGTGGACGACAGATCCATCGCAGCAATGCACCATCAAACACTCCTCTAGAACACTACAGGCGTAACCTGTTTTACCCATTTATTGATCACGTATTACAAGAACTGAAGGAACGACTTCTTGATGGCAAAGAAAGATACAGTGCACAGATGCTAATACCAAGCAAACTTCACAATGAAATGAACATTCATGACATTTTAAAGGGATTCGAACAAGACGTCTCATTGGCAGCTGATGAGATAAATAATGAATTTACTAGATGGAAGGCTAAGTGGTCAGATTCAAAACATTCCAATAACTGCCATCGACACTAATTGACACCCTAGATCATACTGACCCAGAATTGTACCCAAACATCAGTCAAGTACTGACTACCCTGGCAGTTATGCCTGTGAGTGTTGCTACACCAAACGGAGTTTTAGTTGTCTCAAACGGGTTAAAAACTACTTGCTCAACTATGAAACAGAACAGGCTCACAAGTTATGCACTCATGAACTTGCACCTAACATTTCTATTGATGTTGATGAAGTAATCAGAGAATTTCATCTTCGTGGGGAAGGCGAATGTCTGTCTTGCTTGATCCATCATGCAGTGGCAGTAGCAACACCTCAGAATGTAGCCTGGGTGGAATTGCATTATGCTGAACCATTGTTTTCACATTTTGCTATGTTTTTCACACAAACTTACAAAAGGTAGTTTATAGAGCAGCATGATTACATTGATGCTAGTTATACAAAAAGCTTTACTTTGGACCTGTAATAGCAGCAAATATCATGCCCCACCATTAGCGTTTGCATTGACTTAACACCTCTATAGTGTGTAAAACTAATTCCCAGCATTGAAGTCCGACTGTGCACTTCCAATGCAATACATTCATGATGACTTGATGTGCATCATTTTTCTTCAATACATGATGCCCAATATTATGGGTAAATAGCATCGTAAACATTTGGCATATAATCGGGTTAACCAATTGAACAGACTTTGGCTGAAATTGTGTAATCCATTGATTCTTGCCTACTATCTCCCTTGATCACAACAACTGGAAAAAAATACTTGAAACCAGGCATAGTTTGAGGACCTCAAATGTGAAGTTGTAGTAAATTTCACAACTACTTTTAAACCTTGCAGTTTCATTTTTCAATACATGTTTGTAATGGCTATTACATTCAGTGACCAACCTACAGTGCCTTCAGAAAGTATTCACCCCTTGGATTTTGTCACATTTTGTTACTACCAGAATTTTTAATGCATTGAAATGACTCCTCCCTCCCTTGATTCACACTGCATACTCAACAATTTAAAGGGCAACACTATTTATATTGTGCAACAAAATTTATGAAACTTTAAAAACTGAAATCTTGTTTTCTTAAGTATTCACCCCTGAGTCAATACTTTGTAGAAGTTCCTGTGGCAGCAATTACAGCTTTCAGTCTTCTTGGGTGTGTCTATCAGCTTTGCATATCTGTATTCTGGGATTTTTGCCCATTCTTCCTTGCAGATTTGCTCAAGCTCTGCCAAGTTGGATTGGGGGAGCGTCTGAAGTGCAATCATTAAGTATTTCCACAGATTCTCAATGGGACTGAAGTCTGGCTTTGGCTGGGCCACTCAAGGACATTCACCTTCTTTTGTCTGAAGCCACTCCAGTGTTGCTTTGGCTGTATGCTTGGGGTCGTTGTCCTGTTGGAACATAAATCTTACCCCAGTCCAAGGTCTGTTGCAGACTGATGCAGGTTCTCCTCAAGGATGTGCCTGTATTTGACTCCATTCATTGTTCCTCTATCCTGACAAGTGCCCCAGTACCTGCTGCTGAAAAGCATCCCCATAACATGATGCTGCCACCACCATGCTTCATGATAGAGATGGTGTTACATAGGTGATGAGCTGTGTTCGGTCTGTGCCAGGCATAGCGCTTTGCATTCAGGCCAAAGAGTTCAATTTTTGTTTCATCAGACCAGAGAATCCTTTGCCACATGGTCTGTCTGCCATGTGCCTTCTTGCAAACTCCAGGCAAGCTATTTCTGGCCTTTTCTCAGGAGTGACTTCCGTCTAGCCACTGTCCCATAGAGGCTACATCTGTGAAGTGCTGCAGAGATTGTTGTCCTCTGGACAAGTTCTCCCATTTTAGCGATGGAACTCTGTAGTTCTGTCAGGGTGATCAGTGGGTTCTTGGTCACTTCCCTGACCAAGGTCCTTCTTGCCCGATGGCTCAGTTTGGGATGATAGCCTGCTCTAGGAAGAGTCTGGGTGGTTCCGTAATCTTTCAATTTCCTAATGATGGACTTGACTGTGCTCCTGGGAACTTTCAACATCCTACAAATGTTTTATACCCTCCCCAGATTTATGCCTCCTCACAATTCTATCAGGAGTTCTATGGACAACTCTTTGGTCTTCATGTCAGTTTCTGCTCTGACATGCACTGTCAACAGTGGGACCTTGTATAGATGGGTGTATAGCATCTGAAATCATGTCAACCATTTGAACTGACCACAGGTGGACTCAAAGTTTTAGTGATCTCACAAGGAAGTTGGATGCACCTGAGCTCAATTTGGAGTGTCATAGCAAAGGGTGAATACTTATCAAATCAAAACATTTCAGGTTTTTATTTTAGATTACATGTACAAAAAATTCCAGAAGTTTCATTCCACTTTGACAGAGTAATTTATGTAGATACGTGACAAATAAATCCCATATAAATGTATTTTAATTTGAGTTTGCAACATCACAAAATTTTACAAAATCCAATGGGGGTGAATACTTTCTGAAGGCACTGTACAAACAGTGAACCAGTATGCAAATGAGAACCTGTGTGTATCTATACATATCATTATACTGGACCTAAAGGGACTATTTTATTCATTCATAGTTTCTTTTGATGTACACAATGGCATAACTTACAGATGAAAGATGTAGACATCGGTGAATTGGTCACACAGTGAGATACTATGAAAGTTTTACAACATACAACCTGCGGTCTATTCAGTTCCTCACTACTACTATACAGTAGCAGTCTGGTGTGTTACCACCTCAAAAGCTTTAGATTTCAGTTTCACATTTAACCATTTATTAATACCACAAGTAAGTTCACAGGAGACCATGACATCACGATTTCTGCTCGTGTTTCATGTTAAATCATGGTCTTCATACTACAAGTAACTTCAAATCGAAAGTGGTCATAAAACCAGTGTCCTGTCTCTCTTTTGGGGGTCATGTACACCATTCAGATTTGCCTGATACTTCACAAAAATTTGACCATTTTAGTATAGGAATCAATAGATACTAAAACTATTATATTGCATGTGATCATTTGTGGTAACATGTGAATGCAATTCATTGTGGTCACTAGTAACTATCACTAAAATGTAATGTAATTTCATTCTGAGCAGTCATCCTTACAAAAATGTAACAATTTGATAGTGCTGCTACTACAAGTAACTTCAAAACTAACGTTCTATCAGAACCAGTGTCCTGTGTGTGTTTTTTTTTATTATTTATCTATTTATTTATTTTGGGGGCAGCTACATCATTCAAATTGGTCAGATACTTAAACATGCCATTTCATTCTGGGGCAGTTATTACTAAAAATATAACATGCATGACTGGTCAGTGTATTATGTGCAGCAGTAATCCTTACCAAAAATATATGCTGGATCCTTGTCAGACTCCTAAATGGACATAAACTGGATATGCTGTGGACAAAACTGGATATGCTGTGGACAAAACTGGATATGCTGTGGACAAAAAAGTCTCATCCTGTCACATACATTCCTCCAGTGCATCATGATATCTACATTTTCCTATTTCACCACTGTGTAGTGGATATTGGTCCAATGACACACTAAGGCATCCATTGACCTCATTGGAGAATAGCATTGGTTATTCAGGATTCTGGAGCAGTTGAAACTTTATGTGAATAATTCAAGTAATTACCAATTTTCTGACACAACTGGACTCGTCTACGCTACCACCATGCTGGGGGTTATCACTGACACTGTCTGGTCATCAGCATCAGTGGCTGCAGAAATACAACCTCCTGGCAAAGTGGACTCCAACTGATCCCACAGATTCATCACTTCTCATTATTTGATCACATTGACTTACTGTTAATCCTCACATCTCATGCATGAGGTGTACCGACATGGAACTGGACAAAAGTACATTTCAGTCTTTGCACTTTGAAAATACATAGACAAAAATTTGATGTCAAAGTCATAATGGCTACTGCCCTTCTTGCAAATCCTTTTCCATGACCCTCAAGCTGGTGGTAGCACATAATAAAAGGGTAAGAAAACATTAGATTTGTTTCACTATTTACTCCATAGCAAATTCTTAATAGTAGATATGCTGTAGTAATGCATGCATATACTGTTAGGGACTAGGATACTACATAGTGATTTCCCTAGTATAATTCATTCCCAATGCTGAAACTGTACAATGGAGAATAAACATCACCATTTATACATAAATGCTATGTTTTCTGATTTTCTGTATACAGTACATGTGGAATTTGCAGTAGAGTACTGCAAATTCCACAGATAGTAATGCTAATGTATAGAAAATCAGAGTATCTTTATATATGTAACTGCTGTATATTCTCCATTGTACAGTTTATCATATATATAGTAATGACTAACAGATACAGAAAATTATAAAACATTTAACATTTTGAGAACACAAGCACAACTAAGTGCTTTCTGATTCTGAACATAAATGAAGACGAGTGTAATGTATACAGAACAATAGCAAAGTTCAGTTTATAGCACATACAGTACACTGAAGCCCACCAGGAACAGCAGTGTGGTAAGGTTTACTGCATGACACAAGGGAATGGAAGTAACTCGCATTGACATTGCATTGTATTCTGCAGCGCTGCACTGAATTCTTCTGGGCTTCACTGACAATATGCCTGCATTGCTGTATACTCCCACAACTGGGCCCCAAAATGCACCAGGAAACATCAAAATGCTAACATTTTCTTGGGGTCTAGGTGCCCCCCGCTGATCGGCTGGACTCTTAAGTTGTGCGTACACTTTTTAAAAGGCTGGCTACCCACTGCCGGTGCTAAGCTGCAGCCGCCGAATTGACGCCCCTGCCCCTTGGCAGCAACGCCCCTCAACGCCTGATCTTGGGCTTTGCAAATATATTCACCCCTGGTGGTCCGGTGGACCTGCCCCTTAGCCCGATCGCAGGCTTTGTAAAGTTAAATTATCCCTGGTGATCCAGTGGACCTGCTCCCCAGCCCGATCGCGGGCTTTGTAATGATCTTTTATCCCTGGTAGTCAGTGGACCCGCTCCCAAGCCGATTGCGGGCTTTGTAAATTAAAATCCCTGGTGGTCCAGCGGTACACCTCCCCACCCTCCCACTCAGTCCTGCCAACCCCTCCCCCCATCAGCGATGGGCGGCAGCTCCCACCGCAAGCTGCCCGCTGACTGATAGCGTACCGGTATGGCTGTACTATACTACACAGTCCCGATATGTGAATGGAAGTCATTCACTATCGGGACTATGTACAACTCTAGATCTGCATGCCCATTGACCCACACTGTGGACCAATGGGCGTACAGCCAGCTATGCCGCTGTCAGTTGGCGGCGGTTGTGGGTGGAAGCTGCCACCTGCCTGACCGGGGGAGCAGGCTGGCGGGACTGAGTGGGCGGTGAGGGGTGACCACTGGACCACCAGGATTTAATTTACAAAGCCCACGATCGGTTTGGAGCCGGGTCCACTGGACCACCAAGGATAAAAAGATTAATACAAAGCCCTCAATCGGGCTGGGGTGCAGGTCCACTGTACAACCAGGGATAAAATTATTACAAAGCCCGCAATCGGGCTGGGGAAGGTCCACTGACCACCAGGGAGTTTCTTCTACTGGAGCCTGCGGGTGGGGGCGCCAGCGCGACGACGGACCGTGGCTCTGGAGGTCTGGTGGCCACCCACAGTTGGCGGGTGCTGTGTTAGCCCTGCAATATGGCAGCTCACGTGTGGGTGGCCAGGCCACTCCTTTTTGGGGCATCTCTTTGCCCCCTGTACAGCAGCAAGGCGGGTGTGTGCATACATATCGTCGCACATCCTGGGCTGAATATCAGGATGTGCTGAATATGCATGGGCATGTCCCTGCACTTGCGCACTGCACTGGTGCACCCGGTCATCGAGATTTGTACAGTGCAACATCCCTTTTGAATATCGCATTGGGGCACATCAGTGGGTTGCGATGGCGCAACACTGTTGTGCCATGCACAACCCTTTGAATATCCTGACCTCTGTGTAGAATGGGTGAGAAAGAAGAAACATCACCACTAGAAATCAAGAAGTTGTTATTGCTCTGTACAGACAGTTGGTGAGACCCCATCTGAGTACTGCATGCAGTTCTGGAGACCTCATCTCTGCAAGGACATAGACAGGATGAGGCAGTCCAAGGAGGAACCAAAATGGTGCAGGGTTTGCAGCAGAAGCCATATGAAGAGACTAAAGAGCTTAATATGTATGCCCTTGAGGAAAGGAGGGAGGGTGGGGACATGATAGAAACATTCAAGTACCACAAGGAATCAGTAAAGTCAAGAGGTTAGCATATTTCAGAAAAAGAAATGCACAAGAACAAGGGGTACAATTTGAAGATAGATGGGACAGCTCAGGGCAACATGAGGAAGGTATTTTTCATGGGGAGGTGGTGGATGTGTGGAACAGCCTTCCTGAGGAGGTTGTGGGGTCAAAAACAGTGGAAATTCAGGAATGCATGGGACTGACATGAGGCAATTCTTGTGGGGATAGGAGGGGGTAAGGAGGAAATAGGCTGCTGGTTGACTAGGATATGCAGCTTATCCAATAGGTGAAAAATGGGCAGACTAGGTGGGCCAAGCGGTCCCAATCTGCTGTCAAAGTCTATGTTTCTATGTAAAATCAGTGAAATTCATTGTCCTGATTGGCTGAAACGTGCATTATTCCATGACGACCACACTCCCAGTCGCCCACCCACCTGAACTACTTTCCAGCCCATAAAACCTTCTCACCAGCAGTGAGGTCACTCCACACTTGGCACAGATAGGCAGCCACACACACACACACACACACACACACACACACACACACGTGGCACCTCAGCCTGCTTCTTACAGGCTTAAGTAAATAAATATACCAGTCCCACATTGTACACAGTGATGTGCCTGATACTGGCATACTGTTTAAATAAAACTTCATGCAAAAATCTTATCTACTTCATCCTGCCATTTTCACATAATCTTAGCATTACTTTTATTATTGTAATGTAGCATGACCGAGCAGTCTCAACCTTGCTAAATAATATGCTGCCAGAGGTTTAAGATTTATTTATTTAGATTTTGTTGACCAGGTAAGTACACTAGACAAAACATATGCTATTTTCAGGTATGACCCGTGAGAGTACAGGAATTACGATTTCATAGAGAGTACAACATGGCACAAGCAGAGTAGGTACATTGAGGTCAGGAGAAGCATGACAGACACAGTAAGATAATCTCAGATTACACAGTGGCAAAGTCAAATATAGAATAAATACAGAGACAGTAAGACAACGTTCTAAGCATTATATACAGATATCAACAGTACAGGACCCTCAGCAGTATCAAAGTCAGGACAAATGCAGGCACCAGCAAGTGGAGAAATTAACACATTTTACACAAGGCCACACCAGGCGGGCAGGCTACCACAGCAGGACCTGAGCCAAAGTAGAGGAGATTATATAAAGAGTGCAATGCAGGGGACCAGGGTACTCAGGAGGTTTACTGACAGTCACATGCCAAAGATAGCTTTAGGTATTTCCACAGAGAGGTTTTTAGGCATGGGAGGAGAGGCCGGACCTTGCACAGGAAAGGAATTCCATAATCTAGGGGCACAAGAAGCCAAGTCCCTGTCTCCCATTTGAGTACTCATAGCAGGAACCTTAAGGACAGCAGGGCCCAGAGACCTGAGGGAGTAGGCAGAGGACGAGCAGGTACAAGGAGCTCTGCCAATCCATGAGGGAGGGGTGCCAGTGCTCAAAACCTTACCCTTAGAAGCAGCCCAGAACAACATTTAGGTAGTTAAGTAGGTAGTTGGGTAGATAAACCTGTCTGTCTTTAAAAAGTAAGAAAACTTTGTTTTTTTCCATTTATTTTACTTGTATTTTTGTGAAAGAAGGCACTGTTTGTAGGGAGAGGAGAGCAAGCTCTGAGCACTTTCAGTTTCATTGCCTAGAGGTAACATGACCAAGCGGAGTCAAAAACAGTAAGTGACACCTGTGGTAAGAAAGTATGCCTCTTTGCAGATGACACAAGATCTGCAACAGGGTTGATGCACAAGGTAGGTGTGCAAAGGATGAGAAGGGACTTGGCAAGGTTGGCAGAATGGTCAAAGTATGGCAGCTTAGATCCAGTGCAAGGAAGTGCAAAGTAGTGAACCTGAGAAACAAAAACCCAGGGGAAGAGTACACAGTGGGGTGGAGGAGGTACTAACAACAACAAAAATGGAAAGGGACCTGTGGGTAGTCATATCAGATGACCTAAAGGTAAGCAAGCCATGTGAGAAAACAGTAAAGAGGGGTGAGGGGTTACTGGGATATATAGGAAGGGGCATCACCAGTAGAAAACAGGAGGTTGTCATCCCTCTGTACAGACAGTTGGTGAGACCTCCTGTGGGTACTGTGTGCAGTTCTGGAGATCCCATCTCTCCAAAGACATAGACAGGATGGAGACAGACCAGAAGAGGGCAACTAAAACAGTGCAGGGTCTGTACCAGAAGCCATACAAAGACAGACTAAAGGAGCTTAATATATACCCTGAAGGAAAGGAGGAGAGAGGAGACATGACAGAAACTTTCAAGTACCTCAGGGGAATCAACAAAGTCAGGAGAGTAGCATCTTTCAGAAAAGAGATGTGCAAGAACAAGGGCACAATTTGAAGATAGAGGGGCAGTGGCGGAGCCAGAGGGGAGCTGGGGGGCAGTCGCCCTACAGCTGCCCAGTGTGAAGTAGTGGCATCCTGCCACCACCTTTATTCACTGTTTCGTGCCCATTGTGGAGCCTGTCATTGACTGAATGGCCCTCCCTGGCTCCCAAATGATCCCAAACCTGGCTCCACTACTGAGAGGGGGACTGCTCAAGGAAATGTGAGAAATGTTATTTCACAGAGAGGGTGGTGGATGCATGGAACAGCCTTCCTGAAGAGGTCGTGGGTCAAAAACAGGGAGAATTCAAGAATGCATGGGACAGACATAAGGCAATTCTGGTGGGGGTAGGAAGAAGTAGGCTGTTGGTTAACTAGGATTTTCAGCTTATCCAATAGGTAGGGAACTGGGCAGACTGGTGGGCCAAGTTGTCCTTATCTGCTGTCAAAGTTCATGTTTCTTTGAGAACTTGATAGTACACCCTCTCTGTTTAGAAACTAAGAAAAGCATGTCCCTCCTGCTATCTCTGCTTAGTTTTCAGTCATAGAAGCCGCAGACTGTATCGAGAGGAGAGCAGGACAGACCAAGCGAGTCGGCAACTTTAGAAAGGTAGACGCAAGCCAGAGTGAGTGTTGCTATAGAAACAGCCATTCTGGTTTGCATCTACCTTCTAAAGCTGCTGACTCACTTGGTCTGTCCTCGCCTCCTCTTGATACAGTCTATGGCTTCTGTTACTGGAAAACTAAGCAGCCTTAACAGGAGGGACAGACTTTTCTAAATTACTGAACTAAGAGGTGCATATGTTCAAGTTCTCACAGTTTGTCACTTACTGCTTTTGACTCTATTCAGTCACGTTACCTTTTGGCAATGAAAGTGAAAATGCTTAGTGCTAGCTCTCCTCTCCTACAGATGGTGCCTTCTTTCACAAAAATACTAGCGAAATAAATGGAAAAAACTAAGTTTTCTTACTTTTGAAAACAGACAGGCTTATCTTAAACCTCTGGCAGCATGTTATTTAGCAGGATTAAGACTGCTTGGTCACGCTAGATTACAATAATAAAAGTGACAGTGCTTCTATGGTAAGAATGTCTAAAAATGGCAGGATCAACAAGATAAGATTTAAAAATAACATTTTATTTAAAAATATGTCAGGATTACCTGCAAGTTAAACAATTTCAGTGTTTACCAATGAATCCCCATACATTATATTTTATAGTGTATGGGGCAAAACTTATCAAATGAGCACCTGTTTGACTGAAAAGAGCCCTTATTTTGCCATTTCCCCAATGCAGTCACTCTCTGTAAGGGCCAGCTCTCACCACCACAGCCATTCGTTCTGAGCCGCTACTTAAAATGAGCGCATGTGCAGATCAGCTCAGGTGATAATCCATTGCTATGACATACTCAAGAGGGGTTAACAACCTCTGATGTCATAGCAATGGGATTATAAGAAAATAATCTTGTCACTTTTAGTAGTAAGAAGGGCTCACTATACATTATTTATATATAATGTTAAAATGGCAGTACTCCATCAGACTGTAATATTGCCAGAGTAGCTCATGGTTGAATCACTGTTCTCTTACCGAAGAATGTGCATCAAACCAATTTTATACCACAACATGCGACTCTCTGGAGCGTATTTGCACACACAAGAGGGTCTCACGGCAGCTCTGAGGATTCTGAGGAAGATACACATACAGTTTTCCATGCCAGCAGTCCAACTGTTACCTCTCTTGAGTATGTCATAGCAATGGGATTATCACCTGAGCTGATCTGCACATCGCTCATTTTAAGTAGCGGCTCAGAGCAGATGGCTGCGGTGGTGAGCTATCCACCACTCCTCCGCCTGCTTACTCTCTAAGATCAAGTGACTCTTGCTCTATGACTGTCCCTCGCAGTACTACATCAGTAGGGCAGGCGGTGTTCTTGTACCATTTCCCAAAACTTTGGAACTCACTGCCCGATCAAATAATTATGTGTATGGATTCTTGTAATTCCATTTTTTGTGTATGCATTCTTGAATCCTTGTAATTATATGATTATTCCTCAAGCCTCTCCCCAGGATGCACTGGGAGATGAGCAACTTGATTGTTCAGTGTGCCTTTCCTGGTGAAGCGTTTCAATAACAAATAAAATAAATGAACTATGGATTGTGACATTATCTATAGTGCAGCCTCCAAGACCCTGATAGCCAGACTGGACTTCCTTTTTCATGCCTTCTGCTGCTTTGCCCTCAACTATCACCTTTGCACACATCCGCAACCTCTAGTCTTCCCTTCCTGGCTTTCGTTTGAGGGTCATCATCACTTGCACTTTGCCCTAGACCTGCTTTAGTGATGTATAGGTACTGTTCTAACACCTTCCCAGACACCTCCCTCTCCTTTCATGTTGGTGCCACCATCTGTCTTATCTCCTTATGCACTCTAACTACCACTCCTCCTTATTCCCAGAGGTTGCCATTCACTTGGACAGGTGTTTTTTTTTGATGATGACTTCCTTCCTCTGAATTCCCATCCTCTTTTCCTTCATATTCCGTTGGTCACTCAAAACTCACGTCTGGAAACTGCTCCATACTTCCATTGTCTGCTTCCTTACTGTTCCACTGACTTTGCCCATACACTAGCCTGACATCTTCTTGCTCTCATCCTCTTCTTGGAAACATGCTGTGTCTCCCCCTCAATTTCACCCCGGTTGTGTTTTGGCACTCACCTCAGCTGACATGCTTTTACTGTCTGATATGCAACTGTTGTTTTGCTAACGTTGCATGTTTTCCCATTGTATTTTGTTTTCACATCATTTACTATACTGTTACTGATTTATTTACTGTATAGTTTGTGTATCCTGTTTAATTTCATAGTTGTCCTTTCCCCTTCCCCAGGATGTACATGGAAACCAAATGTTCCAGGTCATTGTGCCTTTACTGGCCAACTCTTTAATTATTCATCAGATTAACTGATACATTTTACTCTCTGAGCAACACTGAGGGTACTTAGAGTTCTCATTAAAGATGACAGTTTAAGATTCTTCAGACAATGGCCTCTCTGACAAAAATGTTTGTCTGATACCCAATTTGGAATCTGTGTGCACTCACTATGTTGCCTGATTGTTTTACACGTGTCTCCCACGTACCATGCAGAGAAGCATTTACAGTGTCTGATGAGGTAGACCACAACAGTGGCCTCACATCTAAATTAACCTTTATTTTGTACTCCACCTTCGTATTCAGTCACATGTTTCAGTCAAGTTGCATGCTTCACACTTAGGTTTAATATATTTTTTCCTTGAATGCCTTCCTGTCCTGTATAATCAGAATTTACTCCATATACTATTGCTAGTGGTTGCTGGAATGGTTTGTATAGTCTGCTATCATTTTGTAAGAGAGGTTGCAGTTCTTTGGTAATTTTCCATAGTTTTCAGCCCCATGATCCAAAGAACACAAGATGGCTTCCACGTGGAGTGCAGCAATATGTCTCAAACTATGGCAATATATTTTTGTAGCCGGACTATTTATTTCTTAGCATCCCTTTTTATTTTTATTTTTGTGATCTCTATCATTTTACAATTTATTTAGCCTATTTACTGCTGCTCAGTAACACTGGTAATCCACATATGCCTGTATTCTGCATTTTTACATTAATTGTATTTTAATTCTGAATGTACTTTTCTTTTCCATGCCTTTTCCCCTGCTCACACTTGGAAACAAGCTTTGGCTCAGTGCACTTTTCCTGGTTACCAAGTTTCAATATATAACTAAATGGAATAGCTGACAGGAGATGCAGTACTCTGTGTCAGTGGGGTCCTAGTTTGGGCTCAAATTGACAATTAGGTTGACTGAAGCAATGGGAGGTTAAGAGACTTGTTTAAGATGCATAAGCGTGCAGGTGGCTATGGTGGTATTTGAACCTGGGTTTTCTGGTTTCCAAGCTTGTGCTGTAGCCACTAGACACCTGCTTCATGTTATAAATTACCTGATGTCAAGTGAGGTTTGGCCAACTTCCTATATTTTGCATATACAGTAGCTGGGCTTTTGTGCAAATTGTTGGACTGTTCCATCCTCCACTTCTGAAAAGGGGCATTTAAATGATGTTAAAAGTTTGTTTTAAACAAATCCTTTACCGTTTTAAGTAAGCATTACTATTTTACTCAAATTGTCTGTGCTTTATAAGTTTAAAGGGATACAGTGATGGGTCTGTTATAGTATAAGAGCATCATCTCACAAAAGTTTGGGCAACCAAAACTGCTCAGTTTAATTTGTGGTTATCCCTCAAACTTGCATGAGATCATACTCTTACACCATAAGAAAGAGATCTCAGAGCCTCTATTGATTTGTACTGTACAGTCTATTAATACAGCAGTAGCTGCTAGTCTGCAGGAAATTGTGAAGTATTTTTTTTTCAATAATGGTGTGTATCTGGCACAACATCAGTACATCCATTTTATGTAAAATTGTATTCCTAATAGAGTTTTGTTGTTTTAACAAATCTCACTACTCCTTTCATGGAAAAATTAAACATCTAGTTGCACTATTGTGCTGTTTACCACCAGCAACATGGGCTGGTACTGTCCCGATACATCCACAGTATGAATCTAGTTTGCACAGTCAAAAATAACCTCAACGGTAGAGATTTTACAAATTTCTAGTGCCATAGGTCAAGCTGCATTCTTTTTCAGATTCTCCAAACTTTAGATTAACCCTCCTCCAGCTATGTGCTCCACCTCTACTCCTTTGTGTTTCAAACCCTCCTCTGTGACTTCACAAATGAACTCTTTCAAATGCTCCTTGTGCTCCTGTGCTCAATATGTCACCCCATTCACGTGCACCTTATCACTGACAACACCACTATGCAGATAGTTTCTTGACTGCTTCATCACTATAAATACATTTTTCCATTATCTTAAACATAGAAACATGAAAATTGTCAGCAGATAAGGACCCTAAGGCCATCTAGTCTGCCTGTAAACCCATCCTTGTTTGCAATGTAATCTTACACCCATTATGTTGTTGGATTGCACTACTCAAGGTTTTAACTGCTCTCTTGAGCTGCCCCTCTCGCAACTGTATCTCATTGCACTGACAGTCATTACTGTGCATTTACTGTCACTGCTTTTGCTATTGTATTACTACTACTATCTTAGTGGGGCTGACTGACAGTCATCACTGTGTGAATTGTGCGACTGCTCTGCACCTCGACTTTCTTTACCTTTACTATGTCACTGCACCAGCTGTATTGTGGCTCTTTTATCTCTTATAGTTACTACTTATTTTCTTTTCCCCAAATGCAATTATGTTTTAATTATGTATCCATCTTGTTGCTGTAGTGCTTTTTCTCTTTTAAACTTTTACTCCTGCCCCCGACACCTGCTACCAGCTCAGTATGTCTTTCCAGGTAAAACATTTAAAATATATAAATTAATAAAACACTTATTGACTAGAGTCATTAATTTAAAAAGTAGTAATTATAACTATTTGAAATATTTAGCAATAAAACTGTTTAAAATATATTTTAGGCAATTAAAAGTATACTGATGAATCAAAGCATGTCAGCAATACATAATAATTTAATGCAAAAGGGACTTGAAGTCCATCCTGTCCCCGTGAGCATCATAAGTAAGTATGCTGTGCAAACCTACTTGTTTAAATGGTTTTTCTACCCTCCCTACTACAACACTCAGGGTAACCAGTGGATTCTTTGGTAAGCAGAAATGTGTACAGATGCGTACCTGGAAGGTGTGTGTTGTACTCATGTCCACTGCTTGCACAAATAGGATGGTTCATGGTTCACCACCCCTTGGGAAAAGATGTGCTTTGAAAAGTTACATCTGTATTTACTCACCTCTGAGCTTCAAGGCATGTCCCCATTTCTTGAAGAAAGACACTGAATCAAACATCTCTAATCCAACTTGTTGATACCCTTGTGAGTGTGGAAAACTGAGAACATGCCCATTCTCAGCCTCCTTTTCTGCAGTGTAAAAAATTTAAAGGTCACCAGTATCTTCTCATACTGTAGCTGTTGTCTTCCATACCCTGGTTATGTTTGTGGTCCTACATTTCAACCTCTTAACAGTCCAGATTCTCTTTTATGTTTGCTTGCAGAAAGCAAGTATTATGGCATCATGTAGAAAAATCAAATTCTGGAGGTCTGTTAGGCTATAAGCCAGTGATGCAGCTGGAAATCCAACTGCAGTCAGTGGTGGTTAGTCTGGCCAATGATGCAGGTTTCCTGTGGGAAGCATGCTTTTTAAAGCAGTTGTGGTTTTCCAATGAGTGTTCTGGTATTTGTTATTCTGCTGACACTTTGTGCACATGACTTCCATCTCTGATGACATTTCCTTGTTTAACTCTCTCTCCTACCCCTCCACATGCTGACATTGTCTTCATTGTGCAGCAATTGCTATACTATCCCCTAGCTGAAATCAGCAGCACTGGTATGTAGTACTGGTCACTGAACCCCAAGGCTTAAACAGGTAGTACTGGCCCAACCCCGGGGCTTCTTTTGTAAATGCCCACCTGCTGACAGTTAAAACCACCCCACTCCCAGCTGAGTTCTCCTCCCTACCTGAGTCTCAAATTTCTGTTTGATTATTAAAAAGACACATCACTCATAGCTCTTCCTCCCTGATCCAAGTCCTCAAACCTCCATTTGTTACTGAACCCCCAGCTCTGCCTTCCATGAGTCCCTATTTCTTTCTTTCTTTCTTTCTTTCTTTCTTTCTTTCTTTCTTTCTTTCTTTCTTTCTTTCTATCTCTCTATTTTTTTATTGCAGAAAACTTTGTTGATGCTCCAGTTGAGTCAAAGTGACAAAAGTTGGGAAATGAGGTGTCAGAGTTTCTCAACACCAACCCTCCCAAACCAGGCAGGAGAGCAGGTGTGGGTTTTGCCTGGCTTCTCAAGCCTAAATGCTCACCATTCTCATAAAGTCTACACAACTGACCTTATTTACAGTAGTGCAAAACACATTTCGGACAGGATATGAAGAATAACAGCCATACTGTTCATGAGGTGATGTGAAAAATGGGTATGTTGCAAATTTGGAGTCAACATATTGAAAATTACCAAAGTTATGACGTTAATAGAAATATTTCAAAGAACACTCCATAGCTCGAACATTTTAAAAAAAAATTTTCACCAGATTTTCAGTGTGGCCATTTTGGACCCCACCCATGAACACTGATGGTGAAAGTTCATCATTCAGTTCTGAAACATGATTTTGTGCAGTGAGAACAAAATCACCTTCTGAGCTCGATTAATGAAATCACACTGCTAGTGTTCAGGAGGTGGAGTCAAAATGCCCATGTTGAAAATTTGGTGAAAAATTCTAAAATGGCAAGGCTATGAACATGGTTCAAAACACCATTGAAATACATTTTACAGCACTAACCTTTATTCCTCAGTTCATGTTTCAGCTTTGAATAGTGCAGATGTGTCTCTGTCCACAGACGATGACAATGTATGACCTCCAGTGGTAAGTATAGGGTAAGGTGTGTGTGTGTGTGTGTGTGTGTGTGTGTGTGTGGTGATGATGGGTGCTCAGTGGAGGTCGGGATGGGGTAGGGGACAATGGGACGATGAGGGATGGTTTCTTTCCAGGTTAAAAAATTTTAAAAGTCATTTGGTGACTGTTTTTCTCTTTACAGGAAATGAATTTTAGCTATTTATTGTACACTAACAGTGGGCTGCACAGTGTCCCACATGGCTGGGGAGGGACTTGTAAATGCTGACACAGGGATTGGGCCCCCAATGTCGGCAAGTATATTAAAACAATGGGCTGTGGGGGAAGGGCATCTGACTCTGGGGTGGGCATCCTGGTGTTGGAATATACCAAAAGAAAAATTAAGCAAATAAATACACTGCTGCCTGGAACTGGGGTGCCTGGTGTGCAGATAACAGTGTAAGGCACAGTACAATCAGGATGGCAGAGCTACAATGACAGCAACCCCATCACTGACAAACCAAGCATGACATAACAGGTGTCACTATATGATACAGCTGTCATTTGTTATTAAATGATAGCTGTGTCATATAGTGCAACCAGCTGTTAATTGCCATTGAAATACATTTTAGGGCACTAAGTTTTGTTCCTCAGTTCACATTTCAGCTTTGAAGAGTGTAGATGTGTCTTGGTCCACAGAAGATGACAGCGTTTGACTTCCAGTGGCTAGTATACAATAAGGGAAGTGTGGGTGGTGGGTACAAAGTGTGAGGGTCGGGATGGGGGAGGATGACAGGCGGTGACAATGAGGGCTGATTTTCTTTTTCAGATTTAAAAAAGATGTTGGGGACTGTTTTTTTACAGGAATAAATTAAAGAGCAGCTGATGCCTTTGGGAAATCTTTGGAAAACACAATATTTGGACACAATTTGGCTTTCATTTCATATGTCTTCTATAAGATTTATCATCTTCATTATTTATTACTGAAGAAATGCTCACAAAACAAGATCTGTATGCCTGAGAGTTCACATGCCTCTAAAGCTTATTCCCTACTTGAAAGTATAATGCCTGCTGTGACATCACAGTCTGTTGCCATAGGAATCACCATGTTGTCACTAGCAGAGTATTATGACATCGGGTTGGGAAGAGCGATAGGAAGCTGATGAACCCTCAAGGAACAACACTTCAGTTTTCACATTTGACCTCTGTAATAAATAATGGGGATAAGAAATACAGATCTAATGAGAAATATAAGCTGCTTCATATCCAAATATTATGTTTTTAAAGTTCTGCAGATAGCAGTCCACTGGACCACCAGGGATATAGGGCAGTTCTATTATTTTTACAGATGCCCTCGATCGGGCAGATGGTGGTCCACTGGACCACCAGGGATATAGGGCGAATTCTATTATTTTTACAGATGCCCGTGATCGGGCAGATAGCGATCCACTGGACCACCAGGGATGTGGGACGGAACTCTTAATTTTTTTACAAATGCCCGTGATCTGGCATGGGGAGCCGCCAGGTGCAGCGAACTCAGGTGGCCACCCACAGGTGGCAGCTGCCGTGTTGCACCCTGCAATCGGCAGCTCACCTGTGGGTGGCCATCAGTTGTTCCTTTTTTGGATCAACTTTGTGCTGGCACAGGTAGGGGTTGCCGTGCATGGCTCTGCACATCCTGGGCTGGATATCAGGTTGTGCAGAGTATGCATGGGCAGCCCACCTGTGCCTGCATACATTACTGATGCGCTCTGGCACACCGGATTTGTGCCGCGACCTTTTCCCTTTAATATCACAATCGGGCATCAGTGGCTTGCTGTGCAACCCTTTGAATATCTGGGCCATAGTGTTTAAGGAGGGACTGTGATGGCAGTAGCCCCATCCCTGACCTACGAGTCATGACAACAGCTAGTTGCACTATATGACACAGCTGTTGTTTATTAGTAAACAGCTGTGTTGCGTAATGCATCCAGCTGTTGTCGTAAAATTCAGTTATGAATAGAACGTTGATTTTTTTAAATTGCACATGTTCAGAAATGAAACATTTTCTTAAGCATTTTAAAAACTACTTAAAAGCTGGACCTAAAACACACAAAGTACATACCTTCGACCAAGCTCTATCAAACCTGAATGTTTCAGGTTTCAAAGCCTCAAATTTTTGTAGTTATGCAGTGGCAAAAGCATTTTAACATTTTCAAAACTGTGAGTTTTATATTTCTTTACACTCTCTAACTTTGCCCCTACTGAACCGATCACATGAAATTTGCAGGATCAAGAGATCCTGGCAAAATGGCTGTGCTTTTTAAATATCATTTAAGTCAGTTGAATGGGGGCAAAGTTATTAAGGTGCAAAATTTGGGTTTAACATAGACATGCTTACTCAACCCTAATGTACGCCTGTATAATAAATATATATAGATATATAGATATATATATATATATATATATATAGAGAGAGAGAGAGATAGATAGAGATATGTGTTTCATTGCAAACACAATGCATCAGGGTACCAGCGACAAAAGTTGGGAAATGTGTTGTTAGGTTTCCAACCTAACATCCCACCTCCACCCTGCATGCAGCAATAGGCATGGGGGTCTGCCTTGGGGTTGTCAGCCCTAACACTCACCCCATTACATGAGTAAATAAGTCAAGATGGATACCATTCAGGAGGTGGGGTGAGCATTAGAGATGACAACCCAGAGGCCTACCCACACCTGTTGCTTCCTGCAGAGCGGAGATGGGTGTTAGGTTGGAAACCATAACCCCACATTTCCCAGCTT
Source organism: Neoceratodus forsteri (assembly GCA_016271365.2). Lineage (NCBI taxonomy): Eukaryota > Metazoa > Chordata > Ceratodontiformes > Ceratodontidae > Neoceratodus > Neoceratodus forsteri. Next base: position 673,949,772 of record CM028130.1, read on the forward strand.
TTGTCACTGGAACCCTAACTGATGCATTAATGATGTGTTTTGCAACAAATTTCTTTATTTTTGAGATCATATAATCATAGCCTTATTTGCTTGTGGGCTCCCATCCATCTATAATTTTTGAGAACTTGCAATTGTAGCCTTATTTCCCTGTGCTCTGATGGTCCTGTGTTCCCATCACTCCATAATACTATGAATATATTATTTCACTCCATAATACTATGTATATTTGCAGTGGGAGTGCAGAGCCCTCCAGGCCCTGCACTTCCATCCCATAGTGTACAGTGCCAAGGAACACCTCACATTGCAATGTTATCCTTAGAAAACACAGCAAAATCTGAAACCTGTGTAACTCAACACCAAATTAATATATTTTCACAAAACCAGTGAAAGGCATAATCGGTGGGGCAAGTCCTTTGTACCCTGAACGCTTCAGAACAATATTGCAAGCCATTTCTTCACAGTGAGTGACAAAGGAATGACTGTACACCTTACATTACAATGTTATCCTATAGGAAACAAAGCAAAATGTAAACCCACAGAACCCCAGAGCAAGTAATATCTTTTCACCAAACCAGTGAAAAGGCACATACGTTAGACTGAGCGCTTTGTATCCTGAAAATTTCGGATCAAAATGGCAAATCGTTTGGTACCTGTGGAGTGACAAAGAAACAGCTGTCTTAAAATTCCTTTTCACAAATTGTGAAAAGAATCTTTTCCGTGGTTTCTTTTTTCGACTTACAGAAAAGAAAAATCCTTTTCGAGATTTGTGAAAAGGATCCTGTTTCCACGATTCTTTTTTCGCAATTTGAGGAGAAGGATTTCGGCATGTTAAAAACACATTTACAAGTAAGCTATCAAAAGGTAACCCCATAATCAGATTCTAGGCACCTGATAAGGTAAACACAACTGCTGGTGTGTATCAAACCCGTGTATTTTTTAGTTATTTAATTTTGTTGTCACCGCTTGTCATCGAGGCACAGGTCAGAAAGCATAGGAAAAACCAGAGCAGTTGCACAATTTGCAACAAGAGTTTTATTTGTACTAGCAGTTACATAAAAAATAATGTTGTTCAGTATAACTATTTACAAAGGTCAAATAAACAGAAAAAGTCCATCTGAGTTTTCTTCAATCTCTGTCTCTGTCTAACATGCAGTTGCAGCTCAGCTCTCTTATAAGTCCTTCCAACCCCATTCTTAACAAGCATTCTGTTTCTTTCAGAGTGTTCTTGTATGTTTCAGGCAGGTGCTGGCAGGAACAGTGTCCCTGAGCTGAGGCCCCTTCTTCACAGCTCTTCTGCAGAAGGCTTACAAATTGCACTAAGATAACCTCTTGAGTTTCCAATAGCTTTTTGCAATCATCTCAAACTATAATTATATACATTTCAAAATGAACACTATATAATTTCTAAACAAAAGGAGATCCCAATATCAGTTACATTTCCATACAGTGATTTGCATATATTTTATATCAGCAGATATGCAAGGAGGAAAAGACAAACAGCAAGGGAAGACTGAGAGATAGTGAGAGGCAAATAATGTGAGACTGTCGGGTGATCAAATCCTAGGTCTCACAGGAAAATTTGGTTGCTAAACCAGACAGAGAAGAGACAGGAAAAGAAAGAATAGAAGAGATCCTTGCATTTAAACACTTTATGACAACTGGGACAGGATCCTATTCCATCCTGTCACACCGCTAACTGAAACAAGATGGCTGCAGCATGGAAAAGCTTCCACATTTGCAGCAAAGATCCCAGATGGCAAAAAGGATTCCACATTAGCAGTAAAGAATCCTTTTCAAGTGGACATCTAACAGGCCCCATAGGAAATAATGGGAACTTTAAAATGTAATATCTTTGGAATGGATTAATATTTTCACCTAATTTTTAAAAAGCACACCTGTGACCAAGAGCTTTCTACTCTAAGAATTTCATACTAAAGTTCCTCATTGTTTTGAACTGCATGGATTAAAGAATTTTACAAAAATGGTAATCTTCCCATTTTTCACACTCCACATCTCTGCACCCACGCATCCAATCAGAATGAAACTTGCTACATAAAGAGACCTTTGGTCCCTGACGATGAATGTAGAATTTCTTGTGAATTGTTTGACTGGTTGAAAAGTTATTAAAGAGTAAAATTTCAAGTTTAACACAGGCGTAAAGGTTGAACCCTAACCATAGGGGCACGCTGGCACCCACGTTTTCCAAGCTTATCAGCCTGTCCCCATCCTCACAGACTGGCACATGCTTCCCTGGGACCTTAGCTTCAGTCAGGCACCCCTATGGATCCTCCCACCTCATGGCAGGGTCTGGGGATGGAGGGCAGTTCCCCTGAGACACACATCCAGTTTGGACAGATGTGGTCCTGGCTGACAGTGCAGAAGTGACACTGTCAACCCTTTAGGCCTTAAATGTCCCAAGTTTAAAAACTATTTTATGATTGGTCACATTATGTGAGTTTTAAGTACATGTAAATAGTAGTTTGATTCTGATTCTTTTTTTTTTTTTTTAATGAAAACAGACTGCCCACCATACTGGTGTTACCACACAAAACATGTTTGTTTACATTTACTTGATAAACTCCTACTACCTTTTTCTGATCTTGGAACTTTCACAACACAGTCTAGCCACTCATGATGCAGTGGAGAAGAATAGCTTATTGAATCACGAGTGATTGAACTGTTTGGGAGTTTTCTAATGTTCTGAATTATGCAATAAGTAGATCAAGGATCTGAAAGAAAACAAGATCAGATACAAGTACACCATTGGCATGCATTTCAGTTCTACTAAGAAATAAATGGATGAAACAACAAGCAACGTCAATAAATTTTAGAGAACTAAAGCAATCATAAATGTGGACTTTTACCTTGAAATAATATGATGCAAAAAGGTTGACAGTGTCCCTTTAAGTCCCAGCTTCCTTTTTCCATATTTCTCCTTGTTCTCCACTGTGGTCGACATGAAGCATGCATACAGAGGCACGCATGCATCATCAGGCCATAGCCTCCCTTCCATACCACCCCAGCATGCACTACCACCAGGCATGCAAAGATGGCAGTCAGTGGCCTGGCAAGCAAAACCTCCCTTTCCAGGAGAGGAGCAGTCCCTCAGTTGTTTGATCCTCTCCCACTCAGTCAACCCCCAGCAACCCAAGTCCACTTCTGACCTGGGTCACTGGTGTGGAGTGAGTGGCATCCAGCACCTCAACCTTCATTGCCACTGATCTTGCCCAAGCCCACCTTATTTTATTAAAAAAAACACACCCAACTCCCGGCTCAGCTCTCTCTCCTCCTGACTGAAGTCCAGTAATCTCTGTTTTTATTGAAACCACCCAGCTCGCTTTCTTTCACCCGAGTCACCAAACCTCCAGTTCTAATTGAAAATGACTGCACTCCTGGATCAGTTCTCCTCTACCAATCCAAGTCACTGAACTTCCTGTTTTCATTGAAAGACCACTCTACGCTAGCTGTCTCTGTCCCCCACCTGAGTCCTTGAATTTCAGATTTTTCTTGAAACCACCTTGCTCTTAGATCAGCTTTTTCTTTCTGACCCATGTCTCTAAACCTCCTGTTTTGTTATTGAAAAACACCCCACTTCAAGTTTTGGTCTCCCCACAGAACTAAATCACTGATTCTCCTGTTTTCATTGAAACCCCCCGCCTCCCAGCGCCGCTGTCTTTGACTCCCCACTTGAGTCCCAATCTGTTTTCATTGAAACCACCTTACTCCTACATCAGCTTTTCCTCCCTGATCCAAGTCCCAAAACCTCTTGTTTGTTATTGAAAAACACCCTCTCAGCTCAGCTCTTCCTCTTTTCACCTGAGTCTCAAAACCTCCTGTTTTTTTTAAAACATCCAGCTCTTAACTCTGCTATCCCTTCTGCAACCTGAGTCCCCAAACCTCCAGTTTCATGTAAAAAAAACCACTCCAAGCTTAGCTCTTCTTCCCCTGACCAGGTCTCTAAACTTCCAGCTTTCATTGAAAAACACCTGTTCCCAGCTCAGCTTTCCTCTCTGATCAATTCCTTGAACATATTGTTTTGTAAAGTTATATGAAAATGGTACTGAGGAGATTTATATCACTGCATTTTAAGTTCTTTCTATTTGTTAATTTTCTTCACAGTTAAAAGACATTGTTTTATGTAAATGTATTTCTGATTTTTCTACAGGTGCTAGTGTATTGTTTTCGTAACCCATGAAGTAGCATGACATTGTCTTTCTTATAATACTGGTGGAGGTGGAGGCTAGGTTTGCTGGCCAAGGCACCTAGCTTCACCTGAGCTCTTTTCTTCTAGCTTGCTTGAAAGGATAGAACTAAGAACCTTTCCAGAGTAGGGAATGGATTAAGACTTTGGCTAGGCAGATTTACTGTGTGTTGTTTTTATTTTGTACTCACAGGGATTGTTACTGTTTGTTGCTAACATTTTTGCTTTATTTTTCTCTGATTCACATTGCTGTTGCTGGGTATTCCTTCTGCTGCATTATTACAAGGTGTGCCTACAGGTGTATGTTAACAGATTACTGCTAAAATCTTCTGATTCAAATTGTCTTTTGCAAGGTATGTCTTCTGTTACTGCTTTATTGTTCTCTGTAGCAAAGTGTTTCTTACAGGGTATATCTTCTGTGAATTATTACAGGTGGTGCTTAAATTTTTGTGACTTTTTATCATTAGGCTAAGCAAAATTACTGTTTGCCCCTATTTTATTTATTTCTTTTTTGCTGAAGAGGTTTTTTTGTCTCAGAGGTGTTACAGTCTCCATCTCACATTGAAGACAGGGAGAGTGAGAAAGAGCTACAGCTTCCTTGAATCAAGGAAGTTATTTTCTGACTACACTGAACTAAATTATTACTTTTGGACCTGTAAGTAACTAGTATTGATTCTGTTTTGAGGTGGACTTTTCTTAGTTTTAACTTTAATTTGCCTGGGAGGAACTGTAGCTGGAGATATTTACAGTCAGTTGTGACTAGGCCTGTTACTAGCCTTTGTGAAATAGGTGTCTGAAAGGAAGGAAGGCACTCCCGGGGTGGAGGGTAAGAGTTGAAGTGATTGTTTCTGGACAGCATAGGTTTATCCACCCACCTTTCCTCACCCCACCCAGCCTCTAAATGGCTAACTTCCTTTATAGCAGGGGCTCTGACATCACTTCCTCAAAACTGCTAACAACATACACCTGCTCATATCCTTAAAGGCATAGCACACTGAATGGTGGGTAGAGATACTCACAAGCTTGCACACACTAAAACAAGAACAAAAACAAAAAAGCATCTGTAACTGGAAGGGACACAGACATGTGGGAGTGGTGCAATGCACTGGCTGTGGAGCAGCAGTCTTCTGGGAGACATTCGGAAACTACGTTACTGCCCTATTTGCAGGCACCTCTGGTCTGAGGGAGGAGGTTGTTCATCTCCATGCTGACCTGGCAAGGATTTGAAACCTGCTCCCACCCAGATCACCCAGGCCACCGCCACTACCTCAGAGGTTGCCAAGAAAGAGGAGTGGTTGGACCACTGTGGGCCTAGGGATGGTGAGGGTGGTGGAACAGAGATGCATCCCTCCAGTTGTGCCTCTCCACAATTCATTCACCACTCTGATGAAGCATGGTTCCTCTATGGAGGCACCTGCAGTGGAGACCAAGGAGGATTCTGGGAACCTCACAATGGAGACCCACAGGAGGGTGGCCCAAGACCCCACAAGGAGGAAACAACTCCTGGTGGGGATTCAGTTGTTAGGGAGGTTGAACTGGGGAGGGAGGTGAAAGGGAGGTAAGGCACCTGCCTGGCACCAAGGCTTGGAGGGACAGGAAACAAATCCTCAGGATAATGGCAGCAGCGGCAAGGGGAGGAGCTGGGTGTCATTATCCACTTAGGGACTAATGACCTGGCTGAGAATGGGATCAGAGCAGTGCAACAGGAGTTTGTGGAGTTGGGAGGGCCTTAGACAAGTAGCCACACGGTAATGTAACTTTCTTGGAAGTGCTACCTGTCTATGACGTGGATGAGGCTAGGCACTCTGCACCATGGGATTCAAGGACTGGTTGAAAAGCTGGTGCAGAGCTCAGGGATTGGCTTCATTGGGGACTGGGGCTCCCTGGAGGGATGCAGGCCTATACAGATGTGATGGTCTGCATCTATCCCGGAGGGGAACCAGGATGCTAGGTGATAGTTTAATGCTTCAGTGGCAAGCATTTAAACTAGCCAAGGGGAGGCACTGAAGAGGAGAAGAGAAAACCTAGCCTCCACCAAAATCAGGGTAATTAGTGAGGTAAACACAAAATAGAGCAGTCGATAGGGAGAAGGGTAGGGGTAAATGAAGAAAAGACAAAGGCAGTAGGGACAGGGTGGTGCAAAAAGAAATATAGCCATATAAAAATGGAGGTTAAGTGAGTACCAATGCCCATAGTCTAGGAAAAAGCTCCCAGAAATGGTGGCCTTGATGGAAGAGGGATGCCTGGATATTGTGGCAGTCACAGAAACATGGTACACAGAGAACCATGACTGGGATGTCAACATACCAGGAGTACACAATCTGGGAGGGACAGGGAGGAGAAGAAGAAGAGGAGAGGAGGAGCTCTCTATAAGGGAAGGATAACAAGCAACATAACTAAAGGGTAAACAGGGAGGAGAGGAGGCACTGTGGGTCACCCTGGAGACTGGAAATGGCTCCACAATCCGCACAGGGTTGTATACAGACCCCATCTCAGAGGGAGGAAATGGACAAGGAAATGATAGAAGGCATCCTTGGGATGGCAGAGAAAGGAGATATTGCTGATGGGGACCTGAATATGCAGATGTTGACTGGAGCACCTTTGCTGCAGCCACCTCCAAAACAGGGCCATTCTTGATGCTCTACAGGGGCATGCCTCAGACAGCTAGTTTGGAACCCACTCAGCAGAAAGCAGTCTTAGACCTGGTACTCTCAAATGGGGATGGAGAGTAGATCTTGATCTTGAAATGGGTAGCCATCTGGGGACAAGTGACCACCAAACAGTGTGGTTCATGATAAACTTAGCTGTAGAATCAAGCCACACAAAAGTGAAGGTACTGGACATCAGGAGGGCTGATTTTGACAAAATGGAAGAGTGCCTCAGAAAAGCACTAGCAAACAGGCAAGAAGGTGGGGTGGAGCAACAATAGGGAAACATCAAAACCGCCATCACAGAGACAGCAAGTCTTTGTGTGAAGCAAACAAACAAATCAAAATGAAAGAAAACCACTATGGTTCTCAAAAGAAGTGGTGGGGAAGGTAAGGGAAAAAGACAGCATTCAGGAAGTACAGTATAAGGAAACACAGAAGGAGCAGGACGAGAACTGTACCAGTTAAAGCAGAAGTAAGGTGGGTAGAACAGTCAGAATAGCAAAGGCCCAAACCGAGGAAAAGATAGCCAACTCGGTTAAGAAGGGGATAAAACCTTTTATAGGTACATTAGGGAACAAAGAAAGACTAAGGCAGGGATACTGAGCTGAACAAAGGAAGGTGGTTGGGCAGACAACAACAGTGAAAAAGAGGATACTGAATGAATACTTGCTCAGTATTCACAATGGAAAAGCAGGGGAAATACCTAATCCAGTCAATAGAGTACTCTGGATAGGGGTTGATATTAGTCCTTTCTCAGCAGAAAGGGTTCTGAAAGAACTCTTAAAACCGAAGGTGGATAAAGCAATGGGCCTGATGGGATTCACCCAGAATTTTAAAAGAACTAAGGAAGACCTAGTAATACCTGACTACCCTTTTAATAAATCATGGGAGGATGGGGTGATACCTGAGGACTGGAGGAGGGTGGATGTGATTCCCTTCACAAAAGTGGGAGCAAGACAGAGGCAGGAAACTATAGACCTGCCAGTTTGACCTCCGTGGTAGGGAAAATGATGGAATCACTTCTGAAGGAAAGAATTGTTGAGTACCTAGAGGCCAGAGGGCGCAGGACCCAAGGCAGCATGATTCACAGCGGGAAGGTCATGTCAGACAAATCTAATTGATTTCTTTGACTGAGTGGCAAAGCAGTAAACCAGGGAGGGGCTGTGGGACATAGCTACCTAGGCTTTGAGGCATTTGACACAGTCTTGCACAAGATTAATAAACAAATTAGCCAGCCTGGGAGTGGGTCACAGAGTGGTAGCCTGGGTAAAACACTGGTTGGACAACAGGACACAGTGGGTAATAGTAAATGGAGTCACAGTGAAGAAAGGAGGGTTACTAGTGGGGTACTACAGGGTTCCAGTACTGGGGCCGGTCCTTTTAATGTCTTTATAAGTGACATTGCAGAGGGACTGGAAGGAAAGTATGTCTTTTGCAGATGACACAAGGATCTGCAACAGGGTTGATACAGAAGGTGGGGTGGAAAGGATGAAAAGGGACTTGGCAAGGTTGGAGGAATGGTCAAATGTATGGCAGCTTAGATTCAATGCAAAGAAGTGCAAAGTAATGCACCTGGGAAACAAAAAGCAGGAAGCATACACAATGGGGGTTGAGATACTGACAACAACAAAATGGAAAGGGACCTGGGGGTAGTCATATCAGATGACCTAAAGGTGGGCCAGCAATGTGAGAAGGCAGTAAGGAGAGCTGGAGGGATACTGGGATGCATGGCGAGATGCATCACTAGTTGAAACACAGGAAGTTGTTGGCCCTCTGTACAGACAGTCGGTAAGACCACATCTGGAGTACTGTGTACAGTTCTGGAGACCCCATCTCCACAAAGACATAGACAGGGTGGAGGCTGTCCAGAGGAGGGCAACCAAAATGATGCAGGGTCTGCATCAGAAGACATATGAAGAAAGACTAAAGAAACTAAAGATGTATAGCCTCAAGGAAAGGAGGGAGAGGGGGTCATGATAGAAACTTTCCAATACCTCAAGGGAATCAACAGAGTCCAAGAGGGTAGCATCTTTCAGAAAAGAGATGTGCAAAACAAGGGCACAATTTGAAGATAGAGGTGGACGGCTCAGAGGTAATGTGAGAAGTATTTCTTTCACAGAGAGTGTTGTGGTACATGTAACAGCCTTCCTGAGGAGGTTGCAGAGTCAAAAACAGTGGGGAATTCAAGAATGCATGGGACAGACATAAGGCAATTCTAGTGGGTGGTAGGAGGAAGTAGGCTGTTGGTTAACTAGGATCTGCAGCTTATCCGTTAGGTAGGGAAATGGGCAGACTAGGTGGCCAAGCGGTCCTTATCTGCTGTCAAATTCTATGTTTCTATGCCTAAGGCTAAAGTCTGAATTCCCAAAAAGTTTGAAATTGGATGTGGAACTGGAATCAGAATCCAGTTCTGATACTGTATCTGATTTAATTGTGTGGGAGATCCAACCCCAGCTTCTGCCACCAGGTGTAGCTTTGTGGGGCCTCCAAGAAGCATTAGCCACAATCCAAATTTTAGCCATCTGGTGCAGCTTTTGAGGGTCTTGAGGAGCAAGAGTCAAAACCTGAATATTTGCTACTAGGCATGGCTGTACTGCCAATCCAATGACTATCACTGAATGCATCTCTAGGGGTCGTTGAGGAGTGACAGCCCAGTCCAAACCTCTGCCACTGGGTGCAGCTCTAACCCCAACATCTACAACTGGTCGTGGTTCTATGGGGTCAATCCAGGAGCTGCAGCCATGACCTGAACCTCTGCTGCCAGGTGTGACTCTGTCGCTAACTCTATCTGCCCTGGGAACAGTTCACAGATTTAATGCCTCATAAACACTTGTAGTTGCATCTATCTCATGCTTGTCTACATCACATTTGTATTATAGTTCCCGGGTCGTACCTGAAAATAGGCAGGATTTGTCTAGTGCACTTACCGGTCAACAAAACGAAATAAAAATAAAATAAAAAATGCAAGCAAACATTGTTTGGTATTGACCGATATTTCTTGTATTGAGGCCCAGAAATGTTCTTGTCGGTGTTTACTAAGCACATGTAGCCTACAGCATTGCTCTTTAGTCTAAACTTGCCTGACTGGAACCCCCCTTTCCATTCACTCTGCTGATTTGCCCTTAGTGCTCACTGCTCTCTATATGCTAATCTCTCTTTCCCTCTCCTGAGGTCTGGTGTCTCTCACTGTGTTCCTCCTTTATGGGCAAATACTGACTTGCCACTTTTCCTATTTACCTTCCTCTCTTAACCTGCCATGCCCTCATCCTATGCCCTCTGATTATCTGCTGCTCATTCATTTAATATTCCTCACAGAAAATCTGTAGCAGGCTGATCTGCTTTCTTGATCTGTCTTCCAACACTGTAGAATAGCTTCCTTCTCCACAACCATCTCTCTTCCTGCACTCTCTCAAACCACCCTTACTGACACATGCATGCATCTACAGGTAGGCTTCTTCCTCTTCCATCCACATTACAACGACCCATGCTCAATCCCCCATCCACCAATATTTTACCCATTATGCCTTTTACTATTTTATATAGCTTACAATTCAGTGTAGTCTGTAACTGAATTTTAAGCCACTGTGATTCTATACAAGTGTCCTGGTATACTTTGGCTTTATGCTCCCACACTGTAGCTCTCATCCTGGCTACCTCATAACTGTGTACACTTTCACATTTTTCTTTCTCTGGAATTAATTTATTGTACTGTGATTTTGTTGACTGTGTACATGCACCTGTTGTTTTCACTTCATCGCTTTTCACTTCCTGCTGTATCCCTCCATCGGTCATACTGAAACAAGCCCCTGGCTCAGTGTGCTTATTCCAGTCATCAAATTATTAAATAAATGTTAGTATGTTTACCTTCACCAAGTAGTCAGCTACCAGGGTGGTTGTAATGTCTAGCTGCATTATAGCTTCTGCTGATGCCATGAGCCCTACCAGTGAGCACCTTCACTTTCCCAGGGTCCCTTTGGTGAGCACTGCAGCAAAATATCATTCTACATCTCTACCATCCTGCTGGCTATCTTTTTTTTATTCAGCTTTTCTGGATTTTCCTTAGGTTTCCTTCCCATCCCCAAGCCCTGGCACATGGCCGTACGTGCGCATGGAGGTGTGCACGTACAACAGAAGCCAGCTCAGCCCATTCCACCCACCCATATTGCCACTTTGCCCACCTATGTTACCCCACCAGACCTCCACCCAGTGGAAATGTACTACTGGAGGGTTGACAACCCACCACCAACATGCCTGGGAGAGAGCCTAACAGCATGCTCAATCCCGCTCCTCCTATACCCCCATGCCAGCTCCTCCACCCCCCACCCCATGCCGGCACACTGATGACCTGAGGTGGTTCCCAAACCCAGGTCGTACGTAGCACAAAGTGTGGTGTCCAGTGCCTCAACCCTCAGCACCACTGGGCTGGCTCCCTCCCTGCTATCTTAGAGGTTCCACCTCTCCGTGCTCCATTTTAGAGGCCAGTCCCTCCTTCACTTTTCTCTTACATGTACTGGAAAACAGCTTTGCTATTGCCTTGAGCAATCAGCTCCAGCTGCCATTCCAGCATCCAGTTGCTCTCTGGCTTTCCTAATTCTAGCCTTGCAGTCCCTCAGTACTCGCTGTGTACTCCTTTCTGGCCCAGAGGCAACCAGTCATTCTCCATTGCCATAAGCTTTCTTTTGAACCAGATCAGTTCAAATCTCAGCTAGAGGCACTTATATCATTCTCGCATCTAAAGTGTATTTCAGATATATGCACACACACTACTTGTAAATAAAAATGTAATTTCAGTTTGTGTGACTGCAGAGTGTGCACTGCGAGAGGATGAGTGCTTCTGGAATCTCTAGGTTTCCAGCTGTCCTGGTAACACAGCTAGTAGTGAAGTGGAATGGTATTCTGAGCAAGTCTGGGTTCAAGTCCTGATTCTGCAATATGCACAATTATGAATGCCTCTCAGATGGCAGCTGGCCAATATGGTGAGAAGAGGCTGTGCTGGTGGCTATCTCAAATGCCATAGAATGGCATTAGTGACAAGGTGGGGGGTACAGGAAGGAGCATCCTGAGGCGGGTGGATTTGGAAGGGCAGAAGACCTTTTAGGGTTGGTAGGGGCCACTAGTCCACCTAGATAGCGATGTAAAAACATAACCTGACAGTGGGTCAATCGGGGATCTTCACCTATAATTAGGACAGTTGGGAAATTAGGGATATGTACCTATAATGGATAGTCCGGTGGGGGTGGGAAGGACAGCTAGACCACTAGGAGTGAGGGATATGTATGTATTACTTAAACAGGCTGGGTGCTTGGGGGAATTATGCACAGATGCTAATGGGCCTATAATGGTATCCTAATGTCCCTTAGCATCTTGCATGCCAATAGGTCATTGCATGATTGGGACAAATATGACCCACTGGAGCCCTAGCTCTATCCTGTTTAGTATGTGCTATCTCTGTTGAGCTCTTTTGGGCCATGTTCAGTCTGGGGCTTTGTCAACAAAGCACATAAACATGGCCCATGTTCAGACAGTGAGCACACTCCTGTTGGAGTGCACTGATTGTCTGAATATAGTCCCAAACTATCCATGTGCTAACAGCGCTCTTGTCAGTACAGTCTCTGAATATGGGCTGCTTTAAATGATTTACCTATCACAGTTAAGTCTCTATTCTTGTGGTACTACAGAACTTATAATTTGCCTTTATTATTGTGTTAGTGAATACATATATTAGATCCCTTCATCTTGAGGGCAAGTGTATCAATAACACTGTTTTGATTTCATTTCATTTCTTTACTTTCATTATGTTAAGTTATACATTTAGCCAAAATGATATTTATGAATGTAAGCGACTGGAAACTAATAAGACTTCAAGTATAAAAGCACTTACCTATTTTCCATTGTGTAACACTCTGATTCCAATTACTCTGCTTACTTGTGGTTTCTGTTTCTTCCTTTTAGAGTGGTCACCTGTATTGCCTTCATAAATCTTATCCTATACACTCCTGTTCATTCCTTTCTCTATTTTTGAAGTTGTGTTGCCTGGCTTATTACTTCTACAAGGCATAAATTAGTGTTGGAGTCTTGATTAGCGGCCTTAGCTAATGAAAGTAAAAATGATTAGCAATTGGCTGAAGTTGATTAGCAATTACCAAACATTTATATTTTTGCTCAAAACCCTATAAAATGAATTTGTCTTACTCTATATTGATAAAATACACATTGTACAAAGTTTCTGGGACTGATATCTGTTTTATTTAGCCATTTCAGAGTAATACAGCAATTGTGCAGCAGCGCATACATTTAAGAGCCGAGAAGGATGTCTGTCAAAGCAGATTGTGAATTTGTGATCGTGATCATGAGTTGTGACAAATTTAACATAAATTTAAAATGAATCCTTGCCCCAGCATAAAAACTCCATCTGGGACCATGATTGACCATAAAGTAACCAACAAGGACTGAGTCAATCTATTTGCTACTCTTCTCCACTAGGCATGTAGCCAGTAATTCTGGCCCGTTTTGGGGAGGGACCTGGGGTGGTCAACCATCCGCAGCTGCCAAATCATCAGAACATCTTGGTTTAGCCTAAAAATATGTCTGCAGCCTTGTCTGGGTTGAATTCAGCTGGAGGCGCCGGCTTTTTAATCGTGATCAATGTTTCACGGTATCTTCTGCCAGACTTGCGCTCCAGTCAGTTGTTACCTTGTTCATAGTTGAAAAACACCTTTCTACAATTGCACTAGACACAGGAAATACTTTCAACACATTGACAAGCTTCAACAGCTTTGGATAAGAATTTTGGAAATCACATGCCAGCTTTGACTAGATAGCAGAGGTGAGAGATTGATTAAATTGGTTTGAGCAAACATCTTAAACTCTAGCCATTCTGCAAGTAGCAGAGTGCTGTCACAGTCAGGCTGCAAAAGTGCTGAAAAGTGGTCAGTTACTGCAGTAATGCCACTCATACCATACAGCTCAGTTCCTTCCTGTCTGCAGCTGGCCAAAGTCTGGTATCTAACACTTTTGCACGGTTATAGATATTACTTTCATCCGTCAAAGCAAACCTTTCTTCACAACAGTTCTCAGTGTTTGTAATGTATTTCTTAGTTTGCTGTTTAAAAGTTTTAATAACTTCGCCACTAAAATGTATTAATTTCACACCATTGTATGTGACTTGAGCACATGCTCCTGAAAGAACATCAGACCCATTTTTTAAGAGAATGGCAAGTTCACTGCCACCTGTGAGACCATTCTGCTTATCATAGTCAAAAGTGTTTCTCAAGTGTCAACAGAGCTAAGTAGCTCTGGCATTTCAACTACTTCTTTTTGAAGTGCTAGTGAGAACTGGCAAGTGGGTGAAGCAGCTGTTCAAAATACAAAAGGTGTGCCATCATTTGGAATTTAGTCATAATTTGCAACATTCCCTTGGCTTTAGGCGGGGTCATGAGTTAAGTCTGTGGCCATGGATTCTAAATGGGCACAAATTATCGAGAATGATTTGGTAACACCCGGTGGCAAGGCGTTTATGCTGCACCTAACGTGTGCCATGGGCCTTCTTGGGCTTTTCAACTGACATTGCCATGGCCTAGGCAAGGGACCATAACTCTATGAGTCTCTTAGGACTTTTCTGATAGAGATAAAAAGTTGGGTCAGAAAGTTTAAAACATCGTTGAAATAGGTGTTATCCAAAGCGTCTTTATGGCCAGTTCTAATCTGTGTGAGAAACAATGAACACCAACTAACCACTGTATGTCTTCCTTAAAGAACAGCTTCTAGTAGCTGCCTGCGCCAGCTGTTCGATTCCTTACCTGAGTGGAATCGAGCTACTGACGTTTTACATAAAATTCCATAAATTGGGAAAGTTATATCCCTCGTAATTTTGGAAATCTTGATGGTGCGAAAAAAAAGACTGGCTTCCGGTTGGAGACAAACACATCCCCAAGTCAGTCACGAGCACTGTTTGTGATGACACAAAATGAAGGCTGGGAAGTGTGCCCCATTCAGTTCAATGGGGCTGGTATTTTCTAATATATTTAAACCCTTTAGTGTTGGGATTTTTCATATCATGCGATTGATCGACTAATAGGAACCCTGTTAGTCGATCGATTTATGGAGTTTTATGCAAAATGTCGGTAGCTCGATTCCAGTCAGGGAAGGAATCGAACGGGCTAGGGGCCAATAGCACTGCTGAAAGTACAGTAAGAACCTGCTCTTTAAAAGAGCAGCAAAGTCCCGTCTTACACCCATGTTGAGAGTTGTCCCATCAGCCCCAAACCCAACCATGTTTTTTATATTAAGGCCACACTCTGTAAAAATGTCTAAAAGGAGATTTTCAATCCCTGTCTTGTGCCATCTGATACAGTTTTCATTCATAAAAATAGTCTCCACATGACCATTGATGGGATTTACATAAATTACGTAAACCAGTTCCTTTTCAGTTACACCACTGTCAGTACTACTGTCCATAAGCACTGAAAATAATTTGCATTTTGACAGCTGCCAGCAGGTTTTCTTCTAGTTCTTGCCAACACACACTGCAGTTCTTTCCACTAACAGTGTTAATGTATATATTGCCCAAATAAACTCCATGGTGTTTCTCTTGTTCTACTATCGCTTCAAACTTTTTAATAGGGATGTCCTATTTGGCCATCATATACAAGATCTCCATCAGCCTGCCTAGAATCATTCTATGCTGTTCCTCTGCATTACTGAAAGCTCTCCTGCAAATAAATTAAAAGTTTTAAGTCTCGGTCCAAACCCCTAACCCCCCATTTTAAACTTGCCAATTGTGGTATGGCGATATATATCAGTGGTGAACTTGTTATACCAAATTTCAAAATGTTAACAGCTTTATTGTGCTGCTGTGTTAGAAGATGTTTCTGGATGGTGTCAACTTTTAGCTAGGGGCCTGTAAACCCTGTAATTAATGCCTCACTGAAGTTTCTCAACCCACATAGTTCATCTCTGTACTCACAACACAATTTGTAACTAACAGGCACTGCACAGTCTCCTCACTGCTAATCTGTAGCCAGTCATTTTCTGGATCATATTTTTGGAGCCATCCCTCTGCAGTTGCTAATTTAACTCCAGCCATGTCAGACTATAATTATTAAAAAGTTTGAAGTTAGCAAAACAACGTGTCGGGGTGCGTAGCTACTTAAATTAGCACATGAGGCTTTTCCTGAAGAAAAGAAAATGGCAGCAGATGTGTGAACCCCCAGCCCCCAGCCCAGTCGCTGGCACATCTCAGACCAAACTCTGTTCCTAAGCAGGGCAATCCTCTCACTGTGACTGTGCTGCAGGCAGCAAAGTCACTGCATAGCAGGGACCATTACTTACATTTTTGTGGGCTTGCTGCCACAATAAGACAAGTAGTGTGTCCAAATCAGAGTGCAAGGGCACAGTTAGTTCCTTCCTCTGAAAAGCAGGGACAACACAGTGAGTTCAAGTTAAAACCTCTGCAGTTGCAGGGCATGTGACAACACTTACATTTGTCATTTTCTGCCCAGAAAAAGGGTAGACAATTAAGTATAGTGTTTTTCCAACATTGCCAAAGCAGGGCACAAGTCTTTTTGTTCACTCATGGATCTCTGCAAAGCAGGGCACATAGTTTTATTCTGTGTGTTCCCAAGTTTACTGCAAAGAGTATGGCACAACACTTAGCAGGGCACATTTTCTGGTTCCTTGGATTCTTTGCAAAGCTGCAGGACATAACTTAGTCTTTTTCTGTTCCAAATTGTTCACTGCAAGAGCAGAGCACATGTCACTGACAACATAAGCAATGGGCACATAATTCTTAAGTGCCTGGTTCCCCATCTCTGCAAACCAGGACAAATTACTTAGTCTTTTTCCCAAATGTTTACTACAGATGCAGGGCACACAAAATAAGCAAGGCACATTAAATAAGTTCTGGTTCCCCATAATCTCTGCCAAAGCAGGGCACATTACTTAGTCTCTTTTCTGTTCCCAAATTGTTCACTGCATGTGGGCAGACACAACTAGCTGCAGGGCACAATACAGATCTCTGCAAAGCAGGGCATATTAACTTAGTCTTTATCTGTTCCCAGATGTTCACTGCAGGTGAAGAGCACACAAGCAGGGCACATTACTTCTTGGTTACCAAGATCTCAAAGCAGGTAGGGCTGCTTACTTAGTCTTCATCTGTTCCCGACAAAGATGCAGGGCACACAAATATAGTAGCAAGGCACTTTAAGTTCTGGATCCCCATAATCTCTGCAAAGCAGTGCACATAGTCTTTATTCTTTTCTGTTCCCAAATGTTCACTGCAGTTACATTCACTGTTTGTTCCCAAATTCACTGCAAGCAGGGCACAAACTTAAAGTGCAAGCAGGGCACCCTTTTATGTCCTTGTTCTCCCACCACCCACAGTCCAGCTCCAGGCCTTGCCCATTCATTGCCATTATGCTGTCCCCACATGTGCCCTGAAGTCCGTGTGCCTCTCTTCTTCCTCCTCCAGGCTCCCCAACCAAATGAAAATGCTTTACTTGTTTCTTGCTGCTCCTTGATAATGCTGTGCTCCTGCTCTCTGCTGCGGTCACCGAATCTGCCTGTCTGACTGTGCCCCTCGCCCCTCGATGCAGCCACCTGCTCTCCACTCCATCTAGGTCCACTCCCATGCCCTCTCACAGTCTAGGCCAGGCCTTCTCCCTCCGGCTTCTCGGTGCGGCTACCACTCCTCCTGGCTCCAGCTTGTCTCCAACCCCACCAGAACAAAAGACACAATTTAAGTTAACCAGACGATGGCGCAACAATGATAAAAAAACAATAGAAATAAATAAAGAAAACTCACCTTTGGACTCCTGCTTCCTCTTCTGGGAGTGCTGCAAAGGACTCAGTCACATTTTCTCCTCTATGGAGGTGGGAGGCAGGAACATCACTGGACCAATCAGGGAACAGCTCAGGGTTCATGACACAGGGCATGGAGGAGGAGGAGGAGGAAAAATGGATACCAGGACAACAAAAGTTTTTAAAGTGACAGTGCCCAATAAGGCACTTTACAGGACCAGGACCAGTTGGCAATGATTAGCAATGACTGCTAATCATTGCCACATTGACTCAATTTTTACCGATCTTGGGTCACAAATTGCGATGCGAACCCACTTATTTTATGCCTTGCTTCTATGGGAAATGGCAGAAGCACTGTGCAAGGCCTTTTGGTCAGGCTTGGTCTTATATTTTTAAACATTTAGAACAGGTTATCTCAGCAGATAATTAAAATAGAATAAAAGCTGCTTTTAAAAAGAAACTACTTAAAATGGGTTACACTTCTAAATAATACAGCTGAAAAGTGGGAGGCAGATCTAGTGAACTCATGGCCTTTTTCTCAGCCTTACATGCTGAACCGAGCCTTGTAATTCTAAGTGGATTACTAAGTCTGTCTCCCTTTCTGGTACAAGAAATAAATTGTACTATGTTTCTATTCCTACTTGTGAGCCCAACCCTATCTGTAGCCATCAGCTCTCCTGCTCTACCCCACCCCAAGATTCAGTACTTATAGCAGGGCAGAACTGATGGGTTAAATCATGTGCCTGTATTTTTATTGAAATAATTTGTACATTTACAGGGCATTGCAAATCTGTTGTTCAAAGCTTCTTTCATATACAATGTAGATCTCAAATGCTAAGTACAAAATACTCCTCCCTCACTACATAAAACAGTGTGAAAGGGCACACAGCTGTGCCAATGGGAGCATTAAAGGACAGTAAAGAAAGGAGAACATACTGCAGTGGCAAGTCAATTACCCCATTTTCAGTTCGTCATCATGGGATACCTAGGCCCTGTGCTGGTCCTGTGTTGTTCCTATAGGTGCCTGCTGGCTGTTCCTTTCCCTAGTTATATGCCTATGCCTATGCATATACTGATAGCCCAAAGGAAGAATCAGAGGTGAGGTTAAGGTGGTCTTTTGGCAGTGCATCTCCTAATTACCTATATACAGGGGTAGTTCCATATCAAAACTTTTTGTACTTGCCCAGCCATGACTGTAGCTGAATTTTCACTTGCCCTCTATTCATTACAATGAAATTAGCTCTCTTTTTGTTTGTCCATTCAAGGAAATCTACTTACCCTCGGACAGGGGCAATGGGATTTGCACACTTCTGTTTATATCTAAGATTATTCTGTTCTTGGTTCACCTTAGCATTTTGAATTGAAATTGTACAGTACATACTGTAAATTATCTAAACCACTATGTATGTGATATTCCTTAATGTTATAAATTAAATATTGATTGTTAACCAGGAAGTATAAAAGATGGTAATGAGTGGATCAGGTGACCACAGGGACAGGCTATAAAAGTACAGAAATCTCCCTGTTTGAGAGGAAGGACAAAGAACAGCCAAGGAACTGACAGCACAAGGAGCTAGATGTTCTCTTCTAGCTTCCTTATAAGAGTCCCTATGATTCCATGATAAAGTCAAGCTGGATGAGTCCAGATAGGTGTTTTGAGCCTACAATATTTGCCACTAATTGAAGAGCTACAACTTGCAAGAATCAAAGCAAGTTCTAGTCCACTTTGGTGCCTTCTACATTTGTGTATCTTCCTTTTACTATTTGTATTTGTTAATTAAACAGTGCAGGCTACAGTGAGTTGTATCTTCGCTCCATTGTCCTCTGTATACCCACACTCTGCACATTCCCCAGTGTGTGACATGGAGGCACTACCATTAAATAATCCTAGCTTGGTACCCAGGTTAAGGTGCAGGCCTGATCATTGCCATGGGTTGGCCGGGATTGGGGCCTTGGAGTAAACTTTGAATAAACTGTAGCTTGTTATGCTTTTAACGAACTCTAGGTCAGGACAGGCCTTGTGTTACTCAAGAGTTTGAGAGTCCCAGTCTCAGGGTCCGAAGCATCATCTGAAAGTGGCCAAAGGGCTGAGGCCTTGAACAGCACCGCAAGTTAGCTGCAGGCTTGCTGGATGAGGTAGGACAATCTGGCAGCTTGTCACCTTCTGCCTTGCATGCAGTCTGGCATCTTGTCACCACCTTCCTCTCTTGGAGTACGGGAGCACCACACAAGGCTTCTCGGTTCACAGAGGCCCAGACCCCAGGAGCAACCCCACGGTCCATCTCCCCCAGATAGGTCAAGAGTGCCCTAGCCCTCAGGCACACACCCGCTTCCTCCCTGCATCCCAGTCCATCCCACTAGATAAGGGCTGGCTGGTCCCTTACCTGACTCCAGAGTGGACTGGAGTCCAAACACTTCTACTGGCATTCAGGGTGGCTTCAGGCTGAGCAGCACACAGTCACTTAATGGAGAGCCTCAGTTTTCAAACAGCAGTTCACAATATTCTCTGGCTCCCAGGCACTGGAGCTCCACAGGCTTCTTTTCACTTCTAGCTTCAAACTCCAGGCCAAACTAGGCAAACTGAAATCTCTGGCAAATAGTTCAATCCTTTTTACAAGCTGAGGGCTTTCTCAGGATGCTGCCGATTCAGCTACAAACACTCTGGCTCTCAGGCACAAGCAAGCCTTTGGCAAGTCTCCTGACATTTGGTTGGTAGCTAAGTCTGACTTCCAGACTTTTCTCCCAACACAATCCAAGCCTCCTGACTGCTGAGTATTCAAGGCAGACTGGACCCGAGCTGTAACTGTCCCTGGGGTTTCACTGGATAATGACAGCTTCTGATTGACGCTGTCCATCTATAAAATTAATAAACATAAAGTCCCTTTGATAATCGATTGATGATTAGTTTAGGTGCCAAGAACATTGTTCAAACCTTCTCACAAGAGCCATTTCTTTGTTTTGGGCACCTAAAATTCTGATTGGCCGTCTCTGGAGGTCAAAGTGTCAAAACTTGGCTACCAAGATGCAGTATATACACAGTTTATAGGCTGTCCCATTTTAAAGTTCAAAATGCAGCCAAAGGTTGAGTTGTATTAGTTATTTCCCACAGTCCACTAGTAGTCCCTCCTGAACTCTCTTCTGACTGCAGAATTATAAATAAGATTCCTTTCCCTGACAGTCACAAGCTTCAAAATGCAGTGTCCCCAGGCAGCAGACCGAAGCTCATTAATTTTCATAAGTGCCTTATTAATATTTATAAGCAGGATCTACAGTGCCTATAGGTGCTCTTTAAATAATTCTAGGGCTCCTCATTCATCTCCCTCATGTCTCCGGACCCTAGTTAGATGATTTGGAGTGCAGGGAGCATGGAGGAAGTTTGTGTTAAGCCATAGGAGTGGCGGAAATGAACTTGCACTGCAAGCGCCTTGTGAGCTGCCCGCTCATACATTTGTTGTCGGTTGCATGGTGGTTCTGTGACATTCTCCTCTGGTCCCTTTCTACAGGGGAAAATATTGCTGGGGCCAGATGGAGATCCAGGGAGCACTAAAAGCCGGGACAGGAAGTGGTGCAGAGGAAAAAAAGGGCAGTGGCTGAGGGCAAAATAAGGCAAGCCCGACCCATGGGGGGATGAGGTATTACATGGTTTTAACTGTTAAATCATAAAATCAAAACAATGGCCTCTGTGAATCTTTTTAAATGCATAAATGATTAAAATGTATATTTGTATGCTCCTTCTAATGTTGATCACGCTTCTGCTTGACAGTCTTTTGTTTTGTTTGTTTCGGAAGACAGCACATGCCAAGCTTTGAAATACTCATGTCGCTGACTCCTGATTCAGCATGCAATCAACTTAGTGTGTGCCCTGGATTCAACAGTTTTGTCAGCTACACTAAATGCTGGTGTGGCACTCCATTTCTTGTAAATGACCAACTGGAAAAATTACATCATTCTTTGGCAACTACTCTGCCCCTTTAACCTTCCGTTTGGTCACCTTTTAAATCACAGACAAGTCTCTTCATAATCATAAGGTGTCTAGTGGGTCCCTTCCATACCCTCTTGCTGTAGCATTGCCACCCCAACTCACACATACACACATACATAGTTTGGGGCTTATCTCTGGCCACTGTGTGGGGCTTAGCAATACCTTTAGACTCTCCTGGAACTCCTTTCTTTTGTGGCTGGCAGCTACCTCTGTCTTCGCTCCACTAGTCCTCTTCTGAAGTGTAGTCAGGGCTGAGGAGAACAGGAGATGCCTCTAGGCTGCAAAACATCCATTTTATCTGCTACGCCTGCTGAGACCCCACACATGAAGTCTTTTCTCCCGTCCCAATAAAATCTACAAACTGTGGGGTGGGGAACATATCAACATACCACCTCTTTTGGCAGCTGGAAGAGCTGCAAGTTTCTTGCTACCCCATCCCCAGAGACATTCCAGCAGTGGGATGGGAATGGTACTACAGTTCTTCTGTCACATCAATAATAATGTGAATCTACAAGTGCTCAGTAGCATCAAAAGAAAGTTTGCCGTTGGCTTCCTGCCCTGCTGTGTAGTTTATGAAGCAGGGAGCAAAGATACTGAATGTTTCATTAGGTGGGATAGCAAGAAAATGTGCAGCTTTTCTGGCCCAAGAAGAGGTGATGTGCCAATGCATTCCCTGTCCCTAGTTTGCAGATTGTGGGACTGGAATAATGGACTTCATCTGTGGCTTGCCAGCAGCAGATGAAATGGATGCTTTTAGGTGCCAAGGCATTTCTGTACACCCTGGTCCCGACTGCAGTGCAGGAGAGGACCAGGAAGTGAAAGACACAGGTGGATGCCAAACACAAAAAGGAGTTTGGGGGGGTCTTATGGTGCTGCTGACCCCAGACAGGGGCCAGAGGTAAGCTTACAATGTGGGGGTGGTTACTGTACAGCAAGGGGGTAGGTGGGGGCTGACTGGAAACCTAATCTTAATTAAGAGACATGTCTATAATTTGAAAGGCTACCAGCTGAGGAGGAAAGAGGGGAGGCAGAGATGGTCACCAAAGAATGATGTGATTTGGTCATTTACAGAGTGTGGCACCAGCATTTAGTGTAGTTGATGAAACTGTTGGAATCCAGGGCACATGCTACAGTTGACTGCATGCTGAATCAGGAGTCAGTGACGTGAGCATTTCAAAGCTTGGCATGCACTTTTCAATTGGATTTCCTGCATATACCAAGCAATGGATCACACACATCATGACTTGGCAGTCCCCTTAACGAATTGACATCAATACTAAATAGTGGCCTGATGTGGTCCCATGAAAAGACTGGCTACTTTATTTTCTTGGTACTCTAGCAGCTGTTGGAGGACTCAGACATAAAGCAGCAGTGGGCTATCTCTTGGGACACATCAAATGGGAGATTCTGATGGAGCTTTATGAGAATGAACTGTATGCCACATGTAGAGTCAGTTGATTGGGCCATTAATGAGTGAACTGCTAGATAGGTTGAGAGCTGAGGGGAAGTCCTGTAGGAGGGTTGGGCAGCATGATCAGTGGTCGAGACTGTGGGAGTTCTGTCAGTGGTGGCATGGAAGAAGCAACTGGCTATCAACTCAGAATGTGAGGATTGGACAGGTATAATTCCTAAACCATGCCCCAAATCACCATACTTCAGCCTACTTTACTGTGCGATGGCGCACACAGACCCAGCCATTTTATGTCAGTCAGCGTCCAGCCTTGGGATTACTGGGACTAAGACACTTCCCATCTCCCTCACTGAAATGTGCCAGCCCTGGCCCCAGTCTAGACTAGCACCTGTCTGTGTGGGAGGCAGGAGTGGTCCACACTGCATATAGACTCAGGCATGCATCCCATTAGAGCCACTGACACTCAAGGAGGTGGACCCTCCTGGGATTTGACACTGAACAAATATGAAATTCCACTGCAGACTAAACCCAATCAGCTGGGCATCCCTCATGACTAAGGGGAAGGAAGAGGAAACTCTATGCCAAAAGTTCAGTTGCCCATGTCATTCCACTTGTGAATCATATGGGAACCATAGAATGCCAAGAGTAACTGCTGAATTAGTGAAACAACACCTGCTGGTCTACTCTCTGGGTGGATGATATCCTAACTAAAGCAGGAAGTTATGAGAACTAGGGCAGCAGGGAAAGGAGTGGAGGCAGAGTCAGAATGGCTTGTACTACTCAACTGCCCACCCTCCACCCACTCCACTCCTGAGTAGCCTAGCACTCTGGAACATGAGGAACAGAATCATTCTGCTAGCTTAGTGTATCTACTGTACACAACCCAGTTGTTAGCATAGTGGCCCATGTAGAATGTCCCCCATCACCTCATGTTAGGCGCTGTACAGGAAATCAGGGACAGAACCCTAGGGAGGAATCAAATTGAGGACAGAAAGCATAAGTAAGATACTCATGGGTACGGCTGTAGAGCTCACCCAGGGTTAATAATCACATGGTACAATGGCGGTGCACTTAGCAGACTGCCAGGGTCACAACAGGCATTATATTAGGACCTTAAAAGGCAACTAACTTGCTCTTTATCAAAATTCCCCAGAAGCATGACAAACCATTACCTGGCTCTAAATCACATGGTGTAAATATTTATTTTTATATGTGCCTCGATTTAGGAAGGAAAGGATCATAATTTGTCTCTGTGGAGCCAATCTGTGCTAATCCTTCCACTTCCTGGTACAGCCTGCCAGCAGTGATCCACCCCAGTGCTAGAGCGTTTGTGAAGTCCTATGTGGAGTCGGGGATGTGCTCCATAAATATCAATGGTGCTGTTTTTAAACTTAAATTTTAGTTATTTAGATGGCTGTGCGAACAGATCATGGCCACCACTTAACTAACCAGGACCTTGTTAGTTAAGCAGTGGCCATGATATGTTCTGAATGGCCATCTAAACTACTAAAATTTAACTTTAAAAACAGCCACATCGATAGCTATGCATGCACCCTCGGTCTCCATATAGTGATTTCACAAAACATGCTAGCATGGGGTGGATCACTGTCATGAAGGTATTAGGAAGTGAAGGGATCAGCACGGCTCTGCTTCAGGAGCCAAATTACAATCCTTCCCTTTGTAAATCAGGGCACATATAAAAATAAATATTTCACCATGTGCTTTAGAGCCAGGTAAGGGTTTGTCATGTTTGGGGAGAGCGCCTGGGTAGTTGCTCTTAAGACCAAGGACATGAGTAGAGGGAATATGGGGAAGGTTTATCCTATAAGCTCACTCCTTCTTGTCCCCACCAATCAAGCTGTGGATTTCCTATTGGTGGAGGAGGAGGCTCTGTTGGAAGTTAAAGGAATGGACTAAGCAAAACTGCTGATATCTCCATACCCTCACGGATACAGCAGAGTGCTCATTTCACCTTGGGTAAAGGGAACCAGGTTTGCTTTTCTCTCTATCTTATAACACATCCTGTTGGGATCCGACACAGGATCATCAGGGACTGACTAATAGAAGAACCAACATGAAAGGCATTAGGTCGCTAGGTAGGAAGGCTGGGGGATTAGTTATCCTGTCTGGTTTATTCACCCATCCCAGAACCAAGAATGTACAGATGTTCAATGCATCAAAATTCATGGTACTTCTATGCTCACACACTGGACGAGGGTGCCTTTACTGATTCAATTGATGTTGCTATTGCAATTTTTAATAGACATGGATGTTTTCTCAGTTACAGAACAAATGTTTTTGTTAACACCTGGCAAGGAAGTTTACTGAATATTTCTATAAATGTACTTTTAGTAGCAAGGCTTGTGTTCATTCTCATGCTGGATGCCTAGACCTGAATAGAGGCAAAACACACCAGGTGTGCTCCACATATACCTTTGACACCTCCACATATTGAAAGGGACAGCAGGATGGCCGTGCCCTACCCAAGTTAAGAAAATGATCATGGTTAGCAAGTCCACCAAATTTGTTTCATGGAATGTTAAGGGCATTAACCCTCCCATTAAGAGGAGGAAAATTCTAGATCACCTTAGGAGATTTGGGGCAGGGACTGCCTTTCTGCAAGAGACGACATTGTAAATCAGAAAGCGGATAAACTAAAATTGGATTGGGCCATGCAAGTATTCAGCAGCTCCTTCAACACAACATGCAGGGGTGGCCATCCTCATACACAAAAGTAGACTTTAAATGCTCCTTTTGCCATGCATGTCAGATGGGAGATATGTATTGGTGGAGAGGCATTATGGGGAAGGGAGACCATTCTTTACTGTGTGTATGGCCTCAACCAAGTGAACATCTCTTTCTTTTCCACTGTCACCCAAAAGATCGCAGAGCAGGGCAAGGGCCAAATACTGGTGAGAGGGCATATGAACACAGTACTGGATGAATGTCTGAGACAGGAGCAAACCCCAAGTGGCATGAGGTGCACACACCTTGGTGGCTCTGCAGGAACTGGTTGATGAAACCAGCACAGTGCATGTGTGGTGCTAAACTCCGTAAGGTCTTCTCCAGAATAGATATTTGATTACCACTAGCTGACTAGATAGAAGATATCAATGAGGCTAAAATAGAGACAACCATCATTTGTAACTTAGCTCAGTCTCCTTCTCATAACTATCACCAGACCAGGCATTGCCAGACAGGGGCAAATGGAGATTCAACACCTCACATATCAAAGACCCAGACTTCTGTAGAGAACTTTCCATGGACATAAAGGAGTTTCTGGAGCATAATAAGCCCACTGACATCTCGGCAACCATAATATGGGATGCCCTTAAGGCATGTGTACATGGCAAATACATTGCAGACACTTTGCAAATAAAGAAACCAAATGAAAAAGAGACATTAAGGAGCAAGACATCCTCCTCAAAGACCTAGAGACCAAGTTCAGAGCAACTGGGTGAACCAACCAAGTTCTGGCCCAGATAATGGGAATAAGGTTCAAGCTAAACATACACCTCCACCAAAAGTGGATTTGCTCTGTATCCCCTGCATCAAGCCTTCTAGGAGGTTGGGTAGAAACCAAGAGGCTTCTAGCATGCTAGCTGAAAAGATGCAGCAAAAGCCCAGAATTCATTGCCTCAGCATGACAGATGGCTCCCTGGTTAAAAACCATATAGGCAACTATAAAGCTTTCTTGGAAATTTTACTCTAAGCTGTACACACCCAAAGTATCCTCTTGAACAGGAGATGGACTTCTTCACTGCTGACCTCACTTTGCCCACTCTCTCACAGGATCAAAGAAACATGCTAGATAAACCCTTTACCAGGAAGGAATTAGCCATTACACTAGCCAGTATGTCTGCAGGGATATCCCTAGGGAGTGATGGTCTTCCCACTGGATTCTACTAGATAGCCTCATTTAGCCACTAACAGAGGCTTGTGCCCTAGGGAGACTACCACCATCCATGTGCACACCACAAATATCCCTGCTCACCAGACCTGGGAAAGACCACAGTTTTGTGGCAACTACAGCCCTGTCTCTGTAATCGCAGTAGGCTGCAAAATCTTTAAGATGATTGTAACATGTGTCAAGGAAGTGATGGCACAGTCAGTGAATAAAGACCAAGTGGGCTTCATCCCAGGCAGACAGGGCACAGACAACACAAGATGCCTCACAAATTTATTCTGGAGAGGGTCATATCCCCACCCATTTGCAGTCCTACTGTCCCTGGAGATGCTGACAAAGTGTTCAACTGCATGGAGTAGGGATTCCTATTCTACGTTCTCAAAAGATTCGGTTTTGGTCCTAATATATTAAAATGGATTTCTGTCCTATATAAGGATGCAGCAGCTTCAGTAACCACCAACAGGTATCTATCCACTAGCTTTCATCTGGGGAGGTGTACCAGGCAAGTTTGCCCCTCTGCCTACTCCTCTTAAACTTTTCTGAACCCTTTCGGCAGGCCATTGGTCAGCATCCCCAGATAAGAGAGATCCATAATGGAGAAGAATAACATCATGCTCTTTATGGACAACATCATGCTCACATTGACTGAACCCCAGCAGTCCATCCCACATCTCATTAGCCTGAATGAATTTGTGGGAGGATCTCAGGCTATATTTCAATGTGACCAAATCCTTGCTTCTGCCATCTCATGCCTAAGTGGTTTGCAACAGGGCTTCCCTTGGAACATGATGGTACAAGAGCAGATCAAATTCCTAGGCATAGATTTCTCATGGAACATCGTTCATATGGGGAAGAATAACTTGAGTCTCTATGGTAAACACTTGAAAAGGAAATGACAATGTGGAATCATCTGCAGCTGTTTCATCATAGCAGGTCACACACCTATAAAATGATGGTGATTCCACAGGATACAGTACATTCTGGATAATATCCCCATTACCCTGGACCAGTAACTCCTTGAAAAACTCCACAAGGATATGTTAAACTAATGGGGATCTGGAACAAGATGGCTAAGCCACAAAAATCTAACACAATACAGTATCACTCTAATGAGCCCCCATTATATGGACATCCCTGTCTAATGCACTGGTAGCATGTCTCCCAAATGAATACACGTTGAACATTGTAATCCCAGTTTTAAAAACTCATGATTATCTGAACTAACTTCATGTCTCCCAAACAGTTTGGATAACCCAAAATTGTACTGTATTCGAATTTGCAAGAGGTGGCTTCTACCTCCCAAACTTGAGGTTGAAAAGAATAGCTCATGCAGTCCATCAGCTTTCTATTGCAGGACACAAAGTGCCCAAATGCAAGCTAATCAAATAAGTAGTCTGTGAGGAGAGCATCCTGGATAAACACCTCCTAAATGCCATCTGCTTTGGCAACATCACTAGAGAACTGAAGACACATCCCACTTTAGGTTACTCCTTTGAGCTTGGCAGTATGTAGCTAAACTAACAAATTGGTCCCCGAAAAATCTCTGATTTTATTTTCTGTTTGGACAGCTTTAAGGTACAGATTGGATGAAAGACTATGCACTAGAAAGACTGGCAGGAAAATGGAACTGACTACCTTGATCACTTAGTAGAGGATGGTAGAGGGTATTAATGTTCTTCCAACAACCGAGGTGCAATATAGCCTGCCTAAGCAGCACCATCGGTGGTATCTCCAACTGAGACATTCACTGGCACAACTGCTTGGACCAAAATACAAGCTCTCCAACCCAACATTTCTTGATTCCATGCTGTCCTCTTTTCTTGCATGCCTAAGTGAGGCCAGTCATCTGTAAACACTTCATTAAACTGGGTCAGACCCATTAGCACCCTTAAAGAGTAATGGGTACAAGAGTTCCAGCTAGAGCTACCCCAAAGAATGGAAACAATGTTGGAAGAAACTAGCCTCAAGGGTAACCCATGAGGTGGGCACATGAGGAAGGGTGCCATCCTTAACGGCTACACCTTCTCGGCGTAATACCTCATGGTGATGAAAGGGTAGGGCGACGGATGAGGGGTGGGGCGAACAGGGTGACAGGATGTCTCTATGTGTATGCGCACGGGGGAGTGAGGTGGCTGGAGGGCGGAGGGGCTGTAGGGGTGGCACTGGCATGATGGCCGAGCTGCATCATGGCGCTAGGGGTTAGCTAGTGGCTGGGGTGGTTGAGGTACTGGGTTTGGTCCAGGCACCGGTGTGATTTTATTGTGCCCGGCCCAAACCTTTATTTTTCTTAATGCTTTCACCTGCCCCCAACATCACCCCCGGAGTTGAGAATCCTTAAGTTGGGGGTGTGGGGTGAAGCCTCCCACAAGGGGGTGTGGAGGGCACAGCCCCCACAGAAAGCATTAAGAAAATCTCCTTGTGCCGTTGTCCTGTGCGTTGAAAGTCAGAGTGTCAAAAGCTTTTCGCACTCTGACTGAAGCGATAGCGGAGATCACCTTTAGGCATTCACTGTTATCACATAGACTCAGCCTCAGGAGTTAAAGACTCAAGAACCAGTTCACAAAGCAGAAAAATTCTCCAGAGATGGTATAGGACTCAGAGAAACTACATAGATGGATCCAATGGACAATGACCAGCTACTCACCCCTAGACCTGATAGAATTTTTCACTTGGGTGTCCTCCTGATGTTATAAGTGACCACTTCCCCATATAGTGGGGTCTAGTGGGCAAAGCCCTCTAATTCTCTTCCCAGAGTGATCCACGCCTTGACTCCTCAACACTCCAACAGGCGGTCACACATACAGATTGGTCAAGGCTATGGGCCACAAATGACAAAAAAAAGCCCTCTCTGCCTTCAACAAAATTCTGTTGGATATCCAAATGAACACATGACTATGACCTCCAGTGATGGGAGATGTCCAGTCATGAAATGGTTGGATCGTCCTTGCAGGCCCTAATTAAACAAAGGGATACCAGCTGGTCCACCTATAAGGCCTCCAAGTCTGTCACTGACTGGGCTAACTACAGGTGCTCAGAAAAGAATATAAAAGGCAATCTGATGCAATAAAAACAGCATTTCAAATCTTTGACTCTGTGGCTGGAAATCCAAATTACTCTGGAAAATATCAAGTACAGTCAGAACAGTAATTTCACACAAGGACCTAGTTATTGAGGGATCAACTGTGATAACACAGTCCATTTTGCTAATGCCTTCAACTGCAGTTTCTCTGACCTCTCATCCTTTACTGGTGCTTTCCACCCCCCACCTCACCTAGCCCCATTGCAGATAGTCCCTGCCCACATCACCCCCATTCCGTCATAGGACAGTATCACATGGAGAGGTGTGTAAAGTACTTATGCAGATCTCATTAACCAGGTCCACTGGCTTTGATACGTTGAGCCCAAAATCTTGATTATTGCTGCTAAGAAACTGTCCTTATTCATTGCTTGACTCTTTAACCTATCCCTTATGACTAACATGATCTATCATTGTTGGAAGACCTCTTATGGGGTCCTGTATATAAAAGGTGACTATAAGAACATAAGCAACTACTGACCAGTTGTAATACTGTCCGTATTTAATAAATTACTGGAAACATTGGTAGCCTCTCAAATGGCTGAGTACCTCTCCAAATATAAACTCATGTCATCCACTTATCATGAATTTAGGAAAAGCCACAGCACCACTATTGCCCCCTATCACTCACCTGTAACATCTCTACCATCATGGATAGGTATGAGCTCACAGGTGCTGTTTTCATTGACCCCATCAAAGCCTTTGCTTTGGTGGACCATACCCTAATGTGTGGCAAACTCTGTGCTTTAGGTGGCTCACCCACTGCCGCCTCGTGATTTTATAGCTCCCTGGGGAACACATGCTATGTCAGTGAATCTGTTTTGCCACTCTCTGTCTGACCCTGTTGCTATGGTAGTTTAGGGTCCCCTAAAGAGCTATAATTGGGCCACTTCTCTTCTCTCCCTACACATACATGCAATCAAGACTGATCTGCAGTACTGCACACCTATCCTATATACCAATGATCTGGTCTTTTACACAAGTTCTTGCAACATCTTGAATGTAAATTGTTGGCTTTTATTTGACCTACAGTCAGTTCAGGCATGGCTAAACTCAAACAGGACCATTATCATTATGAAGGTTACCAAGACTCACAGCATACTATGTTGAGCCAAAGTGTGCCATACCCTGTTGACAGTCACTGGGGTGAATGGATCCTGCCTTACCACTGTTTCCTGCCTTAACTATCTGGGGTCATAACAAACACATTGTTGAACCTTTCAGCAGACATCTCTGCTGCTTCTTGAGCAGTGAACACTAGGTTGGAGCTTTCCTCAAAATCAGACATCACCCTAAAGTCCATATTGCCATTGCCAGTGGCATTATACTACCCAGACTGACCTATGGGATGGCAGTATACTTCTCTGCCACTAAGACTGTCCTCCAAAGGTTGGATGTGGCCTATAATAGTACTGTATATGCAGGTTTGCCCTAGCCACCAACAGGCACACTCACTATTGCACCCTTTACTGCACAGGGCTGGCCTCCCCCACCTGCATGGTGTAAACTCATTTCGGTGGTGTGGGTTTTAATGTGGTTTCCAAACAGGCCCCTTCTTCCCTTCATTTACTTTTAATTCCTAACAGCATTTCTTCAGACAGAAGCCCATCTCTTCAAGTGGTGTAACAGGCTGTGCTTTGAAACAACTGAGAAGCTGCATGGATATACTATATTGGACTAGAAATCTGCAACTGATCTCTTACTTATGTCTGAGGGAAGTTTTCCTTACTTTACAGTCTTACATTGGTATTGCTTTGTGTTTAATTTCATTTTTAAATCAGGAAGGGTTTTTCAAAACTACTTATCTTGTGAGCAACTTCAGAAGGGTTGAAATAACTGCATATTTGATTTTCCTTTGTCGATATCTGGACTGTCTGCTAGTATTCTGACAGTTTACATTAATATAGTTGGAAATAACTTACTGGTAGTAGCTGTGTACTTTGAATAGCAAAGGCTGCAGTTTGTAATTTGATGCAAGACACAGCCTCAGGTGGGGAAATTGTCTTCACTAGTCAGTGAGACCTTGCATCATAGCCAATTGTTTTGGGTGGAGGACTATTCTAGCATTGATCAATTACTATAAACTACTGGTGTGATCCTGTTTCAGACAGAAGCCCATCTCTTCAAGTGGTGTAACAGGATGTGCTTTGAAACAACTGAGAAGCTGCATGGGATATACTATATTGGACTAGAAATCTGCAACTGATCTCTCTTACTTACATCTGAGGGAAGTTTTCTTACTTTACAGTCTTACATTGGTATTGCTTTGTGTTTAATTTCGTTTTAAATCAGGAATGGGGTTTTCAAAACTACTTATCTTGTGAGCAACTTCAGAAGGGTTGAAATAACTGCATATTTGATTTTCCTTTGTTGCTAACTGGACTGTCTACTAGTATTCTGTAACAGTTTGCATCAAATTACTTTTAAATAGTTGACAAATCAGTTACTGGAGATTAGCTGAATTACTATAAGGGCAGTACTCACCAGGGTGGTGGAGCAGTGGTGTATTTGATTGTTTCTAACAGTCACCAGTGGTTGTGGACTACCCACCCACCTTCCCGCACCCCCCACGCAGGACGCTTCCTTTATAGCCAAGGTTCTGACATCACTTCCTCAACAGGTCTTGGGGCAGAACTGTCATATTCTTAATAACCCAGCACAGTGCATAAAGGGTAAGAACACACCACACAAAGGAAGAAAAAAAATATATTACATATTGTATATTATAAGGGAGAGGGACATGTGGGGGTGGTGCAATGCCTGGCTGTGGGGCAGCAGTTTTCCGGGGACATTCTGGAAACTGCATTGCCGTTCTATTTGTAGGCAACTGTCAGCTCTGAGGGAGGAGGTAGCCCACCTCCAGGCTGAACTGGCAAGGACTAAGGAGGCCCCCACCCAAAGAGCACAACTGCCACAGAGGCTGCCAAGTATGAAGAGCAGGTGGACCACAGTGGGTTCTGGGAGGGAGTGCAGGTGGTGGAACAGAGGCGAAGCCCCTAGTTGTACACTCTACACAAACCATATGCCAGTCTGGCAGAGCAAGGTTCCTGTATGATGGCACCCTCAGTGGAGACCAAGAAGAATGCTGAGGACACCCACAGGGGAGACCCAGAGAAGGGTGGCAAGGACACCATAGGGGAAGGAAACAGCTTCTGATAGTGGACTCAGTTGCTAGAGGGGTAGACCTGGGGAAGGGAGAGGAGAGGAAGTAAGGTGCCTGCCTGGTGCCATGGCTTGGAGGGACAAGAAGTGAATCCTCAGGATTGCAGAAGCAACATAACAGGAGAGGAACTAGATATCATTGTCCACCTTGGGACAAATGACCTAGCTAGGCATGGGATCAGTGCAGTGCAGGATGAAATTGTGGAGTTGGGGAGGGGCCCCAGAGAGGTAGCAAGCACAGTTACCTTCTCAGAGGTGCTGCCAGTCCATGGCAGGGGTGAGGCTAGGGTACTACACACCATGCAGTTTAATGAATGGTTGCAAAACGGTGCAGAGCACAGGGCTTTGGCTTCATTGGGGACTGGAGGTACACCTGGAGAGATGAAGGTTTATACTGGCATGATGGTCTGCATCTCTCCATGAAGGAACCAAGATCCTAAGTGACATGTTTAAATGCTTCCTTGGCAAGCTTTTAAACTAGCCATGGGGGAGGGCTAATAAGAGGCAGGAAATTTCAAGCCTCCCCACAAAACATGACTGGTAGTAAGGTAAACACTGAGGTACAGTGCTCAACAGAGGGCAGGACAGGGGTAAATGGAAAAATAGACAAGGGCAAAAAGAACAGGCATGGGGAAAAAGGATAAAGCCAACATTAAATGGAGGGCAATGAGTACCAATGCCCGTAGTCTGGGAAACAAGCTTCCTGAGCTAGTAGCCTTGATGGAAGATGAACACTTGGATATTGTGGCAGTCACAGAAACATGGTACATGGGGAACCATGACTGGGATGTCAACATACCGGGTACACAGTCTACAGAAGGGACAGGAGGGAAAAGAGGAGGTGGAGTAGCTCTATACATAAGGGAAGGGATCAAAGCTACAGAACTAAAAAGTAAAGGGGAGGACAAGAGGCACCTTGGTCACCTTGGAGACAGGGAATGGCATCACAATCCACACAGGGGTTGTATACAGACCCCCATCTCAAGAGGAGGAAATGGACAAGAAAATGATAAGAGGACATTCTCAAAATGGCTGAAAAGGGAGATACTATTAATGGGGACCTGAATATGCCAGATGTTAACTGGATGACATGTACTGCAGCAGCCACATCCAAGAGCAGAGTCATTCTCGATGCCCTGCAGGCGAGGCTTTAGACAGCTAGTATTGGAACCCACTCGGGAGGAAGCAATACTAGACCTGGTACTCTCAAATGGAGAGAGGATCACAAATTTAGAGTCGGTAGACATCTGGGAACAAGCGACCACTGCACAGTGTTGCTTCACAATAAGCACAACCATGGAGACAAGCCATACAAAACAAGCATACTGGACTTTAGAAGGGCTGACTTTGGCAAAATAGGTGAATACCTGGGGAATACACTAGCAAATGGGCAAAAAGAGGGTGGAAGAACAATGGAGAAAATCAAAATTGCCATCATAGAGGCAACAAGCCTTTGTGTGAAACAGATAAAGAAAACAAAGTGGAGTAAAAACCACTATGGTTCTCAAAAGAGGTGGCAGGGAAGGTTAAGGAGAAAAGGCTGCATTCAAAAAGTATAAGGCATCACAGAAGGAGCACGACAGGGAACTGTATCAATTAAAGCAGAAAGAAGTGGGAAGGCAGTCAGAATAGCAAAAGCCCAAACTGAGGAAAAAAGAGTCAAGTCAGTTAAGAAGGGGATAAAACCTTTATAGGTACATTAGGGAGCATAGAAAGGTTAAGGGAGGAATAGTGAAGATTAATAAGGGAGAGGAGGTGGGCAGAGGGAGACAGTGAAAGACAGAGATACTGAATTAATACTTTGCTCAGTATTCACAAAAGAAGATGAGGAGGAGTTACCTAAACCAGACAATAGAAGCACTCTGGGTAGGGGGTTGACACCAGTCCATTTACAGAAGAAAGAGTCCTGAAAGAACTCCTAAAACTCAAGGTGGACAAAGCAATGGGGCCTGATGGGATTCACCCAGAATCCTAAAAGAACTAAGGTAGGACCTAGTGACACCACTGACCACACTTTTAACAAATCATGGGAGGATGGGGTGGTACCTGAGGACTGGAGGAGGGCAGATGTGATTCCCTTCACAAAAGTGGGAGCAAGGCAGAAGCAGGAAACTACAAACCTGTAAGTTTGACCTCAGTGGTAGGAAAATGATGGAATCACTTCTGAAAGAAAGAATTGTTGAGTACCTAGAGGCCAGCGGGCACAGGACCCTAATGCAGCATGGATTTACAGCAGGAAGGTCATGTCAGATGAATCTAATAGATTTATTTGACTGGGTGACCAAAGTAATAGACCAGTGAGGGGCTGTGGATATGGCCTACCTAGACTTTAGCAAGGCATTTGACACAGACCCGCACAAAGATTAATAATCAAGTTAGCCAGCTTGGGAGTGGGTCCCAGGGTGGTAGCCTGGATTGCAAACTGGCTGCACAACAGGACACAGAAGGTAATAGTGAGTGGCACACATTCAAGAAAGGGGTCACTAGTGGAGTACCTCAGGGCTCAGTACTGGTCCAGTCCTCTTTAACATCTTTATAGGTGACATTGCAGAGGGTCTGGAGGAAAGGTATGCCTCTTTGCAGATGATACAAAGATCTGTAACAGAGTTGATACATGGGGGGTAGAAAGGATGAGAAGGGACTTGGCAAGGTTGGAGGAATGGTCACATATGGCAACTTAGATTCAATGCAAAGAAGTGCCAAGTAATGCACCTGGGAAACAAAACCCAGGAGAAGAGTACACAAGTAGGGGAGGTACTAACAACAACAAAATGGAGCGGGACTTGGGGTAGTCATATCGGATGATCTAAAGGTGGGTAAGCAATGTGAGATGTCAGTGAGGAGAGGCAGGAGGATACTGGGATGCATAGGAAGGGCATCACAGTCGAACAAGCATTTGTCAATGCCGAACGTTCGCTTGCAGGTATTTGCAGTGGTGTTTGGCACGTATGGTGCTTTACCCTAATGCCCTTTGTGATTGCTGGTATTTGCACAATAAATTTCAGCATGACCTTTTTGTTATCCCCATTGTGCGCCATATAGGCGGAAACACGTTTTGGGCAGGATGTGAAAATGACAGCTGTACTGCTCATAAGGAGGTGTGGTAAAATGGCAATGTTGAAAATCTGAGTGGAAATATTGAAAATTCGCAAACCTACGAGCGCAAGGGTGGGAACTGCAACGCACGTCAGAAACAGTTATTTAGGAATTAGTTCACCAAATTTCAACATAGCCATTTTAAGATCTCTGCTCATGAACAGTGACACTGTGATTTTCTTAATGTGTCCCATACACTGAGTTTGCACACCGACTGTGCCATTGTGCGTTACATCTGCGGAAACACGTTTTGGGCAAGATGTGAAAAATGACAGCTGTACTGCTCATAAGGAGGTGTGGTAAAATGGCAATGTTGAAAATCTGGAGTGAAAATATTGAGAAAATTCGCAAACTTACGGCGTGCATAAGGAACTGCGCAATGAACACTTTAAAACAGTCATTTTAGGAATTTTTTCACCAAATTTTCAACACAGCCATTTAAGACCTTGCTCATGAACAGTGTCAGTGCGATTTTCTTAATATGTCCCATACATTGAGTTCGACACCGACTGCGCCATTGTGTGGTACATGGCGGAAACATGTTTTGGGCAGGATGTGAAAATGACAGTAGTACTGCTCATGAGGAGGTGTGGTAAAATGGCAATGTTGAAAATCTGGAGTGAAAATATTGAAAATTCGCAAACTTATGAGCAGTGTAGGAACTGTGCAACGCATTAATGTAAAACAGTCACTTTTAGGAATTTTTTTCACCAAATTTTCAACACAGCCATTTTAAGACCTCTGCTCATGATCAGTGTCACTGTGATTTTCTTAATGTGTCCCATACATTGAGTTCGCACACCGACTGCGCCATTGTGCGCTACATGGGTGGAAACACGTTTTGGGCAGGATGTGAAAATGACAGCTATACTGCTCATGAGGAGTGTGGTAAAATGCCAATATTGAAAATGTGAGTGAAAATATTGAAAATTCACAAACTTATGAGCATGCATAGGAACTGCGCAATGAACACTATTAAAACAGTCATTTTAGGAATTTTTCACCAATTTTCAACACAGCCATTTTAGACCCTCTGCTCATGATCAGTGTCACTGTGATTTTCTTAATGTGTCCCATACATTGAGTTCGCACACCGACTGCGCCATTGTGCTGTACATGGGCGGAAACATGTTTTGGGCAGGATGTGAAAATGACAGCTGTACTGCTCATGAGGAGGTGTGGTAAAATGGCAGTTGAAAATCTGGAGGAAAATATTGAAAATTCTCAAACGCATTTGTGCCGCAGTAGAACTGCAAGCAACGACACCGTGAAACAGTCACTTTTAGGAATTTTTTCACCAACTTTCAACATAGCCATTTTAAGACCTCTGATCATGAACAGTGTCACTGTGATTTTCTTAATGTGTTCCATACATTGATTTCGCACACCAACTGTGCCATTGTGCTACATAGGCGGAAACACGTTTTGGTAAGATGTGAAAAATGACAGGTGTACTACTATAAGAAGGTGTGGTAAAATGGCAATGTTGAAAATCTGGAGTGGAAATATTGAAAATTCAGTAAACCTCTGGCGTGCATAGGAAGCAACTCTCGTATAACAGTCATTTGTAGGAATGTTTCACCAAATTTTCAACATAGCCATTTTAAGACCTCTGCTTATGAACAGTGTCACGGTGATTTTCTTAATGTGTCCCATACATTGATTTTGCAGCACGACATTCACGCCATTTTGCGCTACATGGCGAGGAAACACGTTTTGGGCAGGATGTGAAAATGACAGCTGTACTCATAAGAGGTGTGTACAATGGCAATGTTGAAAATCTGGAGTAAAATATTGAAAACTTCGCAAACTACGAGCTAGTATAGGAACTGCGCTAACGCACTCTCGTAAATAGTCATTTTATATTCAGGTTCAAAGGGTGATTTCGCGCAGTGACTGCGAAATCACCCTTCGGCCGGATAATGCCATGACAGTGACATCATTCATGAGAAGGGGTCCCAAAACCCATGTTGAAAATTTGTGCAAAAATTCCAAAATGCCTGAGATATGCAATAAAGTTGAAATCCTATCTAGCCCATTATACAGCTTACCGGCATTTCTTCAGTTCATGGTCGGCTTTGAAGAGTGCAGGCGTGTTCCCGGTCCAGCGATGATGGTGCGTGAGCTCCGGAGGTAAGTATGGGGTGAGGGGGTGTGGGGAGGCGGGGTGCACAGTGGGTGGGTGCGGGTTGGGGAGAGGGCTGGGAGACTCGTGGGACCGTTCTGCTTTTCAGGTTGAAAAAAAAAAACTGACGAGGGCGTTTGCCATGCTGGGTTGGGCTCCCAGCGTGGCACCAAAAGCTTTGGGGCATTTGGGGGGCTGGGAGCCGACGTGGGGATTGGGCACCCCGCCGGCAGACGACACGGACGCTTGCCACACTGGGGTGGGCTCCTGCATGGCACCAAAGCTTTGGGGGCGTAGATATCAGCACTGTGTATGACAGCGGTGTTTTTCTTTGAAGCGAGGACCACCGCTGTCATACACAGCTCCCCGACCCATTGGTGCAGGACTGCCATGCCTGCTCAACGGAGCAGTGGATTAAACAGGAGAGGCACACCCAAAGTGTGCTATTTCTCCCAAACGCTCTCAAGATGCGCATGTTTAACTTAAAAGGGGAAGTGGTTATCCCTCTGTACAGACAGTTGGTGAGACCCCATCTGAGTACTGTGTGCAGTTTTGGAGACCTCATCTACGCAAGGACATAGACAGGATGGAAGCAGTCCAGAGGGGGGCACAAATGGTGCAGGGTCTGCATCAGAAATCATGTGAAGAAAGACTGAGAGAGCTTAATATGTATACCCTTGATGAAAGGAGGGACAGGGGACATGATAGAAACGTTCAAGTACCTCAAGAGAATCAACAAAGTCCAGCAGTGTAGCATCTTTCAGAAAAAGAGATGTGTAAGAACAAGGGAACACAATTTAAAGATGGGGGTGGCTCAGGGTAACGTGAGGAAATCTTTTTTCTTGGAAAGAGTGGTATGCGTGGAACTGCCTTCCTGGGGAGTTTGTTGGAGCTAAAACAGTGGGGAATTCAAACATGCATGGGACAGACACAAGGCAATTGTAGTGGGGGTGGCAGGAAGTAGGCTGTTGGTTAACTAGAATCTGCAGCTTATCCAGTAGGTAAGGAAATGGGCAGACTGGGTGGGCCAAGTGGTCCTTATCTGCCGTCAAAGTCTATGTTTCTATGTTATCCATTAAGGTCCAGTGCCCAATGATCTATAACCATTGTTAATCCAAATCTGGTGAATTGTCCATCCCTACTCTGCCACAAAATTGTGGAATTCCTTCCTAGCCTCAGTCCAGCTGAGTTTTCTAGTCTAGCTTTCAATGTGGGCTCTCCTCCTCTCCAAGGGTCCATCTGTAACTATCCATAGTCTGCCATGGAAATTCATTATATCTCTGAACTGTTACACCTGTTTATGCTGTTGATCATCAACTCGAGGTTTATAACCTTATGAGCTTGTCATTATGTTTACAACCTCTATTTGAGATTGTTATTGTGTGTGCTGCTGTTATTACTGTCCTATACCCAGCACTTTGTCTCCCAGTTATTATATTTTGTATGTTTTTCCTTTGGGTATTTCTGTCCTTACAGATATGCAGTTGAGTATGTCACCCTGTATCCTGCATAATGTTTCTGTTTACCTCTTGTTTTGTGTTTCTTCCAGGTCATTTTGGAAGATGGGCAAATGTGTTGTCTAGTGCACCTATATGGTTAATAAAAAATAAATAAATAAATATGTCACTTCTTGGAGGAGTGCTGTTTCACAATCCCTGCTCAGTACAGCACAAGGAATACTTTGTCAAGGGACATTTGAGTGCCTTGTATCCTGCCCCATACAACCCCCTAACCCACCACTGAGCCCTCTGCAGTTTCCTATGTGAACATATCCTCCTGGGAAGCTAGGGTTCATGGCTGCTAACATGTGCACTGGCATGCAAGGGCAGAGGATTGTGAATCTCAGATATATATGAGTCGTGTATCAGGGGTACCTTTGGGGATCAGGCTGCAACGGTACCTGTGGCAGGATATTGACCGAGACTAGATTTGGTGTAACTGATAGACACACTGCACCCCTCCCCCACTTGCCCCTCTGGCCAGCCTCACCCTACCCAGTCAAGCACATATTGACATCCAACAATACATCTTCCACCCAGCTTCACCCAGGAGGAGTCCAGCAACTCCTGATATGCAGTGGTCTCCTCACTATCTTTCATTTAATCATTGTTAAGCATACTCAGTTATACAATGACCCATACAATGGCCTCTTCCTGCATGCCATCAGTCTGAAGGCAATGAAGTTTCTCTGGTATAAAATTGTCCCCTTCCTTACAAGGCGGACCCAAGAGTCATTCGAGCCTCTCTGGTGGCATTAATGTCCCTTCATCCTGTGCAGCTCTTGTCACCAATCAGCATGTCCCAGTTAAAGCAGCAGTACTACAAAAAAAATGTGCGCTTTTTGACAGTTTATTCCCTGTGCCCTGCTAATCACATACCTGGTTCTTCTTTCGCCGGCATTGCACTATCGCCGAATAATTTGCTCAGTTATTCTCTGCTTTTGTTTACATGTCTGCCACCCAGCATGTTGCACTGGAACCCCTCTGCTGCCAACTGCACATGTGAATGACTTGCAGGACATTGAATGGTCAGCAGAGAGTCCCTCTGCTATTGTCAAAAGATGTGATGTGACCGAAGAAAAAGCGCAGCTGAAATTAATCAGCCGCCATATTTGTTGTAGCGCTACAACACTTCAAATAAATTGCAAATATCTAAAAACTAAAGATGACTGGAAAAACATTTACAGATATGGAAACTGAAACTTTAACGCATGCTTACAGCTGAAAACAGAATTTAGATAAGTCACTTACTGATTTCGTAGTACTGCTGCTTTAAGCACAAAAAGCATTTTAAGTCCACCCCAATTTCCCAATGAAGCACACC
This sequence comes from Neoceratodus forsteri, assembly GCA_016271365.2. Taxonomy (NCBI): domain Eukaryota; kingdom Metazoa; phylum Chordata; order Ceratodontiformes; family Ceratodontidae; genus Neoceratodus; species Neoceratodus forsteri. Next base: position 673,991,003 of record CM028130.1, read on the forward strand.
CTTAATAAATGTTTTTCATTGTTTAAGTTTGAGCTGGGTCAAAGCACATAAAAATAAACTGAATATGTAAACTGTGGAATGGTATTTGTAAAGTGCAAAATTATGATTCACTATTACTGTAATATGATTTTTGATGGGATGTCAGTGAACTGGGGTATCATTTTATTAGACATATGTTATATGAACAGTGAAATGCATTGCAGGTTTTGTTTCTCATTCTGCCATTTATGGAATTACACGTTATTAAACCACCAACACCAGAAGAAAATGTTACCATTTGTGAACAACAAAATATTGTCAACAGTGACATAATATTTTCCCATTTAGCCACATGCAAAATGCAGTTTGGAGTATGCTTCCACTTTGTGTGAGAGTTGAGCAGATTACAGAGTTTGAGAGAAAAGAAAGCACATTGGGGAGGCAGGGACAGAGCTCTACTGTAACAATGTCAGCCTTAGGATCAGGTGACAGTAGTAGGGGCAGGCTAGCAGTTTCTCAAAGCTGGTACACTCCTTCCTTAGCAGTGAAGTGACCCTGTTGGTCAACGAGGTCACCATACCTCTCAACTGTACCACATTATGAGGAATGTTCCTCATTTTACTTCACAAAAGCTCCCTGTTCCACATTGTGAGGACTTGTTCCACATTCAAAGTCAACATTTTAAAGCAAAAACCATAGTAAATGATGCAAAAAAAATATTATTCAATTAATAACAGACTTTCTGAACATAAATGCAACATTTTAACAGTGTTTTGAGCTTCTTAGGTAAAGATTTGATTAAGTGTTCCACATTTTGCCTGTTTGTTCCACATTTTGATAGGCAATGTTCCACATTTGGGGGACAAAAGGTTGAGAGGTATGGAGGTCACTAAAGGGTGGATTACCTTTTGGAGTAAAAAGAGTGCCATATTTGGAGTACGAGATGATGGGGTAGATTAAAGCACTGATGAGTGGTTATGAGAAGAGTAACCAATGCTTCATAAAGCAACTTAAACATAAGTAGGGTGGCCTTCAGCAGAGGGAGCCAGATGTCAAATAGTTGCTTGGCAGGCCATTACCATGTCAGAGGGGACCCAAATCAGCACCTGAAGAAGGACACCTCCTGCGCCCAGCAAAACAAGTGCAACAGTGAGTATAATATTATAGCAGAAGTGCAAGAACCAGTGAAACTTTTGACCTATACCTTTTTATTCTATTTTAGATTGGCCCTTATCTACTGACTTGTAGTATACCCTTCTTTCCACAATTTAAGTCTGCTTTGTGCTTTTTACATCTGAAATAATAAAAGGAGCACTCCATTTAATATTGCTCAGACCAGGTGTTCATCACTATTCCCAGCTGTTTTTGAACACCCACTGTTCCATAAGGTTACGGAGCACTGCTGCTGCATGCTAGTTCATTTTAATCACAGCAGAAATGATTTTAAATAATATGATGTACAAAATAGCCTAGAATACTGATGCAAACCGGTCCAAGCCATATTTAAAGGAGCACTCCTTTATTATTTCAGATGTAAAACAAAGTACTAAAGGAGACTTAAATTGTGGAAAGAAGGGTGTCATACAAGTCAATAGATAAGGGGCAATCTAAAAGAGAATAAAAAGTATAGGTCAGAATTTTCACTGATTATTGCACTGCTGCTAATATCTAATTTTGACATATTAATAATTAGCGAGAGGTTATTTTGGGTGGTACATGCTTACATACAGGAAGGGCACAGACCTTGTTCCATGGAAAATTGAGAGCCAGACTCTCTGGTAGAGCTCTTGTGATCTGACTGGGAGGTGGAGCACTGGCCATCTGCTTTGCACTGCATTAGTTCATTTTAGTTACAACAGAAATGATTTAAATAATTGATGTACAAAATGGGGAGCGGGAGGATGTAAAGGCAGACAAGATGGCTGGTGTGGTCCTTTTGGTCAAGCTTCTGTGTACAGTAATCTGTGTAAAATTCCATTCAGGCTGAGGTCAGCATGACAGTGCTATCACTTGTTGATTGGATCATTGTGTTTGTTCTTAAAATAGGCTCCCTCTGGAGAGTGAGTAGTAAACATAAGAGAAAATGGTCACACAAAACTGTGGCCCTGAAATGGACAGAGCCAGTATTCTTTCAGGCTATGCCATTAATGATCTTTCCTCCATATTAAAGTGGGCTTTCATGGGTTACTTGGGATGCACCTGAGAAGGGGTTGCACACAGATCGGCAATGAGGGCACATCTGAGATTGTAAGGCCAAGAGAATTTGATGGAGAATTTAAAGTCATCATGTTTCTTCTTTACTGTCATTCTGAGGTTCCCTCACTCCCAGGCAGCTGCATAGCGCCTCCCCACCTCATTGTGGTCCTGGCATAAGTCAGTGCAATTTCATCAGTTGTCCATATGCACAATTTTAAAAGTACTGATAGGTCTTACTTTTTGGTTCCCCATAAAACATAAGGTATCCTCTCCTCACTTTTGCCATTGGTCCAGACAACTACCAAAAGTATAGTCACCCATTCCCAAACATGCCAGCCACCAAAAGTGTCACCTAACCTGTAGTGTGAATCTAATCACTTTTGTTTTCTTTGGTTGTGTGAGGACGGACTACTACAGTCAGTCAGTATGACCAAAGGGCATCCCACTCCTGTATAGTTATACACATGCTGATTTTACAGTGCAGGTGCCACTGATAGCATGCCACAAACATGCTTAAGACTAGTATACTTCATCTTAGTGAGCCATGGCATATTCCCCTTCCTATTATAAGGCAATGCCTTCACTGATCATCATGCCATGTGTACAAACAATACGATCAATGCCTTGATGGATCATTATTGTCTGTACAAGTGTCATAGTGGACAGCTCATAATAGCAGTCCTAGGTGATCATGGCCAGGTTTAGAGGTGTTGCATAGTTTTGCTTCACTAGAGAAGTTGATGCATAGTCAGGAACTTCATCCTTAGTGAAGCAGAGACGTCTGAACATTACCCCCAACTTTGCTTGGTCAAGTTTTTTAAAAATGCTATTTTAGAGCATTTCCACGCTCACCTGCTTGGTTACTACAGTATATACCCACACCTGATGAAGTTAGTGACACTAGGCAATATTATCATTGGTAATACCAATCCTTATGTAAATTTCCTTCCCCCACCCACCTCACCACCCGCCTCCCACCCAACATTACCCTGTAAATATGAAAATCTCACCATGTAATAATATTCTATAATCCATGCTTAGTAGTGGAAGGGACTTTGCATATGACATTTGATTATTGATGATAATATTGCCATATTGGCACTAACTTTGCATGGTCTGGGGGAGCTGGGGAAATGGTGAAGTGATTTCCTTATGTTTTGATCTGCTGTCACCTGCAATCTTCAGCCTTTCTCTTTACACGGGCTCAGCACCAGAATTGCCGCCCACCAGGGTCAGCCTTGATTTTATTCATGGAACCCATCACAAGCCAGCCAACAATCATGTATTCTACCTTGAGGAAAACCTCTTTGGGTTCCCACAGCTAGACAGTGGTCCCCTACATATTTATCAAATTAAAATGATCTCTCATAAATATTCCCAAGGCACTTATCCCAGAATCTATGTGGTATGCCTGAAGTGTCCTCCTGGCAGCCAGTCAGGGATTAGTACTGATCCTGATGAAGTCAGTCTGCAATCCATGGTGAGGCATCGGGAACTCTGAGATAAAGAGGTGAAGAGCACACTTGCACCCTTGTTTTCTGTACTTGTTTCCTCCTAGCAAAGCAGATCTTTCCAGGTCAACACCAGACTATTTGCTATGAACTGGGCTTCCAAAGGTGAGAAACCTCTGCCCTACTGTCAGTGTGGAAGAGAGGGTTGTTATGCATGTACCACTGTGTGCACTGCTACAGCAAAGGTTTTGAAAACATTAGACAGCACTGTCTAATAATCCTTTCAGCACTTCTAAAACCATTCAAATATATCAGCAACAGTGCAGCATTGCATGTTAGAAATCCTTCATTTGGGAGTGTGCCTCGAGGAGTATTTAGCATGCTGCTCACACACTGATAATGCTCATAACCGTGTAGCAGAAAAATTTGTTAACATGACACTAAACTGGTTAGTGTAGCACCATTTGATTATACTGTACCAGCATTCATGTCGGGGTTAATTTCAACAGGGCAAAAAGAAGAAAATACAGAAAAAATTTGAACTGAAAACAAAATTATTACAAACAGCACACAACTGAAACTTTTGACCACCAATTATTTGCACATTATGTGACTGAATAAACTTTTTCATAATCTGTGAACAAAGCTGTTATAGTCAGTACACAGATATTAACACAGTTTGTGCAGTAAGATTACAGATTAGCATATTCAAACCCACTCTCCCACAATCAGTCTCTCCTGGACTGTGATCTCTCCCATCCCTACCGCCTTGCACCCAAAGGGTAGGTTTTGTATTTATTTATTTAAAATGTCGGTAACCAGGAGAGGCAAACTGAGCCAAAACTAGTTCCCAGGTGCAACTTGGGGAAAGGGAAAGGGAAAGGGGGTGGAAATAAGTAAACAGACAGATTAAAATATAAATATGGCATTCAAGTAATAAAATAAAAGCTATTTAACAATGATAGATTGGCAATAATGTGCAACATTTGTAGCATAAAGATTAGCATAGGAACCATCTATAAAGGACAAACCATGGGATGCAGGAAAGCAGAGAAAGATCTTATGGGTATGAGGTGAAGCTTAGTTGGTAAGAGGAGGGATGATGGGGAGAGAGGACAGTTAGTAGAAGAGAGACCCAAACCAGAATTTGGAAATAAGGGAGGTGGTGTGGTGTTGGTGGTGTAAGTGAAGAGAGGGAAGGAGAAGGACCAGTTGGGGGAGTATTGAAGGCAAAGTTGTACAAAGTGCAAAAAGAGAATCTAATCTGGAGAAGGAGGAGGTGGGGCATACCTAAAGACCACATTAGCATAATCAGAAACAGGTAGAATCATTTTGGTAAGGGCTCTCGCAGAAAACAGAGAGAGGAAGTCTTTGTTCTTTAATGGCTTCTAGCTTAGGGCATAGTTTAATGTGGATGTAGTCAATGTGAAGAGAAGCCAAGATGACTGTACAGCCAGATACCAAGATACTTGAAGATGGGGACTACATCAAGAGAGGTGCCATCTAGGGTAGAAATGGAGGAAAGGAAACGTATGGCTAATTTTGAGACAGTATCGAATGTCATGAATATGGTTTTCTTGGTGTTTACTTTGAGCTGATTGCCTCGAACCAGCGTAACACCTCCCGAGAGGTCACTTGGCAATTGAGACTCCGCCTCATGGGTTGAGGGCCAGAAGCACAGAGGACTGTGTCGTCAGCCTACATATGAATATGGTAAGAGACACAGACAGAAGGAAGATCATTAAGAAAAATTAAAAAGGACTAGGCCGTGAATGGAGCCTTGAGAGACACCTGCTTGAATAGGGAAGAGCGGGGACAGGGTGTTACCTGCTTTTACACATTGTGTATGGCCCATAAGATAGGACTTAAACCAGTCCATATCCTGGGTGGAGAGACCAGCCAAGAGGTATGTGGATAGAAAAGAAGATGGGACGGAGTCAAAAGCTTTGGCTGGGTCGATAAGTATAGCAGCTGTGATGTGATCCTGGTCCATACCGCTTAGAGTTGTGTCAGTGACACAGAAGAGGAAATGACAGTAGAGTGACTTTTCTTAAACAAGCAGACAAGTGGTGCTGTGCTCAGGACCCGGCAGGGTATGAGTGCTGGGCAACAGCCCAAAAGTCACTGTTCACTCTATGACAAATTGCACATGCACTTCCGAGCCAGGAGCTTTAGAGCTCCAGTGAAGTCAGTAATGCCAAGTCAGTGGATCAGAAAGGTATTCACCCCTGACGAAACCTTATGTGGCAAAGCATCGGGGCACCTGGTCTCTTGTTCTATCAGAGACTACTCCTTGAATGTCTGTAATTTGAGCATTTGTGCATTAAAATGTTAATGTCTGCATCCACTGACTTTTCTTGAAGCCTAATTGAAATGGAGAAAGGCAGCCTGAGGAGTTAAGAAAGTCAAAGTCTGAAGACAAGGATTCTTAAAGTTTAGTTGGGAGGGAGGATATAGGCCTGTAATTGCCAGTAATAGAGGGATCACCCTCTTTGTGAAGGGGTAGCACCCTAGCAGCATTCCATTCCTGAGATACAGTACAAAGAGTACTAACAATGAAGGAAAGGTTCCACAGGTGGAGGGAGAAGAGCAATAGCAGGGCAGAGATCCAGAGAATGTAGGGTGGAGGCCATCCAACCTGGATTTGTGGAGGACTGAGAGGAGGAGAGCATGGAGAACTTCATGCACAGTAATAGGTGAGAAACAAAAGTCTTCGATGGGGAGGGGCAGGGAAGCCAAAGGAACACTTACTGGGCTGGGGAAAGCACAGGTAGTGAAAAAGAAATTGAGAATCGAGGCAATGAAGGAGAGGTCCAAGATAGGTGAGACATCAACCATTGGGGTGGGGGACCTTGGGAGAGGGATTAAGAGGAAGTAAAGGGCCTGCCAGAATTTAGAGGGGAGATGAGGTTTTGTTTCAGGGTCTATTTGAAGTATTGGATTTTCACAGCTCTTATTGCCTTAGTACAGGCATTTCTGAGAACCTATACTGGTGGTGATCAGAGGGGAAGGGAGGATTTGTATCTTGCCCAGGCAAGATCACGGAATATACAAAGCTGAATGATGTCAGCAGAGATCCAGGGGTGGTGGAGAGCATCTGACTCTGCGCCTTCTGGGAGGGTGTGAGTATTCCATGCCTTGTTTAGAAAGCAGCAAGAAGAGGAGAGAGCAGAATCAAAGTTGGGCGCAGAGTATATGAGGGCCAATCAAAGGAGGAAAGGTCACGGAAGAGGGTCTTGGTATTTAGCAACCTGAATGAACTATGCGAATGGTAGCTGGGGGGTGTTGGGCATGCTTAGCTTATGAACACAGTAGGTCATGTTATGGTAACTAAAGGGAATCTGGGAAAGTGGCAGCAGCAGTGCAGTGAGCGTGGCAGGAGAGCATCCAGTCCAGGAGAGAGTGGTTATGGGAGAGTGTCTTTGGCCTGGCGGGCTCATTAGTTAGTGGAGGTTGAGATTCAGTCTTTTCAATGATGGGCTTAAGGGTGGGTAGAACCAGTTTAGACTGAAGTCTCTGATAATAATAAACTTACCTGAGGAGGTTAGGGAGATAAGGAAGACATGATTTCAACAAGTGAGGAAGGAGAGTTTTGGAGAGGCATCTAGCACAGCTACAAAGATGAGGAGGAAGGAGAAGAACTTTAGATTAGTAAGAAAGAGCTCATGTGAGGAGAGGGTGGATTAACATAGGGAGGCCAGCCTGGTGGCACTGAGGGTTGAGGTGCTGGACACTGCACTCGCCACACTGGCAACCCGAGTTTGGGAACAGAATCTGGTCATTCTGGGGTCAGCTGGAGAAGTAAGGATTGAGCATCTGGAGGACTGCTCTCCTTCCTTGGAGTGGGGGTTTGTGTGCTGTGCACATCAGCAGAAGAGGGGTTCGACCCGTGCCCAGGTGTGCTTGGCCACCCTGTGGAGGTGGAGGCGGCTGCTGCACCCATTGCATGGACACGGGGCAGGGAGAAAAAACAGAGGAAAATACTGGACCTGGCAGGACTCATGATGGCCCTTATGGAATAGAGTACATACCCTGCAGGAGGTGACAAATGATGTTGTGATAATAAAAAAAAAAAAATAGAAAGAGCAAGATAGGTTTTGGTGAGCATAGATGACTACACTGCCACTCATTTGATGTGGTCTTGGCAAAAGAGGTGGAAATCAGGGAAGGATAATTGGGAATCAGGAATACTGGAGGAGAGTCAGGCTTCTGATATACAGAGAAGGGCGAGAGTACTGGGTGACCTAGAGTTTAAGGGTATCTAGCTTAGGAAGTAGACTTCAAGCATTGAGGTGGCAGAGTCTAATGTCTTTAAGTAAGGGAAGGAGAAGGGGAAAGAGGGGCCAGGGTTTGGTTGAATATCACCTGCTAGGAGAAGGAAGAAGATGAGGAGATAATGAACAGATCTACACATTCTACGATAGCGTGTAGGTTTAGGATTGTGTGGTGGAGTAGAGAAGAGATGGAGTCTGTGGAGGAGCTGCAGGTTGAGGGAAAGGAGGGAAGAAAACAAGGGTGAAAATGAGAGAGGAGAGGTGAGGAAGGAGACGAATGGGTAAGTATGCAAGAGAAGAGGAAAGATAGAAGGCAACTTGGGGAGGAACAGTTTGGGGTGATGTGTATTGCTGGCATCAGGAAGGGCAGAGTCGAGGAAGTGGTGAGGTAGAGCAGGAAGGAAGAAGACTAAGAGTGTGATCCAAGAGTAGAGGGGGAGAAAGAAAAGGAGGTTGAGACCGGGGTCCAGAGAGGATAGTAGGTAGAAGTTTGGCTAAGGTAGGGAGGGAGAGGGAGAGTGAAGATGAGGAGTAGATTTGAGTGGGAGAAGTGGGCAGTCAGGAGATAGTGGTAAGCTCACGATTAGGGAGCAAGGTTGAAGGAACACAGCAAAACAAAGAGGGAGGGACCCAAGATGTGGAGTTCTGGTGGTAATGAGGACAAGAGGGAAGAGAATTAAACCAGGGAGTAAGGGAGCTGAAGGAAGTCAAACAAGAATAAAAGTAAGGGACCCTAGATAGGGTATCCTGGTGATTTCGATGAAAGGAGGCAAAACAGATTAACAGAGTTTTAGCATCAAACAAACGGTAAATCATAAAGCAATCACAATGAATAAGCAATCTAAATGTATGGTGTGTAGCATTCCGAGATGGCTGCATGATTATGCATGGGTACAATCAAAACAGTTTAACAGAGTTTTATCATCAAACAAGTGGTAAATCGTAAAGCAATCACAACAAATGACCAATCTAAGTGTATGGTGGGTAGCAGTCTGAGGTAGCAGCAGGATTATGCCGCTTACAAAACATATGTAACCCTAGGCAGTGCTATCCCTAAGGTTACTACCCTTCCTGTATTCCTGACCAAGTTGTGTGGGCCTGGATTCAATATTATGATGCCTCCACCCAGAGCAACAACAGTGGGGGTATCTAGCTAACCTGGTATAGCCCTCTGGGAAACTATGACCAGCCACCACCCCACCTAGTGAACTTGTAACTTAGCAGCAGTTAACACAGTTAGCAATGGACATTAATAATATGTGCACGCCCGTTATACTTACCACCAGGGTCTGGCCTTCAGCAAATTCCCTGAGACCTCCTGTAGCAGCAAAGGTACATACTATAACCCAACTAAAAATATCCTCATAAGTCAAGTTAACGTGAAACAGCAAATCAGATTTATTTATGGGGTCATGAACAAGGCGTGAATCTAGATGAATGATTACTAAATTGATTAGATTTCAGGTTACTTTGCATGCACTTTTAGTCCCAAGTAATCTGTGAAAACACTGGATACCCAGAATATTATGCTGGCTAGCCAGAATCGATGCCAGGGTTGGCCAGCATTGCAGCTGTTGTTGGAACCCTTGATGGAAAGAAAGGCAGTTAGCATGCACTACAGAAATTTGATTACTTGTAATCCTGGCTGGTTTGCCCAGTCTCTTGTAACCCAGAAAATCACTAAAGCAATTAGATAATACCACAGATAATTAAATGACTTTTTGCAGGGATCTACCAGGGTTTACTCACGCTATCAGTTAGCTGTGATGATTCTTGTGATATGGAGACCTCATGCCGATCACTGAAGAGCATGGGTGAGCTGGGCCATCACAACACGCTCCACTTTGCTGCCTTCCTCCAGGTGGCTGCGCCTGTGAGCTGTCTCTGCACAGGGGTTAGATTACCAAAGCCGGCTCTTGCCAAGGAACAGTCTCTGATGCAACACAATTGGCTTGGGTCCCGCTGATGAAGGCCCAGGCTGGGTGAACACTTTTGACAAAGTTCAGTTTGTTTTTGCTGGTGAAGCCTCCAGCTGACATAACAGTCCGTTGCTGGCAAGGTAGGTCTCGACCCATGATAACCATTCAGCACATTTAACAAGAACATTACCTTTTTTCTCACAGTTCAGTTCTAAGCTGGTTGCTATTGCAATCAATTCACTGAGCAAACCTCTCGATTATTAAATCAGTCTCTCCCAACCTCTGGGCTGAGTGCTTCACAAGAGCTTCTCTTGGTCTAAACCCAGGCTGTACCTTCAAATATCTCAGAGCTTCTGCTGCAAGTAAAAGTTCCTTTTGATTATTCTGATTTACTGCTATAGGCAGTCCCGATCCAGAGAACCACAACACGGGGCAAGCTAGGCCTCTCTCACCAATTCCTAGGCTCTTCCTAGAGTAGCTTTTAGATCGCTCGAGCTGCTCACTCCAAACTTACTACAGTCTCTCAATGGAACTAAATTCAAACTGTCCTCCTAAATAAAGGCAGGAGTTAAAGGAATCCGATTGGCTGTTCAGGCTGCCTAAAAATAATTTTAAGTCTTTTAATTGGTTGCCATTCAGGTGCCCAAACTTTGTCCCTGAAATTCTTCCACAAGTCTATATTACACTCTCAAGAGTCTCTGGATGAAATCCCAGTTCTGATTGGCTAAGGCACTTCCAAAATGGTAGCTGCAGTTAAAGCTTATGTTTAATTTATGCAGTCCCACAGGTTCCAAAGTCTGGTGCAGCCAGGAAATAAAATATTTATTTACACTCCCCTACTCACTTGTAGCCCCAACAATTCTCTTTCAAATAAGCCCACTTTCATTTAACAGTTCCCTTACTTCTGCTGTCATTGTCACTGTTATACTGTCCCTATGCAGCAGGCAGCATCTTATGAATATTAATGAGGGCCTTCATACATATTAATGACCCCCTGGAATGCCCTCCTTCATTCTATTTAAACACTCCGGGCGGCTTCTATACTGCCTTGTGAAGGTCACTGGCTTCACTGCACACCAGGGTGCGGGACCACTGAAGAACTCTCTGGTTTGACTGCTAGAATGGTGGTCAGTATTTAAAGGCAGTTCTTGCGCATTGCAGATCGCCGGCACCAAAACAATGCCAGCAACTCACAATCAAGGTTTTAGCCTGAACTGTGCTTATCTTAATTGGCTACAAGAAGAAATTTGGGGAACACAGGAACACCAGGAGTTTGGGTGACACCAGCAGCGGGAGGCAAAACAAATGGAACAGTGGACATGTGTAATAAAGATCCCCAAGGAGGGGGTTACATCTCTCCTCTGCTTTAAATGTTTGACATCCATGCCAAGACTATAATAAACTAGGATCTATAATAAAACATTACTATACACACCATTTACCTTCTTAGGCTTAACATATAACATAAGTACTTGCACTACGTAGCATGCTATGACTTTTAATGGTACCTTTTAAACAATTTACTTGGTTCAGCCATCTAGCATTCTGTCATGACATTCCACGTAATCATCACACTTTTCTGGATGGGTTAACCATAGAGACATTTAACCTTTGCATTTACTCCATGATATCAAACATTAGTTTTACCATATTTCAGACTTTTGCATTCCCATATTAACATTTTATCTTTTACCTTTATACTGTCTTACATAGTTAGTCATATTTATTACACTTGTCTTTCCCAGTTGTTGTACACGAACCCACATGGCTGAACCTGACCTTGTCAGCTGACTTTGGGCTTTTGTAAATGACCCCAGGAATATTTTTGAGGGTTTTATCACTAACTGAGAAGCAGCAGGAATTCTATCTTAGGAAGTGAATTGGCTGTAATATAAACTTTTATGAACCACATTCATGGGAAGGTCTACAGATGTTCCTGGAGTATCATGCATAAGGTGTACTGCCAGTTTGACATCTCATCCAGATCTTCTATGTAGAAGGGACACAGGCACAGTCCTTTCAGTATCTGCATTTGGGTTAACTACTTCCGGCTTATTGTCCAGCAACAAATCAGTTCTGCATTAAGGGGCACCTCCACACCGTCAGTTTGTCCAGAGTTAGGGTAGCACTGGCATTTGCAGTTGCAGCATGACTCAAATTTGCTTGTTCTGTGGACTCTGATTCATCAGTAGACATAATCTCAACAGAGTTGAAAATCATGTAAAACACTGCTAGTACTTTCAGAATTAGCAATACTTTCTGAGTTGTCAGATTCTGGAGGCCCAGATATCTCGGCTTCAGGTAAGGATTCATTGGTTGGGTCCTCATTCTCTTGATCAGAACTTGCCACTTCAATCTCTGACAGCTCCATAAGACATAAGGAGTCAGCTACTTCTGAAGTTATACTTACGCACCACTATCAGGACGGCACTGGAATGGACGAGAGCACAAGATTATCTGATACTTAGTGACTGTCAGCACTGCTCCCATATTACGTAAAGGATTTCCTTGGAACAGCTGAGCTAGTTTGAAAGAAGGATAATACATAATCCCATATTCACTCTCATTGACTCAGAATGATTGTCATCATTAACTACAGCAGGATGTGATGGAAGTTCTGGTTGTGGGAGAACAGGAGGCTGAGCCGATTGTCTCTTTCGAGCAGCAGATTGGGTAACAGGCCCAGTGGGGGCAAAATCTTGAGATACAGAGTCTATAATAATTTGTCCAATGGGTCAGAGATGATTTTGTGTATTGTTTTTACAGCTTTTGGATCATTTTCTGGTGCACTTTGTAGACTGGCAGGTCATCCAGATTGCTCATGACAATGTACATAGTGTGACTCCTCCAGTCAGCTATTTTGTGTTTTCCTTGCAAACCCAAATTTCTCATTAGTACACCATCTTCAGGTTGTAACTCCTGATCTTTGACACTTTAGTCATGTCTTTCCTTATTGGCTAAGTTTTTCTTTGCAGTCATTTGTGCACAAGTTGATAGATGTGATTAAGCGTGCTTTTAGCTTTTGTACATACTGGCCCAGATATTCAAAGGGTTGTGCATGGCGCAACAGTGTTGGCCATGCACAACCCACTGATGCTCTCGTGGCGACATATTCGTGCGTGGTACACGACAAATCCCATGCACCAGAGCGCATCAGTAATGTATGCAGGCACAGGTGGGGGGGTGCCATGCATAACCTGCAGCCCAATATTCAGCCCGGGATGTGCAGAGTCATGCATGCAACCCTACCTGTGCCTGCACAAAGTTAAGCCAAAAAAAGGAACAAGTGATGGCCACCCACAGGTGAGCTGGCGGCATTGCAGGGTGCAACACAGTAGCCACCTGTGGGTGGCCACCTGAGTTCCTGCTGCACCTGGTGACACCCCCATGCCCCATCATGGGCATCTGTGTAGCGAAATCCCCCGTCCAATATCACTGGTGGTCCAGTGGACCCTATGTGTCTGATCACGGACATTTGTCCTGAAGATTAAGCCCACCAAGTCCAATATCCCGGTGGTCCAGTGGACCAATTGCTGTCCGATCGTGGGAATCTGTACCTCATCAAATACCCATACTACCCTGGTGGTCTAGTGTACCCCTCACCCCACCCGCCCACTGAACCTCACCACCCTGCCCCCGTCAGCCAGCGGGCGGCAGCACCCACCCGCCTGCTCGCGGCCCACCGACTGACAGCTCGGTAGGGCTGCACGCATTGGTTCTGGCGTGAGCCAATGGGCATGCAAGCCTATGTCTTATTATTTCAGTCCAGATATGAGAATGAATTCATCTACATATCTGGACTGAGTAGGTATGGTTGCAAGCCCATTGGCTCACGCCAGAACCTAATGGGCGGCAGCCCCATTGAGCTGTCAGTCAGCGGTGGCGGGCAGCAGGCGATGGGTGCTGCCACCCGCCGCTGACGGGGAGGAGCGGGTGGTGGGGCTTAGTGGGCGGGTGGGGTGGGGGCACTAGACCACCAGGGTAGTAGGGATATTTGATGAGGTACAGATGCCCATGATCAGGCAGCAATCGGTCCACTGGACCACCAGGATATTGGACTTGGGGTTCTATTACTGATGCCCAGATGGGCTGAGGCGTCCACTGGACCACCAGGGATATTGGACTTGGGAGGCTTAATCTTCAGGACAAATGCCCGCGATCAGGCACATAGAGGTCCACTGGACCACCAGGAATATAGGATGGGGGTTTGTACACAAATGCCCGCGGTCGGGCTGCAGGGGATATCGGTCCTCGATGCTGCTGGCAGGGTGCCAGGCGCAAGTCCTCGGGATCGGGCGCACCTGCATGCTAATGGCATGCAAATGGGGCCATGATGAGATGAAAATGGCCCCACTGTGCACCTTGCATAAATTATGGCCCCATTTGCATGTCCCCTTTTGAATATCGCAGGTGCTGTGCATGGCGCAATGGCACTTGTGCTAGCGCATCTCCATGCTCCACTCTGGCCACTTGCACTGGGCAGTGCCACTGCGCCATGCACAGTGGGAGTGGCCAGGAGTGCGATATTCAAGCTGCTGCACCATAGCGCAGCTCCATTGAATATCGCCCAGGCCACACCCCAGCGCACAGTTAGCTGCGCCCAGGCTTACACCACAGCCTGGCGCAGTTTGAATATCTGGGCCACTGTAAATAGCTATCCATTTGGATTCCATCGGATGATACTCCAAACAAACATCAACAGGTAAATGTGCTTCTCGGCCAAACATTAGCTGATATGGTGAAAAACAGTTGCATCATTGTGAGTGCAATTGTAGCCATGCACCAAAGCACTTATTTGTTGATTCTACCTTGGTTGACCTCGCCGGTGAATGTGCCCAGCATGTCCAGCAATGTTCTATTAAATCTTTTGGCTGCGGATCGCCTTGTGGGTGGTATGGAGTGATTCTTGACTTTCCTACACTCCAAATCAAGAGCATTTCTTTAATTAAATGGCTTTAAAAGTCCTTCCGGATCAGAATGGATCCACTGTGGGCACCGTAGTGGATGAAAATTTTCAACAAGCACTTTGGCTACGGTGGCTGCTTTTGTCACGGGGTCATAATGTCGCATGGTATAATGCCGTGCAGCAGAATCCGTTGCATGATTTTTAGTTATCCATTGGGGAGCTGTGCCCCTGGACCCCACTAAAAGATTCCAACTCCGGGGGTCCAACTCGGGCTTGCCACAGGTCCGTGTTTCGCCATAATGCTGTATGCTATTAAGCGTCACGACATTATGACCAGTCGCTACTTTTTGTTTCTTAGTTGAATAGGCTTTGTATAATCTAGTGAAATGGTCTGTCATGACAAGTACATTGCTTATGTTATTGGAATCAGGCTCTCAACTTAAAAGTCAATTCTTACAAGTTCCATAGGTCTGTTAGTGGTGATGTTAACCAAGGTTGTGGCTCTCTGTGGCTGGGCCTTTCTTTGGAGGCATCTGCTATAAATTTTGATATATTGGTCAATGTCTGCACCCATGTTGGGCCATTAGAAACGGGCAGGGTCTAAGTCCAAGATTCTCGCTACCCAAATATCCCATCTGGTCGTGGAGGGATTTTAAGACTACAATTTGAAACCTTGATGATAACGCCAGTTCTTTCCTTACAACTTTTCCCTGGCTATCTGTTAATTCACAATATAACAGTTTTTCTTGGAGCTGGAGTTTGGGACCCTTTGTAAACAGTAAGGCAGTTTGCTAATCATTGGATCATAACTTGGAGACATCTTCCCTCTGTACAAAGCATCTAAGACTGTTCAAGTTATGGGGCCCTGATACTGTTCCTGTGAATCTCAACTGGGGTGAGCTGCGGTAAGGCAGTTAGGTCTAGTGCTGCAAATTACAGCGGGCTACAGGCACACAGGTTTCTGAGGCCCCAGACAATCAACTAGGCAATCTACAGTTTCAGAAGACAGATATTCATCTTTGTCAAACTTGTGGCACAGGGCCTTTAGGGATTGCTCGGCCATTCTCACCCATTCAGGATTGGAAACAGGCCTTCTAGATAGAGCATCAGTATCAGTATGATTGAGCCCTGGATGGTATTCCATCGAATAATCATACGTTGAGAGCTGACAACCACCTGTGCCCAGTGGCATCCAACTTGACTGAGGTCTGGACATACATAAGGAGATTGCTGTCGGTTTTTATCAGTATTTTGGCACCATATAGGTATTTGTGAAACCGATTGACTATTGCCCATTTCAAAGTGAGAAATTCAAGTTTATGTACGGGATAGTTTTTCTGAGATGGTGCAGCTTCTACTGGCAAACGCAACTGGGCATAATCCTTCCTCATACTCCTGATAAAGCATGGCTGCAAATCCACACAGGCTGGCATTTGTATGTAATACATATGGTTTAGTTGGATTTGCATAGGTGAGATGGGTGCATGTGAGCTGGTGAATGATGTCATAAAATGTAGTATCGCAATCAGAGGTCCATCTGGTTCAGAAAGGTTCACTGGACTTGAGGTAGACTTTATCTCCTTTACAGCACTTCTTCTATACTTCTGATTGGTAGGTGGATATCCTTGAGTCAGATTTAACAGAGGGTGAATTACTTTGGTGTAATCTTTTATGAAGCACCGATAGTATCCACAGAAATCTTGGCAGTTCCTTAATGTTATAGGCTGTCGCTAGATGGTTAAGGCTTCTACTTTGCTAGGGTCAGTTTGGATACCTTTCCAAAGATATGATGTGGCCCATGTACTTTACAGATTTCTGGAAAAACTAACGCTTGTCAATGGACAATTTTAATCTGAATTCTTCTAACCAGTCCAGGACCTTGAACAAATGAGCCTCGTGCTCTTCAAGCATTTTACCAAACACGATGACATTGTCCAAATAAACTAGGCATTCAATGAGGTTCATATCCCCACAGCTCGCTCCATTAATCTCTGGAAGGTGGCTGGCTCTCCAGATATGCCCTGGGGCATGCGCAAGAATTTATAGAAGCCAGAGGATAGATAAATGTAGTTTTCTCTCTATCCTCTAGTTCCATCGACATTTTGTAGTACCCGCTCCTGAGGTCTAAGACAGAAAACCACTGGCTCCCATTAAGACAATCAAGGGCATCCTGGATGTGAGGCAGTGTATATTGGTCTGGTATGGTTCTTCAGTTAAGGGTCCTGTAGTCTAGACATCCTCACTGAACCATTTTTCTTTGGACTATCACAATGGGGATGCATAAGGCTACGTGATTCCTGGATGATTCCGACTGCTAACATCTCTTGGAGGTGGTTTCGAACATCATCAATGTCCACTGGTGCCAATCTGCAAGACCTTTCTCAAAATGACCTCTTTTCATGGAGCCTAATATGATATTCAGGACCAGTGACACATCCAACATCCTATTCCTTTAACAAAAATACTGTACTTCACTGTGCTAGCTTGTGGCTGATTCTGTCTTTCCACTCACCAGGGACATGAGACTTCCAAAGTTGAACATATCTGAGGATACATCATCTTTTCCTCTCTACTGTACTTGGTTTGCAACACTGCAGTATCCACTCAGTATACAGTGGCCAGGGTACAGCCAGGGGACTTAAGTGTCTTTGTCGGGTCACATTACAGAGTTGCACTACTACTCTTCTAGCTTAGGTATGGGCTCTAGCAGGTAGCACACTGGGTTTAACTAAAAGTCGGTTAGGTAGCTTCCCTCTTCTGGGGCATCCAGCATAAGAATCTTATTCATGTTGTCTTTTTGATACGCACCTCTCCACTGACATGACACTGTGAATAAGGTGGCAAGACGAGAGGTGATGGGTCCTTTTTTCAGACATACCCCACTGGATGATCCTTATCATTCACTTTGCTCTGCACCTTCATCTCATAAGCTTTTGCACCATTGCATGAATTGGTAGAGCTCATCTGGTTTTCTGAACCTGCTTCTCTTGACACAGCTGTGCTAGGTGGCCAAACATGTGTGCATTAGTTCCAATCAATATGGGAATTCCATCATTTAGTCCAGTTGAGGAGCACACCAAAGCTAAGGTCTCCACGGGCTCATCCACGCCAGCAACAATAGAAGGAAAATATAGCCATATTCATAAGTAATCAAGGTAAAGGTAGGATTTATCACTCAAACCCCATACATGCAGTCCTTCTAAGGGTTGTAGAGAATGGTCAGTCAAGGGCTGGTCATACCAGTCTTTGAATATTATAGTGACCTGAGATCCGCTGTCCAGGATGGCTCGGGCAGGATACCATCAGTATGTATTGTAGTCTCCATGGAGTTGCCCAGTATTTTCTCCCAATCCAGGGGAGTGTTTGCTGGAGCTAGAACAAATGACTTGGCCACAAAGGAGTTGAATCAAGATGGAGACAGGGCTCCTGGCACTACCTTGCCTCAGATACCTTGCTGCAAGCAGTCTGTCTCTCACCTTGGCTGCATTTTCTTGGGATCGGCATTCCCTCTTGTGATGACCATCCTTTCCACAATTGTAGCAAAATGTACCTTCTCTGTCCTGCTTTGGCTGTAATATTGCATTAGACGTTGGTCTCCATTCATGGCTAGGGGAGATAAGAATTCATTTTGGCCTCTGAGCAGGAGCACTAATGGCAGAGAATCCTGGTTGAATTTGCACACCGTATCCCATCAATTCTCTCACCATAGCAGTCATATCACTTAGTTCAGTCTTGGGGCCACCATCTAAGGAGGCACTTGAGCATGCACCCCACTCCCCTAGCAGATGCATCCTGAGGGGGCGTAGTCTTTATCAGTGGAGACACCCTTGGTAGGAGCACCAGTTTTAGTTCTCTGAGTCCTCTCAGTAACTTTTCCCATGGTGGGGCATCCTAACAGTCGCTCTTTCACAGAGCCCCTTAGGGGTGGCACCAGTTTTCAGTTCTCTGATTTCATTAAGTAGCTCATGGACTTGGGACCATCAGTGACTGCCCCTGACAAGGCAGGGGCTGCAGTAGCTATGGCTGTGCAGGGATCCTGGGTGTCTTCTTCCTCCTCAGCTTCACGTACCTCCTTCATCAACATATGGAAGGGCAGGGGATCAGACTGTCACTGATACAGCTGCAGCTTGAGTAATATCCAACTGAAATGTTGAGCAGTGGTGAGTTAATGATCCAATCTCACTTGATCCAGCTTGCTAGGGGCCACGCCTCCTTTGCAAAAATGTTTTGTAATAGTTTCTCTAGTGAGGCTAAGTAAGCTGATAACAGTTCCCCTGTTGTTGTTTAACATCTTTGAGTTGCCACCTAAGTGCTTCAACTGTATCGGTACTCCCAAATACATTCTCTAGGGTGATCAAATGCTCCTGTGCACTAGCATTGGGGATTAGTGGACCTCAAGGAAGGAATGAATGACATTTAGAGCAGACCTCAGAGGCTTTCCCACCAGCGTGTTCTTTTTCGGCCTCTGAGCATTACCAGTCCTGCACTAGTGGTGGCAGCGGAGTCCATCCAGGTCTCGAGGTCATCCTCCCCATTGAGTGTGGCGAGGGTACCGGAAAACATTCTAAGCTTGGTAAAAGTCATGATTAGTTGCGGTGGGCACAGGCACAGGAGTAGGCACAGTGACTGAGAGGATGCTAAAATGGGAGCAGGTGCGGGACTGGGGCAGGTCGGGGACTGGAGTAGGTGTGGAGAAGGGTGCTCCCAGGAGGCTGGAATAACCTTTTTAAGTCCTCAAGGGTTTGGCCCTCATCCAGCAACAACTTGGCAAGCTTTTCCTAAAACTCTCGGATAAGGGTGGGGTTCTGGTTCTGAGGATCCTTACTATCCTTAGTTGCCACCCTCCAAGTGGCCAGGGACCCATCAGTGGCAATAGTTTTGGGCACCTTAGTACTGTCCACTGGGTTGCTACACTCCACTAAAGCCCTTAAAGTTTGGGCAGTGGGATCAAGCCACCCTACCAGCTATCACAGCCTCACCCAGACATTCAGTTTTTGCAAGAGCTTCTGCGATAGTGCCTTTGTCAGTACCCTGGGGTATATCTAGCAATAAAAAGGCGTTGTGAGGGTCAGTATCACCCCATACACCAATTAACTAACTGCTGTACAGTCATTTCTTTAGAGAGGAGTTGGAATCAGTGCTAGTAATAATGTCCTTTAGTTTATGCAGTCCCACAAGTTCCAAAGTGTGGTATTTATTTACCTCCCCACTTATTTGTAGCCCCAACAATTCTCTTTTAAATAAGCCCACTTTCATTTAATAACTCCTTTACCTCTGCTGTTGCTGCCCTTATACTGTTCCTTTGTGGTAGGCAACTTATGAATATTAATGAGGGCTCTCATACATATTAATGAGCCGGAGGAGGCCCTTTTAATCTTTATTTAAACACTCTGAGCGACTTCTGTGCCACCTTGCCAAGGTCACTGACCCCAACTTAGCTCACCAGGCACTGGGACCACTGAAGAACTTTCTGGTTTGACCGCTAGAACATCGGTCGGTCTTTAAAGGTGCTTCTTATGCATGTACAGTTGCCGCGGCACCAAAACAATGCCGTGACTCATGATCAAGGATTTTAGCCCAGACTGGGCTTAAACAACTAATGGGCTGCAAGGACAGAATTTGGGAACACAGGAGCACGAGGAGTTTGGGGATACCAGCAGTGGGAGAAATAATGGGTGGAACGATGGTCATGGGCAATTAAGGTAAGCCCCAAACTGTGACAGTGGCTGACATAGAAAACGAGATGGGAAAAGCAACAAGACCAAAAGCGCAGTGATAACATAAAACAGAAGGATGGCAGCAGAGCTTTAGCCAAACATGTAGGTAGTGGCCTTACAGTACTAGGAAATGAAGGCATATGACCTGTTGAGCAGGGACAGAGTGGCAGACTCAAGGCAGACGTTTCACTAATCCTTGGCACTTGGTCCTTATACAGGTGCTGCAGTGTAGGAGATGCTTGCAATACCCATTAAAATACAGAGGAAGAGTACCTCCTCAGGTCACAATCCAGCCTTCTGATTGGCTGAATGGGAAAGCTTGCATCAAGTTCAAAACACTGGCTGGAGAAGCAAGTCCATGGCAGCGGGGTTGGACGTCTGGTAGAGAAAACAGAATGGATAAAAATGGAAAACACTACATACTTTGTGGAGCTAATGACTGCAGTAAGCTTAGCTAAACTACAACATGTGTGGAGAGGAAATGGAGGTGAGCTCCTCTGGGTGCCTTACCAATTTAATAATTGTTGAACCATTATACATACAGTATTATCCATTCAGTTAGTGCTCATTGGAATCCCTTTTAGTGTGTAATCAGTACTGCTGCTGAGACAAAAGTAGGGCAACTAGCTATTCTGATTGTTAACATACCAGTGCAAAGGTAATTGAGATCATATGTATACTGGAGGCCCCTTATCTGCAGGGAGGAAGGGGTGGATGTTTAATTTACTACAGGCCCTTTCTCAGACAGACAATAAACCAAGTATTTGTATCTCTTCTGCAAGGTAAACTTCTTGCATATATACTGTATCTGCAAGGACCTGGGTTAGAAGTTGTTTTCACCCCTCCCCTCGTGTATGCAGTCAGATAATAGTCCTAATTGCAGGAAGAACAGTACTTCTGGCACCGTTTTACTTTTTATGGTAAAAGCAAAACATTGCTTTTTATGAGCCAACAGTTGCAAAACTGAAATTAAAGAAAGACAGAAAGAAGGAACCCGAAGGTGGCTTGTATATTTCCCTAATTGAATGCCTCCAATACGGAACGCCATAGTAGTGGACTTTTACTCCCTGTTTCCTTCTGCCTTCTTCAGATATCTTAAAGAAATATAACCTTCCTCCTGCACATATTTTCAAAATCTTTCAGCTGCGACACTTACTTGGCTGTGTTTTTAACACATATTAAGAATCCTCTAAGTTACAACCTTTTCTGGATAACGTCCAGGACCTGTCTACTAAACCCCATTGCTTATCCTTTTTATCGCCTCCCTCTTGTCTATCAGTTATCCTGATTCTTTACCTGGCTCTAAAGTCTGGGCCTCCTGCTATCCGAGGTAATCATTGATTGGGCCACGGTATGGCAAGATCTCTATATCTACAATTCCAAAGATAAGTTTCAGCTTACCAATATCATATTTTGAACAATTTATATTATACTCCTTAAAATTAGCCAAAATAGGGTATTCTTGTAGCCCTGTCTGCACTAGATGTGGTACCGCAGAAGGAAACTTACTGCACATTTTTGGTACTGTGATAAGATTGCCCCTTGAGAGTGCGATTCAATCTAGACTAGATCCCACATTGGGTCTTGGTGTCCTTTTACTGAGGAGGTTTGTATTTTAGCTATACACACTGACATAAGGATTAAAGAACATAGATACCACATGGCGCTAATTTCCATGGTAGTTAAGAAACTGGTACTTAAGCATTGGACAGATCAAATAATCATATCTTATAATGAATGGTTGAATGATATTTCCACATGTTTCAGGACTGAACACCTTCTTGCAAGCACTTGTCATAGGCTCCACCTGTTTAATAAAAAATGGGGCACATTTTCTTGCTCTATATCTGCTTTAATGGGTGCGATTGGAGACTCCCCATGTCCACCTTATAACCTGAACATTTGCTTTTACAGCTCCTTAGGGCACCTTCCAGGGTTGGGAGGATCTGGGAAGGGATGCTAGGGGTGGGTGAGGGTAGATAATTTTCGATGCCTTTCACTATAGTCAAGGGGCCAGATATTCAAACTGTGCCATTCTGTGCGCAAGCCCTGCGCTGCTCAAAAGTTGCGCAGGGGTGTGGCCAGGCGATATTCAATGGAGTTGCGCTATTGAGCCTTCTTTGAATATCACCCCTGGCCACAGTCACTGTGCATGGCGCAGGTGGAACTTGCGCCACCGCAAGTGGTCAGAGTGGAGCATTCAGATGCGGTGGCGCAGTTCCATTGCACCATGTGCAAACCCGTGATATTCAAAAGGTGACATGCAAATGGGGCCATAATTTATGAAGGTGTAGGGGCCATTTGCATCTAATTATGGCCCCATTTGCATGCCATTAGCATGCAGGTGCGCCGATCCCCGACGACTTGCACCTGACGCCTGCCAGGCAGCAGCCATCAGGGAGTGACACCCCTGCAGCCCAATCGTGGGCATAATGTTAGCAACCCCGAGCAGCCCGATTGTGGGCATAACGTTAGTAAACCCCCGAGCAGCCCGATCGTGGGCATAATGTTAGTAACCCCCACCCCCAAGCAGCCGATTGCGGGCATAACGTTAGTAATCCCCCGAGCAGCCCGATTGCGGGCATAACGCCCACCCCCAAAGTCCAATATCCCTGGTGGTCCAGTGGACTGCGAAGCCCGATCACGGGCATAACGTCAAACCCACCCACCCACCCAATGTCCAATATCCCTGGTGATCTAGTGGCCCCCACCCACCCACCCACCCACAGAGCCCCACCATCCTCTCCCCATCAGCGGCGTGCAGCACCCCACCTGCCTGCCACCCCGCCACCCGCCAACTGACAGCTCGGTGGTGCTGCATGCCCATTGTTCAGGGCAAGAGCCAATGGGTGTGCAGCCCATACTGTACAAGGCAGTCCAGTTATGTGAATGAATTCTCAGAGGAAGACATAAAAATGGGGTTTTAAGGAAAAAAAGGAGTGAATACTAGAAAAGAAAGGGACTGGTAAAACAGAAACTACACAAAGGAGAAAAATCATGTAGGGAGATAAAAGAGAGGGACTGAGCATAACTTTTAAATCAGATTGGTGCCCCAGTAACTAAATCTAAAGTTGGATACATCTGGGGGAATGTTGCCTGGGTTAGTGTAACCTGCTCTGAGAATATTATGAAGTATATGTCATTAATATGGGATGAAATTCAAATGTTCTCTGAGTATAGCTCCTTCCTCCTGCCAGTCATGTAAGGTTGTATCATCTGATATGTAAGGCTTAACCCATGACATAGAGTGGGTCTACTTGGAATTAATCCATGGCTGGGGTGGCAGCCTCGTGGTTCCAACCAACCGCCGGGATTAATTCCTCAAGTAGACCCATGCTCTGAAGTGGGTTAATTCACTTGTAACATGGGGAAGAGAAAGGTTCAGCACTCTTTTATATGTTTCTCTTCCCATGTTACATTTGTGTAAAGTTATTTTAATGTGCAAAATTACAGAGGTTCTGGGAGGATATTAAGGTTTCTACCATGGGGAAGAGAAAGGAGTTGCTCCTGACTGGTGAAACTACATGCTGGAACAGGCTGATATTTTTTAATATTGTAAGGGCAATGGTGGAGTTACTGATTACATGCAGATGTGATCAACATTTCAGAATATGTGCTAATTTTGGCTGACTTACAACATCTGCAGTTCCCGGACAACCAACAGATGGCTGTCAAACAATGCTGGCAGCACAGCACTGTTTTACACCCATTTTTACCAGTTTCCAAATGTACTGAATTGAGCACAGAAACGAAGGATGAAAAAATAGTGAGTCATGCAGTCAGCTTGAAAAAATATGCTGCTAACTCTACTAAGTCACAGAAATAAGGCACCTGTGATGTGTGTAACTGTTGTGGTACTTTGAGGAAAACAAAATGTGTCCACTACTGGTACTGCAACTAGGGACAGGACATGGAGACATGGGGAAAACAAAGTGTGTGCACTGTACCATTGATTAATTCTCAAGCAACTGTGGATTACTTGAGAATTAATCAACAGTCACCTGATGCAGTTGGACAAATCCTGCACAACCCTTTCTCTTCTCCATGTTGCAACTGCCTTTAGACTTGCAGAAAACTATACACAGTTGTAAGGAGCATCTCCCAGTTGCCACAACCACCACTTAGCAGCAGCCCCTGCTTTGTTGCAAGTCTTTTTCTGCATGCTTGGTAATTACTTGTGACTGTGTCGAGAAAAGAGGTGGGGGCCATCATCATGCAAATGGTCCAGGTGACCATGCATGTAGCATGATGATCCTTGCAGAGGGAGTCTCATAGTTTTGTGAACCCTGCAGAACTACTCCAGGCAGGTAGTGTGGGTGTAGCAATGCAGTATCCACCTCCATATGGGCTGCAAGGAACTGGAATTATAATAGGACCATATTAGGGAGACCCAACAGTGCAGAATTGGGATAAGAAGGGGTGTCAAGAGGCACCAGGGACATATTTAAGTCTCACTGAGCAGGCAGGGAGGGCACTGGACCACCAGAAAAGTCTGGAGAGGATAAAGATTTATCAACTTATCTTCAACGATAAGTGGGCTTGAAGGTTAGGGTTGAATGATTGTGGGGAGAATATGGTGATAGCATCCATTACCATGTAACATGCCTATGGCATAGCATCATGACTGGTACTACGCCAATGGCAGACCTACATGGTGGTCACAAAACAGCATGTTAAAGGGATGACATAGTCACTAGGTCTGCTGTACTTTGCATGGCAATTCTTGGTGGTGACCCAACAGTGTGACTCTTTGAACCCCTAAATTTGCACCAAGGGCTTTTTACTGTTAGTCTGAGCAAGCATGTACTGTAAGTGCTTTCCTTCATTCTGTAGGTGACCGATAATGGAGGAGGGAGGGTGTGCTGGTCACCTTTTCTGACCATAAACTTGGAGGTGGGGGGAGTAGTATTGTGGTGCTGTTAGGGTGGAGGATGGGAGGATATTGGAGATGTATATGTTTTAGTGCAAACAAGTGCTTTTAGCTTATAAAGATGGTAGACTGCCTTCGATGCAGGTGGGTTGTGCTGGCACCCATTGTGGTATAAGAAAACATTCAAAACATTGTTGTGGGGGCTGGGGAGGATGGTGGGATTGGGCTACTAACACAGGGTGGGGATGGGGTTGAATTATCTAATAGGTTTGGACTAGGAAGGAGGCAGGACATGAGAAGAAAAGCAAGGGTGGAGGGAGGGTCTTTTTTTTATTTTAATAAATTGATTAATGAGTACCCAAATACTGAATACCTGAATATTCAGGAAAGGTCTTCATACACTCCAGGACAGCACTAACAATGGCCATCATTTCAGGTGTCAGTCTCAACAATGAAACAGTAGTACAATCATAATGTTAATTTCACCCAGTTGGTGTAATTAGTGACCAAATAAGTGGCCTGTCTAATGTGTCTGGCCTGGAGATACAGCAGTTTGAAAGCTAAAACTATCAGTTGAGCTGTACCTCTTGAAGATGATGGAATTAAATTTGAATTAAGGGTAGGATGAAATACCAGACCTGTCTCCAAGCTAAGACCACCTGCCTAGGCTTAACCTCCCCACCCGGCAATCTAGAGCCTCCTTACTCTAACTACCAACCCCACTGGACTCAAGGCACGACTAGACAATCCTACCAGGTCGCTCTCTGTTGTACCTCACAAGGATAATGGTCCTTTGTGTACCGTATCCCCAGTTGGCTAAATGGCCTCCCCATGGACATCTTGGCTGAATCTAAACTTGGCCCATTCAAGAGGAAACTATGCCAACACCTCACCACACTGAGCTGTGACTGCCCTCCCTAAGCAGGAACTCCCCAGTCACAAGAGCAAACTGGCTACCCTCCCTGTGCTCAGCAGCATGTCTGCCTCCTCTAGAAACATCTCTCCCCTCCTCCCATCACCATCACTCTGCCCCACCTTGTTACCGCCTGTACCCCCATCACTTTCTTCTCCCCCACCTCTTATGCACCACTCCTATCATCTACCCAACCGACAAGGTCAACATCGTGGCTTAATAATCTGTTGTCTGTTATAATGTTATAATGTACACACCTACTTTGTTTTATGTTGTTTGTATTATCTGTCTAAATTGTCATGTTCAACGCCGCTGACTCCTGAAAGCCTGTTAATGCATTACAACTCTGGCCTGCTAAGTTTTTGAATTATGTCTGTTGTGTTTCCTGATGTGGAACCTTTGTAAAAGAGCTTCTAGCTCAAAGGTAATGTAATCCAAGACTTCAAATAAATAAATAAATCATTAATGCTGCACTAATTTCTCATGCAGATCATCATATCTCAGTGCATGCAGTTATCGTATCAAGGCTTGACAGTCACTAAGCTCTGTAGGCTGGCATTTATTTATTCATTTGAAATTCTGTTCACCAGGCCACATGAAACATGACTCCACATGTTTATCAGAGTCCAAGGGGCTGTAGCTAAGCATGAACATAAATTCAGCTTTCATGCCACATAGTCTGTTACACTGCAATTATGTGTAGTTAGAGGTAGTATGGAAATATAGAAAGGTGTCAGCAGAAAAGACTCATAGTCCATCCTGTCTTCCCATTTTCCTACTTCCACCATACCCACCTACCCTTGGTCATGCATAGGCTGAATGCCTGTTGGTAGTTTATCCCCTTTCCCCTACTTGCCAGCCCTTTCTCTGTTCTAGTTTTCACCAGCCCTTATAGCTTTCCGTGTTCTCTTTAAACTTATAAAATGGGAGAGAAAATTCTGCATTTTGACATTGTTGCCTGTGCATCAAGTCTGTCTGATGCCAGCAGGTAAAAACAAGTACTGTTGAAACAGGGCACATGCAGTACAACAGCAATCACTGTGCTAGATGGAATGTTTATTTTCTAAAAGCTACCATTCTGTTTTCCACTCTTGGTGAGGGACACAACTGTATACCATGAATCAGCAGAAATTTGTTAAGTTCAATACAAATTAAAAAAAAAAAACTAAAGGCACTTTAGTCAACATAAAGCAGTCCATAGTGTGAAACTATACATTTAAAATAAAAAAACAGTTTGCTCACACATCACGCTAAATCTGTGAGTCCCCAGCTGTTCCCACTTGTATGCTGTCTCTCCACTCAATGTTAAGAATCAGAAACAATTTTGTAAGCCATGATACACATTTAAAAAATGAATTAAAGTGACTTCAGTCAGTATAAAGCAGCCCACTGTGTAAAACTTCACATTGAAAATGAAAAACTGTCTGCTCACACATTGTGCTTAAACTACGAGTCCCTAGTCACTCCCACATGTATGCTCTGTCTCCTCTCAAAAGGGGTTGTCCTGTAATCCAGTGCAATCTTACTCACCTCATAAAAAATCAAAAGAGATATAAAATCACTTTGCTAGGTCAATAAAATATTGTTTTGTCACTGTGTGTGTGTGTGTGTGTGTGTGTGTGTGTGTGTGTGTTGTATATATAGCACTAGCTAACTACAACTACGGATACTGCAGTAGGAAAAATGTCTTAAAGCAAATTCAAAAATACCTGTGTAAAGGCCATTTTAGTAAGAAATGAAAATATTTGTTTCATATATAAACCTACTTATTTAAACTTTTAATGACTTTTAATAAAATTACCCATTTTATAAGCACAATAAGACACTCTGGGGTGAGCACTGGACAGACCTGACCACACCTACAGGTGCTGAAGGCACTCAACCTGTGACCTCATGCCTACTACGCCCCTGAACGCAGGTGTCAGGTCTATTCAATGCACACCTCACGTGTCTTATTGCTTATTGATAAAATGGATAGGGAAAACCCTGCATTTTGATTGACTAATAGCCATGTGCTGAATTCAGCTGATGCATAGGTGGTAACAAGAGCTGGCCAAATGACCTCTGTGCAACCTAGAAATCACTGCAACTATACTGCCCATAATTTTGCTAGTCAACAACAGTTTGATTCAGCAGCAATTTTTATTTGCCCACTTGAGTGAACTCCACACTCATTTGCCATGTCAAGTGCCCCTAAAGTGAATTTTAAACTGAACATGACTTAAGAGGCTGAACAAATATTTCTGGGAGAAGATGACCAGTGACTGGATTGAGCTTTAATCATACTTTTCCTTAGTAGTCTTGTAACAAGAATACTAAATGAGTATTCTTCAAGTTTTTAATGTATTTATAGTCCCCTAGAAGAATCCTTCTAAGGTGAAACGTCAGGTTATTGAATCAAATAAAGAATATTTAGTAAGAACATTTTTGTGTGGTGGCCTTACTGGCACAGAGCAGCCCAGCCTAGTACAGTCACAGTTTAGTTCCCATCCAGGGCAACTCCACTAAACAAACTGAAGAGTATCTGGTGATTCCTATCAGGAACACAGCTCTGTCTGGGGAGAAGATGATCAATCAGAAGTCCCTCAAAACATGCCAACAAGCGCAGTGAGTAAAAAATCTGGCAAGTTAACAGCTGATAAACTGAATTCTATAGAAGAGAACAAACACTAACAGGACACTGTAAAGACAACATAATGGGCAGTGAAAGTATTTACAGACTGGAAAACTGCCAAAATATCCAGATTGATTTAAAACTGCCACTCCTGAAGAACTCAACAGAGTTTTCTGTGCTTTTATGCCAAGGTCAGAATATCAGCGGCACTGAATATACTCTAAGCAGCTACTCGAGTCTCTGTGCTGCTCTGAGCTGGCATTTTAATTCACTAGCTGTGGGAGAAACATTAACATATACACTGACCCTACCTTCCAGAGTAGCAACAACATCTTTGTAAGCATTATGAAACACTATTGAAAAGCAACCAATGACGCTTCAAAACATCACCTCCAATTTCAGCCCCATACTTAGAGAACTACAGTTGTCTGCAGCCCTCTCCACTGATATACCACGCTGGGCTTAGTACATAAAGTGTGGCTAGACTTATAGCTTGACATGGCCTGGCATGGCAGAGAGAGACCTCAGAAACCTCACACCAACCAGCTTCACATTTGAAACTGATGACCGCAGGGAGAGTATGCAACATATACTTTTAATGAACATACGAAGAACCCTTCAAACCCCAACAAGCCTAACAGACAACAGCATCATGGGTTCACATACGCAATCCGAGCTCACCTTACTGCCCAGTTGCAAGCTTGAGAAAGCACTTGAACAAACTACCTACTGGTGCCAAGTACCTATACTGTCACTCAAAGTGACTCTCCCAAGACTTTCTTGACAGCACACCTTCCTGGTATTCATGGAGCTGATGGGGCTGAATTTCATCTCTACCCTGATAAGTTGGATCAGTAGTGAGGCAGGCTGTTAAGCTGCAGATACATGAGTCACTCAATTCATGCTACGGCGGTCCATCTGCTTCCAAACATGAGACTAGAAAACTGCGAGTTAATGGCAGTAATGGCACAGGAGTGAACCAAGCTCCATTCATATTGGTCTGCATCTGCCACCAATAGAAAAAAGTGGAGCTCAGTCCTTGCTCCTCAACCTACAAACATCGACTCCAGTACTCAATCCTAAAACTCAAACACCACTGCGACTGAAGAACATCATGACAACACTTTCTGCCTTGCACAAGAAAGCACCCTGTCTCACTCTGTAACTCCTTCCTACAGTTCTTCAACAAGCATGCTGTCAGGGACTTCTGGTGATGTCAGGGACCAACATGGTGGTTTGATTCACCCACTTCGCTACCCACCAACTGTAATCACAATTAATCGCCCACAAGATGATGGCATCCCCAGCCAAGCAGAGGAGAAATAAAGCAGGAAAGCTACATCTAGCTCTGGAGGTCTGGGGTAAGGGCAACAGACTTCTAGGAAAACATAAACGGA
This sequence comes from Neoceratodus forsteri, assembly GCA_016271365.2. NCBI lineage: Eukaryota > Metazoa > Chordata > Ceratodontiformes > Ceratodontidae > Neoceratodus > Neoceratodus forsteri. Next base: position 674,021,239 of record CM028130.1, read on the forward strand.
ACTTACAAGCTCAAATGGGCAGACTGGATGGGTCATAGGCCCTTATCTGCCGACACTGTCTATGTATCTATGTATCTAACCCTGACCAAAAGCTTAAGGTTCTATGCAGGAGGAAGAGGCTGAAAACACTGATGAAATAGAGACCTCCGGAGAAGTGCAGCAGGCCGAACATCATGGAGGCCTCCAGGATGATGACCTAATAGAAACCATCAAGCAAACAGCCCGCATGGTTACTAAAATAGATCGGACTCTGTCTGATCTCCGGGCTGATCTTGGCAGAATTGAGCACAAAACAAATCAGATGGAGTTATGTTTCACAGTGGTGTCTGAGCAGACTGACAGGCAAGATAGACTCCTGTTATATCTTCTGGCACGGATCGGAGCTAACGTACAAGCTGAATGACCTGAGAGCAGAAGCTGGAGGCAAAACATTAGAATTCACAGTGTCCCCGAGGGTCTCGAGGAGATGTTGCAAACACCATTGAATTTATTCAAAAGCTCCTCAAAAGGCCATCGACCTCCCTGAGGACCTGGATTTAAGTCTCGATCGCTCACCGCTTCTCTGGCTCCGAGACCAAGCAATCCGGAGGCCAGGCCCAGATCCTTTGTAGTCAATTTTACTTGGTATAACAGCAAGGAGGAGGTGCTCACGAAAGCCTGGTAACAGAGCCCCCAGGAATTTGAGGGCCACAAAATTGCCATTGACAATGACCACACCTCTGAAGTACAGGAGGCTCGGAAGGTGATTTGGCCAATCAGAAAGCAATTGAGAGCCAAAAATATTAAGACCCAATTCTACACCCAGCAAGACTGAAGATTTCAACAGAGCAAGGCACAAAAATCTTTAAAGATCTCCTGTCTGCCGCCCCTACCTGGAAGAGTTGGGGATTAGCACCACCTCCTTAATAAAAGAAAAGCTTGAGAGACCTCCTGGCATCGGCTTAGTCCATGGCCCAGAAGGGAATCGCTAAGATGGGTTCCTCAGTGCGACAACCTCAGACCTCCTTTGAGCAGACATCGCACAGTGCTTTGGAGCCTCGTGACCCTGCCCTGATTAATAAGAATGCTCCCCTTCTGAAGCTGGCGATGTTGGCCAATGAGGCAGGAGAACAAGGCCCTACATGATCTCTCAGACACATGAGGCAACCCTCGGTGAAGTGTGCGCCTTGATCGCCTCTTGTATGGAGTCGCTTTCTACCCAACAACACGGGACTGATGGGCCTTGCTGCTTCTACTGAATCCACCTAATAAACTCATCTGCAGTCTGACTTTTTGCTTCCTCTTCTCTTCCACCAGCTTGAAGGTCACAGTGAGTAGTATTACCTGGTCACTGTAACATGGCTGCACAAACACTTGATGGACTCCTTCTGTTTGGTGACATTGTTATTGGCCCTGCTGTTTTTCTCCTGACTCCTTTCTCCCCACAACTGCATCTATATGCATACTTCAGGGCTGCTTTTTGCCTTAATGGTTGGTGTTCCTGGAGGGGGTTCGTGGAATTGAACCTGTGGTTTCAACCATCTTAAAGGGCAACAATTTAAAACATAGCTGTTTACTTATCTGCTACAGCAGTCGTCAATTATTATGGCCTTTGTGGGAGGGAGGGAGATAGGAGGCAGCTGCTCTGGTCGCGAGGAGGGTGATGATGGCCACTTTTCCCCATACAACACATTGGGGCTGGTTTGTTATTTCCCCTCATCCTCTCCCTTACGTGGGTCTTGTGCCTGTGCATTCTCCTAACTGGAGGCAATTGAGGAGGGAGTGAGTTGTGCAGTCTGGTTTTGAATCAACTGGAACAGTATTTGAAGGTGTCAACACAGAATAGGCCTGCCCATCATCATCCCTCCTCAATCGGCTTGAACTGTAGTGGCCCCTGAGGATGGAGAATGGGGGGAGGGGAGGGCAATATATAAAGAGGACGGATCAGTCACTCCTCTACCTTATTTGATGGTCTCGGGAGGGGTGAAAAGGAGGGCATATTTGGACTTAACTGGAGGGCATAGCTTTATCTCCTTTAAACGATGACAGCCCAGAAAATGACCCTCCAGACATGTTGCCCCACTGGGAGTTAGTTTCTACGGAGAGCCTAGGGATCCCTCAAACCCATAGCTCAGGTCTTGGTCTCGATTGTGAGCCTCGCCCACAGACTGGGTGGACCTTCCTCAGGAGGTCAAGGATTGAAAAGGGGGACTGGCAGATCGGGGACTGGGACATCTGCTTCGCCACTTGCCAGATTTACTCCAGGGCTGTCACTGCGGCGGGTAGGCCTGGTCGCCTGGACTGTCCACCACCCTGGATTTTTGTTTCGAATGGCTGGAACAGGTCGGTTCGTTTATGAGCTGGTGTTCGAATTTTGGGAGGTAGAGTTCACATCTCGTGGTACATCTGGCCCCTACTCCAACCTGAAATATCCCCAGGGCTTATCTCCTTTATGAAGGACCAACACATTTAATAGGGCCCAAGATTGGGGGGCTGTCTTGATGTGGACTCCACTACTGTGGAGACATCGGAGTGATCTCCTCGGGAGGAAACAGGGAAGGGAAGGTGGGTTGATGGGTATGCAGAATAAAGAGGCTGAGTTGCTAAAAGAATAATGCTCCAAGCACAAACATTGGGATGGATCATTACTAGATCCTGAGTGGGGTCTTTTTCTTTTTTCTCCTCAGGGTCTTCTTATGTTTGAGAAGGTGGGTACCAGGTAAGTGTTGGGAATTGTGTTTTTTATGCAGTTCAACACTGACAAAAGGAGGGAGAGAGCTTTTCTCCTGGATATTTCAGGGCCCTGCAGAGAACACTCATTGCACTTCTGAGTGCTCTGCCCTGGTTTGTATACTGAGACACCCTCTGCTGACAAGCATCGGTCAGCTTTCCTTGAAGCCTAACCATTGAATTCTGGGCAACCAGGCTGAGAGGAGTCCCAGTCAAGGTTATCCAACACTTAATCTAGCTCTTGGCTCAAAAATGGAAGAGGCCAGAGCAATTGTTTTGCAGTATAATAGTTAAAAAGTGTTTACCTAAGTTGTGTTATTGTTTACAATATAAAGTTGGAAGCTATGCAGACTTGCTATAGATTTAAACGTCAATGCTTGGAGAGTCTATGTTCAAGAGAAGGAATGTTAACCTCAGTTGGATGGAACATGGCTAATTGTACCACTAAGTTTATGCCTCTAAATGTGAACGGATCATCCAGCCCAATTAAAAGGAAAAGGATTCAGCAGTTTGTCCTGTCCCAGGGATGTGGAGGTGTGTTCTTACAGAAGACTCACCTCTCCCTCAGGAGGCCCAAAACTCAAATCCAAATCCTTCCGATGATATATCACTCTTCCCTCCCGGTGGGCAGAAAGAGGGAAGCGATCTTGCTGTCGGCAAAGCTACATTTTCAACAGCAGGAGGTGTTAGAAGATCCCCAAGCTAGGTATATTATTGTGGTTGGGTCTATCCAAGACATGCAAATAACCCTGGCTAACATTTACATTCCCCTGGGTCTCCACTCAGAGTGTTTTCAAACATTCTACAGCTGGTGGTGGAAAAGGCTAAAGGCATCCTAATAATGGGTGGATACTGTAACATAGTCCTAAGTAGGGCCCTTGACTCAGCCTCTCAGATCCCCAAACTGGACGAAGCTAAACCCGCCTATTAAAATTCAATGAGAACAGCTGGGCCTGACTGATATTTGGAGAGAGAAATACCCTAGAGCATGGGAATACACCTGCTTTTCCCCCAGGTTTAAGGTATTCTCCGCCTTGACATGTTTTTTACATTCAAGGCATCTAAACAGGTTCCCTCCATATGAGTAGATACGACTATCCCTCAGACCATAGCCCCGTCCTACCTGGAGGTGGAGCTGGGACTGCCTCAACGCATCACACACTGGCGATTAAATACCTCCTCCTTCAAGACAAAGGAGTTTTAAAGTAACTTAAAGACTACCTGAAAGTAACCTTTGAGGAAAATATCAGACAAGAAACCTCACCACAAATATTATGGGACACGATTAAAGCTCTCTTAGAGGTAAACTCATTTCAATAGCATCCGTAAAAATGAGAAATGAGGCAAAGACAAAATTAATGTCTCAGATTAAAGAACTAGAAGATGCCCAAAAATCAAGTGGAGGAGTCCTGGGGTAGGAATTGCTAAAGTGTAGGCAGTTATTACACAGCATCCAAAAAGCAGAGGTAGAAAAGCTTTGTTCTATTTAAAACAAAGATACTATGAGGGTGGTCCCCAAGGTACTAAACTTCTAGCCTGTAGACTCGTCATTATGCAACAAAAGCCACAATAACCAAAATAGTATCACCTCGAACAGGCCAAATGGTCAGATAAACTACTCAGATAGCTGAATTGTTTGTTGAATACTACTAAAAATTATATAGTTCAGAAGAAAAAGTTCCCAACAAGACAACGAATTACTTGGACTCTATCCTCACCCGCTCTCTCGGATACCGCCAGACTGCTGACCAGGCCCATTACCCAGGAAGAAATAATCTCCACAATTAAAAACTTAAGCCAGCTAAATGTCCTGGCCCGACGGGTTTGGGGCTGAATTTTATAAAATTCTGGCCCTGAAAAGTCCCCCTACTTCTCAAAGTCTTTTCAAATATCTGGTCTGAAAGAGGCCCCTCCCCTCTTGGCAATATCTGCTGACCATAACAATCTTGCACAAAGATGGAAAAGACCCTTCAAGTGTGAATCTTACTGCCCCATATCCCTACTGAATCAAGACTATAAGATCTTTACTTCTACAATAGCCTATTCTACCGGACTTAATTCAGTCAGATCAATCTGGCTTTGTCATGGGCCGACAAGCACCTGACGGAGTATGCTCTGCCCTAGATATGATAGACAAGATCCAACGCACCCACACCCCGCATGCCTGTTAAGTCTAGATGCCGAAAAGGCCTTTGACAGGGTCTCATGGGACTTTTGTACTTGGTGCTCGAACACAGGGATTCCCTGAGTCCTTCATAGATACCATGAGATCCCTGCACAAGGCCCTCAGGCATATGTCAGGGTGAATGGGGTCTGTCTAATAGATTCCAGCTGGGCAGGGGTACCCAACAGGGTGTCCTCTTTCCCCTCTTGTTCGTCCTCTATATCGAACCTCTGGCTGGAGGCTGTCAGGAGGGCTAGGGACATAGCAGGGATTGAGGTGGGTGGAATACAGAAAAAATCCTGCTTTACGCAGATGACATTCTGCTGACCTCTCTCAACCACACAAATCCATAGAGCAGGTGTGGCCTATCCTGGAGAACTTGGAAACATTCGGGTACTCCTAAATAGACAAAAATGGAAGCTTTAAGCTTCTTTTTAATCCATCTGAGGGCATTCATCAACTCCTCCCTTAAACTGGTCAGCTGAGGATGAGACACCTGGGGATCCATATCACTAAACACCCTCTAAATTATTCAAAGCAAACTATTCACCTCTGATCGACCTCTCTCAAGAAGGACCTGGAAAGATGGTCCTTGACTAGTATGCCCATGCACGCTAGAATTCAAGCTATAACTATGAATATACTACCAACATTTTGTACTTGTTCCAGTGTATACCTGTATACATCCATAGATCCAACTTCCAGTTATGGCACAAAGCGATCTCCAGATTCATTTGGGCCAATAAGAGGCCCAGAATAAGACTCAAACACTACAGGCCCACCACGAGGTTGGTGGCAGATCCTCCCAGATCTGGAGGATTACTTTCTTGTGGTACAATTGAAGCATGCACTCCAGTGGTCCAGTCCCAGCTCTGCCTCTGGCTGGAGGAAATGGAGGGAGGAGAAGAGGAAGAGGGGTAGGTTACCTCTTGAAGATCGAATAGTAACTCCTCTCCAACTTGAAATCGCCCGATGCCCAGGCTCAGCTCGGTTAGGGAGACCCTCAGCTCAGTCCATCGACTGTGGCAAAAATATAAGTTGCTACTTTCGCTATGGCCTCTTAAAGCCTGGCCTGGGCCAAGGACTTCCCAACTGAATAGACCTTACTTACAAACAGTGGAGTAGGATGGGTCTGGCATATTTTGGGCAGTTTACTCAGTGGGGCCTGCTTCTAGATTTAATTCACTTAGAATAGATTTAGCCTCAAAATTCAGACTATTTCAGGTTCCTCCAAGTGAGAACATATATCACTTCTCTCCAGAGAGGAGAGGTGAACCGACAGGGTGGCCCTCCTTTAGCAGCTATCCGACAGATAAAATCATCTACGGTTCAGAAGGGCCAGATATCCACCCTATATAAGGTCCTTAGAGACATAAGAATTGACCCTTAACCAAAATCAAAATAAGTGGCAGGAGGAAGCCGGACCTGGCTCTATACCCTTAACTGGAAATCCATTTTCAGCATTGCCAGAATGGCAACCTGATCACCCTTTGGCAAGAATTTGCATGGAAGGTAAGGATTCGCTTCTTCTTCGCCTCCTGCAGTGTTAAATAAAAGAAATCCAAATCTCTCGGCTAACTGCTGGAGGATGCGGGAAGATAAGGCAGGCTACCTCCACATTTTTTGGGCATGCCCATGGCTGTCTGGATTCTGGGCAGACATCATATCAGCGATAAAGGAAATTTTGCCATCTCCCAACTGTTAAACTGGGAGGAGATGATTTTGGGGCATCTCCTTTAGATGTTAGGGGCCAGATTCATTGTATCTCTGGGCAGTTTTAACAATGGCAGTTTACAGTTCAGTAAGGCTTGATAACTAGGACCTGGCTTAGCCCTCAGTGCCCCAGAGACAGGATTGGATTTCGATTGTCAAGGGACTTGCTGATCTAGAAGAACTCACCTTTAAAATAAATCACAAGACCACACTTTATGTCCAAAGATGGTCGAGGTGGGTTGTCTGGCAACAGCTAAATGGGGAACCCGTGCTGGGAGTAGACAGGACGTCCTTCCTCTTTTGGCGAGGACGATTCATAGTAGAGAATTAAAACCTTAATAACTTAACATTGCTGGAGGAAGTCTGCTGTAGACTCAAGGTTTTTCTTATGTATTTTATGCATGTCTTAGACTATGGGACTGTAGGATCCTTTTCCACTTGGTATGATAAGGAAGTGTAATGTATTCCTATACAATGTACTAAGTCTGTAACAATGACTCTCTAAGATGTAGTCAATTACTCTGCTAAGCTTAAATAAAATTAAAGTTTAAAAAAAAAAAGCATGCTGTCAGACACTACAATCAGTACAGTGCCATCTACAGTTAATGGTGCAACCTCATCTCAAGGGCCATTCAGTTTCAAAGCTTCAGTCAGTTTCAGTGGTTAGCTTTATAAGTCATGGCAAATTAGCTTTTCTTTTCTCTGTAGATCTCTACTAAAGTGCATCACGTGGTTCAGCAGCATTTTAGTTACTTTAAATTCCTAAAAAGTTCTTGTTTTACTCCCACCCAAGAGTTGAGTAACTGTTTGTTCTCGATGAAGACTATTTAAAGAAATAACTTATTATTTTTGAAATTTTAACAACTTGTCAGTATCTCCTTTTCATTTTTGTTACAAATCCATTTTATAAGCACAGTAAGACATGATGGGGTGTGCACTGAACAGATCTGACCACATTTCCAGGGTCTGTGGCCACGTGCGCTTACTACAGAAGTAAAAGGGCAACCTTGGGACTTCAGGTCACTGTGGCTACCAGTAGACATGGGCAAGGGAAAACCCTTCAGAATTGGCATCGTGTACAGGCCCCCAAATCAAGGAGATAAAAGAGACAAAGACCTAATAGAGGAACTCCACAAAATGTTTGATAAAGGCAAGGTAATACTGGTGGGGACTTCAACCTACCAGATATTAACTGGAGCACACTAATGGCATCAACAAGAAGAAGTATGGACTTCTTATTGTCACTACAAAGCTGGGACTGTGTCAACTTGTTAAAACCCCAACAAGGAGAGATGCTATTCTCGATCTTATCCTCACAAACTCAGAAAGGATCAAGGACATTGAAATGGGATGCCATATGAGAAACAGCGACAATCACATGGTAAGCTTTAATGTAAACATAACACAGGATGCCAGCCACTCAAAGATAAAGGTGCTAGATTTCAGAAAGTCTGACTTCCAAAACTGAGGAACAACATAAGTAGCCAGTTAATGTAAATAGAGGTTGAGGAGGTGAGGTCATGTGGAAGGAGACTCAAGAGAGCAATAAAGAATGCCACAGATCAATGTGCCAGATGGGTAAGCAAAGCAAACAGAAAAATAAATCCTCTATGGTTTTCAAGGAAGTGGCTACTACAGTCAAAGAAAAAGAAGGCGACAGCATTTACCAGGAAATCAAAAGTGAGAAAGACTGGGAGTCGACAAGGAAAAATGAGAGAATCTAATAAACAAATTAAAAAGGCAATAGCCCAGACAGAGGAAAATATAGCAGAAGGGCAAAGAAAGGAGACAGATAATTTTTAGACACATTAGGAACATAGGAAGGCAAAAGGGATAGTAAAGATTGCCAACGGAGAAGGGAAATGCACCAAACATGAGCCAGAGAAAACCGAAATCTCAAGAAATACTTCTGCTCGGGTGTTTACCAAAGAGGACCTAGGGGATGGCCCAGCCCTGAAAAAGCACAACACCCCAGGACCACTGCTAGACACGAGTCCCTTTACAGAAGCTGAAGTATGGAGATGCTAAATAAACTAAAAAGCAGACAAACTAATGGGACCAGACGAGATGCACCCCAGAATCCTTAAGAAACTGAGGGTCGAATTAGCATCTCTCTGGCACGCCTATTCTAGAAATCCTTGAAGAGCAGTGCAGTACTTGAGGACTGGAAAAAGGTAATAGTGGGTTTCAATGTCACAATCGGGCAATTGCGAAGAGGCTAGTAATTACAGACCGTGAGGTTCACTTCTATAGTAGGGAAACTAATGGAGACACTACTTGAACAGAGGATCATAGCATTCCTCAAAACTAGCAGCCAACAAGACCCTAAACAGCATGGTTTAACAGCAGGTAGGTCATGCCAGACAAATCTCGTGGAGTTTTTGACTACACTACAAAAATAGTGGATGAGGGTGGGCAGTAGATGTGGTCTACCTAGACTTTAGTAAGGCCTTTGTCTCGGTTCCACACAGAAGGCTGGTATAGAAGCTTGACCACACAGGGATTGGTCCAGAAGTAGTTAGATGGGTGCAAAACTGGTTACAAGGCAGAACCCAGAGGGTACAGGTTAATGGAATGCAATCGACGGAAGGCAGGGTGACCAGTGGGTGCCCCAGGGCTCAGTGCTGGGGCCTCTGCTCTTCAGTGTTTTGTAGCAGACATCAATGACTGATTGAAGGGAAGGTGTGTCTGTTCGCAGATGACACCAAGACATGTAACAGGGTTGGACACCTCAGAAAGAGTGAGCAAGATGGAAGCTGACCTCAAGAAACTAGAAGAATGGTCTGGAGTGTGGCAGCTGAGATTTAACGCCAAAATTGCAAGGTCGTGCGCATAGGAAAGAAAAATCAAAAAGCTAGCGGCCACAAACCAGGAACGAGATCTGGGAGTCATAATCTCAGACAACTTGAAGATTAGTAAGCAGTGTGAAAAGAGCATTGAAGGCCAACAGAATGCTGGCCTGCATTGGAAGGAATCATGAGCAGGGAGTAGAGTGGTACTGCCACTGTATAGATCACCAGTCAGGCCTCACCTGGAATACAGAATCCAGTTCTGGAGGCCTCACCTCAGGAAGGTCATTGACTGGGTGGAAACAGTACAGAGAAAGGTGACAAAATTATTCAGGGTCTGCAGTACATGTCCGAGGAAAGATTTGGGGAACTGAATATGTGCTTCCTGGAGCAGAGAGAGAGAGAGAGAGAGAGAGGGACATGATTGAAACATTCAAGTACATAAAGGGCATTAACAAAATACAGGCACAGGAACTTTTTCACTTCAAGAAGGGCTCCAGGACCAGGAGACATGACCTCAGGCTGCAAGGAAGGAGGGAGGTTCTGTACCAACACCAGGAAGTTTTTCTTCACAGAAAGAGTGGTGGATGCCTGGAACAGTCTGCCCCAAGAGGTTGTAGGGGTCAACACTGGGGGAGGGATTCAAGAATGCATGGGATATACACAAGGGTGTCCTGACTACAAAGGGCAACTAGAGTGTCAAAATATGTCAAAAACAAATGGGCAAACTAGATGGACCTACTGGTCTCCTTCTGCCATCAACTTCTATGTCTGTGTCTATGTCTGCTGCCCTGGACATGCAGTCAGGTCTATTCAGTGTACACCCCATTGTGTCTTACTTCTTACCTGTCACCATCATGGCATTTGCCCTGTTTTCAACTACTCATCATAACTGCATTGTTTCTATCCTCTATGTCCTCTCCATCCTCTCCTGGTCCTTGGCTTTGATCAGTTTTGTATTGTTTCTATACAGACTACCCCCCACACACACACACATGCACCTTTACCCCTCTGTCTTTTCTGAAAAGTGAGGTCCCCAGTCAGGGTCTGCATTGCCTTTGTTTTCATGACTGCAGTTAACTCTTGTTGAACTTCTGCCACCACTGCCTCTAGCTCCTCCAGTTTGTTCCCTGACTCCAGTAATAATTAAAACCTCCATTTACATGTTGTGTTTGTTCTTCCCCTATGACTACCATCCCTTCCTTTTCTCCTCTCTGCTCTGATGCTCATTTTTTGTTATGCACCCATTTAATCTGCCTTCCATGGATGTCATTTCACAGTGGACAGACATTCTTCATTTGTGTAGGAAGCAAGCCATTGTGACTGTGTGTGTGTGTGTGGGTGAGTGTGCATGATCTGAGACTTGCCTTTATTTACTGCTCTCCTCCATGATTTAAAAATATGCTGATTCCCACATCTATTTCTGCCCCAACAAGCTGGGCCACCCTGCTCAAATGCCTCACCATCCCTGGCAGATGACAAGCATGCCTAACAAATGTTTCCTAGTCATCCAGAAAGAAAAATTCCTCTTCTCCACACCAGCCCTTTAACCATGTGTAGAACTCCTTCATTTTGTCCTGTCTATCCTCACCCTCACTTGGCACTGGTAGAATCTCAGAAAAGTTACAGTCCCTGTCTCACCTCTTAACTTCCTGACTGACGTGAAGTTTGCCAGGGTGCAACACTGTGCTGCATGACTTAAACTGCCCTGTTTCCTGCAATAACTGCAGAATTCTGCAGTATGCTGCATTGCATAATGGCGGACTCCACTGTAGTTCATGGAGTTGTCCTACCCCATCTACCCTGTACTTCTCCCAGCAAGCAAGCACCCTGTTCACTGCTGTCCATGATAAGCAGCAGTTGGTTCTTCTTTCTCCCAAATAGTGCTACACATCAACCTCCCTGTACCTCTGACTATAGAGTCCCCAGTGCTACAGTCCTCATACTCCTGCTATGTCCCATCTCCTTCTGTGACTCTTCTCCATTGCAGCCTTCTCTCCTAGGATTCCACTGCTGCTTCCTATTTGGGAGCAGCAGGCTAAAATGGTTCTGTAGCATACTGAATCAGTTCCAAGTCTCTACCCTGTATTCCCATCCTCCCTGGATCCATATCCACAGTCTCCTCCATGTCTGCACAGGTGGCTGGACCATTGCCAATATGTGGGATCAATAGGCTAACTGTGACTAGTATAGAGGCATTCATTTCCTCTTGCACACAACCCAGGGCCCTTGCATTTGGCTCTGTGCATGTATAGCCTGGGGATGGCAGTATAGCTTGAGGTTAAAGTAACAAGCTGTGACTGAGCTTGGTACATCCAGCCCACCTGGATTTGATTCCAACAACCTCCACTTGCATACTGTGTGACTCTGAACAAATCACTTAACTTCTCCAGTGCCCTGGGTCACCCTGAAAATGGGCACTTGTGCCATACCTGGTTACCAAAAAGAAAAAAACAAAAAACGTAATGTATGGTGGGCCACTCTTTGGTTCCAGCATAGGAAGAGCTGATCCTGTGGCATGCAGTTGCATGGCTGTGGAGGCACACTGCATGTGGTTTTGAAACACTGGCTGTGGATCAGACCCTAATTACAAAGTGTGTTGTTTTAAATACCACCACCAAATAGTTGCATGGTGGTCTTATTTAATACATGACAAAAGGCTTTAAAAGTTTGGTTATTATTTCTTGCTGACAAGGACACATTCTGATTTTGTAATCCATTTCTGTAATTCATACCTACAGATCAGAGACAATCATAATAATGTCAATATACCTACATTTATATATACTGTAGGATCTTCTAACAGGAGCAGTATTCATCGATCTTATGAAGACGCTTGATGTCATCGATCACCCCTCCTGCTAGCTAACCTCCTATCCCTGGGTTTATCGGCATAGTCCATGAACTGGTTTAATGGCTACCTATCCAACAGGACTCAAATTGTAAAGTTCAACTCTGCAACCTCTGACAAAACAGTCACTGATGTTGGTGTACCACAAGTATCTATCCTAGGACCTCTCCTCTTCTTGATCTTCATTAATAATGTAACGAAATGCCTCCTTCTGCTTGTCACTGCTGCACGCTGACGACCGCGTCTCTCATACCAGCTCTGATAATGTGCTTACTCTCAATCACAATCTATCGAGGACTTCCTAAATGTACAATCCTGGATCACTAGTCATGGGCTGGTTCTCAATGTTAGCAAAACTCAGGCTATGCTTTTGACTCACCTGCCAAACAAAAAATAGTTGTGATCTCTTCAGAATAGTAAGTGTGAATGGTACCCCTTTGGAAGTGATAAACTCTTTTAAATTCCTGGGGGTTCTACTCAATGAATCCTTTAACTATGAGATCCATATTACTACTACATGTAAGGTGATAAATGCTAAACTAGGGTTCGCCCACAGAACTAGTCACAGTCTCACCCTTCCTCGAGGTTGGCCTTACCAGAGGAATCTTCTCCCATCCCTCGATATGGAACTGCAATCTATGGCAATGCATCTAAAACCTCCCTACAAAATGGGACATAACATATAGTAATATATGTCGTTATGCCTCTGAATCCCTAAGTTAAAACATAACTGCCTGCTTTATGCAGAGCTAAATTGACCCTCTCCAATGGTCCCTGGCTCCTTGCACTTGGGGCCCTTCTGGATGGTATCTTGAGGTCCAGAATGCCTAGCCTCTCGGCCGCTGCACTCACCCCAAAGGCCACCTCCTATGGTCTCCATTTTGCTGATCTTCCTTACCCACATTCCCAGATATAACACTTCTAAAGGGCAAACAGATTTTTCCTCACGTGGCCTCCAGTTGCTGGAACTTGCTGCCCTTGAAATACAGCTGGCACCTAGCCATGTCTCTTTAAAAGAGGCACACTCTTTGCTTATTGAGAGTACACAGTGCAGTTATTTTAAATCATCCTAGATTCTTGACTTCCTATGCCATTACTGTCAGTGGCCTCTGGTACTTATACCTCAGAGTTTCTACTGTCTTCCCACCCCATTCCTACCCTACTTTTTTACATCTTACCCCCTCTCTGCGAGGTCATACTGCCTCAATCCTCCCTACTTATTTGCTCCTCTCTGGTGTAATATCTTTATTTCATAGCCAGTTCTTGTAGAATATAGTTGATGCCAATATTGTTAATCACCTGTTACATGTGCACTTACTTTCTTTCGTACTTTGATATGTGGAATGTCAGAATGTCTTCTGGTTACCCAATTGCTCAGACTGTTATCCATTTTATTATATCCCTAAATGTTAAGTATAATAGGCACATATTTTCACTTTGATATGAAATACATCCAAATGTTTCTCTTGTTACCTTAATGCCCAAACTGTTATCCATTTTATGTTGCTTGCACGCATGTGCAAGAAACATAGTGCCATCATCGGAGATTTCGGAGGTGTGTCACCTCCTCCTCCAATTCAGTCAGTGAGCTGGCAGGCGCGTTCTGTAGCCAATGCATTTTGGAGCTGTCTATGACAGCTCCAAAATGCAGTGCTTCTCAGTTGAAGGGGCTTCGCGCCAGTGAGCAGAGATAAGCTTAGCCCCCCACACGCAGGCGCGCGCCCTCAAGACTACTGTGTAGCCGACGGGGTACCCAATCTCCGCCGGCTGAGCTGCGCCTCTTCCCTCCCCCAGTTGTAGGTGCCACGCTGGGAGCCCACCCAGCATGGTAATCAGTCTCTGGTCACGGGTGCCCAACTTCCGCCAGCTGAACGCCTCAACATCCTGTGCCACGCCTGGGAGCCCACCCCAGCATGGCAAACGTGTCCCACGACGCTTTTTTTTACCTGAAAATGAAACGGTCCTGCGGCGGCGCCTCCCGACCCTCCCACAACCTGCACCCACCCACTGCGACCCAGCCTCCCCACGCCCCCACCCCATACTTGCTTCCGGACTCTGGCACAACGATTCGTGGATCGGGAACACGCTCTGCACTCTTCAAAGCCGGATCGCAAACTGAGGAAATGCCGTAAGCTGTATAATGGGCTAGATAGGGGTTTCAACTTTGTTGCATATCTCAGGCATTTTTTACTTTTTGCACATATGCACACTGTCATGACGCACGTCATGCTAACGAGCCTGTTCGGCGGTGATTTCCCGCCGCAGTGACTGTGAAATCACCCTTCAGGCCTGAATACCACCATGACAGTGACATTATTTATGAGAAGGTCCCAAAACCCCATGTTGAAAATCTGGTGCTAAAATTCCAAAATGACTGTTTTACTTAGCGCATGCTAGCAGTTCCTACGCAGGCTCGTAGTTCGCGAAATTTCAATATTTTCACTCCAGATTTTCAACATTGCCATTTTACCACACCTTCTTATGAGTAGTACAGCTGTCATTTTCCACATCTCACCCAAAATGTGTTTCCACCCATGTAGCGCAGAATGGCACAGTCGGTGTGCAAAATCAATGTTCGCAAATTAAGAAAATCACAGTGACACTGTTCATGAGTAGAGGTCTTAAAATGGCTATGTTGAAAATTTGTGAAAAAATTCCTAAATGACTGTTTTATTTAGCGCAAGGCTATGCAGTTCCTACGCAGGCTCGTAAGTTCTAAATTTTCAATATTTTCACTCCAGATTTTCAACATTGCCATTTTACCACATCTCCTTATGAGCAGTACAGCTGTCATTTTTCACATCCTGCCCAAAACGTGTTTCCACTTCCATGTAGCGCATAATGGCGCAGTCGGTGTGTGCAAACTCAATGTATGGGACACATTAACAAAATCACAGTGACACTGTTCATGAGCAGAGGTCTTAAAATGGCTATGTTGAAAATTTGGTGAAAAATTCTAAAATGACTGTTTTATGAGCGCATGCTATGCAGTTCCTACGACGTCCGTAAGTTTGCAAATTTTCAATATTTGCACTCAATGACTTCCAAATACCTAAACAGCACATAGAAGCAAGCAACATTCGGCATTGACAAATGCTTGTTTTTATTGTATCCCTAAATGCTGTATTCTTATATTGTATTGTGTTGTAACTGTTTCCTGTGATGTTGTAACCTCCAAGGTTGTGCCTGAAAATAATCACTTTGTGTCTAGTGCACTTACCCAGTTATCAAAAACCAAATAAATGTTGATAATAAGTGTGTATTAAACTACTAGATCTACCAAAGTGGAATGTGATGCAAGAAAACTAAACTATCCATTTTCTATTTACCTTGTTACTAAGGGCAATATAGAATTTAGCCTGCTGTATATCACATAGAAACATAGACAATGACAGCAGAAGAAGACCCATGGTCCATCCCATCTGTCCTAGTTTCCTGTTTAGCCCTAGGACCTACTGTCCCTCCATGGTCTTAGCCCTCCCCAACCTCCCACCCCATGTACCCTCGCTTCTGCTGCTCATAGCAACCACTATACCCTTCATTCTGTCCCAGCCATGCTTGAAACAGTTTTACACTATCGCTGTGGCTGGTAGACTTTTCGCCTACCACCTTTCTGTAAAATAACTTCTTCATGCTCCCCTGAACCTCCCTTCTGTTAGTTTCCACTCATGTCAATGTGACTGCAAGCTAATATTCAACCTAAACAGTTTCCACACTGCACTTTGTTTTATTTATTTTTAATTTTTGGTAAGTGGGTAAAGCCCTCTAGGCTCAGGTGCCTGTTTTCAAGGGTGACCCATGAGCTCTGAAGAGGTGAAATGACTTGCTCAGAGTCACAAAGTATATGCAAGTGGAGTTGTGGGAATCAAACCCAGGTCTGTCTGCTTGATGTACCAAGCTCATTCACAGCTCATTACCCTAACCTCTAGGCTATACTGTCAGCCCTTTGTGCCACTGCACTTTGTTAATTCCTTTTAGGAATTTGAAGGTCTCTATCATATCTCCCCTCTCTCTTCTGGTCTCCAGTGAGTGCATGTTCAGTACCTTGAAGCACTCTCATAGAACCTGCCTTGTTGGCCCTGAATCATTTTTGTCACCCTGAACTGCACTGTCTCCATCTTATCCCTATCTTTCCAGGGGTGAAGACCCCAGAACTGGGTGCAGTACTCAGGTGTGGCCTCACTAAGGATCTGTATAGGGAGGTATTACCTCCTGCTGTCAATACCTCTCAATACAACCCAGCTTCATACTCGCTTTGTATATGCCTTGTTGTACTGACTTGATTGTTTGAGGGAGTCAGTGATGGTAGCGCAAGGTCCCTTTCCTTAGTCATAGTGCAAAGTCTCATCCCAC
This sequence comes from Neoceratodus forsteri, assembly GCA_016271365.2. NCBI lineage: Eukaryota > Metazoa > Chordata > Ceratodontiformes > Ceratodontidae > Neoceratodus > Neoceratodus forsteri. The sequence continues at coordinate 674,037,818 of CM028130.1, forward strand.
CCATCCAGTACTCCCCTTGGGATTTATGTTCCCTAGGTGCATTACCTTGCACTTCACTGTGTTGAATTTCAGCTGCCAAACCTTAGACCACCTCCTAGCCTTTGTAAGTTCCTGTGCATTTCCTGATTCCTCCCTTCACAGAGCTTAGTGCCATTACATGAAGAGGCACAGTCTGCCTGGATTCCCTAACCAGTGTCACTAATGAACATATTGAAGAGGACCGGACCCAGAACAGATCCCTATGGTAACCCACTCAAGACCTCCTCTCTCTTCTGATTTGACTTTGTTGACCACAACTTGCTGCTGTCTCCACTTTGGCCAGTTGCCACCCAGTTTACCTTAGCCTCATTCAGATCCTCCATCTTCTTCAGCAAGTGTCTGTGAGGCACTAAGTCAAAGCCTTGCTAAAGTCAAATAGGAGCAAATGCACAGTATGGCCCCTATCCAATTCCCTAATCACCCAGTCAAAGAAAACTATTCAGTTAGTCCAACACCACCTCTTTGCCACAAATCCATGTTGTTTACTATCTTGGAGTCCATTGCTCTCCAAGTAGTCCATAATGTCCTCTTTGACCAGTGACTTCATCAGCTTCCTTCAACAACGGTAAGACTGACAGGTCTGTAATTACCTGCTTGTCCTTGACTCCCCTCTTATGGAGCAGAACCATGTCTGCCACCTTCCAACCTTTGGAACCACCCCTTCCCAGTGTGCTGTTGTATAGACCTACCAGAGGTTTGGCCAGTTCTGTTGCCAGTAACTCCAGATGCAACCATCTGATCCCAGAACCATATCTTTCTTTAGGGCTTCCAGACCTTTTTGGACCTTTCGTTGTAAATGTTGGTTGCCTTATCAAAATTTAAACCTCCTTCAGCTAGATCTGACTAAGGTCATGTATTATCAAGTCCCCTTATGGGTTAGATATTGCAGTCTAATGATGCTCTGAGCTGCTCTTTAGGAATCTGTTTTTCCATAAGGGCTGAAACCGCATCAGCAAGGGCCCCAAGACTCTTACAAACTGGGCACCCTCCATACATCCAGAGCAGTCTCTGTAAGGAAGTGGCACAATACTCACTACAAGTGACCAGATCTCCTTCCCATTCATATGCCTGCCCAAAGACAGTGCAAGTAGGTTATTAATTTGAGGATGTGGACTGCAATTCACATCTCTCAAACTTCCTTCTCCTGGTGCTGTTTTGACTCCATTCTCAAGCAGGGTGGCCTACCTCTGCCCCTCATCCTCTAATTACTTCTTTGATTCAGTCATTACAGCAGTGTTAGAATTACACTTTATGAGCTTTAAGAGCTAGGGGCCCATAAGGGTTCTAACTTTAAACTGAGTCCCCTTCTCATTTTAAATTAATGGCATTGATGCATGTTCTACCAGGGCTCACTTCAGAGCTAGGGGGTTCTAGCCCTAGCAAACCCCCTGTAGTTCTAACACTGCATTACAGCACTTATCCTAGTGAAAATTCACCAAATGTTACAATCACTATGCACAACACTACTGTGATCGGGCACAGGTCGCCAGTGGACAGTTCACTTACTAGTAAGGTAATGTAGCACAGAAGTAGCCCTCTTCATAATGCATTTTTATTTCATTTCTTCAAAGTTTCTTCAGAAGCAGGACAAATACATCACAGCACATTAATTCAATAGCAGAGAAATATAACTTTCACATAAATATTGGGTATCACAGTCACCAGAAAATACTAACGACTGCTACAACCAATATCTTTGGAACACATTTACTTATTTCAGCAACTACCCAGAAAGGAATTAGAACTCTGATACTCTTTTAAGTCCAAAACCCAACCTCAGGGATTCCTCTGTGGCATCTACCATGTACAACCCATTTCCCTATGAGGGAGCCTCCCTTTCTCCAAGGGCGCCACTCATCGTGGACTCCACCCTCTGGACTGCTCCTCTCTGTACAAAATGGCTCCTCCTGATGGCTAACTGCCTGCCCTTTCAGATAAACTGCCACCTGGCGATATATCCCTAGCCAGTAAAAATATGGAATAAGTCATCTTAGGACTTCCATGATCCAATGGCTTAACTTCCATATAAACTGCATCTAATAACTTTTTCTCTGAACCTTTTCCAAGGATACTACCTATTTTTCTGGCCCCTACTCATCACAGGAGCACCCTGTGACAAATACATACGTGCTAAGTGTCCTTGTATACTTCTATGCCTAACAACCTAAAGTACTTCTGTTCACTTCCTGACACTGAGCACATACTGGGCTTCTGAATGGTCCATGTTGCCCATTGAAACACACACTGCCACTTTAAGTGCTAAATATAAGACCTTATTTGGTGTAGGCTTGCTACTCTGTTCCTCTCTTTCTGGGCTTACAGTTCAGCCCCCGATAACTATCCCTAAAATCTCCATCTCCTGTAAGCCATGTTTAGCTCCACCTCAATCACACACTTGTTTCACAGATAGGTTGTAACTAGCCATTCAACCTCAAGATGCTCCAATATTCTACCCAGCTAGTTTCCCTACACTGACTACTAAGCAATGGCAGCTCCAGGAATTTATGATGGACAGGGCACAGGCAGAGTACAGGAGGGCTTGAAGGCAGACATGAAGAGGTGCCCATATACAATCTCTGGGAAACTGGTGTAAGATACTACAACATTAACTGATTTTGTAATTCAAATTTATGACGCTCCAACACCAGTGAAATTACTACTAAGGTGCCCTGGCTCTTTAACCAGGTATGTCTTTTGAGGGGAGACTATGTATTTTGGGTCACCAAATAAATTAAACTTTGTAGCATCTCATACCAGTCTCACAGGTTTTGATGTGTGCAGCTCTACTTCTCTGTCTAGCTTGTCCTGGGGTGGCTCACACCAAGACCGCACCAAGTTTCCTTGCACTGCTGAGCATGGGACTTTCCTGTTTGCACAGAGGGCCTGTATCTGGACATGCAAGGGAATTTAAATACAGCCTCACGTTACTAGCTATGTATCACTGCTGGCCACAGCTTCGTATAGCAGATTCTTACCTAGAATGTTTCCTGTCTAGCCCTGTCCTGGAACCACCCATGCAACTAAGGGAGGAAACATAGGTGCATATCCTGAGAGGAGTGAGCACAAATCATTAGGTTTTTCTGCCATGGACAAGTCACAGCATACAGCTATTAGTATAGAGGAATAGGACGGCAAAATAGCCTCGTGGTCTACACACTAACCTAGACATCTACTTTATTTTATGATACTGTATTTCTTTTATGAGAAAGCAGCTACTAAAACAGAAAGCTAAAACTACAGTACTAATTACAATTATGTTTATATTTAACTTTAGTATTTTCTTTCTTTTCAACTTTCTCCTGTTATTGGTTTGCTAAATATTTCACATAATGCAACACTTATTTCACTGTGCCTTTCAAAACATTCGGATTGTCCACAACTAACATCACAGCTGCTATTTACATTGTTGTCTGCTGTAATGGTAATCATTCTGATGCCATACACAAATGCACTATGAGTCAGTTGGGGAGAAGCAAATAAGTTTTATATACACTTCTTAGACAGTATACAATGTGTTCTAAACCTTGTAAATGTAAATGGACAATTAAACAGAAAAATGCATTCAGTAGTGAACTGTAGTAGCTGAAAAATGTTTATGAAAGTATATGTTGTAGTACAGAGTTGCTCTTTAAGGAACACTGACGCCTATCCATAGGCCAAGAAATGTTACCAATAGTATCAGTTTTTGCGTTTAGTACATGCAGAGCTAGCATAACTGAGAGGCAGTTTGGAAGGAAAACAATATTGTCTGTGTGATCCTTAAAGTGATTTTCCAGTTTCCGCAAAATATTTACAGTAGGAATCAGCAGGACTCCAATCTCAAGATTACCCAGCATATAAATGTCAGGGCATAATGTATTCCATCTGTATGAAAACAGGCCCTTTGCCCTTTAGACTTCATTGGGCCCTGCTGCTTTTCCTGCCATGAAATCGTAATCCTCAACTTGGGATAGCAGAATAATTTCCATGACAACAGGTTGTGATGTCATAAGGAAATGGTTTATCATTTCTTGACAGGAATAAGCAACATGAACTGGCAATGCCTGAGGGAAAATATCCAGTTTTAATGAAAATGGATAGCCTTGAAATTAAAATTTGAGGAATTTTGTGAAACTGAGTTCTGTGGATGATAACTGCTATTTGTTTTGTGCTGAAAACTGAAAAACTGCTTTAAAGATGCAAATAAATAAATAAACTCCAATACACTCTAAAGCCTCAACCTCTGTGCAAGGCATCATGGGTATGGTTTCTTGTAGTTGGCAAGTCACTGTAGGAAATCATAAAGGAGTGAATAATTAAATTCCTGGAAGTAAATGGATAACAATCAACATGAGTTTGTGAGAGAGCAGCTTGTATCAAATGAACTTGGATGATTTTTTTTTAATTTGGTGATACAAATGCAGATAGAGACCAGGCAGTCGACCTCCTGTACCTGGATATCAGTAAGGCATTTGACCGAGTGCCACATACAGTAGGAGAGTAGTGAAGAAACTAGGGGACCTAGGAATTGGTGGGGGTTAACTAGGTATATAGAATTGACTGGCAGATTTATTTTATTCTTATTTTATATTTGCTAAGGAAAATACCTGGAGCCAAAGTGCTCTTTTACAAAGGCTCCACATCAGTAATGTATACGTTAGCGACAGTACAAGAAATACAATCAATCAGTCAAACTCTATTTAACCAGGCAGTTACATCATTGAGCAAGCTCATTTGCAGGATGGTCCTGGACACACAGAACAATATCCATTTACAGTTTACGTACAACATGTCGAGGCATATCATATAGGAAAAACAGTATAAACATAACTAATGTTACAGGATAATATGATATTGGATATAAGTCTTTGCAGCAAGGCAGTATACATACACAGATACTACATCATTGGATGTTTAGGGTCAACAAAGGAGAGAGGCATGAGAGGATGGTAGTATACATAGGGTACAGTGAGAAGGGGGATAGAAACACATGAGGTGAAGGAGGGATAACCCTGCTATGTTAGAGTCCCCAGGAGGTTGCCACACAAGGAGGGAAGAAGGGAGGAGTTAGGGAAGGGCAATTGCCCTAAGGAGCTGCTGGCCAACAGGGGGAATATGGAGGCCAGGAGGATCCGTAAGCTAAGGATAAATTCAAATTGCATGCCAACGATTACGGAAACAGTCACACACCATTTTCAGGCAGCTGAAAAGCAATTGTTTGAGTACATAAGGGTTCGCAGGTGGGAAAGTTTAAGAACTTTTGTGAATTATTCCAAAGTGATGGGAGGAAGGAGCTGATGGCAGCTGCGCCATGATGAGTCCTTGTCTTGGTAGCTTGAGGAGGACAAGGGAAAAATTACGTGAGGCCATATATGCCAGTTGACTGTTCAAACAGATTACAGATGTAGGGTGGGGGTTTGTTGGAGAGCACCCTGAAGATCCACATAAGGGCATTTATTTGCCTCCTCAGAGGGAGGGATGGCCAACCTATTGCCTGGTACTACAGGCGATGATGAGTCCTGAGTGGCATATCAAGTATAAACTCAAGGCTCGATGGTAGAGTGTATCAAGCTTCTGAAGTGCACACATCTGATAACATAACAGGAAACAAGTACAGATAATTATATCATTTAGATAAGATTCTAAAGCCCCATTTACACTGACCAAAGTGTTATATACTGAGTGAGACACACACCAATGTGAGTCTACACCTTGAGTGTTTATAAACCCATAGTGTACAGCACTTAAGGACATTGTCTTCCACATCAATGTCAAACAGATATCTTTGCACTGCATTGTAGGGCCCATCCTGCTAGGAGTTCCCTGTGTAATGTGATGCTATAGTATATTACCCTCAGTCAGGGAGGTGAAAATGGCATCATTTACACAGCAGTTGAAACCACCTACACCAGTTCAGCTCTTCTGTTTGGGAGAGGAAGAAGAGCCACACCAGTTGTATGCCCCAAGTTTACTACACACACAAATATATACCAATATAGCTGTCCAAACCAACTACACCAGTGTACAAATGGCCAATGCAAATAGAGCTCAAGAGTTGTTCTTAATGGAAAATTATCTGATGTCAGGGATGTATCTAGTGCCTCAGGCAGTTGTCCTAGAGCCACTACTTTTAACATGCACATAAGTGATTAAGGGGTAGGTTGCTAGGGAAAGGTGATTCTGTGTGCAAATCATACACAGCTCTTTGGAAGAGTGGTCATGGAGGGAAAGTAGGGTACAAAGATAGATGTGGTGGGCCAGCCTGGTGGCACAGAGGGCAGAGGCACCCATGCCTCATCTGCCATGACACCAGTGACCTGGGTTTGTTGATGAGCCTGGGCTGCTCAAGAATCAGCTTGGGGAGTAGGTTGAGCATCACAATTAAAGCTGTCCTCCTCTGGGGAGGTAGGATGGTTTCTTCTGCTGTGACACCACCAGCTAGGTGACCATGTGTGGTGATGAGTTGGAGCAGCAGTTCTGGGTGCGATGCTTCTTAACTGAAGATGTTAGGCATACACCAGCATGCATACATTCTACCATCATCCCCATAGGCATTCATGGGTCAAGGAACCAAAGAGTCAAAGAAATGCTGGTGGCAGAATGCTACCTTGCAGAGCCCCGCAGACCCCACACCTACTGTCCACAGGGGACCACTGAACTAAGTGTGGCACTGGAGGAGCTTTGGGGTCCCCAGATGGCCCTGCCACAGAGGCAATCTGTGGAGGAATCAGTGGTCCTCCCAGGTAAGTCCCAGAGACAAGGGATGATGGGTTGGGATGGAGGGGTATGCCAGGCAGAGTGAGCAAAAGAAAAAGATGTAGTGTGGCTGGAGAAGTGGTCTTGCATTTGACAATAGTAGTTCAGTTCGGAGAAAAGCAGAACAATGCAGATTGGTAGCAGAAATATGCATACAGAGCACTCAGATGAGGAAAGGGACTTGAGGTGATAATTAGCAATAGACTCCATCCTTCTTCCCAGTACAGGAAACCATATGGGAAGGCAAACAAGATGTTAGGATGCATATGGAGGGCTTTACCAATAACAGAAGGAGGTAATACTGCCATTGTGTAGGCCACTGATTCAACCACATCTGCAGAACTGTGTGCTATTTAGGAGTCACATCTGAGGAAGGGCAGAGAGGTGTTGAAACCATAAAAATTGCAATGAACATTATCCACGGCAGCAGGGTGCATCCAATAAGGAGATTGGAGGCTCTCAGTGTACACTCTGGAGGACAAAGGTAGAAGGAATAGAATTAACATAGAAACATAGAATTTGATGGCAGATAAGGACTGCTTGGCCCACCCAGTCTGCCCATTTCCTCACCTAATGGATAAGCTGCAGATCCTAGTTAACCAGCAGCCTACTTCTTTCTGCCCCACCCCTAGAATTGCCTTATGACTGTCCCATCATGCTTGAATTCCACCACTGTTTTTGACTCCACAACCTTCTCTGGAAGGCCGCTCCATGCATCCACAACCTCTCTGTGAAAAATACTTTAAATTACCTCTGAGCCGACTCTATCTTCAAATTGTGCCCCTTGTTCTTGCACACCTTTTGTTTTGAAAGATGCTACCCTCTTGGACTTTGTTGATTCCTTGAGGTACTTGAAAGTTTCTATCATGTCCCCTCTCCCTCCTTTCCTTGAGGCTATACATATTAAGCTCCTTAAGTCTCTTTCATATGTCTTCCGTGCAGACCCTGCACCATTTTAGTTGCCCTCCTCTGGACAGCTTCCATCCTGTCTATGTCTTTGGGAGACTGGGTCCCCAGAACTGCACGCAATACTCCAGATGGGGTCTGACCAGCTGTCTGTACAGAGGATAATAACTTCCTGTTTTCTACTGGTGATGCCTCTCCCATGCATCCCAGTATCCCCCAGCCCTCCTTGCTGCCCTCTCACATTGCTTGCCCACCTTTAGGTCATCTGATATGACTACCCCAAGTCCCTTTCCATTTTTGTTGTTGTTAGTATCTCACCCCCATTGTGTACTCTTCCCTGGTTTTTGTTTCCCAGGTGCATTACCTTGCACTTCTTAGCATTGAATCTAAGCTGCCATACATTTGACCATTCCTCTAACCTTGCTAAGTCCCTTCTCATCCTTTCCACCCCACCTTGTGCATCAACTCTGTTGCAGATCTTTGTGTCATCTGCAAAAGACATACTTTTCCTTCCAGTCCCTCAGCAATGTCACTTATAAAGACATTGAAGAGGACTAGTCCTAATACTGAACCTTGCGTACCCTACTAGGAACCCCTTTCTTCAGAGTGGACTCCATTTACTATTACTCTCTGTGTCCTATTCTCCAGCCAATTCTTTATCCAGGCTGTCATCTTGGGACCCACTCCCAGGCTGGCTAACTTGTATATTAATCTTTGTGTGGGACTGTGTCAAATGCCTTGCTAAAGTCTAGGTAGGCCATGTCCACAGCCCCTCCCTGATCTACTACTTTGGTCACCCAGTCAAAGAAATCTATCAGATTCATCTGGCATGACCTTCCCGCTGTGAATCCATGCTGCCTTGGGTCCTGTGCCCCTCTGGCCTCTAGATAATCGACAATTTTTTCCTTCAGAAGTGATTCCATCATTTTCCCTACCACTGAGGTTAAACTAACAGGTCTGTAGTTTCCTGCTTCTGCCTTGCTCCCACTTTTGTGAAGGGAATCACATCTGCCCTCCTCCAGTCCTTGGGTACCACCCCATCCTCCCATGATTTGTTAAAGAGGGTAGTTAGTGGTGTCACTAGTTCTACCCTTAGTTCTTTTATAATTCTGGGATGAATCCCATCAGGCCCATTGCTTTGTCCACCTTCAGTTTTAAGAGTTCTTTTCAGAACCCTTTCTTCTGTAAATGGGTGGTTATCAACTTCTGTATCCAGAGTGTTTCTACTGTTTGTTTTAGGTACCTCCCTTCCTTTGTAAATACTGAGCAAAATATTTGTTTAGTATCTCTGCCTTTCACAGTCACCCTCTGCCCACCCTCCCTCCCTTTATTAAGCCTCACTATCCCTCCTTGGTCTTCCTTTGCTCCTGATGTACCTATAAAAGGTTTTATCCTTCTTAACCGAGTTGGCTATCTTTTCCTCGGTTTGGGTCTTTGCTGTTCTGACTGCCTTCCCAGCTTCCTTTTGCTTTAACTGATACAGTTCTTTGTCCTGCTCCTTCTGTGATTCCTTGTACTTCCTGAATGCTTTCTTTTCTCTTGAACCTTCACTGCCACTTCCTTTGAGAACCATAGTGGTTTCTTACATCGCTTCGCTTTGTTTATTTGCTTCACACAAAGGCTTGTTACCTCTGTGATGGCAGTTTTTATTATTCCCCATTGTTCTTCCACCCGCCTTCCTGCCCATTTGCTAGTGCATTCCTTAGGCACTCACCCATTTTGGCAAAGTCAACCCTCCTAAAGTCCAGTACTTATGCCTTTGTATGACTTGACTCTATTGCTGTGTTTATTGTGAACCATACTGTTCGATGGTTGCTAGTTCCCAGATGGCTACCCACTTCTACATCTGTGATCCTCTCTCTTCTCCATTTGAGAGAACCAGGTCTAAGATTGCCCTTCCTGAGGGCTCTAATACTAGTTGTCTAAGGCATGTCCCCTGTAGGGCATCTAGAATAACCCCACTCTTCGAAGTGGCTGCTGCAACTGCACTCCAGTTAACATCTGGCATATTCAGATCACCCATCAGCAATATCTCCCCTTTTTCTGCCATTCTAAATATACTTTCTATCATTTCCTTGTCCATTTCCTCCCGCTGAGAAGGGGTCTATATACAACCCCAAGCGGATTGTGGTTCCATTGCTGGTCTCCAAATTTACCCACAGTGCTTCTTCTCCTCCCTGTTTTCCCTTTTGTTCTGTTGCTTTGATTTCTTCCCTTATGTAAAGAGCTACTCCTCCTCCTCTTTACCCTCCCTGTCCCTCCTGTAGATAGTGTATCCTGGTATATTTACGTCCCAGTCATGGTTTTGTGTGTACCAAGTTTCTGTGACTGCCATGATATCCAGATGTTCCTCCTCCATCAAGGCCACTAATTCAGGAAGCTTGTTACTCAGACTACAGGCATTGGTACTCATTGTTTCCATTTTTGATGGCTTTACCTTCTGTTGCAGCATCCCCCACTGACCTTTCTACTTGTTTTTTTTCTCATTTAGTACCCTGTTTTGTAGGAGAGGCTGGGATTTTCCTGCTGCTTATCAGTGCCTCCCTTGACTAGTTTAAAAGCTTGCCAATGAAGCATTTAAACCTATTGCTCAAAAGACTTGTTCCTTCCTGGACAGATGCAGACCATCCTGCCAGTATAGGCTGGTGTCCCCAGGTGGAACCCCAGTCCCCAATGAAGCCAAACCCCTGTTCTCCACACCATTTTTCAACCATTCATTAAACTGAATGGTGCAAAGTACCGCCTCACTCATGCCATTGACAGGCAGCAACTCGAGAAGGATACTGTGTGTGCTACTTCTCTTAGGCCCCTCCCCAATTCTACAAAGTCCTTCTGCACTGCTCTAATCTCATGTTGAGCCAAGTCATTTGTCCCTAGGTGGACAATGACATCCAGCTCAGACTCCCGACAGCTGTTTTCGTGATCCTGAGGATGCGCTTCCTCTCCCTCCAAGCCATGGCACCAGGCAGGCACCTTACTTCAGTTTTCCTTCTCCCTCAGTTCTATCCTCTAATAATTGAGTCCCCACCAGGAGCTGCTTCCTTCCTTGTGGTGTCCTCTGCCTCCTTCCTGTGGGCCTCCCTTGTGATAGTTGTCCTCAGCCTCCTTAGTCTCCTCTGGGTGCATCCATGGGGAGCTATGCTCCCCAGAATGGTGTATGGATTGTGGAGTGAACAACTGACTGGGTGTGCCTCTGTTCTACCATCCTCACCCTCCTGAGACCACTGTGGTCCAACTGCTGTGCTTTCTTCGCACCTCTGAGGTAGTGGTGGTGGCGCTGGTGCTTCCTGGATGGAGGAGGTTCCTTCCTACCATCCAGTATGGCCTGGGAAGGTTCCCTTACTACTTTCCAGTGTGGCCTGAAGACGGGCAACTTCCTCCTCAGGGCAGAGAGTTGTCTGCAAATAGGGCAGCATCTCAGCCTCCAGAAAGACTCCCAGAAGACTGCTGTCCCACAGCCATTACATTGCACTACTCCCCACATGTTTATCTATTTTTTTTTATTTTTATTTGTGTGTGTTTGTGTGTGTGATTGGTTTGTTATATAGAAATATATATATATATCTATGTATATATATATTATACAATGTGTATGCTTATATTGTCAGTGCAGTGTGCTAGAGAGGATATGACAGTGATATGCACCTTGCACTCTTGAGGAAATGATGTCAGAACCCCAGGTATAAAGGAACTATTTCCAGGGTGGGTGGGGTGAGGGGTGGAAGGGGTTGGGCCCAAACTGGGCCCTCACAAAACAATCAGCTAAGAGCTGTGACCCACCACTGCAATGAGTGCCTTCCTGTCAGCAAGATACCTACACAACAATTTGAACTGAGAAAATACCCTGTTAATCAAACAGAGAAAAATCCAGACATCCAAGTCAGACACAGGTAAAACCTCCCCACCCCAAAACAGCCTGGTGGTTTGTGCTCTGAAAGCAGTCAGCCCCAAAATAAGGCACCTGTGCTTTAAACTCTTCCTGCACTGAAAATCTTAAGAGTTGTAACAAAGACTGTCTTTTCCTGATAATTCTAAGTTCCTTATTTCACCTTTCAGTTAGAAGTAGCCTCCACCTGCAGAATATCTGCTCCAAACCAAAGACAATTGTAAGGTTCACCTCCCTCTGTTGTGAGCACAACTCGCTTGCAAATCCTATGTTCAGTATTGCAGCTTCCAGCCAGAGATAGTTTGACTTGAAAATGTTAGCTGTTCTGATGAGTTTGCTATAAAACACTTGCTTATAATACAATTGTTCTCAAGTCTGTTACCAAAGCTATTGGCTGATAAGTAGCTGTGATGTAAGCACTTCCTGCTAAAGTCTGGAATTTCCTTTTAAGGCATACACAGATAAACACAAAAACAGTTTCCACCCCTAGGGCACTTGTCTGGGTCAAATACACAACCTGTATCTGCACTTATTTCAGGATTTATGACAAATTCTTAGCCCAAGGTTTAAACTCTTCCTGCACTGAAAATCTTAAGAATTGTAACAAAGACTGTCTTTTCCTGATAATTCTAAGTTCCTTATTTCACCTTTCAGTTAGAAGTAGCCTCCACCTGCAGAATATCTGCTCCAAACCAAAGACAATTGTAAGGTTCACCTCCTCTGTTGTGAGCACTAACTCGCTTTCTTGCAAATCCTATGTTCAGTTTTGCAGCTTCCAGCCAGAGATAGTTTGACTTGAAAAATGTTAGCTGTTGATATGATATATGATAGAAATATTCAAATGCATACAGGGGTATGACTGAGTGAACTCCAGAGTTGCTCAGTTCCAGGAACAGTTCATTTACCGGGGATACAATCTCAAGCAGGAAGGGGAATAAAAAATGAAGTTAGGATGCATTTTTACAGTGGGTTGTGGATACATAAACTTGTACACCATGCTGTGTGGTCAATGCTGGGACTATAGCTAAGTTTAAAACACACTGGGACACCTTTAAGTGGGTTATTAGGAAGTAACACATTGTAGGGATTCAGGACAGATTTGATGGACTTAGGGGCTCGCTTCTCATAGGGTGATGCAGGGCTGGTGTCAAGTCCTGCATCAACCCATGTTTATGGTGCACAGCGCGCCCAAATTCTCACATTTGTGCTGTATTTCAAGACCCTTAAAATGGCGCAAGTTACAAATCAGGAAAAATCTGGTCTAACTTGCAACATTTCAGCACGTGGGATTGAAAACCTGATCTCCAGCTGGAGAATGCCACAAGCCCTGTATGCGAGATGATCAGGGCACCAGGGGCTTGTGGCATTCACGGGCTTTGGAAATTGAACCCATGATCTTTTTCCTGATCTTATTCTGCTTTTTATTTCTGTGTTTCATCTTACGTCTTTAAGACAGACAGTATTGCCAAGTTACTAGAGAATAGAGTTGTGAACATGGGATATCCTGGATGAGAGCCCGAAGAGTCACTCACTGTGTGGCCCTGAAGAAGTCCCTTATGATTTTCTAGGTTACTTTAAAAAAATTACTGTTGGCATTAGCAGGACTTGTATCTCTTCAAATCATCCCCATTGAATTTCTGGATATTCCATTCTTTATTAGGGAAGACATTTTCATGAAAATAGACAAATTGCTCCTTAGACACGATCTGTTTTTGCTACTTTTCCTACTTTAAAAGTATAATCCTCTGTGTATTGTAAATTCTCATGTGTACATGTTAGAGCACCCATGAGCACATTGTAATACCTGAGTGTTATTTACAGTACTTGAATATTCAGTATCCTAGCCACAAGTCAGTTACAGTACCCAGGATTTCATTTTGATACCCAAGAGTTCATTGCTGCATTTGGCTATTCAATACACAACTAGCAGATATTCACAATAAAACCAATTTATTCAGAACAGTGCCCAAATATCCATTACAGTATTCAAATGTAGTATTCAACATAATAAATTCACATTTTGTATAATTTGCTAAAGTTTTCATCAAAACCCTACATATTCTTATAGTGCACCCAAGAACACCCGAGGGTATACATCAGTTCACTCATATACTTGGACTGCAACCCAAATACACAGCTCAGTACCCTATATTCACTTAAGTCACCTGAGTACACATTTTAGTACCCCACTAACTTTGTTTTTTTTCTCTTTGAGATATTTCCTGAAGAAGACCTAAGGTTGAAACGTAGATTTTTCACTTTATTTTCAGCATGCATTTAACATTACCATTTTGTTTTGCTTTCAGACCACATGGTGATGCAGCAACTTGTTTTTGATTTTAGTACCCTGTAGAGTACACCTATTAATTGCCTCCAAATTCATTTTATAATTTCAAGTACAGTGGATTCTGTTTAAGTGCACACCCGTTTTGTCTGGGCACTTTTGCCTGTGCAATTACACAGAATTTGCATTAATCCAGATTTATAATGAAAGTATAGGGAGCTCTGAGTACAAAATGCAAAGATGTTGATGCTGTTCATACTTTACTTTTATCTGTATTTTAAAAGCAGTATATCATACTGAGATAATGTTTATTGCATTATAGCTGGAAATAGTAATATTACTTTGCTTAGTGTTATGTCCAGCAGGTTTATGTATATATTGCTCAAACTCGAATAGGGTAGAAAAATCATGTTTCTCATGGGTTCTGACAAAGCTGCTGATTTCCTCCATTGCCTGAAGTGCTGCTGATATGTTGACATGCTGTGGTGCAGGGTCATCATCATTCTTGTCCTCCATCTTTACCCCAGTACTTCATTGCAAATCACAAAGAAACATAGACTTTGTCAGCAGAAAAGGACCTTAGGCTCATCCAATCTACCCTTGCCCCTGCCTGTTCCATCATCACTGAACCCAGTTGGTCATAGGTGTCACTACATTTCCCTGTTCCTCTACCTAATATGCCCCTGTGCAAGTCCCACACATGCTTGAAGCAATCCACAGTCTTTATTGCCACTAGCTCCTGTGGCACTTCATCATCTGTTGGCCCATCTGTTGGCACAGTATCATCCTTACCCTAATTGCTTAAAATCAACTTGGATAATGTTTGGGGGCAATACCCATGAGGTAACCAGAAGTGGTTTGTTTAATCTCCTTGACCTCTGCCTGTGCAACAGAAGCTTCTGTAGCAGGTGCATCTGCTGTTTTGGTGGCCAAGATCCACTGCAGTAATTCTGCTTTAACCTCATCACTCTTGCCACCCTGGCTTTTTTATCTTTATTTTCAGATTTCTCCCACTCACTGAATTGCCTTTCTTGATCTTCTAACAATTCAGCAGACTGCCGTGTACTTGCAACTAAGTGAGCTTATTTACCTGTAGCATCATGGCTGTTTGTAACATGGCGTGGGTCATGCATGAAAAAGGGCCTTGGCTGATTGTACTTACCTGGTTAACAAAAGTTAAAAATAAATAAATGTTGAAAACCAGTACCAAAATCTGCAGCAACATCAGAACATTTACATTGGGCATCTCAGTTTGTTGTTGCAGCTCTATTATCTAGCCTAGGGTGAATGTGACTTTCCATTGTCTCTGTCTCCCTCCTGGTGAGCTGGTAACTACCAATCAATTACAGGTAACAATTGTACCTGTTAGTACCTTACTGTGCACTTATCAGAAATGCAATTAACAGGTTTAAAGGCATACTGCTTGCATGAAACTCTTCACTAAGCTGAAATTTGTTCTTAACCAGTATGCTTTAAAACTGAATTTTAAACATAGGTTTCTACTGTAAATAAATCAGGAAATTGAAAAGTATGCTTGTTCCATGAAATTGCACTTAAACGAATGTAAGTGGAATCCACTGGATTTATAGATTCTTGGCAGGAATCCTCTTCATACAGCATGAGAGACATGCCCATTGCCAACAACATTTATTTTATATTATGGTGGCAATAAGCCACAACAAGCAAGATGGACTGCCACATTTCACAATCTACAGCTTGCATGAAGAAGGAGCCACTATCTGGCTAAAATAGCCACCCTGCTAGAAGCATGGAGTGTAACCCAGATCTATTTCCAAATGCCCCATTCTCTGCAGTGCTCTGTACTTGTGTACAGAGATTACTGGGACTGGTGCTGTCAGGGGTGGAGCAGGAAGATCTAAGTCAAAACCATGCCAGTAAAACATGGCGGGCAAAATTGCACCACACGGACACCAGAAAGTGTGTGCGGTGAAAAAACATGCTAATATAAATAAACCATCTCTGAAACTGTGCACACTGTTATGATGGCTCAGTTTTTGACCGGCATTGTTTTCTGTCACAGTCTTGACTGGATATTGAGCAAAGGATTAGGGGCATAGCTGTGTGACTGTATGTAAGTGGTTATGAGAACAACACAGAAACCAAACCTATTTGGACACTTATTTTCTCCTTTATCTTTTTGGATCACATTACTGTTCCTGTGAACTGCTTCTGTCATATGCTACCCACGAGTATACTAAAATCTGTTTTCCTCTAGGGCTGACTTAATACTTGACTGATATACCAACTGCATTACACAGAGAGTCCCAAAAGTACACAATACAGTATATATCTTTGTTGTTGCTTTCAGTCTAAACTGTAGCCATTGCAAAAGTCTGTTAATGGGGCTTCACAAAATAGATATCCTGATTGAAGAGAGCTGACTACTACAGGGAGGTGGACACAGGTCAGTTTCAGTCAGATGTGCAGTAGATGAGGTCTATGTGGACTTTAGCAAGGCCTTTGGTATTGTGCTGCATGAAGAATCCAAAGATATGTGGGGCTATAGGGAGACCCAGATATTGTACAGGAAGTGGATTGTTGGTTACTAGTGGGTAGGAAGCAGAGAGTGGTGGTGGATGGTCACCATTCAGAGTGTAAGGATATTCTAAGTAGAGTGCCCCAGTGGTTAATGTTGATAAGTTGTTTTTAAATATTTATTAATGATGAGAAAGTTATTACACAGAGAGCTAGTGTAACAGTGGACAACACAGTCCTATACTGGCAACTACTTTTAGGAATACCCTTTCCATCCGCAGCTTGATATGCATCCCACCTCCTAACCCAATTCCCCATTATCCAGTTTTCAAAATCACAGTACTGTATCAATTTTCAGCAAGTAACCATACACTCTGACCCTTCCCTTACTAGGGGATGCTGTACTGTTGGAGAGTGCTGTCCTTCAGATGAGACGTTAAACCAAGATCTCTACCATCTGTCTGTGGCACTGTCCTGGTGAGTATCCAGATGAATATGAAAGAACACAAGACCCTTTTGCAAGGGCAAATTATTTTCTCATTGTCTTAGTCAACATTCCCCTTCCTACACAACTGATTCAGGCAATTGTTTAAGGCTGTGTGTTGGTTACCACTGCACACCTGCAGCCACTTCACTACCAGTACCTCGCTGCTTGCAAAGCACTTTTAGGTACTATGCAAGTGCAAATTTGTCTTCCTTCCTTCCTTCCTTCCTTCCTTCCTTCCTTCCTTCTTCCATCATGCCTTCATCTTAGTAGGAAGACCAGGCCAGCAAATCATCATGGAAGCACATCGGAGGGGTCCCAGTGCAGCGTGGCTAGAGGTAGTGGTGGTAAGAACACAAACTAGACAGCAAGGGAAAACAAAATACCGCTATAAATCAGTTCTGATTCCAGTATGTTTAACAGAGCAGTGCTTTATTAGGGATCAGTTGTTGCCCTGGTTTTGCCTCATGGTTCTTAATAAAACACTGCTCTGTTAAACATATTGGAATCCAGCACTGATTTTTATGTTTGCTTGTATGCACAGTGCACAAGAAACATATTGAGATAGTAGGGCATTGCAGAGGTGTGGCAGTGTTGTAGCCAATGCAGCAGACACTTTAATGGGTGCATCCTCGACCACCAATTAATGCTGAAACTGCCAATTACAGCAGTTTCAGAGTGAGTGCTGCACTTGAAATAAATCTGCCGCTGCAGTCAGGGGCAGTTTTGTCACTGTAGCGGCAGTTCCACCTCACTCCCAACCAGGCACACAGCAGAACAACAAATTTAAATATTAGCTTCCTCCCACTGCTGCTGCCCGCCCTGCATCCTCCGCTCTCCATCTCCTACCAACATTGGGGTGCTCAATCTCCGAGTCAGCATGTTGCCCCATTACCGCGGCACACTGGGAGCCCACCTCCCAGTGTGCCAAAAGTATTTCTTGTTGCTTCCAACACTGGGATGCCCACCCCCCACGCCCCTATATTCTCAGCTGACCTCGGGTGCCCAATCCCTGGGTTAGCATTGATCCTCCTCCAATACTTGGCACACTGGGAGCCCACCCAGTGTGCCAAAATCCATTTTGTTAATATTTCACCTGCAAAAGAAAACAGTCCCATGTATTTTTAAAACTGAAAGAAAAAAAAGAAAATGATCTGTCGTTCCTGCCGGCCCCTCCCCCAACTTGCACCTCCCTCTGTGCACCCTACCTTCCACACCCCCACCCATACTTACCTCTGGTGGTCGGAGCATGATCTTTGGACCAGGAACACATCTGCAGTCTTCAAAGGCCAACCGTAACTGAAGAAATGTCGGCAAGCCCTATCATGGTAGTCAATGGGGTTTCAACTTGGTTGAAATCTCAGCCAAGTTTGAGTTTGGTCCCAATTTTCAACGTGGATTCTTGAGAACCCCACCTAATGAACGCTGTCATTGCCATTTCATTTTCTGTCCCAAAAGGTGATTTTGGCGGTCACTGCGCAGAATCATCTTTCGATTAATTAATGAAATGACAGTGCCACTGTTCATGAGGTGGGGTCCCAAAAGCCCTTGTTGAAAATATTGCAAAAACTCTAAAATGACTGTGTTACAAGTGTCCACTGCGCAGTTTCTACTCACACTTGTAGCTTCATCAATGTTTAATATTCTCACTCCAATTTCCTACATTGCCATTTTTCACCCCCTTATGAACAGTACAGGTGTCATTTTCCACATCCTTCGAAGTAATGTTTTTTGCACTTGTGGTGCAGAATGGTGCAGTCGCTGTGCCAAATCCACTTTGGGACAGAGTAAAGAATTACAGTGCCACTGTTCATGAGGGAGGTTCCAAAATGGCCATGTTGAAAATTTGGTGAAAACATTCCAAACAAGAATTTGTCAATGCCGAATGTTGCTTGCTTCTATGTGCTGTTTAGGTATTTGAAGTCATTGGAGTGCAAATATTGAAAATTTGCAAACTTACGAAAGCGTAAAGGAACTGCGCAATGCACGCTTGTAAACAGTCATTTTAGGAATCTTTTCACCAAATTTTCAAATAGTCATTTTAAGACCTCTGCTCATGAACAGTGTCACTGTGATTTTGTTAATGTGTCCCATACATTGAGTTTGCACACCGACTGTGCCATTGTGCGCTACATGAGCGGAAACACGTTTTGGGCAGGATGTGAAAATGACAGCTGTACTGCTCATAAGGAGGTGTGGTAAATGGCAATGTTGAAAATCTGGAGTGAAAATATTGAAAATTTGCAAACTTACGAGCCTGTGTAGGAACTGCACAACACACTCGTGAAACAGTCATTTTAGGATTTTTTTCACCAAATTTTCAACATAGCCATTTTAAGACCTCTGTTCATGAACAATGTCACTGTGATTTTCTTAATTTGTCCGAACATTGATTTTGCACACCGACTGTGCCATTCTACGCTACATGGGCGGAAACACATTTTGGGTGAGATGTGGAAAATGACAGCTGTACTACTCATAAGAAGATGTGGTAAAATGGCAATGTTGAAAATCTGAGTGAAAATATTGAAATTCCTTGAACTTATGAGCCTGCGTAGAAGCTGTACAGCTGCCTACGTAAAACAGTCATTTTTTGGAATTTTGGCACTAAATTTTCAACATGGGGTTTTGGGACCCCTTCTCATGAATGATGTCACTGTCATGGCGGTATTGGGCCGAGGTGATTTCACAGTCACTGCGCGAAATCACCCTTCGCGCCCGAATAACGCCATGACAGTGACATCATTCATGAGAAGGGTCCCAAAACCCCATGTTGAAAATGTGGTGCAAAATTCTAAAAATGCCTGAGATATGCAACAAAGTTGAAACCCCTATCTAGCCCATTATACAGCTTACCGCATTTCCTCAGTTTGCGTCGGCTTTGAAGAGTGCAGACGTGTTCCCGGTCCATCAAGATCATCGCACCAGAGTCCGAAGGTAAGTATGGGGTGAGGGGGCTGGGAGGCTGGGTGCGCAGTGGGTGGGTGCAGGTTGGTGGAGGGGTCGGGAGGCGCTCCCAGGACCGTTTCGTTTTCAGGTAAAAAAAAGGCGTCATGGGACCCGTTTGCCACGCTGGGGTGGGCTCCCAGCGTGGCACAAGGACGCTAGGGCTGTTCAGCCGACGGGGATTGGGAACCCCGTCGGCCAAAGGACTGATTGCCACGCTGGGGTGGGCCCAGCGTGGTACCTACAACTGGGGGAGACGCAGCTCAGCCGATGGGGATTGGGCACCCGTCGGCTACACACAGTACATGGAGGCGCGCACGCCTGCGTGTGGGGGGGAGCTATGCATCTTATCGGTGCTCACTGAGCCGTAGCTCCCTTTCAACTGTTTGCTACTGCATTTTGGAGCGTGTCGAGACAGCTCCAAAATGCATTGGCTTACAGGGCCGCCTGCCAGCTCACTGACTGAATTGGAGGAGGAGGTGACACACCTCTGAAATCTCCGATATCGGCACTATGTTTCTTGCACATGCGTGCAAGCAACATAAAATGACTGTGTTACGAGTGTGTGCTTCACAGTTTCTACGCACACTCATAACATTGCCACTTTTCATATTTTCACTCCAGATTTTCAACACTGCCGCTTCTTCATGCCTCCTCATGAACAGTACAGCTGTCATTTTTCACATCCTGCCTGAAATGTGTTTTCACACCTGTGCGCCAAATGGCACACTTGCTGTGCAAAATTACCTTTGGGATTGAGTAATGAAATGATACTGCCACTGTTCGCGAGATGGGGTCCCAAAAGCCCATATGTTGAAAATTTGGAGAAAAATACCATCAAACACCGGGGCATTAGGTTTCCAACCGTAATGCCCACCCTGTACAGACTGACAGGTGTCAGGGGGTGTGACTTGGGGTCACTGGCCATAAT
The DNA here is from genome assembly GCA_016271365.2 of Neoceratodus forsteri. Lineage (NCBI taxonomy): Eukaryota > Metazoa > Chordata > Ceratodontiformes > Ceratodontidae > Neoceratodus > Neoceratodus forsteri. Next base: position 674,058,525 of record CM028130.1, read on the forward strand.
TCTCATCCCATTCCACCCCACCCCACCCTGCAGCCACTGACAGGCATCAAGATGTGCTTTGGGGTCTTCAGCCCTAACATTTACCCTATTCTCTTATACTGCACCATCTCAGCTTATTTCCTTATAGAATGGGCTGAGCATAAGGTCGAAGACCTCAAGGCACACTGCAACACCTGTCAGTGTCTGCGGGGCGGGGTGAGGTGGAATGGCATGAGTGTTATGGCCGATGACCCAAAGGTACACCTCCAATGCCTGTCCGCCTCTACAGGTTGGGGTGGGGTTGGTGTTACTTCAATATTACTTCCATTCCTATTACATCTCTCTAACTCCTGCACTACCAATGCCAATACCAGCAAGCAAACATTCAGCATTGACAAATGCTTGTTATAGTGTGGTTTGTTGTTTTCCTTACAGCAAACCATCTCTGTGCGTACAAAGTCTGGGACTACATTTAAAGTACAAAAGGTTAAAGATAAAGTTCAGAACAAACCATAAGTAATAACGAATAGAGCAACCACACTTAACATGTTTCCATTCAGGGTTGAGATAATAGCATATGGACCTTGAAAGCAAAGCTCAAGGGGTCCATGCTATTATCTCAACCCTGAGATGGAAACACAAGGTGAGTTGTGTATGGTCACCCATGTTTTATTATTTATAGTATATGCTTTAGTAAAACTAAAGCAGACCAGCTGTGAAGTTGCTATACAGTGGCTTCAATATAAAGCAGTAAAGTAGAGAAACTACAGGTATGTAGTGTTCAGGTACCTTAGTTGTGGAACATATATGCTGAAATGAATATTATTTGCTTTATTAGTATTTGTAATTCAAACGTGTGCTGGAAGTGAGCAAGCAAACTGGGCGAGACAGAGCCAGACTGGCAGCATCATCTTGTGGCAGTCATGAACAGAACTGAGTGGTACATGTGAGAGAGCAAGCAAGGGTTATTCTTGTTTAAAAACAAAAAAAATGTTTTGTTTTCTTTTGATTTTCTGTGGATTACAGCTGGAAAGGAGCAGTGTGAGAGATGAGGGAATGAGTGTAGTAATGGTTGAGTTATGGTCGGAACGGTTCATAATGGCATTTACTCATCTGGTAAAAGTGATTATTTGAGTACCCTCAATAGCACTATGCAGTCAAAACCATTGGGTATTCTCCATCCATCTTATAGGTTGATGTACCATCCAATCAAAAAACAAGCTGGCTAAGAACAGGCTCCTTGTCCCAACTGAGAGCCTACAGTGTGAATCTTCCTAGCAATTAGAGATAAATAATAAACAGCATTTGTCAATGCCAAATGTTTGCTTACTGGCATTGGCATTGGTAGTGTAGGAGTTACAGAGCTGCATAATAGGAATGGCAGTGAAGTACTGAACTGAAGTCAACCCCCACCACCCTACAGAGACTGATAGGCATTGGGGTGTGCCTTTGGGTCATCAGGCATAACGGCCATGCCATTTCACCACACCCCTATCCTGCAGACACCGACAAGTGTCACGGTGTGCCTTGGGGTCTTTGGCTCTTATCTGCACCCCATTCCATCAGGAAATATGGTGAGATGGATGCGGTATAGGAGAATGGGGTGAACTTTGGGGCCAAATAGTCCAAGGCATCATCTCAATGCTCAATGGCTGCAGGGTGTGGAATGGTATGAGTATTACAGGCGAGAATCCCAAGTCACACCACTGATGCCTGTCATTCTCTACAGGGTGGGTGTTATGGTCGGAAACTCTAACGCCTCATGCATTTGTTGGTATTTTCACTCCAAATTTTCAACTTGTTTTATTTTTGTGACCCCACCCTCATGAACAGTGGCAATATCAGTTTGTTAGCAAAGCTGCTTTTGTACAGTGACTACGGCATTTAGCACCACAGGTGCACAAACACATTCTGAACAGGATGTGAAAATGGCAGCTGTACTGTTCATGGGGAGGTGTAAAATGGCAATGTTGAAAATCTGCAGTGAAAATATTAAAAAACTGGTGTAGTCATGAGCGTGCGAGAAATTGTGCAACGACACCGTAATGTAATTAGTTTGGAGATTTTTTTACAGCAGATTGTCAACACAGGCATTTTGGGACCTCAGTCATGAACAGTATTACTGTGATTTTCTTTATCTGTCCCAAACAATGATTTCCCACAGCGACTGCAATTATGTGCTGAAAGTGTGAAAACACATTTCGCCATGTTGTGAAAAATGACAGCTGTACTGTTCATAAGGAAGTGTGGAAAATGCCACTGGTGAAAATCTGGACTGAAAATATCACAAATTCATGAACTTACTAGGTGCGTGGAAACTGCGCAATGCTCACCAGTAATACAGTCATTTTATGGACTTTTGTCACCAAATTTTCAACATAGCCATTTTAAGACCTCTGCTCATGAACAGTGTCACTGTGATTTTCTTAATCTGTCCCAAACATTGCTTTTGCACAATCGACTGCACCATTGTGTGCTACATGTGCGGAAACACATTTTGGGTGAGATGTGAAAATGGCAGCTGTACTGCTCATAAGGAAATGTAATAAATGACAATGTTTAAAATCTGGTGTGCAAATATTAAAAATCCTCAAACTTGCGAGTGGGCGTGAGGAACTGCACAATGTGCGCTCCTAAAACAGGCATTTTAGGAATTTTTTCACCAAATTTTCAACATAGCCATTTTAAGACCTCTGCTCATGAACAGTACCTGTGATTTTCTTAATCTGTCCCAAACATTGATTGCACACACCGACTGTGCCATTGAGCTCATAAGGAGGTGTGGTAAAATGGCAATGCTGAAAATTCAAGTGCAAATATTAAAATTTGCGAACTTATGAGCCTGCATAGAACTGACTAGTACGCTTGTAAAACAGTCATTTTTAGGAATTTTTCACCAAATTTGTAACATAGGCTTTTGAGAGCCTATGAATATTGCACTGTCATTTGTTAATCAGTCCCGAAGGTGATTTGCACAGTGACTGCGAAATCACCCTTCAGGCCAGATTACCATCATGACAGTGAGAGAATTCATGAGGAGGGGTCCCAAAAACCCCATGTTGAAAATTAGGTGCAAAATTCCAACAATGCCCGAGATATGCATTAAAGTTGGCAAAACCCTATTTATTGCATTATACAACTTTACTGGCATTTCTTCAGTTTGTGGTCAGCTTTGAAGAGTGCAGACGTGTTCCCGTCCACTGAAGATTGTCGCGACGGACTCGTGGTAAGTATGGGGTGAGGTGGGGAGGAGGAGGCAGGTGCAGTGGTGGGCGTGGTGGGCAGGGCAACTGCCGAGGAACATTTTTTTTCTTTACAGGTTTTTTTATTGGACGACATGGATGTTTTCCACGCTGGGGTGGGCTCCCAGCGTGGCATCTGGAAGGCTGTTTGGGGGCCTGATCCGATGGGGACTGGGCACCTATCGGCCATAACCATTTTGCCATGCTGGGTGGGCTCCCCAGCGTGGCACCTGAAAGCTGATGACGCGGGACTTTTTGCTTGCTGGGGTGGGCTCCCAGCATGGCAGCTAGAAGGCTGTTTTGGGGGGCCTGGAGCCGACGGGAGATTGGGCACCCCTGCTTGCACAATGTGTGCATGGGAGCGATGAGCATGCATTGTGCATCTGTGTGTGTGGAGGGGAGCGCTGCTCACTGAAGCGGAGCTCTCCCTTTCAACTGTATGGCACTGCATTTTCAACTGCTGTCTTAGACAGCTACAGCATTCATTGGAGAACTGTGACCATGCCTGCAAACACACTAACTGAATTGGAAGAGGGCTGCCACAGCTCAAAAATCGGTGATGGCACTATGTTTCTTGCACATACGTGCAAGTAAACATAAAACAGCAAGACAAAACATAGAGAGAACAACAGTATCCCACCTTGTATGTTGCCGCTCTGGTAAATGCCACAGCCTATAAAGAGAGTACCTTTAGAGACCATGTTGGAAATTATTTTCCCTTTATTCATTAACAAACATAAGACATATCAATTATTCCAAGTTTCACAGTACTTGATAATGCAAGTTATTCAGATATAGTATTACATTATCTTGTGTCATAACTGGTATGATGAGGTCCCTTTGCATAGAAAAATAGCATCTGCAGCCCATAGTGGTTGCAGAGTACTATAAAGGATACTCAAATAGTCACCTTTACCAGGTGAGTAAATACCATTATATTTCATACCCTTTATAGTACTCCGCAGTCAGAAACCATTGGGACCTTAGTTTAGTCCATAAACTTTGGGTGGAGATCAGGCAGATCATTTTTCTGCTGTCATGTAGTCTGAGCACCCACCTGCTCTGGCAAAGTGGCCCTCTGGGACACCATGTCTAGCCGATAATACCTGGTAAACGTGTGAATGGATGACTATGTTGCTGCTGAGCAAATATCTGTCATGGAGACATGTCCCCTGTCTGCCCAGGATGTTGCCACCACTCAGGTAGAGTGAGCCTTGATTCTCTTTGGTGGCTCCTGGCCTGTTTCCCTGTAAGATCTGGTTATTGTCTGCTTTATCCATCTAGCAATGGTGTCTTTGGAGGCTGCCTGCCCCATCCTCCTTCCCATGGTCAGGATGAACAGTCTGTCTTACGTGTCCAATCAGTTTTATTGAGGTACTTTCTCAATTGTTGATCGACATCTAAAGGATGTGGTGTCCCTGTGTTGGGTTCCTGATCCATTTGCAAGAATGTCAACTGTACTTCCTGAGCCATATGATATGGAGAAGCAACTTTAGGGAGAAACAACGGACTATTCTGAATGTGACTCTGTCATTGTGGAATGTTAGGAAGGGTTCCTACATGACAGGGCTTGTAACTCTCCTATCCTCCGAGCTGAGCAAATTGCCACAAGAAACAATGTTTTCAGAGTACACCAGTGTAGTGTGTCCTGTTGGAAAGTTGGGTCTTGGAGTGCTTCTAGCACTATATTCAGTTGCCAAGAGGCACATATTGGTCTGATCCTTGGGGATGCTAATGTGACTGCTTTAAGTAGTTTGACTACGTTGGGTGTGACCCGATGGATCCTATCCTTGATAGTGGACCCTTATGGAGGAAATTACAGAAGTCTGTACTCTGAGTGAGGATGGGCTGAGGCTCTTATTCACCCCATCATTGAGAAAGTCTAGAATCTGTGGTAGACCAGCGACTGATGAAGATGTTCCCTTTTCCATTCACCATTTATGAAAAATGTGCCATTGTCTTTGACAGGTTGTATTGGTGAATTTTTTCCTGAACTGTAGTAAATGGTCAACTGCTTGAGTGTGATAACCCAGGGTTAACAGTCTGTTCCTTTCAGCAACCAAGCCATCAGTTTCAGTGTTGATGGGCTCGGGTGCAAACTGACCCTTGGCTCAGTAGGTCTGGCCAGCTGGGTAGTTGCATGGGAGGATCCACTGCCATTGCTTGTATTAGTGAGTACCATGGTCTCCTGGGCCAGTAAGGTGCTACCAATACTAGTGTTGCCCTGTGGCTCATACTTTGTGTAGTATTTTGTTGATCATGGTGATCAGGTGGAACACATATTCTTGTTTGAGCTTCCATGGTGCAGAGAGTGTATCCACTTCCTGTGCATTATCCAAGAATCTGAAGTGATAACTCGGTAATTGAGTGTTCTGCTGGGAGGCCATGAGATCCACTTGAGTTGTCCCCATCTTTTGAATTATTTCGTTAAGCGTCCATTCCGACTGTTTTATGGTTACTCTGCTCAGTCAATCCGCCTCTGTGTTGGATGAGCCTGCCAGGTATATTGCCATGAATGATTGTAGATTCCACTCTGACCAGTGTAATAGTTTGAGTGATTCTATTATTGTGGATATGCTGCGATGACCCCTGTTTGTTTAGATATGCTATAGTCACTTGGTTGTCGTGACCTAACCAGAACTGCCCTGTTCGCAATCAGAAGTTTAAAGAATGTCAGAGCCAGTCAGACGTTTCTAATTTCCAGAATATTTATTGGAAGTGTTGATTCGCTCTGTGATCATAGTATCTGAGTGACATGGTTCTGGTGTTGCTCCTCAGCCTTCAGGCTCGTGATCTGTGATTATAACTGCAGTGTGGGGCTGTGTTTGGGGAGCCATGTAGTATGTTCTTTTTTATAGTCCACCACCGCAAGTTTGTGAGTATCTTTGCTGGTGATGTTATTCAGAATCTGAAGTTTTGAGTGGTCTGATCCCATGTGTCGGTAAAGGAATAATGCACGACAGGGTGTGTGCTGCTGGATAATGTCACCGGAGGTGGTTAGGCACGAGGCTGCAGGCTGAGTGCGACTAATCACCCAAGAAGTGACATTATCCCAGCATGACACACACCCTGGAGTGCATTATTCCTATTATACAATGGCTTTTGAGTGAAAGAGAAGAAAAATGATTAAAAATTGCCTTTAAAAGTACATGTTTTGGTGTTTTTTCTAATATGTAGGTTATCTTCTAAAAAATAGTGCCTATTTCTTCTTTTGGCCAGCAGGTGGAGCTGCTACATTGTAACTGTGGTTTCACACTCTCAAGGCCCAATATATACCTTTCTGTGTTGTCGTTCTTGTTTGTCTGCCCTGTTTCTTTGGTGTAAATAATGTTTATTTGTTAGTTTGTTTTTTCTGTCTCTGTGTGTGTATCTGTCAGTCTTCCTGCTGGCGTCTCCAGGAATTGTAAGCATCTGGTAAATGTTGCGTCCTCCCATGCTGTTGTCAGGATCACTGCTGTTTGGAGATTGCCCCCAACACAACCATCTGACTGAGGTGCCTGCGTGTCTTCTTTTCTGTACTGGTATTTCTTGGGCAAGTAAACTAAATGTGGAAAAGGAGTTACCTAGTAACTCTTAAACCCCGCTGTTAGGCACGCTACCAGTATGTTTCTGTTAGTAGACTGATTGTGATTGCAACAAAAGCAGGAGGGACTGCCACAAAGCCAATTGTTATGACGGCTTTACAGGTGGTAGCGTAGACCGGAGGCAGTGGGGTGGTTTGCTACAGAAGGACAGCATTTGTTTTGTTCAGAGGTTCACAGTGATCAGAGGTTAGCAGGACTGTGCCAGAGGAAGCCGATCGTTGTTTCAGTTTCCTTTTGCTAAGTGGGGATAGAAAAGTCTTATACGGTTATGTCTCTGTTCTGAATTTAGAGATACTCTTCGATTTGATTTCTATGAGTTGGAGGCTTGCAGAAATTTCTAAAACTAAATGAATCTGACCCTGTTTCCTGTGTCGAGCAGGAACTGTGAGGTGGTTAGCTGAGATATTGTCGTCGGTTCGATGACGGCTTTCTTCTATTTTCATTTCTTTTTACTTCCAGATGTGCAAATTAATGTTTACTGTCTGTGGGACACATTACTTCACTTTGCTGTGGTTTGGGGTTCAGTCTCTGAGACTGAGAGAGAAGGATCTGTGTTATTGAAGAAATTCCGAAATCCTGACATGACTGCACGGTAACCATGCCAAGTGTGGGCAGCTTGGACATGGCATGTGCAGTGATTTGTTTCACATTTGATGGTCTTGTGGTGTGAGAGGACTAGATCCGTGATGTTATGCTGGATAACATCATGGGTCTAGCCTCTGACTGACCAATCAGAATCTAACATTTTTCTTGCCATTGTATAATTGGGTATCTCTGTAGGATTCTCATGTGCAGCCTGAGCTCATGGCACCATATCTATCAAGACTGCCAAGATTTCTAGTATCTGGAGGTAGTCCCATACTGCCCTGTTGGGTCTGTGAATGATCCCATCGACTAGTGTGCGAATGTTGTGCACTTTTTCTTCTGTTGGGGTCACCCTGTTGAATTGAGTATTTATTATGGTGCTTAAGTAGGAAAGAGATTGTGAGGTATTAATTGTCTTTTGCTTTGTTGATTACTCATCTGTGCCTGAAGGCATTGTACTGCAAGATTTGTGTATTGTGCCTTTTCCACTGTTCTTGCTTCATAGCAACCTGTCATCCAGATAGGGGAAGACAAGGACCCCTTCCTTCTCAGATGTGCTGCCATATGACTAACGTTTTGGTGAATACTTGGGGTGTGCTGAGGCCACTCTGAAAGGGAGGCAGGCAGGTATACTGATAGTGTTTCCCTTTATGTTGAACCGAAGATACTTGTAGTGTGACTTCCATATTGGTATGTGAAGGTAGGCGCTTTCAAATCTGTTGACGCCAGTCCCCTGGCTGAATGGCTAGTAATGTTGACTGTAGTGTCTCCATCTTGAACATTTTGTACGTTACAAATTTGTCTGGGTACTTCAGGTCCAGTACCAGATGCATTCCCTTGTTTTCTTCGGGACTACAATAATAAGGAGTAAAATCCTGTGTCTCTCCTCTGTAGGGACAGGCAAAATAGCCCATTTTGTAGTAAGTTCTGTATCACAAGGTGTATTGTATGTGCCTTCTCTGGACACTTCAGTATTGGGAGACAAATGGTCTGTGTTGTATCGGTTTGTTGTTGAATTCGATTGCATAACCCAGCATTACAACTTCCCTCACCCACTTGTCCGATGTTGTTTGAGCTCTATTGTGTTTCAAACCTCTGCAGCCTCCTTGTTATTGGTGTGTTTGCTTGAGTCCATATGCCTTCATTGTTTCTTTTTCTTGATTTTTAAATTAGCTTGTGTCCACCATTGCCATACTGTCTGATGGTGTTGTTCTTTGTTTTGTTGCCATCTGATTTATGTTGAATCTGGGTCTCTGGCTCCATTGTCTGGATCCTTGAGAGTTGTAATTTTGGGTTCTGGGTTTTAATGGCTTTCTTTGGTTGAAAGGACCTGTTCAATGGTAAATAGATGTCTTTGTCTTCTTGTGCTTGCCTACCCCTGTGTTCTTTAGGTAGGGTGCTAATCCCTTGCCAAATAAGGTGCCTTCCTTGAATGGCAGCTTCATCAAAGTGCTCTTGGATTCATTGTCCACCTGCCACAACTTGAGCCACAATGCCCTCCTTGCTCTGTTCACTAGGACTGCCGCTCTGGATCCGAATCTCAGGATGTCCAAGGATGCATCCATTATGTACGTTATGGCTTGTATTGCACATTTGGCTGCATCAACCTGTGGTGAGTCCTTTGGTACATTTTTGGTCAGGATGTTGACCCACCAATGGAGGGCTCTGCTCGTAAATCACACCACCATATTGGCACGTAGCATGACCGATACCTCATGTATCTTCTTGAGATGCTCCTCGATCTTCTGATCTATGGGTTCCTTGAGTGCTGCTGTGCTCTCATTAGGATAGTGGTGCACTTAGAGAGTTCGGAGACCAGTTGGTCAACCATTGGTGCCTTTCCCCAGTGTTCACTCCTCATCTGTGATAAAGAGTACCAATTACTCACCTTGCTTCTCTCTGTAGTTGGATGAGTTCGTGCGTTGTATTCTTTAGTGAGAATAGTTTCAATAGTCTTTCAAGTTGGGAAATTGATTTTCCTTCTGGTTCCCATTGATAGTAGTGGGTCTTCAGATATGGATGGCTGTTCAGGCTGCTCTGCTATTCTGAGAGCCGATCTCACCATTTTGATGAGTTCATCAATATTTTGCCATGGCACATCCTGTTAGATTTGTCTATTGCTCCTCATCTGGATCCCCTGAGGTCTCAGTTGTGGTGCTATCTGTTTTCAGTCTGGGCCATTCCATATGGTGTCTTCCCTGGCCATTTGGTCTGTTTGGTGCTGGTATGGGTTGCTGGCCTTGAAAGATTCCAGAAGCTGGAAAAGTAGTTGTGCTTAGCTAGCATCTAGTGCTATTGGAGCTGTTGGGGATATCGAGTCAATTTCCTTCATCTATCTCTCCGGAGCCCCACATTGTCCATTAGTGCACATACTGTGCATGCAGGGTCCCCTCATTGACTTCTGGGAAAAGGATCCCACATTCCCTGCACTACCTCATTATGCCAGTTTTATTCCTCGATCTGCTGGGTCAAGATTAAAGAATTGAATCAGAAATGGACTTCATGCTCGGGCCTCCACATGGTTTAAATACTGTGTGCCCAGGTATACAGTAGCATTATTTGGATTCTGTCCTCTGGTGGATAAAGGAATGGGCCTCTAATGTTTAATATGTGTTGCCACTTTAAATGTGTTGCCCTTTAATTGCCTTTGTTAGGTACATGACACAGTCCTAGGCAAGATGTCCACCATGAGTCTCATGAGAGCAAGCAAGATTTGGGGCAGTCCTGTTGAATAGGGGAGCCCCAGTCAAGATGGCTGCCAGGATCTCGTCGAGATTTCATTGCTAGATCTGCAAGTGCTGTATGCACTGCAAGCGCGGTCCCAGTCTCAAGGGAGTCATGCGGTCTTATGGGATGGACGGCAGTTGCAGGGATGAGACAGCATGATGGCCAGGAGTCTCTGTGGGCGGAGAACTTATTTTATTGCCCACTGAGAGAAAAGGGGTCCCAGGAGCTACATGGAGGGAGGGCCCTTGAGGGAAGTCCATGGGTTGCTTACAGAAACAGAACAGGTAGCTTTTGCCCTCATAGAGGAGCCAGGAAGAGGGAGAAATGAATCACCGCAGGTACTCAGTATAAGGATTTCCACTTGAAAATGTTACTTCCTTCAAGTACCTTGGGATCCTCCTGGACCAGTCCCTGGATTTTAATCTTCACATTCAGTCCTCGTGTAGAGCTGTAACTCGAACTAGAGTAGCTTGCAAAACGAGCTATACGCTTACACCGGCCATTAGCAATTGCCCAAGGTATTCTGCTCCCAACCCTTACTTACGGTGCCTCTATTCTTACCTCTGCCCATAAACCTCCCTACTAAAATGGGACATAACTTATAACAATACATGCCGATTTGCTTCTTCGTCATCTAACTCAAACTTCACTGCCTTTCTTTATAAGTATCTGAATTGGCTCACCCTCTGCCAGTAGGCAATACTACCTTGATCACTAATGGACTCGATCATCCGGAAAAACCCATCCCAGCTGGCGGCGTTGTTGGTTCCTCAAGCATCCTCCCATGGCCTGTGATCAGCTGACAAATCCTTGCTCTATGTTCCAGATGTCGGATGACTAAAGGCACAGGGGCCTTCCAGTTCTCTGCTCCCAGGCTATGGAATGCTCTTCCACTCAACCTCTGGCTGTCTCAGTCTCACTTTGCATTTAAAAGTGAATATCGTCAGTATTCATCCTTAGCTGATGCTTGTACATGCTTTGACCCAACCTGAAGCTCCTGAGACTTACTAGTAATGTCACCCCTGCTCTAATCCAGCTCCAAGACTGTCTCCTCTTCCCTCCCCTATTTTTCCTTCTCTTTGTAAATAATTTTGACTACTAGCTCTCTTCCTTCTTGAACCTTGTTGCTGACCATCCACTGTTGTTTTGCCAATTACACCCCTGACCTTCCTTCTGTCAGTCTTTCTTGTTATGTTTGAACATTTCTCACATTTCTCTATATAACCTTACTATCTTATTAACCCTTTCACTCCACAGGTCGGGTCCATGGTTTCTGCACTTATTATATATCTTACTGCCATTATCTGTATAATGCTCATTATTTGTTGTTGTTTCTACCCATTGTATTTTGTAGCACTGCTGTACTGTTCCTCTATTTGTATTATTGTACCCATGTTGCTGTTGTTCAACTGTTCTCCTTTGTTGTACTCTCCCAGGTCATGCCTGAAAATAGGCATTTTATGGCTAGTGCACCTACCCGGTTAACAAAAACTAAATAAAATAAGGCTCTTCTCTCATTTCTCCTCTAACCACGTGAGACTGAGGTGGCTACAGATGGTCCCCAGTCCACGCTGTTTCCTAGTAGCTTGCAGCAGGGAGAAATCAATCAATCAATTTTATTTGTATACTGGAGGATGTAGAAGCAAAATGCCCATTTTCACAAATATCCAGTGCTGGAAAACAATAGATAAATGATTACAAGGTCCAGTAGAATATGTAGTATATACATAGGCTTGCTAGGATTCTATTTTCTTTTTTAAGTCTACTGAAAATATCGATCTTTCTTTTATGGTTTGATTTATGAAGTTTCTCTGACTTTAATAATGGCAAATGAAAAAACATAAGACTGGAAAAGAAATTTGTTTTAATTCGATGTAAGTTTGAGTATCAAAAGCAGTACTGTAATACACACTACATGAACACTAAAGCACTTCTGGAACACAGTATTAAAAAACATGATTCCAGCAAATAAATACAGCTTTGACCACTAGTTACTTTTGCCCTCAGACACTTCTGTTTGCCCAAAACTTTCAAATGATGCAGTAATATCTTTGTTATGGTACAATACATTTAGCTGCCCAGGTCTTTCATTGGGCAAACACATTCTGCGCTTGTCCTGGACCTTATGGAACAGACTGAAAGACCGCTCCATACACACAGAAGTCACTGGTATTGCCAATGCTCGTAATGCCACTGCACTCAGTATGGGAAATTGCTGCTTCTGACATTTCCAGAACTCCAGTGCAGTAATGTTAACATCACATGGTACCTCCAGTCACTAGTATTGATGGAAGCCATACTGAAACACTTTGGGGTTACACTGCAATTGCCTCACAGTGTTTTGGTATGAAGCAACATCAGGTGCGTAGATGCACTTTTGAAATGGATCAAACAACTGCTGATTTGCAAACAGTAAACCCAGCCTATGCAGTCCTTCTGGTACATTGCATGCCATAGTTCCTTTTATTTTGTTCAAACTGTGAGGCAAAGGCGGCATTGTGGTGGACAATTTAGACCTATTGAGCCCATATATTTATTTATTTATTGAAATAATCAGTTTTACAACCTTTGAGTCAGAGACTTCGTTTACAAAGGTACCTCGGCTCATTGGGGGAGGGCAACAATTAAGTGAGGTTTAGACAGAGGTTACATACAGGTGAAATACATACACAGTTGAGTTACACGATCGTTAAATAAACACAGTTGTTACAGTTATTCATGAAGAGTAATAATCAGACCTAGAAACCAGTACATAGTCGATTTAAGATCGACAAGTTTTTGGCAGAATCAGGATCAGCTGCTACTTCAGGTCACAGTTAATTAGCTTTTCTACATGGTGAGATAGAGGGTCACTACTTTTAAGCTTATGGTGCTCTTTATGTATTGCATAAAGCAGGCAAACAAAAGTCGAGCCGGTGGTGCTGGGGGGTTGAGGCACTGGATGCCACATCTGGGTACCACGGTGGCTGACAGGTTGGGAATGAGCCTGGGCCGCTGGGGTTCATCAGGGGAGAGAGACTGAGGATCTGGAGGACTGCTCTCTTCTCTGGGGAAAGGGACTATCTGTCTGCTCGCCGACTGCCCTCTAGTGGTAGCTGGAGGGCAGTACAGGTCAGGAGACTCAGAAGCCAACATGCTTACGTCAGAGGGAAGGAAGGAGAAAACAGAAAATAGCTGGGGTTCCACAGACCCGTGATGGTCCAACCGCTCTGGTGAAGTCTGCCTCCTACCACCAGATTTGATGTACCGTTGGCAGGGAACAGTTGGCAACACTCACACCTGGCCCTGCTGTGGAGGGGGAATCCACAGGGTAACCCTGGGGTGGACAAGCTGGGGATTGGGCTGAGGAGGTCTCCCTCTGGGGGTGGGGCCACAGCCCCGTGGAGCCTGCAACGCAGGAGGTAAAAGTAATTAAAAAAATAGGCAAACAAAATTCAACTTACAGTACAGGTTCCTGCTGATGGCCATCCTCAGCAATCATGCTCTTTAGTCTGCTAGCCTTTTGAAATCACAGGCAGCTTCTTCATTCACCAAGATATTTGTGACACTGTCCCAGTGTGAGTGAATGAATTTTGTTGCTTCCAGCCATGAGAACCATCTGGTCGGTACTACGTATGTATGGCACTCACAATTTATTATTTATTAATTTATTAGCAAGCATCGGATTATAATCCTTTGAGTCAGAGACTCATTTACAAATGCTCCACATCAAGACAGTACATTGGTTACAAGAAAACAACAAAGGTTGTTGGTTACACATAAAAGTATATAAAATAGTATTATGTAGTACAACTCACTCAGGTAACCAGCATCTAGGTGGGACAGGAATCCCTTGTCTAAGAGAGGTGGAGGGAGCAGGGGAGATGGCAGGAGGGAGGTAGAAAAGCAGGATGGGTCCCTTGTCCAAAAGAGGTGGGTGGGTATTAGCCAGGAGGATGACGCATGTTAGTGGCAGTTGCATACGAGAATTGAGGAGATGGTCCTGAAGGAGGGTCTCAAGCGATCAAGCTTGTTCTCAGTAGCAACAGGGTTGGGAAGAGAGTTCAGTCAGGTAGGAGCATGGTAACTGAAAGACCACTGCCCTAGTGCTTTCTGAACTGTGGAACATGGAGGAGGGTTTGGAGGAACTATGGGTAGCTACAGTCAAGGAGGATGGATGTAGGAGGGAGGATGCACCTGGCAGGGCAAGGCCATTGAGCATTTTCTTGGCAAACAGGCAGGTCTGGTACTGTAGTCTTTTATCAATGTTGAACCAATTGGTGAGGTTGTAGAGAGTGCAGGTATGAGTGAGCCTGTTACAACCAGTAACTAATCAGCAGGCTTTATTCAAGGCAACCCCTTATACTGTGTAGAGTGGTGGTGTCAGCGGACCCATAGACAAGGATCTGTAGTCTATGAGGGACAAAACGGAGGGCTAGGACAGCAAGCTGGAGGGCCTCAGCGGGTAGACAGTTACAGTGGCAGTAGAGCTGGCCGAGCCTGGCATTAACAGTGGATCCAAGGAGGCGAGTGTGTTCATGGAAGGTGAGCACTGGCTCAAGGTGATCTCAAGTTATTTAAAGTTATAGACTTGCTCAAGAGGGAGGAGGTGCTTGGTATGAATTAGGAGGGGCTACCTTTAAGTTTGTTTTGGTAGGGAAAAAGCATGACCTTAGTTTTTTTGTGGTTTAGTACCAACCTGTGTCACAGAACCAAGACTCCACCTTACTGAAAGAATCTTATGGAGATAATTGAGGGAAGAGGAGTTAGAGTTCATTTTCATTTTATTTTGTATCCTTGTAAGTCTGATGAGCATATTGCCCATTTTCACAGACGACAAGCAATACAATAAACAGAAAACAAATACAATAACATATGCTATACATTATAACAATTCACAATTGAACACTTAAATACATTCTTGAGTAAGTTGCAAGTGCTTTTTCAGCTTTGATTTAAAAGAGAATAATGAATTACAGTTTGATATATCACATGGGAGTGAATTAATATAACTTGGTCCCTGTATAACAATGAATGTTGTCCAGAGGTTCTCTTGAAAATGGAACATTGAATGTAAACTTTGACTGGGTTTTAGTGCAGTTAGAATTATCATATTTAGGAAAGAGTGAACTCACTGAAATAGGTTACAAACCAGCTTTGATTTTAAATAGAAAAACACATATTGGACTGAATTCTATTTATAAGGGAAAGACAGAAGATTTTAACAATAAACATTGGTGGGTTCGAGGTGGAAAAGAAACATAAATCTTAATATAGAGTTGTATGTGACTGTCAGTTTTCCTAGGAGTTTAGAACTCATAAGAGCATAAACCACCAACCCATCGTCTAAAACACTAAAAAGAAAGCTGTGTGCCAGGAGCCTCCTAGATTCAGATGTTAAATAATGCTTAACTCTATAAAGACATCCAAGTCTTTGCGTATTTTTTATGTTTGTTGTGCATGCAAGAAACATTTCAGCACAGCTTAGAGAGAAGCGGGTTTTGGAGGTGCGGCACTGTGGGGCCAAATGGCCCCAGTGCTTTTGAGGCTTGGCCCACTTTCTCAATGCGGTGGCACACTGCTGCTCACACTAGTTCATTCAGCCAGCATGCCACCACCTTGAAACATTTTCGTCGCTGCAATCAGGGGCCACCTCATCATTGCAGCATCAGCCATTCTGCTGCAATGAAGGGAGCAACCTGTTCGCATGCCCCTGACCCAGCTCATATACTGATGGGGAGCCCAGTCCCTGTTGGCATAATGTCGCCACCCCAAGTTTCTGTTATATGCTGAGGGTGCCCAATCCTCTCGGCATCATGCGCCCAAGATTCTTTCTTTTCTGACGGGCACCTCGATCCCTGTCGGCTTCAGTCCCCCTTCCCAGTTCAGTTTGCTGATTGGGAGCCCACTCTCCATCAGCATAATGTCCCCAATTTGTTGTCTGCTGAGGGGTGCCCAATTCCTTGGCTCTTGCCCCCCACTCTGTATGTGCCAGAGGGGTGCCAAAGTCCCCGTCGGCTACAGTCCCCAAAAACATCAGGTGGCACGCTGGGAACCCACCCCAGCATGCCAGATGCTTCTGACAAAAAACAGTCCACAATGTTTTTTTTAAACCCTGTAAAACAGAAAATGGTCCTCTTGAGTCCGTGGGCCCTCCCCCAACCCACGCCCACCCTCTGCCTGACACTGCCTCTTCACACTCCTAACTCCCATACTTACCTCGAGCCCAGCGTGACAGTTTCGTGGACCGGGAACACGCTCACCCCTCAAAGCCGATGGTGAACTGAAGAAATGCCAGTAAGCTGTATAATGACATAAATCGCTTATTTTTCTACTTTTTGTGCATATCTCAGGCATTTTGGAAATTTGGTACCAAATTTTCAACATTGTTTTATTGGGATGCTCCTCATGAATTCAGCCACTGTCATGGCGTTATTTGGTCCTGAAAGGTGATCTTGCAGTCACTGTACAGAATCATCCTTTGGGACCGATTAACTAAATGACAGTGCCAGTCTTCATGAGGTGGGCTGTCAAAAGCATATGTTACAAATTTGTTGGAAAAATCCAAAATGACTGTTTTACAAGTGCTCATTGCTCAGTTTTCATGCATGATCGCATTCTTCTGAATTTGTAATATTTTCACTCCAGATTTTCAACATTGGCATTTTTCCACACCTCCTTATGAACAGTACTGGCTGTCATTTTCACATCCTGACCGAATGTGTTTTCACACTTCCAGCACAGAATAGTGCAGTCACTGTGGGAAATCAATGTTTGGGACACATTAAGAAAATCACAGTGCCACTGTTCATGAGCAGAGGTTCTAAAATGCCTATCTGGAAAAATTTGGTGATGAAAGTCCGTAAAATGACTGTGTTACTCACATGCATTATGCAGTTTCCACGCATGCTCATAACCGTGAATTTGTAATATTTTCACTCCAGATTTTCAACACTGGCATTTTCCACACCTCCTTATGAACAGTACGGCTGTTATTTTTCACATCCTGGCCAAATGTGTTTTTGCACTTCTGGCGCAGAATAGCGAGGTCGCTGTGGAAATCAGTGTTTGGGACACATCAAGAAAATCATAGTGACACTGTTCATGAGCAGAGGACCTAAGATGCCTATCTTGCAAATTTGGTGGCAAAAGTCCAGAAAATGACTATTACAAGCATGTGTTGTGCAGTTTCCACATATGCTTGGAAGTGTGCAAATGTGTAATATTTTCACTCCAGATTTTCAACATTGGCATTTTACTACACCCTTTATGAACAGTACAGCTGTCATTTTCATATCCTGCCCGAAATATGCATTTGCACATCTGGCACACAATGGTGTGGTGGCTGTGGGAAATTAATGTTTTGGACAGATTAAGAAAATCATAGTTACAGTGTTCATGAGCAGAGGTCACAAAATGCCTATGTTGAAAATTTGGTGAATTAATTCCACTAAATGACTACGGTACAAGCATGTGTTGTGCAGTTTCCATGTATGCTTGGAACTTTGAGCATTTTTAATATTTTCACTACAAATTTTCAACATTGCCATCTATTCACACCTCCCTATGGATGGTACAGCTGTCATTCTTCACATCCTGCCTGATCTGTGTTTTTGCACATCTGGTGCTGAATGGCACGGTCACTGTGGGAACTTAAAGTTTGGGACGCATTAACAAAATCACACTGCCACTGTTCATGAGAAGAGGTCCCAAATACTTTCATGAGGTGGGGTCACAAAAGGCCATGTTGAACATTTGTAGTGCAAATACCAACACACACCCAGGGCTTTAGTGTTTCTAACCATAACGTCCCACCCTGTACAGACTGACAGGCATCAGAGGTGTAACTTTGGCTCACAGGCTGTAGTGCTCATGCCATCCCATCCCCACTCTGAAGCCAGTGACAGGCATCGAGGTGTGCCTTGCACTCTTCAGCCCCAGACTTCACCCCATTCTCCTGTACTGCACCCATTTCAGCATATGTCCTATGAAATGGGATGACTGTGAAGCCAAACACCCCAAGGCACACCTCAGCACTTGGTGTCTACAGGATAGGGTGAGGAGAAATGCCATGAGCATTATGGGCAACGACCCACAGGCACACCCCAATGCCTGTCCATCTCTGCAGGATGGAGGTGGGATTGGCGTGAGTTCAATAGCATGAATTCAGTACTTCACTGCCATTCCTATTCTGCATCTGTCGAACACCTCCACGTCCAATGCTAATTATCAGCAAGCAAACATTCAGCATTGACAAATGCTTGTTTATGGTAGAAAAGATGTGTTGTTCAAAAGTAAGACTGGCATAAAAAATAAGCCCCAAATATTTAAATGTATCAACTAATTCAATAGTATTTCCTTAACATCGCAGACAGGTGCAAGGTCAGACAAATTAATCTTTCTGCTAGAAAAGCATAATTTTTGTTTTTGCTGAATTAAGCACAAGGGAATTAGCAAGCAAGCAGATTTGAAATGAATCTAACTTGACTGAAGCTTATCCAAAGCCTCCTTTGGATTTAAACTATCCTCATAAATAACTGCATCATCTGCATACATTATACAGAAACACAGAAACACAGACTTTGACGGCAGATAAGGACCGCTAGGCCCATCTAGTCTGCCCATTTCCCTACCTACAGGATAGGCTGCAGATCCTAGTTAACCAACAGCCTATTTCTTCCTACCCCCACAAGAATTGCCTTATGTCTGTCCCATGCATTCTTGAATTCTCCCACAGTTTAGACCCCACAACCTCCTCAGGAAGGCTGTTCCATGCATCCACTACCCTCTCTGTGAAATAATACTTCCTCACATTGCCCCTGAACCACCCTCCTTCTATCTTTAAATTGTGTCCCCTTGTTCTTGCAAGTCTCTTTTTCTGAAAGATGCTACCCTCTTGGACTTTGTTGATTCCACTGAGGTACTTAAAAGTTTCTATCATGTCCCCCTCTCCTCTTTCCTCAAGGGTATACATACTAAGCTCCTTTAGTCTCTCCTCATACGGCTTCTCTTGCAGACCCTGCACCATTTTAGTTGCCTCCTCTGACTGCCTCTATCCTGTCTATGTCCTTGTGGAGATGGGGTCTCCAGAACTGGACACAGTACTCCAGATGGGGTCTCACCAACTGTCTGTACAGAGGGATAACAACTTCCTGTTTTCTGCTGATGATGCCTCTCCTATACATCCCAGTATACCCCCAGCCCTCCCTACTGCCTTCTCACATTGCTTGCTAACCATAATTATAATAGAACTTGATGGACAAGAGGATGGATTATCATTCATAAGGAGAGAAAAGATAAGTGAGCCCAAGATAGAACCTTGGGAACACCACATCTGATTAACTTAGAGGAAGATGACTGACCTTCAGTAGTTGTCACATGTGACCTATCTGTGAGGTAATGGAAATACCATTTAGTCACCTCACAAGAAAACTGCATTTTTCCATAATACAAGGAAGCACATTGTGCTCCCATAGTCAAAGGCCTTGGTGAGGTCCACAAAAGAGCAGCAACCAAGTGCCCTTTATCAAGGCCCTCTGGATGCCACTGATGAACCTAACCAAGGCCGTTTCAGTATTATGCACTGCCTTAAAACTGTGCTGACAGGAGGTTAACAAATTACATTTATTAAGATACTCCAGGGTCTGGTCTAAAATAATGTTCTCAAGAATCTTAGACAAGGGTGGCAGAAGAACTATTGAGTGGTAATTGAGACCAATGAAGGGTTACCAACTTTGTGTATTGGTCTGACAACTGCCTGTTTCCACAATTTTGGGAACACACCATGAACAACTGAAAAATTAAAATAGTAGAAGGATGGGAAATGTATCAATACCCAATCTAAGTATTCGAATGTCTAAAGAATCAGTTAACAAAAACGGTTTAGGATCATTACTAAGTATATAGTCCTTAACTATCTCAGGTGTCACTTCACTAAATACCAACTTAGAAAACAATTCACGATCAACCTTAGATTTAACAGTTTCAGAGTGTACATTAGAACTCGAACCCTTGCATTCTCAAGGTCTCAAAAATAGTTATTGAAACATTCCTCTACCAATTTAGGACTAGAAATGAGCAAATCATCATTTTGAAGAGAAATCAATTGATCACTTTTTCCCTTTCCCATTAGATTATTTAGTATCTTCCAAGTATGTTTGAAGTTACCAAATGCTTTTTCTGTTGCCTTATGAAAAATTTTATTTTTGATTTTCTAATTTCTGATTTACATCTATTTGTTAGAGTTTTATAAACCAAAAGGAATCAACATCTTTACTAAGTTTATAATGTTTCCAACTCCGATCTCTTAATTTCATAAGGCCTCACAAATCTTTCAGATTCCATTCATGCTTAGCAGAACGGATTCGTATTTTTTTTCAAAGGTGCCAATTTATCTAACAAGGATGTGTAAAGTATAATGAAGGTATCTAACATGGCATCAATATCCTGTATGAATTTAAGCTGTGACCAATCTATGGCTTTGCTAGCTATAACAATACCCTCAGGAGTCAAAGAAGAAAGTCTCCTAAAGTCAATGTACCTGGGGGTTTGTTTAGCATATTTAACAGACCAGTCACACACACACTGGGCAATGGTCACTAATATTTTCTGACAGAACCATTGTGTTAATGATTCTATCAGGCTTAGTTACCAAAATCCAATCAAGAACTGAACCCGTGTTAGCTTTATAATTATATCTGGTGATATCATGAATCATCTGGTGGAGACCTAGGTCTATCAGTATATCACGGATACAATCAGTTTTGTTAGCACTCCAGTTATTATTAAAATCACCTAATAGTATCCACTCTGTATTATGAGGAAGGTGGATTTAAACGGAAACCAAATCAATGCGATTTTTAAATTTCCCAGGTGGTATATAAAGGGAACTAATAACTCATCTCTTATCCTGGCCAAACAAAATCTCTATTGAGACAAGATCACAGGCAGCATCATTTATGTTATCAAGAATCCTTATTGCACTAAACTTAGAATTAATATATATAAGTCCCCTCAACACATTTACCTACCTTGTTCTGATTGAACAAATTGAAATTGGGCAGTGAAACTTCAGAATCCAGAATATTACTATTTAACCATGTCTCAGAGAATGTAATCACTTCAACCTCATTCAGCTCTAGCCACACCAAGAACTGATCCCACTTTGAGGTAAGGCTTTTAATGTTCAAGTGGACAATTTTAAAGTTAGGTGGAAGTTGGGGAAACAGTATTGCTAATCATGTCAGGACTTACTTTCACCTGGCCCAAACAATGTGGGTCAGGATGAGGATGTACTGATCCTGAAATGAGTAGCAATAGTGCAAGAAGCCACCTAAAGTGAATTTTGTTGGCCAATTTACTTTCATTTTAGTATCAGGATAATGTATACTAGTCCTAAAACTTGAAAAATAATAGTCAGTCAAGAACCTCCGAGAGTTAAGAGAAACAGGATAAAAAAACCACCACAGCTATTATGACTATCATTAAAATAGTTCCTATTATTCTATCAAGTTGAAAGTCAGGAAAGTAGGGAGAATAACATCTCCCTCACAAGACCTTTGACATACTAAAGTGCAAGCTAATATAACACAGGTCAGAATTAAACTAAACATTATAGCACTTTAAATGTTAACCCAGACTCGACCTAAAACAAACTATCCCAATTCAGTAGATAACAAGGAGTTAGCGATACTTTTTAAGTGAGAGGAAAAGAGGATGGCATCATTGGAATACATGATTATCTTCTCTGGGCAGGCTTTGGCAAGGTTATTAACAAACAGACTAGAGGAATGGGCCCCAGAATGGAGCCTTGTGGAACCCCTGAGCAGACGGAGAGGTAGTTGGAGAGGGTGTCATTTATTTTAACTCGTTGGATCTGGTGGAGAGGTAATCCTCAAACCAGATGGTGACTTCATGGGAGTGGCCAAGCTGGGAGAGGAAAGACAGGAGGAAGGGTGATTGACAGTGTCAAAGTCTTTTGACAGATCAATGAAAACCGAGCCCGCAAGGTGCCCGTTATCAAGGGAAGAGTGGATAAAACTAATGAACTCCAGAAGGGCTGTAGTGGTACTATGACCTGTCCGGAAGCCATGTTGTTCACTACAGAGAAGGTCGTACTTTTGTGAGGTAATCAATGAGCTGATACAAGATGATTTTTTCCAGGGCTTTGAAGAAAGGGGAGGATGGAGATAGGGCAGACGCTCCCAGGGAGGTACGGTCAACACTTTTGTGAATAGCGGTGATAACAGCTATTTTGGATGTACTGACTAGGTTGGTAGTGCACACTTTGAAAAATGCTGTGTGCTGATGGGTGGCATTTTTAAATATGGCAGGAAAATGGATGACAAAGTCCTTAACATCTGAAAACTCTGGTGTTCTCAAGGCATGCTGTATCGCTACATGGAGTAAATGTGCGATGCAAGGAATGTGCAACAGATGCAGATAAGTTGCTTTTAAATCTTTTACCAGTCTCTGCATCTACCTGGCAGAGTCACCATTGATTGAGATACAGTTGTCCCAAGTCTGACCATACTCTACCATTACATCGTGCAGGAGTGTTGAAATGACTCAGCATTGCACTGTGTAAGGACTGAATAACTCAGTAGGAGACTGTATATTACTGTTGTAGTCTCACAGTAAAATACTGCTGTTATGTTAACAGCGGGTACAAAAGATACATAAATACAGAGATACTGGCGGCAGATAAGGACCTATGGCCGACCCAGTCTGCCCATTTGAGCTGGTTAGTTCCCTTTACGCTTTTCTAGAAGTCTGTTGCCCCTTACCTCCAGAATTCCCTTATGTCTATCCCATGCATTCTTAAATCCAGTGATTATTTCAGCCCCACCATTTCCTCTGGCAGGTGTTCCCCTTATCCACCACCCTTTCTGTGGAGAAATTCTTCCTCACGCTTCCTCTGAGTCGCTTCTCCCACCAACTTCATCCCATGCCTCTAGTTCTGGAACATCTTTTTCACTGGAAAATAATGTATTCCTGCACCCTCCTCCTCCCTGTAAGGTACTTGTAGGTCTCTATCGTATCCCCTCTCTCCCTCCTCTCTTCCAGGGAGTACATATTCAAGTCCTTCAGTCTGTCCTCATAGGACTTTCATTGAAAGATACTCTCCTTCCTCCATAAGATATACCTTAATTATAGTGGCACTGTAGTGCCATTATAGTTAGGGTTGAGTACCCCATTTAAGGTTAAATCTGAAATTTGGCAGCTTAAGAACTTTGCATCATATGACAGATTTGCCTGAAATGTAGTATGCACAGTCTGGTACCATAGATCTCTTGATCTGTCAAGTTTTGTTATGGTTGGATGTATAATTGTAGAGCTACAGAGTGCAAAAAACATGAATTACGATTTTGCACATCTCTTTGCTCACGCCTAGGTGGCATGGTTTGTGTAACCAGTCTGAAACCTTCAGGGAACATGCAGCCAGGGTCCCCGATGTGCCTTTCAAGATTTCATGAAAAATATTAAAATGTTCAAAAGTTATTCAAAACAAGTTTCCCATTATAGTCAATGGGAAAAGTTAATAAAATATGTAAAAGTGACGAATGCACTTTTTACTTTCACAAATGACCCTTGTAGTGTCACAAATCGGCCATGTTGTTTTCAGTTGGTGGTCACAGAAATGTTTGGCATGTAAATTTGGGACCCTCTAGGGACACAATTTTGTTGTGTTCACCTAGTTGAGCCCTGAGGATGCTAATAATGTCTTTGTTTTTTGGGGTAAAACCCCAGAAATATGTTTTTACATTTTGTAAAGTTAGGTTGAAAAGTACTTTGCATATGGCTTATACTTTGTGATTTCATTTGGCGAAAGTGTCATGATGGCAAAAGTACTTTGTGACACTATGGCCAAAACAATAGGGAATCTTTGCTACCCTGCTGCAAAAGAACGGTTTGGTCTTTTGGGCTGACATTTGAGGGAAGAAAGCCAATATCCTATAGATGTGCCTTTGATGGTTTGGTGACAAAATAGTAGAAGGCTGCAAAGTTAAAGCACTCTGAAGTTGACTATTTTCCCATAGGATAACATTACGGCATCCGCTATGCTCTTTCGGGCCCGTATCTCGAAAACAGTTCAAGATACGTAACTTTTCGTCAGAAGAATGCTTAGTCCCCAGCTAGGGGCTAAGTACAAAACTAGCCTGAAAATCCATAAATAATATGAGATTTTTAATTTTTTCTATGTCGTATGATTCCAGAGATACAAGGAATTTAGTATTCCAAGTGCTCATTTTCTGCTTTGAGGGCCATTATTATGCATACATTCTTTGTATTCACTGTTTTGAATGCACCTTTTAAGGAAAAAGGGTGTGCATTTGCATTACTATTACTGTTAGCATTTCTGCTTGCATTCCCGTTACCGTTTGCATTAGCATTTCCGCTTCTGTCACCGTGCGTTACCCGCTGTGTTTGCGCCCGCGTTTGCGTACTGTTACGTTTGCGTTTCCATTATCATTTTGTTAGTGCTTACTTTGCATCACCGTGTGCATTACCATTTGTGTTTGCATATGTGCTTGTATTTGCGTTTGCATTACTGTATCCTTGACATCATCGTTGGTGTTACCGCATCTGTTTGCATTTCCAGTTCGCGTTACCGTTACTGTTTGCGTGTTTGTTACCATTTGCATTTCCATTGGCCTTAGCGTTTGCATTATCGGTACCATTTCCGTTTGTTAAGGTCGTAATTGTTTCCTTCTGCGTCGCTGCTGCTGTTACCATTTGCGTTTCTGTTACTGTTTGCATTTCGTTTCCGTTACTGTTTGCGTTTCTGTTGCGATAGCATTTGTGTTACCGTTGCATTACCATTTGTTTTCATTTATGTTTGTGCTTGGCGTTTCTCTTACCATTTGTGTTATAATTTCCGTTTACATCACTGTTGCTACTGCTTTTGCTTGCATTTGCATTACCGTTAGTGTTACTTATTTTTGTTTACCTCACTGTTGCCATCACCCTTTGTGTTAATGTTACCGCTTTGTGTTTTTGCATTTGTGCAGTGCAAAACATGTTTTTGTTATTTTTCTGCACTGTCTTCCATGATGCATAGTGCAGCCAGTGTGTGGTTGATTGATCTGAAACTTGCCACATGGAAGACATATATTCAATGAACATGCCAGTTTTGTTTGGTGAAAACATGTTGTTTCATTCCAGAGTTATTGCCATTTGAAGTTGGTCCCCTTGCAGTTACAGATTTTTTGGATGCCAGGGCCACCATTTTAGCGCATTTTTGGCCACAATTTCTGCCATTTTGTGGTGGAAGACTTAAAGGTGCAGAAACGTAAAAATTAAATATGTCCGGAATGGTTTGGTCTTTTCACATGAAATTTGGAGGGTGTTGAGTGGATGTCCTGAGGATGTGACTAATGCTGTTTACATGTTGGAAACATTATTCGCTGCAGAGATACTGCATGGCACAGTTAACATTTTGCACATAGTGTTCTGCATGGTACTACTGGCTTGACATGTATAGCGTGTGGTACAGAGGTACCTTTGCAGTTGTTTGGTGTGTAAAACATTAACAGGTGCAGAATTATACCACTACGACAAACGAAAATTTGTCTATTATGCTTCAATAACTTCGAACCATGTGTCTCATTTGCCTGGCATTTGGCATGTAGAAAGATTTATAGTACAGCTTTGACTGTGACAATTTTCGGTCACTGGCACTTACAATTGCTGAATTGTGCATGTTAAGTTGTTTGCTTGTGGCGCTGTGCAAACGTTGAACGGATGTAAACACAATTCTGGACACACAGTGTGCTAAGATACATGTCATAATTTTCCAATTTTAATTTTAGTCGGTCATATTGTTTTTGTGTAGTGAGGTGACAAAAATCACATGGTATGGTCCTGCTCTCCCACCACCACATTCCATTCACTATTTATAGTGCACATTCTCAAAAAGAAGGGCAATTCATGGCAAAAAATCCATTTACTGTATCAGGGTTGTTCCGAGTGACAAAAGTGAGGAAATTCGTGTTAGGTTGCCACCCCTTGCACCCCACCCTACCAACAGGCATCAGGGTGTGCCATGGGGTCATCTGTCCTAACTCCTCACCCCATTCTCCTATACTGCACCACCTATATCTTAATAGGTTGCCCTGCTAGCTCTGGAGTCTCATCAATAACAAGGGAAAATCTCTGGCACCAAGCATGTAGTTGATTGCACTTTTTGATTTTGCAGTTAAATTGTTTATTAAGTTATTTGCTATATTGAAAATACAGTACATGGTACAGTAAGAAGATATGTACGTACGTTATATAGTATAAAGGTACAGGCAATGTTATGTTTAACGTGTTATAAAGCAGTTGACATATACTGTAATGTAGCCTACCTTCAACAGAACAAGATTTTATATATACGGTGATATCTCAATATAGTCAAATACCTGTACTGTAAATAAAAAGAGAGAAATAATAAAAGAGTCAAATTAATATAATCATGTATTTTTATAACCAACTATAGGAGCTGCATGAAAGGATTAATACAGGAGGGTATTCATGTTGAGGTAATACTAAGCAAGAGCATTTTTGTGATTGATGTAAATTTCTGGCAAATATTTATCAACCAGCTGATGTCTCTCGGGCTAGTTCTGGCTGTAGGGCACACTTCCTTAATAGCGCCAAAAAGAAGCAGTCTCCTCGAACAGCATTCATAGGAATCCCTCGAAACAGAGTGCTAGCACCAAATCATGCAGGAAATCAGAAGCATCTTCCTGTTTCTGCTTTAATCTCCCGGGCATGCCTGTTGAAGCCTAGCTGATGTTTTCCTGCATTTCTTTGAGCTTCACATGCATGTTGTTGCTTAAATGCTCTTTAATTCTGTTGGACTGGCCAGAAACTTCTGTTTTGCAGATTTTACAGCACAAGATCTCGATGTTTTCCCCATGCCAGTCTTCTTGACTGTTTTAAGTTCCAGGTAGGGGTATTGGCTACAATACTTGTCTGGAGTCTTTCTTTCTGCCCATTCTGCCATGTAACAGTAACTAGCTAACACTAAGCTTTAGTTAGTGACATACATTAACAAGCAAATTGAGCTACTGAAAGAAAGGCCAGAGATTTCATTGGAATGCAACACCTAACATTTGGTCTCAATCACTTTAATTGGCAGAGGTAGTGGTACTCTGACACTTGGAGAACCTGTTAATTGCTCCCTCCTTTGATCTGTGATGCACCACAATCGTTGCTGACAACAGAAGAAGACTGACATTTAATGTCTTTTAAGAGACCTTACAATGGGCAGATCAGTACAGAGCCGTAACAGAATGCGACTGAAATTGCCTTTATGTCTTTGTCAAAGAATTTACAAAAGTGAACTTTACCACCGCTTACTGCTGCAAATCAATATTTATCAACCGCAAGCCTATATATATACATCATATTTACAGGGTATAAAGCATGAAAACTAATGGGTACATACTATTAGAGATGTAGTGAATTGTAAATCCACCTGTGAAATGTCCACTTCACTTCATGGAGCACAACACAAAGTGGACCCTGTAAAGTGCTCACTTCACTTTATCATTA
Source organism: Neoceratodus forsteri (assembly GCA_016271365.2). Classification (NCBI taxonomy): domain Eukaryota; kingdom Metazoa; phylum Chordata; order Ceratodontiformes; family Ceratodontidae; genus Neoceratodus; species Neoceratodus forsteri. The sequence continues at coordinate 674,086,162 of CM028130.1, forward strand.
CCACTTTGCATTCTCATTATGCCCTAACACAAAAGTAAGGTGAAGTAGGAAGAAAATAGGCACATTATATGGCCTCGCAGTACTGTATGTCACCTGCTTTAGCCAGGCAGGAAGGAAGTGAGTCAGAGAAGCAGTTTCACTTTCTCCTTTGCATTTGTACAGGATAAAGCAAAATTGTGAGAGGAGAGGAGTTTGCTTGGCTCTTGAGTCATTTCTTGTTACTGCCATAACAATCAAACAGCTTTTTAAAAGCAATTTTATTTAGTGCTTCTATTGTCTTACTGTTTTTTTTGGTTAGTGAATTTTTTGTGTAAGTTTTGTTTTTGTTTTGAGTGTGTGACTGACTGTGTGTGTGTGTGTGTGGTTCCGTGGACCCAGGAGGATGGAGGGTCATGTTGGAGTCAGAGAAGGCGAGTCGCTGGCACATAGGAGGGGAGCAGTGGGACCCGTGGGGGCAGGGTGGTCTTGTTATGCTGGACCGCTCCAGACTCCTGGTCAGTGTTACTTCCCATGGAAGCAACAGGAGCAGCAGCAGCAGCAGCAGCACCAGTGCCACCAGTGGCTGTTGCTCATCCACCTTCTCCACCACCACCACTAGCAGAAGCTATTGGGGCTCCAGCAACACCTTCTCTACCACCTCCACAGCCACAGGAGGTGGCCCCAGCATTGTGGGTGGTGGTGGTGGGACTCGTGCCCAACAAGTGCATACTGTGTCTGGTCCTCCCGCAGCTCCCCAGTGTGGGAGTTTTTTAATTGTGTGGAGGGAGACAGCACAGTGGTGCAGTGCCATGTGTGTGGTGAGCTGGTGCGACTTGGGCCCCTGTGACAAATTTGGGGACCAGTGGACAGCGGACCCACATGATGAATCACCACAGGGCAGAGTGGCAGGCTGCCACGGAAAGGGCCAGGCATCCACCTGCTGGCCCATCCATGGCAGTGGCTGAGGGTGCTGCTGGGGTTGGAGATGTGCCTCACAGCAGTCATCGCCGCAGCAGGAGGAGGAGGGCTACATCAGGTGCTCCACCACCATGGCCACCATAGCCACCAGCACCACACTGTCCACCACTAGCCCCATTATCTGGATTACCCACTGCAGTGGACCCCGGCATAGTCCCTGTTAGCCAGTCTGACCTCTTCCTGGTGTGGGCAGCACTGGAGGAAAACAATAAGCATTTCAGTGCTTTGGAGCAGCAGGTTATCAGAGTGAAAGCATAGCAACAGCAAATACTTTCAGTGCTGCACCCTGCTGCTGGACCACCATGGCATCCACGGCCATAGTAAGCCAGTATTGTTTTCTGCCTCCCCACACCCACAGCAATGCCCCTGACCCCACCCCACTACTGTGTTGTACTTTTGTTGTGTGTTTTTGTTTGTTATTAAATCATAAACATTTTCCTTCTAGGGAATCTTTCTTGCACCACATAGAGCAATACATTTTTGAAAAACGAGGTGTAAATGCATTACAGTGAGTCACGTGACAGAGGATTCCCATTCTGAAAATCTGCCCACATTCTGCATCCCTTCTCAGCAACATTAGGATGTGATAGCAGGGAGGGTGTTTGTGCATACTCCTTGCAGTGAATATCTGATTGTGCAGGTTTGTGAATGTTTCTTTATGTTAATAGTCAGTTGTGAAATGTGTAACGCTCTCGTAAGAAGAGCCTCGTTAGTGGAAACATCCCACATTTCACCACAAAGTGAACCTTATAACATTAGGAAACATTGCTTGGGATAGCTGCTGGACATTCAGTATAGTGGCGCATGCACCTTCGCTTCCCTGCCATCACGCCTTAACGTTGCTGAGAAAGTGTGGCACAAATGTGGGTTGCTTTTCAGATTGTTAATTCCTCCATCATGTGACTCACTGTAAAGAAATTATGGGTGGTTTTCACAGACATATATTGCACTCTGTGGAGCAAGAAATATTCCAGTGGTAGTAATGCCCCACATATTGAGTTTATGTGCATCACCATAACTATGTAATGTGGTGACTGCCTGTAAAAGCAGCAGCGAACAATCTGTTGATAACTCTGACCTATATTTTTAATGCTATATTACAACTTCCTTTACTTACATCCTGACTGACTGGAATGATACAATAATTTGCAGTAGTTGAGTGTGCTGTACTACCTTTTTTCGTGTGTGAAATAATGAAAGGAGCATTCCTTTTAATTGGTGCTGCTGACAGTGAGTGTGACCAGGTCTTTGTCATTGTTTTTCTCTGCTCTTTTTCCATCACATCAAGTAGTTGTCATATATAACTTCTGTTGTTAACTAACAGTTATGCATCAGTCAGTGTTTTATATGACACCACAGAACACTAGTTATTGAAAAGCAGATGCAAATAAATACAAAACTGGTTGGAACAATATTGGAAGACATGCTCATTTGCTTTCTTATATGAAAAACGTAGGAGTAAGAGAAGCAGACATAAATTGTGAGAAGAATCATATCATTTAAGTCACTGGACGACTCGGACATAAGTAGTGGTTGCAGTGGCAATTTAAAGTAGCATAAAAAGTACAGTTCAGAACTGTGAGGACATTCTTGCAATGCTGCTTTAATTGTAAAAATATTACTATGACATCATGACTATGAGCTCACAGCAACAATCACAGAACACACAAAAGTGGCACAGAATCCCTATATTTTTCTGCAGGCCCACAATGCATCCTCCTTGTGTGCAGAAAATTGACATGTTAACTAAGTGAAATGAGACTGTTTCAGCACATACAAAGTCCCCTAGAATTAATGGCGCACCGGTCATGCGTGCAGTGGTGGCACAGAGTCCCCAGATTTTTCTACAGGCCCACAATGTCCTTCTTGTGTTCAGAAAATTGACAAGTGGTAACAAAGTGTAATGAGACTGTTTCAGCACATACAAAGTTCCCTGAATTAATGGCGCCCTCAGTCATGTGCGCGGTGGTGGTACAGAATCCCAAAATTTTCTGCAGGCCCACAATGCGTCCTCCTTGTGTGCAGAGAAAATTGACAAGTGGTAGCAGTGAAATGAGACTATTTCAGCACATACAAAGTCCCGAGAATTAATGGTACATTCAGCCATGTGGCGCGAGAGTGGTGGCACAGAGTTTTTCTGCAGGCCCACCATGAATCCTCCTTGTGCAGAAAATTGACAAGTGGTATCAAGTGAAATGACCTGTTTCAGAACATACAAAGTCCCCGAGAATTAATGGCGCACTCAGTCATGCGCAGTGGTGGCACAGAGAGTCCCCAGATTTTTTCTGCAGACCTGCAATGCATTCTCCTTGCATGCAGAAAATTGACAAATGGTAATAAGTGAAATTAGACTGTTTCAGCACATACAAAATCCCCAGTATTAATGGCACACTCAGTCATGCGTGCATGGTGGCACAGAGTCTCCACATTTTTTCCTGCAGGCCCACAGTGTGTCCTTCTTGTGTGCAGAAAATTAACAAGTGGTAACAAAGTGAAAAGAGACTGTTTCAGCACATACCCCAGTATAAAATGATGACTGTGAGGTTCGTGTTGCTGGTCCAATGTGTTCAAGTAGACGATTTCACCAAATGAAATGTGATGATCTCAACTGGATTGAAAGGTGCCCTTTGCATGTACACTAATTGTGGCTGGTGAGTAGATATATATGGTATATATATATTGTACAGAGTGATAATGAGGGGATTGAACTTGACATGGACATGTACTCATGCTATTGTTCTGCATCACAGAGGTGACTCTATAAACTGTTGGTGTGTACATTCTAGTGCTCAATGAGAATTTTTGCACTTAAATGGAAACAGATAACTCTCAAGCACATGAAGGTAAGTATTTCCTTTTTGGGGGCGATGGGAAATCAGTTTTCAGTTTTGTCTGTAATGGTTTCTTATTTGTTTACTTCTTACAGATTTCATCAGAATCCTTCTGGAGTTCGATTTGTTAATGATGGTCATGGTCATCTAATGAAATGACTTCTGGTGTTGTATGGCTGACCAAGCTCGGGGAGGGATGTGGCTGATGTTGAAGAACTTTTTGGATAAGGCCACTTTGACAGAACAACAAAGCATCCTCAAAGTTTCTTTAAAAACAAATGAAAGACTTCTTAAAGTTACAACTTCACTGTTATGTGTCCCTCCCTGGTTCTCAAATCTCAACTCCTATTGTCAAGTTACATTTCAGAGGCGCATCTTGTCAACTACTAAGACAACCTATTGTGTGCAATATTTGCAGCAGTCTTTACAAAGCAATGAAACGGATGAAATAAAATCTTCATACTTACCAGAATGAATTTCACATGGACATTACATCAGTTTCCTCTCTATGCGGTGTAGCTACAGCATCTTTACCAACGAGTATTAGTGATGGAGCCTGTTTTTGTTCTCCTGTAAAGAAACAAAAAGTGTACTGTATGTGTTTTGCCACTGCGGCTCTGAAAAGCTACAGAAAACAAAACAGACAACTTAAGAAAGTGAGCAGCATAACAAACATGAGTGCACATACTCACTTTATGGTTTAGATATTAAGAAGCTGGTGGTGGTGGTGCACTGGTGGACTGGTGGTCCATTGGGGACTGACAGACCATGGTGGCAGACTTGCATAGCATCACTCTTGGTAGTGGTAGTGGTGGTGGTGGTCCGTGGGGGGACAGACTCATGGTGCAGCAGACTTGCATAACATCAGTCCCAGTGGTGGTGGTCCATGGGGGCAGACAGACTCATGGTGGTGGCAGACTTGCATAAATCAGTCCCGGTGGTGGTGGTGGTCTGTGGGGGCAGACGAGATTCATGGTGGTGGCAGACTTGCATAACATCAGTCCAGGTGGTGGTGGTGGGTGGTCCGTGGGGGCAGACAGACTCATGGTACCAGACTTGCATAACATCAGTCCCAGTGGTGGTGGTGGTCCGGGGGGGCAGACAGACTCATGGTGGTGGCAGACTTGCATAACATCAGTCCCAGTGGTGGTGGTGCGTGGGGATAGACAGATTCATGGTGGTGGAATACTTGCATAACTTCAGTCCCAGTGGTGATGGTGGTCTGTGGGGGGCAGACAGACTCATGGTGGCAGACTTGCATAACATCAGTCACGGTGGTGGTGGTGGTGGTCCAGAGTGGGGGGCACACCGCCTTTTAAATACTGCAGTTAAAACCTGCCAACATTAACCACATCATCATCCTCGTAGAGAAAATTGCCCTCACAGTCATCGATGTCTGAAGTCTGACCACTGGGAAATTCTTTCTCCATTGTGTCATCATCTACGTTAGTGGTGGGCCGTTTCAGGCAGCCACTGCCAGTGCCACCAGGATGCTCCATTTCCACATCAGCAAGACCACCATGACTAGGCCAGGGTATGCATGATCGAGGTTGCAGTCTGTGCTGGTATGTGCCTCTCATTCATTTTAATGAATGTTAGCAACTAACATATGCAGGAGACAGGTTTGTCCAACGATCCCTGACTATTGCACCTGCTGAGCTGAATACCCTCTCAACACTTACACTGGAGGTGGGCATGTGCTGTACTTCAGTGCCACTGCAGTCAGCTCTGGCCATTTACTGACCTTTCCACTCCAGTACAAAGAGGATCTTCACTTATTGTCAGATGCCTGTTTTCAGACAAATATGACTCAACCATTCTCTATGCCGCACTAAGTCCAATGCATCAGCCTGTTCTCGAATCATTTATTTCTACAAATACCCACTTGGGACAAAGCCTCCCAAAGCAGGTTGATGCACCTGACTTTGGGAGGCTTTGGGAAGACTTTTGACAGACCACCTGGAACTACAGTCCCCTTACCCTTGCATGATATGCTTGCTGGTCCTCCAGCTACACCTTCAGCTGGATTATGCTGCTGAGGTTTGCAAACTGGCATGTGTGACTTCTGTGCCCCATGAACCAAGTGAACCAGTTGACCACTGATATTTTTAATCTGTTGAGGCCCTCCTCAGTACTGATGAAATTCCATGTTTGTATCGTGGGTCCATTGTTGTTGCCATGGCAAAGTTGTCACTACGCTGAATGCTCACAATGTGGCGATTCTGGTCGAATACTGTAGCATGTGTTGCTTGCAGCAACATACTGCTACCACCGTCTCTGGCAACATCAAGGCTATACTGTACATTCCCCAGTGTCTGCCCCCAGCATCCACAGCAGTGGAATTGATTGGTTAATGGAGGCAGACTCATCACTCACTGCCTGTGTGGCATGTTCAAAAGGCTGCAAAATTGTAATTACAGAGTCCATGAGGTGCCACTGTTCAGTCGCCATAGATCTGGAGGCCCAGAACTGTCACGGCTAGTTTGCATAACAAGATATTCTGAGATGGCTTTGTATTGTTCATACAACCTCTCTGCCATTTATACATGGAGTTCCATCAGTGACAACTTCCCAGCTTCAAGCGTGCTGAGGCAGGCTGTTTTGTATCTGCAACTGCCGAGTTGGTCAAGGGCCTTTCAGATCTTGAAAAGTGAGAGCAGATACATCATGCAGTGGTCAGCATTTTATCTCAGGGTGATGCAGAAACTCCTGAACCACAAGATTTAAACAGTGGGCCATGCATGGAACATGAGAAACCACCGATTATTGATGCATTTCACCACATTTTGACCCATTGTAGGGACAGAGGGTATAGCCATCTGTCAATTTCAGTCAGTACCATGTCCAGCATGACTATACCAGTGTGTGAACAGGTCACACTCTGCATATAGCAATTGTTGCATGCTGGCGAATTCCAAGAAAGATTGCTACCCGACACATCTCACTGCACTGATTATTCACACTACCAACATCACAAACAACCCCTGACCTGTGCCCAGTGTGCAGTTATACACAAATATGAACTCCTGCTGTTTTGCCACTTGTCCACATATCCATACTTAAATGGATGAATGGAGAGGAGGAACGTTGAAGGGCATGTCTTACTGAGTCTGAGACAGTGGAACAACTCAGGAACAAGCACGGTAGAAAAGTATGTCCTGGATGGGACTCTCCATTTTGACAGGCACGGGCAGCAAAACCGGCTAGAACCCAGAATTCTTCATAAAGGAGAAGGGCAAAGATCATTTCAACATTTCCGCTTACAGCAGCATTAGGTTGACTTGACACTGTTTGATTGGGGGTACTTCAGCTTATGTGCAGAAACACTCTGTAACATGGGCTGACTTAAACGTTTTTACACTGGGTGTGTTGTTGGTCACAAATGGTGGTGCTCTGTGATGAATGGCATTGGCAGGGGTGGAGTGTGGACATTTGATGAAGACGGTTGCACTGGTGATGTTAATAAACCCAGAAATTGTATGTTATTTTCAGATTTGCCAACCGGGGTTGATGTACCACTTGCACTAGACATACTGCATTCACCACCACCACAAAAACTGCTACTCGCCAGCACTAGACAACATTTCAAAGTCATTATGGTCCTCCACCTCATCATCGTATAGTAATCCTCTGCTCTTATTACACTTTTACTTCACATGTTTAATTTCCTAGTGGGCTTAACAGTCATGGAGGGATAACATGCTCACTATGGTTGCCGTGACATGGGTGAATGCCCCACTGTGGTATTAGCTGCCAGCTTGTGCTGGGTCCACAGTGCCAAGTGCCTATTCTTAAGATCCGTATGCTGTTCTCCTGTCCCAAGAAGGCTCCCCATTTTACCTCGACTCACACGCACATGGCGAACCTGGTGGATTGCAACTGAATCATCATTTGCATCTTGAACAAAAAAATCCCAAACAAGGGAGTGTGATGCTTTGCTTTTAACATGTCCATGATGATGTGGCTTATTTAAGTTTATTATTTTAAGCACTGAAGTGGGGGGATGTGATGTTTCTGACACTGCACACCTGGAATGCAACTGACTACCATGACTACCTATCATATTGATTACTGGGTGGTCGTTATCATCATCATCATCATCAACTAAAACCGGTAAATCCAGACTTTTTACGGGGTGGGGATTCCTGCAAACAGATTCAGACACGACTACTTTTAATTTCTTTTCTCTAGTTCCTAACTAGGGTAAATTACATCATCATGTGGGTACAAATGACATTGAGGGAAACAGCGAGCTAGAGATGCAGGCAAGGTTCAGGGAGCTTACCAGGGTCTGTTATGACATAGGGTGCATGATTTCCTTCTTGGAAATCCTGCTGGTGCCTAGGGCTAGTGGGGAACACAAAAGGAAGATTAGGAGATAAACCAGTGGCTCAGGGGAGTGGTGTGAGGCCAGAGATTATGGGTTGATGGGGATTGGGGGAGACCTGGGAGGATAAGGAGGCTGTATGCTGAGATAGACTCCATCTCAATTAGGAGGGGTTGGGGAGGAATCCTTAGTTCATTGGTGAAAAGTGGGGCTTAAACTTGTGAAGGGGGAGGGATGGGAGAAAAGGCTGTTGAGGGGGTCCAATAAAGGAGAGGACTCTGTCTCACCCCTGGGGAGCTGGAGAAGTGCAGGAAAAGCCGACTGGTAAAGTGCAGACCAGGGAAAACAGAATCCCCATGGGAACACGAGGCAGGGAAATGGAAGTATAGGGAAAGGGTGGAAGGTAGTCCTGCTAAATGCCAGGAGCTTGGGCAATAAAATGCCTGAGCTCCAGGCGATGCTAACTGAGGAGGCGGTGGATGTGGCAATGGTCACTGAGACCTGGGCCACTGCAGGACATGACTGGGGCCTGAAACTGGAGGGTTACATATGTTCAGGAAGGACAGGGGGAGGGAGGGGAGGAGGGTAGCAATAGTCAAAAACTGCATTGGCATAGGGGGAGTAGAGGAGGCGGAGGAACGTGGAGGCAGTTTGGGTCACGTTGATAAGAAGGGGGCAAGAGAGTAAAAATAGGGTGGTGTATAGACCTTCTGCGCTGGCGGGAGGAGCTGGAGGAGAGTCTGGTGGTAGATTTTGGGAGACACTGCAGATTGGGCAGGGAAGGGTGGTGTTGTTGGGGACTTAAACATGCCAGGAACAGACTGGGAGACTATGACATCCTCGGTGGCCAGGGAACAGAGGTTGTTGGATGTCTTTCAAGGCGCGTTAGTAACTCAGCAGGTGGGGAACCAACCAGGAGGCTCAGGTACTGGATGTGGTCCTGGCAGACAGTGACCAGATTGGGGGCCTGGAAGTAAAGGACCCATTGGCGGGGAGTGACCATGCCCGGTCTGGTTCTGCCGGATCAAGAAGGAGAAGGCTGCACAAAGACGGAGGTAACTGACTTCAGAGGTGGATTTTAAGGAAATGGGAAGGATCCTTAAGGAGCATTAGGATGTGACTGGGTCAGACATGGACGCTGACAGTAGGTGGGAAATAATCAGGAGAGGGTGCAGGATGCTACAGCACCTGTGCCAGAGTAAGATGAAAAGTGGTAGGCCCAAAAACCCTGCTGGTGGACCAGGAGGTCCAGGAGGTGGTGCGGGAAAGAAGGCAGCCTATAGGCAATTCAAGTGCTCAAGGCGTGAAAGGGATCGAGGGAGTATGAACTGATGGCTAGAAGGGCCACTAGGGTGGTGAGGGCAGCTAAGGCAAGAATGGAGCAGAACCTGGCCAGGGAAATGGGAGAGGAACAAGGGGTTCTTTAGATACACTGGGAAAAACAAAGGGTGAAGGGCAGATTAGCAGGATTAAAACAGGGAGAGATGGGCACAAGACCTGGGGAGCAGGCTGAGGTACTAAATGAGTACTTCACCTCGGTTTTCACCAAGAAAATGGGGTGCTGCATCATACATGAGAGGAGACAGTGATACTGGGGGGACTCTTACCGCATCGGTGGGTCTGGGGAGAGGGGAGGCATCACTGGCAGGAGGGGGAAGGCTAAGAGAGAAGAGGTGATGGAGGCAGAAGTCACAGCAGAGAGTGAGGAAGCCCTCAGGTCCCTTAAGGCGGAGAAAGCACGAGGCGGATAAATTACATCCCAGAGTGCTGGAAGTTGCCGGATGTCCTGTTGAAACCCCTGGTGGAGCTTTCACCATCTCTCTGAGGACAGGGTGGGCGCCCCAGGACTGGAAGGTGGTGCATATAGTGCCTATCCACAAGGGTGGATCAAGGAAGGTGACAGGGAACTACAGGCCTGTCAGCCTGACATCGGTGGTGGGCAAGGTGATGGAGGGCATTGTCAATGAGATGCTGGGGGGAACCTGGAAAAGTCAGGGTGCCTGGACGATGGACAGCATGAATTCGTCCCAAGGAAATCGTGTCAGATAAACTTTGTGGAGTTCTATGACTGGGTGGCGAGTACCTTGGACCTGGGTAGACCAGTGGATGTCCTCTTTCTAGACTTCAACAAGGCATTTGACTCTGTTCCTCCTGAGGGCCTATTGGATAAGCTGGGAGAAATGGGGGTGGGGGCCAGATGATCAGATGGATAGAACAACTGTTTCCAGGACCGGAAGTTGGCAGGATAGTCTCATCCCCAAGGAGGGTCATTAGTGGGGTACCACAGGGATCAGTTCTTGGGCCCCTCCTGTTCAGCGCCTACGTCTCTGACATAAGAACAGGTATCAGGAGTGATATGATACTCTTTGCAGATGACTCAAAACTGGGGCGGTGGTGGATGGGGAGAAAGGAGGGTAGCCCTACAGGGGGACCTGGAGGCTCTGGAAAGATGGTCTAGAAAGTGGAAGCTGAGGTTCAATGCTGGAAATGCAAGGTACTGCACCTGAAGGGCCAGAAACCCAGGCCAAGTGTACACCCTGGGGGATGCTACAAGTCTCGATGGCTGAGAGGGACCTGGGGGTGGTGGTGGATGTCAAGATGAACAACTCAGAGACTTGTAGGAGGGCAGCAGCCAAGGCCAACAGGATGCCGGGATTCATCAGCTGGGGATCACCTCCAGAAGGAGGAAGTGATACTCCTTCTGTATAACTGCTTGGTGAGGCCACACCTCGAGTACTGTGTGCAGTTTGGAGGCCACACTTGAAGAGGGACATTAAACTCCTGGAGAGGGTCAGAGGATGGCAACCAAAATGATTTGGGGCTTGGGGACAGAACCTATGGGGAGAGGCTCAAAAGAGCTAAATATGTACATATTGGAACAGAGAAGGACGGTGGGGACATGATAGAGGTCTTCAGGTACATGAAGGGGTAAATAGGGAGGAGCAGTCAGGTTGTTTCGAAGGAAGGAGGAGGGCAACTAGAGGCATTGGTGAAAGCTGGAGGGGAAGATTCAGGGAGAAAGGAGGAGGTGCTACTTCACTGAGAGGGTAGTGGAGCCATGGAATACACTGCCCAGGGGGCTGGTGGAGGCAGAGGCGGTGGAAGGGTTCAAGAGGGGTGGGACAGTTACAGGGAAGGGTTCTGGAAGCAAAATCCAGTGCAGCGAGAATATCCGGAACTGGGAATGGAGAAGCCAGAGGAAGGCAAGAGGCAGTAGGTCAGCTCCAGGGTGGGAGATGACCAAACGAGCCGAACCACTGAAGACCGTTAGGCCTATTCTGCTGGCATTTTAGTATGTTAGTATCATCATATTCATCAACGTCTCTGTTACACACATCCACATCATCTGTTTGGATGCTAACATGTGGACTGCATGTTGCAACAACAACAACATCATCATCATCAGCATCATCACATTCACATCAGTATCTACACCACCATCATTTGATATTTTTCACCACACTGTGAATCACTGCATGGAAAATGCGTGGCGTTAAGTGCCCGGTGGATGGAATATCATATTGTATGCTATCATTGACATGATCATCTGAATCAGGGTTCAGTTAATGGGATGTTACTGGGAAGTATGACATCATCTAAGCTGTCACTCGCTTGCACTGCTTCACTTTAATATGTTTGGATACGGTACACTGGTGGAATTAGAACTTGATGCAACAATGCTAATACCTCCACCACCACTAACACCAGTAACACTAACACCACCGGCTGGGAAAACATCATCTCCTACAACTATGAGTGAAGCTACAGATTGGGCTGTAAAAAACATTGCAGGTGAAATACCTTTCCTCATATCAGCAATGCACTTCTCCATCCGTACTACTACCACACCACAGACCCTCTTACTGCCAACATTGCCATGGGCAGAAACAGCTTTACTTGGACGTCTCTTTGCAGGCATTTTGGGAGATAAACCACAAATATTATTACCAAATTCAGATTTTGATATGTTCACTTTCTGACTGGAGGATGCTGACTGGATGTGAAGCAAAATAAACAACTGTGACTTCAGCAACCGATAACAGACTACTGTGCTGTGACACTGTCACGGAATGCAAACAACTTCAGTAACCAGTGCTGCTGTTGGGGTCACAAAAACAATCCAGTCTGGTAAAAATACCTTTTCAATGTGGGGTTGGGGGGCACTGAATACAGACAGTGCTGATTTTTATAGCACTACAAGCAGCAAAACTAAGAACAGAGAACACGATTGCAGTACAAAATCAGGCAGCTGCAGTAGATAGCAGGTTCTCACTGCTGCCTTAGTTGCCTTACACTGATCTGTGTCACAAATTTTAAAGGTGTATTATATTTGGCCTTGCAACACTGCACACAACACAGAACACTGTGTACAATGCTGAACAAGGAATGCGATGCAAATGCAAAAATTCAGTGTACTGCCACATAATGTAAATTTGTAATTTAAACAACCTGACCTTATGAAATGCTGCACCACATTCACACAACAAACAGCAAGAAAATGTGTACTATTACTGACAATTTTACTGTGTACAGTAACACGTCAGTTATATAACAAAATATAACCAAAACACAAAGATATCACTAGTTCTCCAGCTTAAATCTACCTACACACAGATACGCCTCCCACACTGCACACTTCGCTGTCTTTCACCACACACACTCAATGTTGTAAATTAACATTCAAATTCCACACACAAACAAAAATGCTCGATGATGTGAGCACAGGAAGGTTTTCTTACAATCGATGAACTACAGTTGGATCCCCCAAAAAGCAAAAATGCTTTTTGAACAGCTTTTAAAAGATTCCTACAGACAGCTATCAGAGCACACTGTCTCCTACTCCTTCCTACTCATACACTACCCTGAACTGAGGCTGTGCAGATCAATATAGAGCCCATGTGACCTGAACTCCCATGAATCACTGCAAAATCCACCTTGGGCTCAAAAACAAGGCGAGTGAGGTGGAGTGAACCGCCACCAATGTAATTATGTAAAATTGAAGAGTAGTGACCAGTGGAGGTGGAGTAATGCAAAGTCACTGTTTCTAATGCACTTCACGTTCCTCATTATAACGCAAAGGACTCTGCTTCGCATTTGTGGAGCACTCATGATCCATGCTCCGTGAAAATGTGGCGAATGAATTTGAGCCTCACTTGCCCACTACATACTATAAACATCATACTTACAGGGTATAAAAGTACAAGAGACAAACAAATGGCAATAAAGAGAACTGTAATGTTTACAGGTGAGATGGGGTAATTAGTGGCTGAAACAAATGCCAGCAAGAGAACAGTAATGTTTACTGGTGAGGTGGAGTAATTCGTAGCTGAAGTGTTTACCTGAAGAGACAAAGGAGAAAGCAGATGAGGAAAATACAGGAGAGACAGGCCATGTATAGGGCTGATGGTTTTAGTGCTAAAAGGTGGGGAAGTGCAGGTATTGTGGAAGAAAATACCACTGGATTTAGTGAGGGCTAAGGAGGGGCCTACCAGGGCAGTGGCAAGTGGATGATACTAGGAGGTGATCATGGAGTGAGGAGTTGAAAGAGTACAAGGATCCAGCAAGCCTGAATTTTGAGGGGCAGTTTGTTGTACAGCTTAGTGCCCTGTAGGTGATAGAGCTCTGGGCCTGCTTTGTCCTGTAAAAGGGCCTCTGAAACCAGACTGGAGGCACCTCTGGTCAACTGCCCAGGGTCTGTGAATGAGAATAGAGAGGTAACGTAGGGGAAGAATATTAAGTTATATCTTATGGAGAAAGGAGAGCATCCTTAGATGAAATCTCTTCTAGAGTGGGCCAGCCATTGGAGGAGTAGAGAGTGCAGTGGTGTGTTTTCCAGGGGAGACCAGTGATGAAATGAGCTATGTTGTATGTAGCTCTAAGTTTAGAAATAGTGGAGGGATGAGGTGTGAGCAGAGAAAACAATGGATCCATAGTCAATAAGAGGCAGGAGTAGAGAGCTAGCTAGGCTAGTCTGGATATGGGATCAGGAACTTTCTAATCCTGTATAGAAGACTGAGCCTGACATGGAACTTTTTATGAGGTTACTAATTGTAGGAGAGGTGGGGTCAGGTGGAGACCCAGATATTTGAATTCTGACACTTGTTCAGTGAGGTTACCAGAGTTGTTGAAAAGTTTAAAGCTGGAGATAGGGCTTTCCTGGGGCCTGACAAGATCATGAACTTGGTCTTCTTGGAATTGAGGACCAAGCCATTACCAGAGAACCAGGAATGCAACTTTGGACTGCAGCTTGTGGAACATAGTGGTGGGGTTTTGTCACTGCAAAAAAGAGCCACATCTTCAGTATAGAGGGCAAGCTGAGTAGAATGGCAAATAGAAGGGAGGTTATTTATGAAGAGTGACAAAAGAAGAGGGTTCAGAATTGATCCCCTGGGGATCCTATATTTAATCGTACATTCAGAGGAGAAGTGGCCTCAATTGAGGTCTTGTGGGATCTTCCGGAAAGGTAGCTTCCAAAACCATTTGATGGCATTATACAAGAGATGTAGACCCTCTTAGGGTGTTTAGGAGGAGGGAGTGGTCCACAAGGTCAAGCGCCTTGGTCAGATCAACACAAATGGAACCAATGGACTGGCCTTTGTCGTTAGCTTTAAAGCAGCAGTGCAACAAAATGGGTTAAAATTTGACCTCACCTTTTTTCTTCTTAATAGATGCCAGATGTCTTCCAATTTATTTTGGTGGTAAAATTTTCGCTTTCATTATCATTTAAAAATTTTATGAAAGTCCTAAAATAATTATTTCTCAAGAAAAAGATGGCCACCCCATTTTGCATAGAAATAATATTAAGGACCCAAGGAGGGTAAGAGTCAAGACAAAAATTCAACTGTACAGTACACAGCACAGGAAGCATCCAGAGAACCCAAATAAACAGTTCTACCATTATTTTTCATGACTACAGCAGAAAATTAGCATTTTGGAATAACTTTTTGTTGCACTGCTGCTTTAAGAATGTCACTGATGAACCTGACCAGGGCTGTTTCAGTGTTGTGCCTGGATAAGAATGCATGCTGGGCATGAGAGGTAAGTTGTTGGATTCAAAAGTAGGCTGTGAGTTGAGTATAGCAACTTTCTGATAATTTTTGAGAAAGGGCTCAGAAGGGAAATAGATGGTAATTTCAACTTCATTTCTAGACCGGACTTGAATAATGGTCTAATGGTAGTGGTTTTTCAAGTGGTGGGAAAATAGCCAGAGCAGAGGGAGCGGTTAAGTAGGTTGGTGATGGGGACCGTCTAAGGCATTGATGGAAAATTTAAGAATTTTATAGATGATGCCATCGGCACCTTTTACTGGGTTTGGGCTTGTTCCTACAGATGAGCTTGATGGTGTCTGCGTGGTTTAGGGCCTTAAAGTAGAAACTAGGAAAGGCCTACCTGTAGAGTTGGGGCAGAGGGGTGAGGGGAGAGGTGGGCAGAGGAGAGGAGGGGTAGGTTTGTATTTTGAGGTAGATGAAAAAAGTGTTGAAAATGTTCATTACTTCATTGGGTCATTGGTCTGTTTGTTGTCGGTACAGTGTAATGGAATCTGAATTTTTGGTCTTGCCAAGCAGCATGTTAAGAGTACCCCAAAGCTGATGGGGATCTGAGGATTCACTGAGTTGTTTATTAAGTAAGAAGTCGATTTTGCTTTCTTACAGCCAATTTACACTTGTTTCGTAGCGACCTGTAAAGGAGAGCTGGGCAGGGTATCTGTGTTTTTGTAACGAGCCCAGGCTTGTCCCTAGTTCTCATAAGTTTGATTATATTGGGAGAGATTAATTAATTAATTTTACCCCTGGTTACAGAAGTAACTGCATGAATTTGTACATATGCTGGGGTAGGATGCTACAAGAGGACCTTACCCACAACCAGTCACCAGAGCAGGGGCACAAGGAGGATATGTCGCCAGCTGAGGACAGTGTACTCTATTTTGTAGCTGGAAATATATGCCATTGTGGTGTAGGGGAACAGGAAATGCTACAGGAGGAATCTTGCCCCAAATTAGCCTTCTTGATGAACTACATATAGTCTGGTATAAAATATAGATATATAATTCTCTGAGCACTTTCTGATGCTGTGATAGACACAAACAGTCTGCAGTTCATTTTAGCATCATAACATGTTTATAATTATTTAACCCTGTTGGCTACCAGGATGTATAATATGAATATAAATTTGGTGTACCTTCTGTGCTTGAATTTGTAGTTGCTGGGAGCAGATCTGGGTCACGACCAACCTCTCTTGTTGCACGAAGTAAACTGAGATTTTAGTTGGGACAAGGAGGCTGCCCTCAGCCACCTTGTTTTTGATTGGATCGTGCATCAACCTATAGGATGGACAGAGATTACCCAATGATTTCTGACTGCAGAATACTATGAAGGGTACAAAATATAATGAGTGGCTGAAATGCTGAAAGCACCCTAAAGAAAAAGAAGCAGTCAGGAAGTGGTCAGCATGAGGGAGCACAGGTGATATGATTAAAGAATGTGTAGGACAACTTTTTAGAATGTGCACAACTTTTGATCAGTCATTGATTTCCATGCACAATAAGCCCTATCCATATATTCTAAATAAATACAGTTATTCAAGTGACAAATCCTGTATTGTGCAAAGCACAGACTAACACCAAAAGTGTGAACTCTAACACACAGAGAGACAACTGATAGTAACAGTCACAAGAAAACAGAGGCTTATGGTGCATTTACTCCATGAGAAGGTCAAGCGTAACTCAAACACAGTTGTTTATGAGAACAAAGGGTCAACACTGCATATAAAACACACAAGCAGTGGCCCTTATGCATGGGAAAAGCAAAGACTGCACATCACATACAGTATATGTGGTGCATAGGCTTCTAAATCGAGTAGCTGCACATTGGGGGTCCTACGAATTTCTGAGGATTAATAAAATAGATATATTGTACACCCCTTCAAGACCTGATCTCCCATCCATTTGTGCAGCTATGTTTGGACGATCTGGGGCATGGCCAGGAAAATACACTTACCATTCACTTAGGCATGGAGTACTGGGTGAGGGGTCACAATCAAAATGAGCAGGGGTCCAGCAAAGTGAGTGCTGCACCTGGGAGCTGTAGTGCCTCGGACAAACAAAGTAAGCACAGAATGAATTGGATTACCAGCACCTATGAGTTGTCAGGTATTCAGGGAGTGCCTGTTAAGTTTTATATAGGTGCTGTCATCTGATTCCTCCTGTACATGAACTGAGACCCTGCTGCAGCTATTACATGCCCCCACAAACTGCAACCACCAGCCACAGCAGGAGTAGGTTGGTGATGGGGACCGTCAAGGCATTGATGGAGAGTTCAAAATTTTAGAGATGATGCTGTTGGCACCTTTACTGGGTTTGGGGTTGTTCCTACAGATGAGCTTGATGGTGTCTGCAGGTTTTAGGGCCTTTAAGTACAAACTGGGAAAGGCCTACCTGGCAAATAGACCACGGATCCCCTCACCCCACCATGTTACCCCAGCCTTTCATGCCAGTCGTGTTGGTGGTTTGTGATATGGATACTGGCTCACTGGGAACTGTCCTGAGATCACCATAACTCATTTCACATAGGCCACAAACAGCCCCGCATGATAATGACTTTGGACCACTACCAACCTGTGCTGAATTTGAACCCATGACCTAGGGTGAAAGTTCCTTAACACTCTAAAGTTAACTGAGCCATCTAGTTTTCCCACATCATAATTTTAATCACAATGGCAGCTATTCTCCATGGGGATGGACACACGCAGGCATGTATCCTGCCAGCGGAGTCTGCACCCATGGACTGTTGAGCAATAGCCGTATTCTCAGCCACCACGTGGCTCCCTTCTGCAGGCCCACCCCATGGCATGTAGGTGCGGTAGGCCTCCTAATGTTATACCTGGACCCAATCCACTACTAGATCTCCTGTGCCTTTGGGCATAATGAACGCCAGGTGGCTACAGTGTTGCCATGACATCGGGCAGCGGATGCCGGTCAGCTGCCCCAGGCCACCATGTGCTACCCGTCGGCTGGGGCAGCATGTTGGGATCCTATCTGTGACCCTACATCCCCACGCTTCTGATAGTGGCATACCGGGGCACGCACTGGCTACATCTTGGGACATGTGGCCTGTGCCCCTTACCTGGTGCTCCTTGCTTTCCAGAATAGCGTGGAGCATGGGCAAGCCCGGATAGCCCCTTTCTAGATCTCATTGTGTGGGCAGGGGATCAGTGCATGTCAGCCCTGTACCCCCTTGGAGAATTGGGTGTATAGGCCACGGTGGCTAGAGTGTCTATATGCCCCATATATGCAGTGTGTAGACACTTGGTGCATTGGAGAATAGCCACCAATAGGAACTGGTCTAGCCCTAAAATTACATCCCACCATTTCTGAAAATGTACTTTTAATGGTTTCAAGCAAATCACTTTACTTAGTCCTCAGATCAATTACATTTTTATTTTATTTATTTAGAAATGTAAAAATTGCCCAGAAAAGGACCCTTGCCCCATGCAGTCTGCCCATTACTCCCTCTTTTACTCCCTTTATGCCATGCCATTGTTTCTTTTGTTTAGCCCCATGTAGTTGTCCCATGCCCTCTTGAATTTGTTCACCAAATCTACTCCTACCACCCATTCTGGAAATCTATCCTAAGGACCCATCACCTCTCAGTGAAGAACTGCCCCTCCAACTTGAATGCCTGTCCTCTAGTTGATTTGTTTTCACTCATCTTGAGTGTCTTCCTTCCCTTACCTTGTTTATTTACTTCAGATATTTGAAGATTTCTACTATATCCCCCTCTCCCTCCTTGTCTCAGTGTGTATAAGTTTAGTTTCTCAGTCATTCCTCATATGACCCCTAGTGTAGTCCCTGAACATTTTGTTTGCCCTTCTTTGGACCCACTTCACCTGTCTTGTCACCCTGTAAGTGTGACCTCCAGAACTGAACCCATATTCCAGATATTGTTTGACCACATGTTGCATAGTGGCATGAATACCTCCTTCCTTCTACTTGTAATGCCCTCCCTATGCATGCCGATATTCTGTTTGCCTCCCCACTGCCTTGTTGCATTGGTTCCCAACCTTCAGGCTATCCAAAATGATAATCCCCAGGTCCCTTTCCTACTCTGTTGGCTCAAGTTCCTCCTCCCATCCAGTATTTTGCCCTTAGGTTCTTTTGCCCTATGTGCATAATTTTGCATTTTTATGCTAAGTGAATTTGTCATTTCCTGACCACTCCTCCAGCCTAGACAGATCCTCCTCATTCCTTCTACCCATCTTGTTGTGTCCACCCTGTTACAGATCTTCGTATCATCTGCAAATAGACACACCTTCCCATGCAGGCCCTCTGAAATGTCCCCAACGTATATGTTAAACAGTATGGGACCCAACACAGACTCGGGGAACCACACTCATCACCCCCTTCCCTGGAGTACTCTAATAACCACCACCATCTGAGTTCTATCTACCAGCCATCTCACCCGGTTTATTAGTTTGCTCTCTACCCCTAAGCTGCGTAATTTGCTTACCAGTCTTCTGTGAGGATGGTGCTGAAGGCCTTTCTGAAGTCCAGATAGACCATGTCCACCGCCTCCCTGATCACTTATCTCTGTTACCCCATCAAAGAATTCAGTCAGGTTGGTCTGACATGACCTTCCACCTGTGAACCTGTGCTGGTTGTCATCTATGAACCCCTCCTCCAGATATTGTGCCAGTCTTTCCTTCATAAGTGCCTCCATTAGCTTACCCACCACAGAGGTAAGACTGACTTGGATGATAGTTGCCAGGTTCTCCCCGCTTTGTGCAATGGCACCACATCAGCCCTTTTCCAATCCTCTGGGACCCTCCACTTGTCTAGAGACAGATACAATAACTTGTGAGTGGTGCTGCAAGTTTCTCACTCAACTCCTTGAACACCCTCGGTGGATTGCATCGGGTCCATTGCCTTGTCCTTCTGCAATTTTCCTAATTCCTCTAAAACCCTACCCTTTGTAAAGGGGTTATGTCTATCTCCTGCCCACCCTTCCCCTTCTTAGCTCTGGCCCTTCCCTCTTCTTCAACCATGAAGACTGAGTTAAAGTATTCGCTCAGCAGATTAGCCTTTTTCCATCCCCTCCATCAGAGCTCCCTCCTCCGAGTCTCACAAACCCTTGCTTGCTTTTCCTTCTTACTTATATACTTTGCTTTTCCTTCTCTCACTTGTATGCCAAAACATTTTTGTCCCCCTTTGGCCTCCCTCATTATTTTCTCCTCCGTAGCCACTTTGGCCCTCCCGACTATTTTCCAGGCATCCTGTAGCTTCTCCTGCTTCCCTTTCCTCCTTCCCTTGTGAAGATTTGTAGGTCCTGAATGCTTTCTTTTCCCTGACTGTTTGCATATCTTTCCTGGTGAATCTCTTTATTTAAAAGAGATTTACCAGGAAAGACATACTCGAGCCATGAAGCTTTGTTTCCTGATTGCCCTGGAGGAAGGGGTAATGGATGAATACAAATAGGTAGGCACAGTGAAACAATAATACACAATATGTATAAAAAATAAAAACACATCTGTCTTTACCTATGAAATATACCATACTGGATCATCATGCTCATACTTATAAACTTTGAAATTAGAATACCTAGCCTTTTCAGCTGCAGATTGTTAGAACTTACATGTTGCAATAATATGTACAGGTGTCAGTTATTATTTTATCTGCTTGAAAATGTTTTAAGAGCTGTTTTGTATATTTTTGTTTTATATCTGTATGTCTACCAGGTACCTCTTAAAATTGGCAGTTAGTACTTTTAGGTTTTTATCCAGTTTAGGACATTTTTAAATAAAATAAAATGTTTTTGTTCTACAGGAGTAAAGAAAAAACAACAGTCCTAGTGTTCTACAGTATTGAGCATACCACTGTATTAAGCAGTGAGAGAACACAAACTCACAGAAAGTGCCGGCAACATTGCAGCACGTAAAATATAGCCTACTACTGCTAAGCCTAATTTAAATAATTTTTAAAAGGATATTGCTACTTTAAATAGTATCTTTATCCGCCTCTGAACCATCTAATTTCCCCAACCACATCTCATTCTAATCACAACAGGAACTGGTCTGCAGAACAAACTAACCCTCAAAGCTATAGCCCAATTTTCTGAAAACTTTACTTGCAAATCACTTTACTCAATCCTCAGATCAGTTACATCTATTTTATTTGCCTGTCAAACATACAACACTTGATCAGCATGCTTATTCTTATTAGGCTGTAAACATTTAGAATATCTAGCTTGAACTGAGGATTGTTAGAACTTTCAATTGCTTTATAAATATGTACAGGTGACAATTATTATTTTCATCTGCTTGCAAATGTTTTAATAGCTGTTTTGTATATTTGATTGTTTTGTATTTGTACGCTTACCTGGTCCTTTTAAAATGGGCAGTTAACGATTTGGATTCTTATCCGGTTTAGCAACATATAAAAATAAAATAATAATTTTGTGTTCTACAGGATATTAAAAATCTAGCTGTCCTTAGTATTGAGCAAACCACTGTATTTCACAAACAGAGAATACAAACTCACAGAAAGCGGAGACATTGCAGTGTGAAAGACATTCACATTACAGCCTGTTACTGCTAAAGTGTCATAAAAGAACATTACTTTAATAAATAGTATCCATAAACATCTTTGTTTTTCAAAGTCTTTTCATATTTGCAAAACCATTTAGAAAACCAAGTTAATTGTTAATTCCAAGATAACGTAAGCTCAGGGGACACAAGGGTGCAGTATGTCTTGAGATTTCATCGGTGTTAAGCAGAGGAGCACTTGACCTGCCTCCATGTGCCAGAAACTTCAACCTAATATTGCTTATCTCCCGGAGGAACATACACCCTCTAATTTGCTATAATCCAGTTAATCATTCATAGTACAACTAAAGAATTGACCAATATCCTATACTCTAATTGTACAAGGATGTGCACATTTTTAAGAGTCATGAACTACAGTAAACTTGATCTGGCCAAAAGGTACAGTATGAGCAAATAAAGCTTGAAGCAGATTCCTGGTCCTGTGTGATAATAAACACACACGGTTTGTTTATAATTCCTACTTAGTGGCATAACCAGTGTCCCAGCTGTGTTTACCTGAATTATTGATTTGAGTTTTGCAGTTTGGGCAGCTTCTACCGTCTCTTTGTATCATAGTTTATAACAAGTCCATCTCCATAAGAATATCTAAAGAAACCAAAATAAGTCCTAATAATTAGAAAGTATGGACTTGGAGCCTGATTCTGAAACTGTTGTGCAGCCCTCTGTGAGTGTGTGCCTTTGAGGTGCCATCACTGCATGCGAGAATACCCCAGAACATGCTGAAAGGGTGCACACACCCACGCAATACCTGATTCCATAGCTGAATGCTCGACTGCATGTACTGGTGGTATGGACCAGACTAGGAGGTGTGTGTGCTGACCCACTAGTCTCAGTGCACTCTCTGCAGTGTGGAGGGCCAGCAGAGGGGTGCAGGCTACATGGTCAAAGGTCCTGTTCATAGCAGATATGCACCCCTTCTACTGGCTGACACTTGTCTTTGGGTGCTTGCTCAGCATGCCCTCAATCAACCCCAGCCTTCAGAGCTGGATGGAGGGCTGGGACAACTAACTATATTTTTTAGTTTTCAGTTCTAAACAGGATACTGCAGTCTTTGAAAGACAACCATAACTCACATCTGTGCAGGTCAAGAGATCCACTACAGAGTGGACCTGAGCATTTGATTGTACTGTATGTCCAATGTCCAGCACAGCTCCACCTCTTGGGATACCCACACATAATCGTTGGACTAACTGGCTGGGCCAAGGGCCCCTTCTGCTGATAGTTTCCTGTGTCTGTGCTCCATACAAAGCTCTACATTCATAGAAAGTGATGTGTTGGAGTTGTAAATGACATCTAGTTTGGTCTGCCATCAAGATGCATGACTCAATGCCTGAAATATGGGCCATTCATGCATATCCTAGCCTTGTTTAGAAACAAGCTCTTGGAGTGAATATACAAGAGGTTATTTGGAACCATTTGTATTTGTGTGCCATCTAAGAAATCCTGTTTGAGTAGTTAATATCTGGATGAAAAGGCAGATTTTTTATTTGAGTGAAGCTTTTAAAAGGAGACTCACTGTACAAGCGTTGATGTTGGAGTTGTCTTGTCATGGCACTAAGCTTGACTGTTTGATTAAGTTTGAATACTGGGACCAAGGACTTCAAAAATGGCTTTCAAATTCACTTGTGTAGTTCAGCATATATATAAAATGTAGTATTTATTTATTTATTTATTTACTTCAAAAGTTTCACCAGCAAGGAGAGCTGGTAGCAACTTGTTTCAGATGTATCCTGGGTGAGGGGTTAGGAGTTACAGAGCAAAATAATAAGTACAATAGGGTGCATACAAAATAAATAAAAGCATAGAACAGTACCTGTACAAGCGGTAAACACAGTTTGACACTGAAAAATAGTACAGTTGCACCATGATGAAAGGAACAGTTCCACAGATTCAGCATGAACCAAAGTACAATACCCAGTGACAAATATGCAGTCATGGAGTAGCAATCACAAGAGCAGTGGAATGGAAAGCTGCACTAGAGCAGTAGGTAGACTAGAGCAAGGTCAGGGGCATTTGCAGGAATAAGCTGAGAAGTCACGATGTAGCGTTTTGAGAGAATAGAAGGAGGAGGCAGAAAGAATAGCAGACCAGAGCTTAGGAAATCTGAAGGAAAGCAACAGACCTGTACAAGATTTCATGGGGAGGTGAGAGAGGCAAGAGTCAGTGTTATGAAGGAACACATGGGCCAGAGGGACACAAGAGGAGGGAGCTACAGTTGTAGCAAAGACATGGTCAGATATTTCCTGAATTTCTGTGATATCTCTAGCAAAATCCCCACCTGTCTGCAACATCACAGTAGGGCCACAAGACTGAAATTCTTCAGAAAATCTGACCATATATTTTGCTGCAACTGTAAGGGAAGGTGGCAGAGAGCCAAGTCAGAATTTGGAGAAGAAGGCATGGTGAGAGTCACCTGGCATGGAGGGATGGGAACAAAAGTGAGGAGTTGAGGGAACAGAGATGAGTATGAGGACAGATTAGGAAAAAACAGCAAATGGCGTTAAAAAATGGGATCCAGTCTGGCCTAGGTGGATATGGAAATAGTGCTGTAAAGAATGTAACAGTAATAAAAGACCGGAGGATTATCTTGGAGAGACAATTTCTCTCCAAGCAGGAAGTAGGATGCATGCTTATTCCTGTAAAGAGCCTGAAGTTTAGGTTAAAACTTCTGATGGAGTATGTCCACATGGAGAGAAAATCAATGTTGCAGTCCAGTCATACTCAAAGTTTTTAAAAAAAGGAGACAACCTCAATCATCACATCATGAAGAGTGTGGAAGAAGGGGAAAGGCAAGAGTCTGGCCAGCCTCTACCTAGTATCAAAGGATATATCCTGTAGAGACCATTTTCTTGGCATTGAGGGACAGTTGATTAGCCTGGAACCAGTGCTGGATGTTGAACAAGTCCATGAAGGAGGAAAGCAGCCCAGTCATGAGTGGAGGCATCAGAGGTCAAGAAGCACAGTATCATCTGTGTACATGTGAATGGCTGTGGAGGTACAGATATCTGGTATCACTCTGTGGAAAATAGACAACAGAATCAGGCTAAGGACAAAGTGTTGGGAGACACCTGAGTAGAAGAGAGAGATGGGAGTGTGTCTCTGGTACAGTGAGCTTGGGACCTGCCTTTGAGGTATCAGTGGAACCAGCTAGTTAGCTAAGAATGTCAGACAGTCCCACTCTTTCGGCTTGTACAGGAGAAGGAGGTGTGCAACTGTGTGAAAGCCTTGCCCAGGGCAACATAAATTGTAGAGGTGATTGGGCTGTGGTCCATTCTGGTCAGGATGAAGTCCACGAGCTGCAGAATAAAGGTGGGTGAGAAAGAGAAGTTAGGTGGATAGAGAGAAGTGAAAGCAGAGGAGGAATGGGGTAGGGGAAGAGAGGGAGAGTAAGTGCAGAGGGTGAAAACGTATTGAAGGAAGAGGCAACTTCAGCAGGGTCAGAGACTGAGGAGTTATGCTTATAGACAGAGGAAGAAGACTTAGTAGTAGGGGAGAACAAGGAGTTCATGACCTTCCAGATCTTAAAGAAATGGCTTAGATTGTTCTGAAGTGTGGATGCAAAGTATTTGGATTTCAGAAGACTGGTAGTCTCTGCAGGAATTGTGAAGGGTCCTTTATTTAACTAGCTCAGCAGGGGAGCTGTAGGCCTTTGAGCCCACCAAGCTAGGTCCCTTGTGCAGAGGCCAACAAGCAGCTTAGCTGAAATCCACAGGAGATGAGAACCTCTAACCCTGTTTTTCTAAGGGCTGCTTTGGAGTCCCAGACAGTAATAAATTTAGATTGGAAAATTTGGAGGCAGTGTTAATGTTGTCAGTTGCAGGGATGGGGACCAATCAATAGAGAGAAGGTCAGCTGAAAGAAGACAAGTTCAGTGACCTGAAGGATTATGGATACATTTAGGGAGCTTTGGACTGGTGAATTTTGCACATAAAGTAAACCATATGGTGATCATTGAGGGCACCATGGAGGGTACTTGCATACACAGTACAGTGGGGTGAGAGGCGAGTATCTAGTCTTCTAGTTGGGGTGAAGGGAGGGTAGACCAGACTAGTGCTCGGTTCTTCTTCTCTAATCACCTCAGGAAGGTGAAGAATCTGGGTGTTATTCTGGACAGCAAATTGACGCTTGAGGCTCAGGTGTCATCCATTGTCCTAAAATGTTTTACCAATTTTGAAATATCCCCAGAAAAAACTTTTATCCAGCTTAATGACCTGCCCTCACTGATACATGCTTTTGTTACATCCAGAGTTGATTATTGCAATGGCCTTTATCTTGGGCTAAATGGAGGACCCTACATCACTTGTAGCTGGTGCAGAATGCTGCGGCCAGATTGATGATGGGCCATCCAAGGTCCTGTCATATAACCCCAGTCCTGCACGAACTGCACTGACTGCCAGTGAAATGGCAGATCTCCTTCAAGGTCAGCTCACTGACCTATAAAGCTTTACATAGATGGCCCTAGCTACCTGCAAGACCATTTGTTTACTCACCAGACCTCCCGACCTCTCTGGTCCTAGTGGGTTCCAGGGTTCAGTTAAAATCTTCAGGTGAGAGGCCTTTGATGTTGCTGGCCTGACCCTGTGGAACTCACTTCCCAGACCTCTGTGGGAGGCCTCTCACTGAGACCTTCAAAGGGAACATAAGTCCTATCTTTTACAACAGCTTTTGATTTATTCTAGCATTTCTGACATAACTTACTAGATATTTTTATTTATATTTCATTGTATTTATTTTGCCTTTTAATTCATTCCTGTTATTTCTCTTATAGTTGATTGTGCTTAAAATGCTGATTTTATGTGTCTTTGTAGTTATTCCTTTAATATGTATGGTTCTGGATGTAAATTCTGTTGTATTGCTTTATTTTTTTATATATTGTACAGTGCTCAGAGCCTATGGGAATGAGCACTTTATAAATAAAGTTTGCTTTGCTTTAGTTATGGAGGAAGTGGTTTAATGTTGTAAGATTAAGTCTACTGGGCTCAGGATATAGGTAAGAGAGTTGCAGGGATTTTTAAGTTGTGGCATATGTAGTTCATGAGAGGAAGGAGACAGCAAGTTAATATTGAAGTCACCAAGAATGAGTTGGTTGCCTAGGTGATAGGAGATGGTAAAGTGGAGCTTTGTAATAGTGGCAGGGAAGATCCAGGGCAGCAGTTGATCCTGTTGCTGAAGATATGAACAGGAAAAGGAAGGGAGAGTTTGAGGAATAGAAGCTCATAAGCAGAGGGAGAAGATGAGCACTGGCTTTAATCGGATAAAGTGGAGGTGTAGATGGCCACCCACTGCCCTCTTGCTTGATGCAGCCTGTTGATTGAGTAGCCAGAGAGTGATGGAGCATTGGACTTATGTTGTGTTTGAACTGTTTAGCTACAGTTTGTGTCTTACAAATGTAAGAAATGCTGTAACGAGTACTATATTTAACAATAATGTTGAAAAAGTAAAAGACTTCTTAGCCATGAGATGTTACTGACCATGCATTAAAAAGCTGTCCACAAGTTCAATAAACCATGACAAGGTGTGCATTAAAAAAATTGACACACTTCCCAAGACTGTACAGACACTTGGCCCTCAGCCTTGTGCCTCACACTGCTGGAGCATGCCTTTAATGCACACCCAGTCATGGATTATTGCTTACCTATTTAGTGAATGTAAACATTGTAATGGATTTACTCATTGAAACAATACAGTCACATTATAGATACGGTGATTTCATTAATCTTTATTAACCTTCTTTAGTGGCATATTTCATCTGATACAATTTTGATTGTATAGGGTGATTCTAAATCAATTCATATTTCTTCTATTTCAAGTGAAAAGAAATAATCTGTATTGCTTGACTTATTTCATAAATGTGTAGTTTTAGTGAGTTTTCCAATAAAGCGTATACAAAACAAGGTTCAGTAGTTGAGAGGCAGAACATAATATAGCCAGACAAGGGGGCAATAGCCCCATCTTAATTGCTCAGTATGAACAAAAGATATCTGTCGAACAGATGATGCCTCAATTGAGGGGAACATTCAGTCAATACACTGTACAAAAGAAACCCACAATATGTAAGCATTAATCTGCTCCAAAGTTGGGCTCTACTAGGGAATTGATGCTTGGTTTGGGAGGTGTGTGGCCGTGGGCAGAGTGCCTCCAACCACCAACCAGGCATTAAATCCTTAGTAGAGCTCGATTTGAGTGGATTACCGTTGTAACATGGCAAGTGCAAGGTGAAAAATGTTACAACTGAATTACATGTCAAAATAAATGAACAGCAACTGACAATATAATGTATGGTAAGTACCTATTAACCACCATAATCAGCAGTCACACAGCTTTGTTATGCGCTGTTTGAATTTTAAAAGTTGTTAACCACACTTTGGAACTTTCAAACAGTGGCATAACAAAAGAATACCAGAGTTCCATAATTCTCACACATAGAGTGCAAACAGTGTTTTTTGACCATACACTATAAAAGATTATGGCTGAGGGATCGGGTGACAACCATGCTGGAAATTACCTCGTGGTTGCTAGGGCCACAGTAAACCTCTCGAGCTGCACTCGGGAGGTTTACCATGTTGCCTAACAACCACTGAGGTGATTACAGCGCACACACCATCCCCAGCCATTATCTCTATATTGCTTAAAACCCATTTGTACCAGTAGATGCCATAGGCGCCAGAACCATCCATTGCTGGACCCGACCCAAATGGCCACCTGGATTGAATGAGTTAATGCAATGTTATCTGCTGTTCAATTCTGCACTTTCAATACATGTAAATGTCCGACTGAGGCTTCTACGCTCACCACTCAACATCTATTTACATTGCGACTGCTGCTTCTATATTCTTTCGAATGTGAGGTTTTCCATTAAATGGCACAGCAACATTAGAAAAGCATTTACCTCTGTTTGTTAAACAGTGGTCTGTTCACTCATTTTTCTTCATTTGCAGTTATGATTCACTAATGTATTATGGGGAAAATACGAATATTTGCATATCTGGCATCTCGCTGGTATGTCTCAATGTATGCAAGTATTCGTGCTCTCCCAAGAATGCATTATGGAGTAGAAACACTAAAGACTGCTGCATTGCACGACAGAAAATCACAGTAGGAGTCACAAAGAGACAGAGTGGCTAGTGCCGATTCCTGTGTCTCTGTCTCTTCCTCTGTACGGCAACTGTGATTGCTCCTCTAATGAACCTTTGAAGTGCGGGTGCCTGGAATCACCAGGATTACTATTTATGCTACAATGTCTGAGTTTGTACCTCAATCGGTATCTACTTACTGCTGAAAATAGTCGTGGCAGTCTACTGAGGTCTCCCGGTGGGTGGTAAGTAGTAGATTTACAAGCATTCCATCTGTGTGTGTTGCAGTGTGGAGATGCACCATCTGTAGGCAGGCACAGAGAGAGAAACCATCAGAATAAGATGTGAGATTATTTTCCTGCTTTCTCTCTCTCTTAGTAGGCACTATTCCCAATGGCAAGTGGGCATTACTAGGGATTAACACACCATTGCCTTTGTGTGTCACCTGTTGTGTTTTGGCCAATGGAATAATGGTATTGTTCTACTACATTTCTTGCCATGTTACAAACTATTATGGAGTCAATGAGTTGCACATAAATTGTTCCACGGCCAAAAGCTACAGAGTTTCAAAAGCCCAGTACTACAATAATTATATGGATCCTGGTACTATGTATCAATGTTTAAAATGTAAACGGCAGCCGGCTCACCAGTGCAGCAGTTGGATTTCTGTCTGAGATGCCGCAACCCGGTTTGGGAGCAAACCTGGGTCATCAGAGGGTCGGCCAGGGGAGAAGGCTGCAGTGTCCCATGACAGCTCGCCTTCTCCTGGGGTAGGGTAAGGGATGTGGCTTGGCATCTGCTGACCCATGGTGGAGTCTGGGGGTTTCGTGAGGATGTCAGTGCCTAAAGTGCTAGGGCTGGTCTCGGATGGAGGTCTGGGGCTATGCAGGCAACAAGGGCTTTAGTAGCAAGGGTAGGATGTTGTGGACATCTGCATTAGTGCCATGATGTCAGGGACTTGTGATGTCACTAGAAACCAGGAAAATGCCTACCAGCCCTGGGGTGATGGAGTTTCGTGGAGCTAGTCCTCATATGCAGCCACCTGCAAGGCTGCCCAGGGTCAACAAAATGCAAAGAGTGTCGGGTGTAGGGGCCCCATCCAGCCCCGCCTGGGGGTAAACCAAGGCTCCATGGGAACCAGCAACAGACCAGGTAAGGTGGCTTACAGGGCAGACTCTGTGATACGCCTGAGGATGCGGGCTGGTGGGGTATAGGGCAGATAAAAGAGATTTAAAAATGTAACACAGCATCAAACATAAAATGTAGTAGAAAATAAACATATACTACACAAATGTATGCAATGATTATTAACAATGTGGGTCTATTTTTTTATTGTTTTACCAGGTGAGACACACTAAGCTGAAAGCTTGTTTACAGGTGCAACCTGGGAGCACAGGGAAGTTAAGTGACTTGCTCAGGGTCACACAGTATATGCAAGTGGGGCTGTGGGATTCAAACCCAGGTCTCAGATTTGCAGCTCAGAGCCTCTATGCACAAATGCATGTGAACTACACCATATGCAAATTAACAGCAGCATGCATCTATGCCCTGCCAGGCACATGGAGGCACACACTATGTAAAACACATATGCAGGATAGGTGGAGACTTGGACTGAGGTGTACAGAGACATGCAAGGCTATGAGAGCAGGCACTGGGCTGGTATAAATGCACAGCTTTGTTCCATAACCCCACCATATATGGACATCTGCACCACCCTGCCAGCACACAGTTCACATCTGCAGAAGTGAATACCAACATGGAAGCTGAAGGGCAGTTTGTATCAGAGGATGGCAGGGAGAGGCACCACCTGCAGTACCTGGGCCACCATCAGACACTGAATGCATGAATCATGGATGGACAGAGAGATAGGGACTTAGATAGACAGGGCCAGCCAGTCATGATCCTGAAATTTTCACAGTGGACAGGTGGCAGCCATGATTGCTGACTTAAAGGACCACTATGGTATCTTGCAGAAGTTGCCATCAGAGACAAAAGCCAGGTTGTGACTTTATATCCCGGCTGTCAAGAATGCTACTAGGCCAGAGACATGCACGCTGGCAGCAATCAAACACAAGTGGCATAACCTCTGATCCACCACCAAGTGCAAGTTGTTCACTGTCAAGCACTCACAGACCACCATGTGGTGGCCTGCTCACACAGGAGCACACCCTGTGCTCTATCAGGATGGTTGCAGAGCCACTTAACAGTGAGTGGGTGGCATGGATACAGTGCCAGGTATGTAGTATATGGTGGGGTGGTGTACAGGCCACCAACAC
This sequence comes from Neoceratodus forsteri, assembly GCA_016271365.2. Classification (NCBI taxonomy): domain Eukaryota; kingdom Metazoa; phylum Chordata; order Ceratodontiformes; family Ceratodontidae; genus Neoceratodus; species Neoceratodus forsteri. The sequence goes on from CM028130.1 coordinate 674,117,222, forward strand.
AGCGGGAGGAATTTGGCATGGTTTTGGGTTAGACCATAGGCAAACTGGCTAGCAAAGGGAAGTAATAATTATGGGTGGCTTTAATCTACTGGATGTGGACAGGAACATCCTGTCCACTGCTACAACTAGGGCAGGGTGATCCAAGTCTCCTGCAAGGAGCATTTCTCAGGCAGTTGGTTACAGATCCCATTAGACATGGGGCAGTTCTGAATCTGCTACTTATGAACAGGGACAGCATTGCAGATATCACAGTGGATATTCCCCTGGGTACAAGTGATAATTGTTAACTATGGTCTGTCACATGGATTGGGTGGGATAATAAAACAGACAAGGAAGAGGGTCCTAGACTTCAGGAGAGCAGATTTTAAAGAAATGGGAGATTACCTTAGGAAGTACCTTGGAGAGGGTGATAGCCAAGGGTGGAGGCACAATGAAAAGAATAATGGAGGGAATAACTAAAGTAATGGCTAGTGCTTGCGGAATGTGGAATTCTGCAGGCAAAATTAGTCTGAATGACCATGCCACCAGTGGAATTTCTGCCAGAATTTTGCTGGTTCTTCTGCAGAATTTCACCTGCTGTGATCTGCAGAATAAAATTCGCACATTTTTCAGCGAAAATTATTTCGTGGAAAATATTGAGATCAAAATGCTACAGAAATACTAATTTCTCATTTTTTATGCAAAATTCTACCATTCCGCTTCTGGTGAAATTTCACAAAATTTCGCTCTGCCTAAATTTGAACATTCAAGACAGCACTAGTAACGGCAAGCTGTTTAAAGGTAATAAGAAAGGGTAAGAGGAGAAACAGGCCAGTTTGGTTCTCAAATGTGCTAGCTATGGTGGTAAGGAAGAAAAACAACTTTCAGGAAGTACAAGGAGACCCAAACAGAGGAATACAAGGAGGTATATCTAGAGAAACAGGAGGAGGCAGGAAGGAGGATAAGAAAGCAATGCTCAAACTGAGGAAAGGATTTCCAGGAGATCAAGAATGGGATAAGACTTTCTTCAGGTAGATGAGTGAAAAGGGGAAGGCAAGGGGTGGTATAGTAAAGATCAGGAGACCAGTGGGGACTGTGTAGAAGAAGACCGAGAAAAACTAAAATTTTAAACAAATAATTCTGCTTGGTCTTCACAGTGGAAGGGGGGATGGCTGACATGCATTAACAGGCACTACTGTCCGGCCTGGTAGCACTGAGGGTTGAGGTGCTGACACTCACACCTTGCACCATGCCAGTGACCCGTGTTTGGGAGGAGTGCGGGCTGCCGGGATTGGCAGAGGAAGAGAAGAATCATGCATTCCAGGACAGCCTTCTCTGGGAAGGGAGGGTGACCTACGTCTGGCATGCCTGGCCCCGCTGTACACAGCTCAGGAATCAGGCAGAAGCCAGGCAGACACCTGACAGGGTGCACACATGTCACTGACGTCCTTGCATACTCTGCCCTGGGGACCAAACAAGAACACGGAAAAAGGTCTTGGTTAAGCAACAGAGCTTCCATCCTCCTCAGGCACCAACCCCAAAAGGCACTTACCCAGAATCTGGATCCTCTCAGGTGAGTCAAGTTGGGGAGGGGTCCTCACTTGCCACAGAGGGGAAGCAGTGGGAGAAGAAGGGATGCTGGCCTGATGGGGTATGGGGCTGGGAGGATGGTCAGGATGTAGAACTGAACAGGACCAGGGGAGAAAAAAATAAAACAGGCACTGGGGAGCAGGGAGAGGACACAGTTCCATTCATGGAAGATGGAGTCTGTAGAGGTTGGAAGCCCTAAAGGAAAACAAGGTGAGGAGCCAGATGGGACCCACCCAAGGAATGTAAGGAACTGAGCAAGGTGCTAGCCATCCATCTGGCTCTATTCATCTCCTCATTAGAGACAGGGGTAGTTCCAGAGGAATGGAGAAGGGCTGATGTGGTCTCTCCACACAAGAGTGACAGTAGGGACGATGCCAGTGATTACAGACTAGTCAGTTTCACATCAGTGGTGGGAAATTAATGGAGTCTTTGTTGAACCAGAGACTGGTTGAGTACATGGAGATATGGGCTGCAAGACCAGTGGCTTTACAGAGGGGATGTCATGTCAAACAAATCTCACAGATTTCTTTGACTGGGTAACTAGAGAGCAGGATCAGGAATGGCAGTGGATGTGGCCTATCTGCACTTCAGTAAGCTTTTCACACTGTGCCACACAGGAGGCTTATAAAGAAATGTAGCAGCTTTAGGGTGGGGAAGAAGGTGGTGAGCAGGTTATCTAACTGGTTGAAACATAGGAGGCAGAGGATGGTGGTAAATGGCAGTCACTCACAGGATGGGAGAGTGACCAGTGGAGTACCACAATGATCAGTACTGGGGCCTATTCTCTTCAATGTCTTTATAAGTGACATTGCTGAGGAATTGTAGGGGAAGGTGTGTCTCTGCAGATGATACTAACATTTATAAGAGACAGATGTCACTAAAATCTGTAACTGGGTAGATACCCAGGAATGGGTGGAGAGAATGCAAAGGGATCTGGGAAACTAAAGGAGTGGTGAGGGAGTGGCAGCTGGATTTCAGTGCCATAAAGCGCAAAGTCATGCACCTGGGGCAGGAAACCTGGGGTCTGTGTATAAATGGGAGCGGAGGTACTACAGTTACCAAGCAAGAGAGGGACTTCAGGGTGATCATTTCTAATGATCTCAAGGTGTCAGGGCAGTAGACAAGGTGAACTCAATGCTGGAGTGCATAGGAGTGGAATCTCTAGCAGGTGAAAGGTGGTGGGTGGTGTTGCCTCTGTATCAATCTGCATCAGTGAGAACTCACCTGGAGTACTGTGTCCAGTTCTGAAGGATGCAACTCTTCAAGGACATTGGCAGGTGGACACAGTCAAGAGGAAGGCTACTAAAATGGTGTGGTGGTTTCATGAGAAACTATATATGGGAGAGGCTGCAAAGCTCAACATATACTACCTGAAGGAGAGGAGAGCAAGAGAAGATATGATTGAGATCTATAAGTACCTCATGGGGTGAACAAAATTCAGGAAGGGAGTTTCTTTCACAGAAGAAGGGACACAGAAGATGGGGGCATGCTATGAAGCTTGAAGGGGGAAGTTTAAGAGGGATCTGAGGAAATATTTCACAGATAGGGTGGTGTATACCTGGAACAGCCTGCCAGAAGAGGTTGTGGGTGAAGACAGTGGAGAGCTGCAAACGTGCATGGAATAGGCACAGGGGTATAGTGAAGAGAGGCAAGGGAAGAGGGAGGGACACCTGTGACCAAATTAGAGTCTAAGTGTAGTGTTAAGCAGGGAAAATAGGGAAGACTAGATGAACCTGCTGGTCCTTTTCAGTGACACATTCTATGTTTCTAGTACACTTCAGTGACTGGCTGGAGGTGGGGGAGGTGGGACAGCATGGCCATGCTATAACCACCCTGTGTTGCACCTACAGTGCTTGTGATGGAGCAAACTACTGATGTGGAGGTAGTGACACCCATGAAGCGGCACTGACGGTCTCGGTCACGAGGATGGTGCAGGTTGATAGTACCTGTTGGGGCCCCAACACATCCTCAATAGGCACACATCTATGCTACAGCCTGTAACACCTGGCTTGTCTTCCCCTCAGTACATAGCAGGAGCTCATAGCCACTGCAGAGGAGGAATGTGTGCTGCAGGACACCAACTTGGACCCAAACCAGGAAATGGACAATCAGCTGGGCAAGAAGGAGTTGGACACCTGCACCACAGACAGCAACCCACCCCTACACAGAGTCCCAATCCCCAGCCACACGCTAGACAGTTGGCCCAGCCTGGTCTACAGGGCACTGTGGAACCCTGTGCGCAGCCATGCTTGGAAGGTCTGAGCCACGGTCTGCCAACACCATTAGGTAGATACCCAAGACATTCCACCCACCCATCAGTGGCAGATGGCAGAACATATGGAGCCACAGGGAATCCAAGAAACAAGGAAGTTCTTTTGCCACACAGTCAAACTCTTCAGTGTAATGTTCTTTTATTAATGTTCTGCACAGGCCCTTAACCAACGGTGACCTTTAAGGTTTCATCAGGGAGTTCTGTGCCTATAGAATGAATACATTAGAATACATAATTAAAATTCATACAAAGACATTTTTCTGACATAATACCAACTTAAAATTGTAAACCAGAACTCACTCAACACTATGTACCTCTCAAGTAATCTGAGAGCAGAATGGTATGATTCTATACTGTGTTCAATGTTTAGATACTGCTAAATGAAACAAGAATTTTTATGAGTAATGTTTTTAACTTCTGAAAAACAATCCAAAACTGTTCCACATTGACATTTCATACACCTATTGTATAATGGGCACATTTAAAGCAAACTTTCCAAATGTACAGCAGTTTATATATGCCTTCACTATGCATTTTCCAAAGTGCTTTATAACATGGGTAAGGATATTTCTGGGATCTGATTGGCAGAGATTGATCATGTGACTGTTGATTAATCTCTGTTAATCAGCCAGGTCATTTGTTTGTGGTGATCAGTCTCCTGCTTAGAAATCATACACCATACCAGATCTTGTTAATGTGAGACAAAACGCTTTGTAACGGTAGCCATGTTGTTATCCTGTTTTGTCGAGACTTGAGCTGTTCTGACACTTCCTACCTACCCACCCAGTGGACACAGTAGTATCGGTCGATTTGTGAAGAATCATCCCAGTCACTCTCCCGATGGACAGTGTATCTGTTAAAACACAGTGGCCCCAGATATTCAAAAGAGTTGAGCCATGCGCAATAGGGTTGCTTTCTGTGCAAGTCCGAAATTGCGCCATTCTGCGATATTCAGCAGGAGGCAGTTGCGCCCGAAATCATGCTGAGCAACAGCGCAATGATAATGAAGGCATGCAAAACCGAAGGGGAGGAAACATGCATAAAGTGGCGAATAAGATTCAACGACTTGCCTATGCGCAATAGGGGAGCAAGTGGAAGTTGAGCCATTGTGGAAATGAGCCAAAATGAAAGGAGCAAAGGAGAGGCACAAGAACGCTGCAGGGAAGCCACATGTGTAAGAAGCAGAGGCAGACAGACAGGGCAGGAGGCACAAACAGGGCTGGCCAGGGAAGGCAGTCTGAACAGCCAGGCACAGGGAAGGTGTGGGGAGCCACACAGCACAGAGGCCAGCACAGGCAGGTGTACCCGGTGCAGGGAGGTAGCAGCCAGGACAGCGGGGGAATACAGCAACAGCTGCGGGGTGAACACAAGCCGGGACATGGCCACTGCCACCTTCCACATGGAGGCCATAATGAGGGGGTGAGAAGGCAGGCGGCAGGGGCGTGGCCGTGGAAGGGCCCATCGGTGGTATGCCCCAACAGGCAGTACCGAGCCCACACCAGCTTTGAGCTGTACACTGATACTGAGATTGTGGGGCCAGTACCACCTGAATAGGGCAATTCTGAGGCGGCTCTGTGATCTGTGCAGTGATGATGGCACCCACACGACGGAGCCATGCCCTGTCAGTGGAGACTAAGATAACAGCCTGCATGTGCTTGCTCGCTACGGTACCTTCCAGAGACCAACTGGAGACACCACAGGCATAACCCGTCATCCACATTACGCCACCTCACCCAATTCCTCAGCGCACTGCTGCCACATGCTCGAGTACATCCATTTCCCCAGCACAGCGGGCGGAGCGCACAGCAAACATACAGGAATTCGCAGGGTAGCATGTATGCCTGGCATGCTAGGGTAACAGGACTGCACCCATGTGGCCATACGCACACCACCTGGCCCCGAGGGCCGTGGACATAAATCGCAAGGGCCATGCCAGCATCAACCGATGGTCTACGATGCCAGGGGCACATCATCAATGTCTGTGCCATGCACCCTGGGGAGCACATGATTCTTTCATCTGGCACCAGTTGGCACTGTGCCACAGATTCGAGAATGGGGACATCCCCACTGGCCACCCTAGTGGGTGAGTATGCAAACCACATGGACAATCATAGGGCCTGGGGGGCATGGCCAGAGGTGGCATGGGTAGTGGCCTGCATAGCCTGGGGCAGGGTGATGCTGATCACAAAACCAACCTCCGCCCTCTCACACAGGTGACAGTGGATACCCCTCTGTCCCTGGCTGCTCACACACCCTACCGGAGGCCCGTGACCCCATCGTAGCAACGCTACAATGAGGCACATGCCACCACACGTAATGTCATAAAGCGGGTGTTCGGGATGCTGAAGGCACGTTTCCGTTGCCTGGACACCTCTGGCGGTGCCCTACAGTACAGCCCCTCAAAGGCCTGTGGATATTCCTGGCCTGTTGCATCCTGCACAACATGGCCAACAAATGTGGGATAGCCATACAGGTGAAGAGGGGACAGCGATGGGACAATGGAGACACGGTGATGATGGTGATGGGCAGCCCCCTTGGCCGACGGGACCCCTGACTGCTCTGGCTGGCACAGCTACACGGGACACCATCATGGAGGAGCACTTCAGCCAACCCAGGTAAGTCATGGGGCCATGCACAACCACCAGTGGCTAAGGCACAACCCACAAACATGCATGGACACACACCAGGCGTGCATGCGTCAAGGAAAGTGGCAGGGCACACAACCAGGGATGGGTGAGGATTAACATGCCACATGGACGGACACACACACACGCTCACACACAACGCAACAAATGTACACAGAGGGCAGGAGGCACCGACCCAGAACACACACCTAGCAACACACATGTCCACAGGCCACCACGCCTCTGCCTGTCCATGTGCATGTGTCAGATGCTGAGCATCATTGCACATTGATGTACAGCGCAATGCAGGCATCGTCCATGCACACGCAACTGTGGACAGCAGCTGGGAGGGTGTGCAGGTGGACTGTGTGTCCATGTGCAGGGCCGGTACCCACCTGCACTGCCCACTGAAACATACAATGCACACAGGCTGCACCAGACAGTAGCCGCTCTGGGAGACAGGTCAGTCATGCGACACAGTGCCATGGCCACCATGGATGCATGGGTGGCCTAGCCGAGAACTGCCAGCACTGACAGGCTGACCACTGGCCTCGTGGGGTGGCACTAATGGTCCCCAGGAGTTCCACCGCGTGAACGTGGACCGTGCTTGCGCAGTGATCTGCAGCACACGAACATGCCTGCACCAGGAGTGCTCAGGATGTCCACAGCTGAACCCGCGCCGACAGGGTGGGAGTCGCATGATGCCGGAACGGGGTGGATAGTGCACCGCGTGGTGTCCGCGATGCATGGGCACCTGACTGTGTGCCCATTATGGCCATGACAGCAATGAATGCCTGTGCATGCCTGTCAATGGCAGCGGTCACATCTTCCGCAAATGTTCCATCCCTGCCAGGATCAGTGCGGTGTCCCTGCTGCACGCTCCTCTGCCTGCTCCAGAGCCACATGCAGTGCATCCACGGACGTCGCAAGCCACATCTGCTGCTGGACCAATGCTTGCAGTAGGTGGGTGTGCTCGTCCAAGAGGTCATCAGCCTCCTTGGCATCCTGTGCCTCAGGGTGTGCCCGGCCCGATGATCAGCACCCCTGAGGGTGGGTGCTGCGCACCAGGACCAGGTCTGGGCATGTCCACAGGCGGTGCACAGGCGCGCCGCTGAACCCTGTACCCCAAGCCCATTGGGCGACTGCTGATGCTGCCCCTCCGGCTGCCACTCCCCAGGGCTCAGTGGTGCCGCGCGGTGGCCGCAACAGTCCCACTGTCCTGAACAGACGCCAGTGCTGCCCCACTGGTGCTGACAGGCACAGCCTGGACTGTGCTGACCTGCAGGCCTCCACGGCGGCACCACCCACAGCCATGGACGTGAATGCCTGCTGTGTGGCCATCCCATGGCACACACGTGTCACTGCCCATGACAGTAGTGTCATCATCACTGGTGACGGACTCTGCTCCGGCCACAGCACAGTGTGCTGGCATCCGTGGATGCCAGCATGCTGGGACACAGGCAGGGCTTTCTCCACACCTGTTACAACGACATCAGTGTGGACAGCCAGGTGGCACCACTGTCGCAATGATCCATATATACCTGTGGAGGTGGATGGACCCCTCTGACTCCAGCCGACTGTCCGCAGTGGACAGACCCACCACTGCTGACCCATGCAGATGCTCAGGATCTGTAAGGGAAAGCAAAGTTGCATTACTGCATGTGACCTACTCTGCCCCCATAGACAGACCATGACTTACCATGCAGTGATGGGCCACCGCCCGTCTGGAAGCCACCAACGGAACACCCTCAATGGCACTGTGCTGCATGCTTCCAGCAAGCCTCTCCTCCACTGGGGTCAGCTGTACCACCTCCGGCTGTCCCCCACCTGTTGCAGAACATGCTGCCCTGATGGCAGTCACCTTCTCCTTTACCTCCTCCTGTCCGTGCCCATCTTTTCTTACACTCCTACACAGAGCGCTGGAGGCTGCCATGCAGGTCCACAGCACGTGCCATCTCCTCCCATGCAGCAGCACGGGCTTGAGGTGTTCCCGCCGTCCACTGAGAAGTGGCTCCTGATCCAGGTAGGCCTCGAACAGGGCCTCAGTTTCAGCCTTTGTAAAGTTCGCCTCCTCCTCCTCCCACCACTTTTTCCTCCTCTCCAACAACTTGCTCGGTCATTATGTAGCCTGTAAGAATGACAGTTGTTACCTGTGACTGTGCAGTCCCTGCATGTCCCTGAATCCACAGTCCACAATCCCAAACAGCATGCAACTCACCAATAAACTGCAGTAACCGACTATGGTCACTGCAGCACATTGTCGCACTTTTATATCGCAATCCATGCAAATGAGGCGCAGGAGCAGCTTTAAGTAGATGCAAATTGCAGTGCTGCACCATTGAATGGCTGATTAGATGATTTGCATATGATGGCTGAATATCGCACTGTTGCGCATTGTGCAATTATGTTGCTGAGCCAATGGCGCAGTTCTGTGACATCGTAGTACACCTCATTGTGCATGCCCGGGTTACTGATGCAGGCATCTGCCGCGCTGATGATGTGCTGTGTGCCGTAGGCAATGCAGGGCACAGCCATCATTGTGCCAGTGGTGCTATAGCGATGGTCACTTAATGGCGCTGTGGCACTGGGCCATCATAGTCGCAATGGCCCAACTGCTCGGTAGTCTGCTATGGCACTGGCACACAGGCAGCCAATCGCCTTACATGCATTGTCTTCCAATGGCGCTGTGCATGGCCATGCGCCAGAGACCTTTGACCCTGTGCCTGACCTTTGCTCCCTAGGCACCATGCGTCAGGCATGGTGCACCTCTATCGCGCTGTTCAGTAACAGTGCGATGAGAATGGACAGCAATGTACCGCACAGCATCTGCAAGTGGGGCGGCGCTGCAGAGCGCCATATTGCCTACTATAGCTGCAAGGATGGCACGCAGACGGGCAGGCGCAGTGGCAGCCATTGAGCTATCCAAGCTGGTGGCAATTGCTGAGCCACACCATGGTCCTCTTTGGGAGGCTCCTGGACAGGGCCAGGACCCAGGTGTGGCAGGAGGTGGCCATTGCCCTGGAGGAGGCCACTGGATGGGGAGGAGCATGGAGCAGTGCAGACACCACTATGGGGACCTGCAGAGGAGGGAGCCGAGCTACTGGCATGACTGTGGGCACGTGCCAGGAGGGCATGCCACGTCCAGGTAGGGGTTCCGTCAACACACTTTATCGTCCCATATGGGTCACAGTGTTGTATGTGTCCAGCACATAGGGAGGGACCGCCTGGGGTTGGCTGTGGCGGTGTTCACAGGGTATGGGGTGGGTGGGTCTGGCTGGGTGGGAGGCACACACCTTGGGGCAGGGGACTTTGCTTCAGGATTGTACTGATGTTCTTCTCTCCTTGTTTTCCCCACAGAACCGGACGACTGCCGAGGTTGCGGAAAGAGCGGCAGAGGGAGGAGGACAGTGCAGCCAGGCGGGCGAGGGCCATCACCGCCCACCTGACCGCCCGATGAGGTGAGTGCCATACATCCATGATTACTATTGCATGCTGTGTAACAAGGTGGGCAGCGGGCATGGCCACCATTCATCGACATCACTGCCATGCACGCAACCTGTTACAGTCAACACTGCCCAGTGGCAATGCATGTCTGGGAGTGCGTCAATGGTGGTCCATGTGCACCAGGTGCATGACTGTGCCACTGCCTTTGCACCACATAGCCATACTCACTAACCGCCACAGTGGTGCTGTGCGTGACTTAGCTGGTGGGTGTGCAGAGTTCGCATGGTTGTATGCACCTGGGTGGGCAGGTCCTATGGACATGATCACTGCGGTGGTCACACACCATCACAGTGGTATGTCCATGGCCGTATGCCATGCACAGTGGCGGCTGTATGGGGTTGTGCATTCACACCTATTGACTGTGTTCCCTTGTCCTAGGTACCCGCCATCTAGGGACATAGAGACGCTGTGGGGAGATTCTACAGCTGGCCCGGGAATCCCTGGCAATCGTCCAGAGATTGGATATGACCAGGGTACTGAGGAGGCACAAGAGGCCGGAGCTCCGCTAGGGATCCCTCGGTCCTGAATTCCCCTACCCCTGGACCCACCCTCACACCTCCTATCCCATCCCATTTGTCCACCTCTGCCCCACCCACCCCCACCTTGTTTGTGGCCCCCAACCTTGTATATAGTTTTGTATTCTTAAATAGTTGACTATTATATTTTACAATACATCTGATTTTGATATGAATACTGTGGTGGTCTCTGATTTGCAGCGGGCTATAGGTGCTCAGCTGCAGTGGTGTGCATGGCGTCAGGGATGGTGCAGTCATGGGTATGTGTGTGTGTGTCCATTTGGAGGTGACTATGGTGTGGGGGTAGCTATCAGTCAGTGTCTGTGGTGTGTGTGTTGTGCCCTGTGCACTGGATGACTATGTGCAGTGGTCCTTGGTGCATGCTCTGTGTCCATGATGCACCCATTGGCCCATCCATGGCCTGTGCAGCTGACACACATGCATGCGTCTGTGACCTGCACGGTCCACTGGCATGTCAGTGGTGACAGTCCCCTGCAGGCGGCCACAGTACCGTCCACTTTGCTGGGTTGCCCTGTCACTGGTGTGGTGCATGCCTGGCTGGTGGCACTGTGGGCACCACAGTCGTTGTCCCACCTCCATGCTGTGCCTTGTGTGTGTTGCAGGGATGTGCCCCACTGTCTGTGACTTGTGTTCGGGTGACTGCTGGTGGTGTACAGGTCCACAGTGCCTGTGCAGGGTGGCTGGCACTCCAGTGCCATGGAGGACTGTGGGTTGTGTGTACACAGCTTACATGGGCCCACAATGGGGGCTTGGTTGCCCCACCACTGCGTCCCTGTGTTGGTGTGCCCTTGGGTATGGGTGGGTGTCTGTCCACACTGTGTGGGATCTGGTGTGGTGCATGCTTCCATGCACCACTGTGGGTGTCTGTGCTGGCTGCTGTGGCCAGTGGTGGGTCAGGTGTGTCACTGGAATACTGTGAGGTGCTGTACCACTGGTGGTGGTGTCAAGGGCACACCCTGTCCCGTGGGGTACCTCTTGTGCGAAGCATGGTCGGTCTCTCAGCAGTACTCGGGGGACTGTGCATGGTGGCAACATGTCTGCCATTGTTGCATTGCCGTGTGCTGCCACCCACTGATGGGTGCTCATGGTGGGGCTGCCTTGCATGGTTCTGTGGTGCACAGGGTTGCATTGTCAAAGTGGGGTGGTGGCATGCATTGGGTTTCCTGCAGTGGTGGTCACTGCTCATGGGGGGGTGTCTGGGAGTCACAGTGCAGGGTGTGCTCTGCACTGGGGGATGTGTGGCATGGGTGGTCTGCCCTCCTTGTGTGCCAGTCACAGCTTGCGGTAGGTGTGATGGGGCACCATGGCCCGGCTGTGGGTTGTTTGCTTGTCTCCATGGGCCAGTGGTTATTCCAGCCCTCCCCAGTTGTGCTGTGCTTGGGGTGTGGGAGACGATGTCTGTTCTGCTTGTGTGTTCCTGTGCCCATCTGTGGCATGGGTGAGGCCCTACCTCCCTGGTTGTGCAGTTACATTGCTCTGCAGCTGGGGCCTCTGGTTGCACTATGGCCTCTGGACTGCTCAGCTGAACATCCCTTGTTGCGCTATGGCACATCAGATCTGCTCAGCTTCCCTCCCTAGTTGCGCTATGGCACAGGTGGTGTGATATTCAGTCGTCGGCTGTAGGCGCCCAATTTGGCCTGCTCCATTTTTGAATATCGCGTCTCTTGTGCATGGGCGCAATAGACTTTGCTTACTCCTGCTATTGCGCACTTTTCGGGCGCAGTTTGAATATCTGGGCCTGTGAATCTCTGTTCCCTGCACACTTGTAGTGCTATAACTCCCACTGTCTGAGAAATACAATGTAAGATGTTAGCCTTGGTTTTCCCTGGTAGTAACAAATAACACCAGTACAACACATAGAGTGCAGCCACCCTCTGTTTCTTTGCACACATATTCCAAGTTCATATTTTTTCCGTGTAGTCTGTGGTGCAACCATCACTCTCCTCCAACTACGGTTCTGCAGTCATGATTCTTCACTTCCTGGGGCAGGCTATAGTCATGCATGTCTCCACCCCAAGAGCTCAGTTCCTCGAGCAGCATTCTCCGCCCCCATGCTGACAGCGTGGTTTGTTACAGACCATGTCCGCCCGCCACTCTCCACTCACGGACAGTGGGGCAGGCTTTCAGAGAGACTGCTGTACTCCACACACGCGTGCCTGCTACCTGGTCCGATGATATTGGCTCCACTTCTACTGCTCACTGTGTGTGCATGCCAGAGAGGGAGCGGCAAGCAGGACCAGTATATTGACATGTAGTTGCTGCAATGTCCTGTCTCTCTCTCTCTCTCTCTCTCTTTACACAGTGATTGTGCTACTGCTGACTGACAAGCCATTGTGGGGGAGTGTGTCTCTTGCTCTGTGCCCTTTGCTTCCCTGTGCCTCAGTGTGGGTGTCGATCGTGCCATAGACTTGCTGCTTTCCTAAAGGTAAGGCAGTAACCATCAGAGAGAGACACACACACACACACACACACACACAGTTCGAGACCGGAGTACAGGGAGAGAGAAAGATAACCCGACACATTTACGTTCTTGTGAGCAGCTTCATTCCACATATATGGAGAGACAGAGAGAGAGCACAACAGTGAGTATGTGAGAAAGAGTCCAATGGAGAAGGCTTACTTCAGAGCAGTCCCGACACAATACCAATAGATAAGAACAGCAACCTGTGTAGTTTTGACAGCATAATAACAAGTTCCACCTGCTCCTTGATTCTGTTGTCTGTGGCCTGTTCCCCACAAACTTTTCTGTGTAGAACTATTTTTGCTGTGGCAGAACACAGAAAAGTGTAGTGCTGCAGCCAAAAATAGTGGAAGAACACAAAATAGTTCCACATTTCTTCCATTATTCAAAGAGTTTTTTCATTCATTTCTCTCCACATGTGGGCCATGTTATAAGTGCAATAACCCACTCCAGGTGTGTGGTAATTGAGATTAATCAACACCCATGTGTGTTGTGAGGACACTAGGCCTGTGCCTCATGCCCACAATGCACCCGGGTGTTGATTAATCCTAACAACCACACACCCTGTCATGGTTATTGCTTACATAACATCTAATCTATCTTAAATAGTATTCACTTTAAAAATATGTATATTTTGACCATTATTTATTCTAATAGTGTCTAATTGACCTATATAAATACTATCTCAATATCTTTCCATTGATTATATAGCATATAAAACTTGCATACAGCAAAAGTAGTTCAAACACCCAATACGAATAAATCACTTGAAAAGCCTAGTTATATAAAAGCATACATGTAATCTAGCTAGCCATCAACTTCTAGTCTTTCTTTCTTAATCATTCACAAGCTTACATTGACTGACCTTGAATGGCAATGGTTTTACCTTTAATGTTTTTAGTTATACTCACTATTGCTCATTATAAATGGCAGGTGACATGAACAAATATATGTACTTTTGGCACAAATAGAGCTGCCTGTGCCCTGTGTATTAAACAGATATGTACTACATATGTCTCATGTCAGTGTTCCTTCTGGTCAGTGGTGCATGCTGTTGACTCACGATTGCTAGGACCACAGTAGTTTTGGTGTGTACTGCTGTGGAGGGGCTGACCATGGGTCTTTTGAGGGACAGGCAGTTTTACATGGGAGGTGGGCACTTTGGGGTATGCTACAGTATGTGCATAGTGATCATGTATACTGAGTTCGGGTGACAGGAACACATGTATATTGGGTGGGGGGGTCAGTTCCTTTGTCCTGTAGTGTCCTACAGTATCTTTGTGTTGTACTTGCTTTGTGGACTTATACTGCACTGCTTACTTAATATTACACTGCAAGATTCTGAGCTATGTAGCACTACAGGTATTCCACAATGGAGTTTCAACCAGTCCTATGTCCATGGCCATTACAGTCCGATGGGTTGCCCTGCACACTGTAAGCCCTACATGTCAGCCCTGAGCAAATGCAGTTTACAGTGGCGTTTCACATGATGTAGTGCTGCGTCTGTGGTTCCCTGCACCTGGGCGATGTATTCCACCTCATGAATGTGAGTATGTGTGATATGTGGATGCAGTTACGAGCCATGGCTCTCCGCCCATGCATAGTGCTGCCACAATGGTAGTACATGTAGTATGCATTTGTGCACTTCTTTGCAGTGTAAAAGGCTGTGCTTCCATCGATAGGTTATCATGATGGCACTGTGACCTCAGGAGGTCCTATGTCCTCATGGCAACCTAGAAATGGAAACAAAATCTTAGAGTATTTGGTTTTCTGTACCTTATTCTGTGTAGTGTGATTTTTTTTAATGACAGTTCTGGGCTTCATTTTACCAGCACACAATGACACTAGAAACAAGCATTTGTCAATGCCGAATGTTTGCTTGCTGGCATTGGCATTGGTAGTGTAGAAGTTACAGAGCTGCATAATAGGAATGGGAGAGAAGTATTGAACTGAAGCCAACCCCACCACCACCCTGCAGAGGTGACAGGCATTGGGGTGTGCCTTTGGGTTCGTCAGGCATAACGACCACGCCATTTCACCACCCTACCCTGCAGACTCTGACAAGTGTCACGGTGTGCCTTGGGGTCTTTGGCCCTTATCGCACCCATTCCATCAGGAAATACAATGAGATGGTGCAGTATAGGAGAATGGGTGAAGTTTGGGCCCGAAGAGTCCGAGGCACACCTTGATGCCTCTCACTGGCTGCAGGGTGTGGGTGGGGTTGGAACGGTATGAGCATGACAGGCAAGAATCCCAAGTCACACCCCTGATGCCTGTCATTCTCTACAGGGTGGGGCGTTATGGTCGGAAACCCTAACGCCTCAGGCATTCATTAGTATTTTCACTCCAAATTTTCAACGTGGTTTTGTGACCTCCATCTCATGAACAGTGGCAATATCAGTTTGTTAGGAGAAAACTGCTTTTGCACAGCGACTATGGCATTTGGCACCACAGATGCAAAACACATTCTGAACAGGATGTGAAAAATGACAGCGGTGCTGTTCATGGGGAGGTGTAAAAATGGCAATGTTGAAAATCTGCTGTGAAAATCTTAAAAAACTGGTGAAGTCACGAGTGTGTATAGAAACTGTGCAGCACATACCCGTAATGTAACTAGTTTGGGGATTTTTACAGCAGATTGTTAACACAGGCATTTTGGGATGTCTGATCATGAACAGTGTCAGTGTGATTTTCTTTATCTGTCCCGAGCAATGATTTCCACAGCGACCATGCACTTCTGTGCTGAAAGTGTGAAAACACATTTCAGCCATGTTGTGGAAAATGACAGCTGTACTGTTCATAAGGAGGTGTGGAAAAATGCCACTGGTGAAAATCTGGACAGAAAATATTACAGATTCATGAACTTACGAGGCTGCGTGGAAACTGCACAATGCTCACTCGTAACACAGTCATTTTATGAGTTCTGTCACCAAATTTTCAACATAGCCATTTTAAGACCTCTGCTCATGACCAGTGTCACTGGATTTTCTTAATCTGTCCCAAACATTGTTTTCACACCGACTGTACCATTTATGCGCTACATATGCGGAAACACATTTAGGGCGAGATGTGAAAAATGGTAGTTGTACTGCTCATAAGGAAGTGCTGTAAAATGGCACTGTTGAAAATCTGGTGTGCAAATATTACAAATTCACAAACTTGCCAGCGTGCATGGGAACTGCGCAATGTCGCTCCCAAAACAGCATTGTTAGAAATTTTTCACCAAATTTTCAACATAGCCATTTTAACACCTCTGCTCATGAACAGTGTCACTGTGATTTTCTTAATGTGTCCCATACATTGAGTTCGCACACGACTGCGCTATTGTGCGCTACATGGGCGGAAACACATTTTGGGTGAGATGTGAAAAATGACAGCTGTACTGCTCATAAGAAGGTGTGGTAAAATGGCCATGTTGAAAATCTGGAGTGAAAATATTGAAAATTCACGAACTTACAAGCGTGCATTAGGAACTGCACAACTCACACTAAATAAAACAGTCATTTTAAGAATTTTTCCACCAAATTTTCAAAATAGGCTTTTGAGACCTTATGAACACTGGCAGTGTCGTTTTGTTAATCATTCGGAAAGGTGATTTCACGCAGTGGCTGCGAAATCACCCTTCGGGCCTGAGTAACGCCATGACAGTGCAAGCATTCATGAGAAGGGTCCCAAAACCCCATGTTGAAAATTTGGGCCCAAAATCCCAAAATGCCTGAGATATGCAACAAAGTTGAAAAAACCCTATCTATCCCATTATACAGCTTACCGGCATTTCCTCAGTTTGGCGGTCGGCTTTGAAGAGTGCAGACATGTTCCCGGTCCACTGAAGATCGTCGTGCCAAGCTCCGGAGGTAAGTATGGGTTGGGGGTGGGGAGGCAGGGTGCACAGTGGGTGGGTGTGGGTTGTGGGAGGGGCAGGGAGAAGCGCCGAGGGACAGTTTTGTATTTACAGTTTTTTTTCTAAGACTATGAGGACGTTTGCCACGCTGCGGTGGGCTCCCAGCGTGGCAGGTCTGGAAAGCTGTTGGGGTGCTGGAGCCGACAGGGGATTGGGCACCTTGTCGGCCATAACATCAATTTGCCATGCTGGGGTGGGCTCCAGCGTGGCACCTGGACTCTTTGGGGGCGTGCAGCTGATGGGGATTGGGCACCCCTGTCGGCTGTACAGTATGTGCGTGGGGGGACATCAGCACGCAATATGCGGCGTGTTGAGGAGGGAGCTCTGCTCACTGAAGCGGAGCTCTCCCTTTCAACTGTGTGCTACTGCATTTTCAGCTGTCATAGACAGCTGGAGCAGTGATTGGCGCACTGCAACTGTGCCTGCAAACACACTGACTGAATTGGAAGAGGCTGACACACCTCTGAAAACTCGGATGATGGCACTATGTTTCTTGCATGCGTGAAAGCAAACATAAAATGAAGGAAAATCTTTCTTTTTGTGTCCAGAGGCAACTGACCATTGCTTGTCTCATCCTTCAATGACCAAGGAATATTCAGCATCTGCTTTACAGTTAGTGACCACAACCTTGACATGTGACCCCAACCAAAGCATCCACATTACCATTGCCAATTATGATGCAATTCAGAGATCACTCTCACCCCCAAGGCCAGTCCAATTTAAGGATTGCAGTCACCACCTATCCTCCTCATCACAACAGGACCTATCTTTCTTTGTTTCATACTGTGGCACCATTCTTAAACCTCCCAATACATCCCAGCACTCAGCTGGTTATGAAGGGTGCCAATCAAGGAGTAGTGAGACTGGACCTGCACCTCCTTCCATCCCTCATCCTTTTTCCCAACAGAGCCATCTAGTTAATGGGCTTTATAACATGGGATCTGAAAATACTGTCTTCTGATTCATCCAAACAGGTCACCTGACCATTGATTAATACCAATATAACTACAGTTGCATGTTCACAGGGCTTTATTTTACTGTTTCTTTAGGTAAACCTCTAACATAACATTGTCCATGTTATGAAGGATTAACCCACTCAGGGTATAGTTTTACTGAGCAATAATCCATGCTTGAGTGGTTGAAGTCATTTGGCTTCACCTCATGACTCCAACCCTCCCCAGGCATGGATTAATGCTGAGTAAACCACCCTGTTGTGGGTTAATCCCTGCATATCAGGAATAGAGCAATCAGTATGTTGGGCTCAATGGCAAAAAATGCTCATTCTTTGTTTGCATAGTAACATAACTACTATGATATGACAAAGTCATTGTACTGTAGTGTTTATGTCACTGGTATGGCAAAACACATTTTTAGTCTGGATTTACATACAAAATCACATCAACCCATACACTATAGGTTATTATATAGTAAAACACATTGAACAGTAATGTTTTAAAGCAATGCTATGGAGGCTTAAATAATACAAGTCATCATTAGGAAAGGGTGCAAGAAAAATGAGTAAAGGAACAAAAGTTGACTGATGCATTTAATACTGTAGCTTGTCTTCTAGTGTGATTGCTGATACATGAGATTATTTGTGGATAGGTCTGAGCTGGAGTTACACACACACACACACACACACACACACACACACACACACACAGGAAAATACCAGTATATACACACACACATTTATGCACACACTGATACTGTCCACAGAAATAGACAAAAGTAAAAGACAGTGAAACACAGATACATTAAGACATGTACAGAGTAACACACAGCAATACATGCACACAGAGACACTAATATCACAAATATGTGTGTGTGTGTGTGTATGTATATATATATACACAAACAAACACAGTCCATAAAGACTGCACTTTAGTGACATGTCCCTGTGATTCATAATGCTGCATTAGAGAACACACTATTCATTGCATCACTTCTGAATATAATATTTTTCTTTCAAAACCACACAAATACCATATTTGGATTAAGATTTGAAGTACTACATGGTAAATGTTTACATTCATAATGGTCTTGTGTGGTGTGTGTGTATGCATGAAGGTGTGTGACAGCGTGTGTGCACATGCATGTGCTCTCAACTCCAACTCAGACCTATCCACAAATAGGTAGGGAAGAGGAAGGGTCTCCGGAGTCCACTTAGGGTCTGTGGAGACAGACTAGGTTGGGACCATCTGGACAGACTTGCTGGGCCAAGCAGTCCTTTTCTGCCAACACATTCTATATTTCTATTGGTTCTGTGTTTTGTTTTGAGCAACTCTGAGCATCTGAAATGTGGAAATGCTTACTTTTCCCAAAATTGTAAACCTTTAACATGATTACTATAATTTCCCCAGTGTTTATGATCACTAACACAAAACACATGAAGGCTATAAATGTATATATACGTATACATACACACACTATTATATAGTCTTTGCAGAAAACTTTGTTAGTGTATCAGTTAGATAACTTAATGCTATAAAATAGAGAAATGTGGCATTAGAGTTTCCAAGCTTACATCCCCACCCTACCCCACCCATCCAGCAGCAAAAGGAAAAAAAATTAGGGTTCTGGGTCTCTGGTGTCTTGCGGAATCAGTGCTGGGGTCTTCCCTTGGGGTTGTCAACCTTAATGCTCCACTCTCCCATGCAGCTCATAGCCTGTAGTCCGAAGCACAAGGAACAACTCCAAGCCAGTGGCCCATAGTAATACACTCTTCAAAGGTTGAGGAGTGTGTTTCACACATTACCAACACACTTTGATGTAGCTTTTAAAGGACATTATGAGTGACATTGCTTGTTCAGGGAATGGGGTTAGCATTAGGGTTGACAACCCCAAGGAAGAAGCCACCACTGATTTGCCAAGACCGGAGACCTAGTACCCTAATGTTTTTCATTTTTCTGCTTGGGGCATGAGGAGTTAGGATTGAAACCCTAATGCCACATTTCCTACTTTTGTGGTATTAAGTTACTCCTAACTAGTGCATTAACAAAGTTTTATGCAAATAATTTCCTTCTTTTGGGACAGTGGGATTGTATCTTCATTCATGCATATCCCTTTGGGAGCTGTGTGAACAGATGCAGATGGTCTGTGCCAAGGAAAACTCAGCCAGCTACAGAGTTCAGGGCCCTTTTGGGCCCTGCACTTCCATGCAGCAACAAATATGAAGAATTCATGTGGCTGTCTGGTGGGCTGCGGAAGCGCAAGGGCCCTCTGATCCCTGCACTTCTGTGTGGCTGCACATACAGTTGTACAGGCAATGAGCGATCTGTCAGCCACATGCACAGGGCCCTCTGCCACCCATGGATGGAGAGTGCAGGGCCTTATTCCAAGAGGACAGTTGCTTTCACTATATAGTACCCAGGCCCATGTGAACAACCCTGCACCTTTCCTTCCCTTCCTGGCTGGGGAGGGGTCATTGCATAACAGCGCCATTCCTCACCATCTCCCCATCTAGCTGGGTCACTGAGCTTACCACTGAACTCAGATCTCCAGCAGGGGATCACAAAGCATATCCACTGGGGTCAAGACTGGCACTACACAAAGTTCATTAACAAGTACATCTATATATGTATTTTTTTATTTTCATGCCAAATTTTCAAGATACTCATTTTATGATTCACCATAGAAACAGGACATGTACCTTTATAGTGTATTGAACAAAATATCACTTTGCACCAGAAGTGCAAAACACATCTCGCCCAGGATTTTAAAAAGGACACATCACGCTTATGAGGTGGTGTGGAATAATGGCTATATTGAAAAGTTTTTTGGTGTCAAAACACTGAATATTAGTGAAGTTATGAGTGAACATTGAAATACTGCAATGTTCTCTTATATCCTGGGCATTTTATCATATTGGTACACCTTATTTTTAGCATAGCCTTCTTATTACCCCATCTCATGAGTGTGGTAGGTGAAAATGTTCTAATTCCTCCAAACCTCATTCCACACCAC
Organism: Neoceratodus forsteri; assembly: GCA_016271365.2. NCBI lineage: Eukaryota > Metazoa > Chordata > Ceratodontiformes > Ceratodontidae > Neoceratodus > Neoceratodus forsteri. Next base: position 674,138,055 of record CM028130.1, read on the forward strand.
CAAAACATCATTCTGTGGAACAGGTGCTAAAACAAATTTTGGCCAAGATTTGAAAATGACAACTACCCTGTTCATGAGGTGGTGTGAAAAATGGCCATGCTGAAAGTTTGGGGTAAAATATTTAAAATTACCAAAGTTATGAGCGAAGCATAGAAAATGTCAATGTATGCACATAACTTTGTCCTTTTATATACATCGACTCCACATTTTCAACATAACCTTCTTTTGACCTCACCTCATGAGCAAGGATGGTGAAAATTTTAAATCCTGCCCTAAAGATGATTTTGCCAAGCAATCATGAAATCACCTTTGGGCCTGATTTGCATAAATCCACCACCATTGGTCATAAGATGGGGTCCGAAAAGGCCATGTTGAAAATGTGGGTTCAAAATAGGCAAAAATGACCAAAACATGCATCAAACTTAAAACAAAAGCCACTGAATTGCACTGAAGCCATTACTTACCTTAGTTCTCATATTGCAGTCAGTGGTTCCAGCAGCAAGACATGTCTCGATCAGAGAGTGGATCTTTGCCATTGGATATGTTCAGGTGAGTGACGGTATGTGGAAGTGTGTGTGGTGGTGAGGCTGAGTGAGAGGTCAGGGTGGCAGGGTCAGATCAGCAAGGGATCATTTTTTTCACAGGTTTAAAAAGAAAAAAAATCAAGGGTGGTTGTCATTATTTTAGCTGATAGTACCTGTTGGACAAATGGAGGTGGGTGACCTGGAGGAAAGGGTGCACAGAAGTATCAGGTGGCACCTTGGTCTGCTTTATATATTAAAAAAAATAAACACTGGGAAGGACAAGCAGCCTGAGGGGAAGGCGCCTGCTTAATAAAAAGACAGCTGGATAGATGAATGTTTGGATGGATGGCTGGATGTATGAATTGATTGATTGACTGACTGATTGACTGACTGACTGACTGACTGAGAAAGAGATAGAGAGAGACAAAGACAGACCAACAGAACGGGGATCAGAGGCCCACTGCTATCACTGCAGCTTGCAGCATGGCTTCCAGTTGCAGCTGCAGAACTCAAGAATGTGGGGAATGGCTTCTTCATAAGCTGGACACCCTGGATTTTGGGTGTCCAGAAAGGATATTTGTGGCATTTTCTTTAAAAACAAACAAACAGCAGAATCTAGTTAAACAGGTCCCATTTAGCTAGGTTCAGGTATTTTTAAAACAGATAATTTTAATACATTTTCAATGTTTAATTTTAAAAGAGGAACAAAATGGTGAGTGATATGATTAGTATTTTTTCAGCACAAGAGGTAAATCATGAAAATAGGCACTTGCAAAAGTTTTTTGTTTTTACACATCAAACTTGAATGTTAACTCAAAATTGTTGTAACTCTAAAATGGTATAATATTTTTTCAACAAACCTTAGAAAGGCACACCCTTGGCACAAGCCTCTTCAAACCTGAAAATTTCATAAAAAATTCTTACCTTCTAGGCTGTAGGTGAAAGCAAAAAAATGTATTGTTATATGTTTTTTTTTTGTTTTGTTTTTTCAGCACTCCGCATCTCACAAACCGTACAGGATGCCTTTTACAAAACTTTTCCTGTCTTGAGACTCTGTCAGCCTGACTGCACATGACAAATTCAGCAATTTCACAAATGATAGCAAAGTTATTATGGTGCAAAAATTAGGTTTAACATTAAAACCTACTTGGCTCTTAACTATAGGGTGATACCATGCCTCATAATGAACATATTGTACATTAATGAATCACTGAGTTCCAAAGCTACACAAGCAGAGAATTGTAGCGTTAGGCAGTTTTGTTAAGGGGTTTCAACCCAATGCCCACACCCTTCTCCAGTTCCTAGCCTCATGACCCAAGATAAAGTTACAGGTCTGGAGTCATGTCACACTCCTCTGGTGGTCACATGGGGCCAGCAACATTATTCATAACTTTATTAGCACCTTGCCCTGCAGAAAGCAAGAAATCACTCATAAGTTTCTTCACAAAGGGCACTACAGGCCCTGAAAGTAGGCACTAGATCATTCATAACTTTTTTTGCATAGGGACCCTCCAGGCCACATGCTAGCAGGACTTGTCTTGCCCAAAGCAGGAGATTACACACAACTGTTTGCACAGGGCCATAAATCTCTAGCATAATTGGCAAATATGTGGGACATGGGGCACCTGGAGGAAAAGAAGGGTTAGAGGTGCAGTGGGTCATCCTGGTGACAGTTTTGGGGCTGCTATCTGTACAGGGTAGTATACAGACCTCCAGCACAGGGAGAGGAGTTAGACTACGTACTTGGGGAAGTCATCATCAGGATAGCAAGTAAGGGAGAGTGTGCTAGTTGGCGACTTCAGTCTGCCAGATGTGAATTGGAGCTTTCCATATGCAGCTTCGACAGGAGCAGATCCATCCTTGATTCCCTTCAAGGGATTTTCTCAGGCAGCTAGTCAAGGAACTCATTAGGAATGGGGTAATGCTGTATCTAGTGCTTACAAACAGTGATGACATAGCAGATATCACAATGGGCAGTCCCTAAGTTCCTGTGATCACTGTACAATGTGGTTTAACAGTAAAATGGGAACAGAGGCATACCCACATGAGGATGAAGGTCCAGGACTTAGCAGGGCAGACTTGGAAGAAATGGAAGACTGCCTCAGAAACTGCCTCATATAAGGAGGATTGCCAAGGAGGGATAGAGGCAGAGTGCGGAAAATAAGGAAGGCATAATTAACAAAAACACAGCAGGCAAGCACCTGGAGACAGCTGTGGTGCTCTGTCCATACAAGTAAAGCAAACAAAATGCTGAGCACCCACTGGCAAGGACAAAAAGCACCACAAAAGTTTCCATTAACTTATTATTAATTGATGACAATCAGTCGTGAAATTACCGCAGTGCGATACACATCAGGCTTCACAGCCAGCAGTGTACGTAACACCACAGTGGTTTGCAACTGGCAACATTTATTTATTTATTTATTTAACTTTGTTAACTGGATGAGTGCACTGGCAGGAATGCCTTTTTCAAGCACGACCTGGGAGCAAAAAGCACAGACACAGGAGGTAGTACATCATGGTTTGGACACAGACACGGGAGGTAGTACATCATGGTTCAGATACTGAATACAGAGATTTTAAGAATGTAGTTAAAAAGGAAAATATGAAAAATAACAGAGACAGGGGTTGTAATGGAATACTATGCAGAATTCATAGGAATAACTTGCATTATTTATTTATTTAACCAGGTATAGCACACTAAGCTGAAAGCTTTTTCAACAGGAGCGACCTGGGAGCACAAGGACTTGCTCAGGGTCACACAGCATGCAGGTAGAAGCTTTGGGATTCAAACCCAGGTCTGGTGTGCTGGATGTCACCAGATTTGCAGCTCAGAGCCTTAGACCACAGCGCCATACTGCCTGCCTGTCTGCTATTATACAGTGGGGTCTCATTATTCTGTAACTTGATTGGCTGACTGGCATATTTTACCGCAAGCTAAATCCTATGATGTGCCAATGGGAAAAGCTGCCTGTCAGCTGCATCTCTAAAATCCATCCCAGCACTGAAATCGACAGCGGAAACCGCCATGTTGAATCCCCGCTAAACGGCCATCTCTGGGTTTCCACAAGTAGATGCACTGTGTATAATAAAATAAAATAAAACTCCTCTCCCATACACTACCACTCATGGAGGCAGTATAGCAGTAGGTTAAGGCTCTGAGCCGGAGATCTGGTTTGAATCCCACAGCTGCCTAGGTGCATACTGTGTGATCCTGAGCAAGTCACTTAACTTCCTTGTGCTCCCAGGTTGCAACTATAAAAAGCTTTCTGCTTAGTGTCTCTCCTGGTTAAACAGACAAAGAAAAGAAAACGGTCTCTGATCATTGTTATAAAGTATAACCACTTCCACCCCGCTCACCTTTTTCAGTGTCCGCCAGCTCAGCTCCTGGCTGTGCTCCATTGACAGTTTCCTGACACCAAATCTTGACGTCCCATTAAAACAAAACAAAACAAAAAACCCTCTCCCATACAGGCCAGCTCCAGGTCTCTTCCCAACAAGGAAAAAGGCAAAGAAATCCCTTTCCGTAAAACTGAATGCGGCTCTCTCCTGCTGCACCTGACATATCAGCAACCCCACTCACATTGCAGTCCTCCTGACTTTGAAAGCACAGGGCGACTATTAACACCACTCACCTGAACCTGCAGGGTTTGAGGCCACAACCCCAAAAAAATCTCCCAACGTAATTCAAAGCAGAAAGAAGAAGAAGAAGTATAAAACAAGACTGAAGTCAGAAGATTGTTTCCTCTCCAGCCGCACTGACCCTGGAACTATAGTGCTAGTTTCTCACTGTCCCATGCTGTACAGTGTCCCACAATAAATCTGCCAGCTGGTGGTGTCAGCTTCCATGCATGAGGCTGATGTCTTTATGCTGTGGAGGTGGGGTGGGGATGTTCTAGCAATCAAAAGTTGAATCAGAACTGAAAAGGAAACATGGCAGCCTCACCACTGGCACCCAGGTCTGTAAACATGCAACACAAACTGCTGTGCTGTCTGTAAAAGAAAAAAACAAACTAAAAAGCAGATTCTCTTTTCCTTAAACCATATGTGACTCAGTTGTAGTATGCTGGGGATGGTGAAGGTGTAACCACATGGCCGTGGGTCTTATTTTGCCTAGCTGTGGTGATTTAAGGTGTAACCACAGGGCAGTGGTTCTTATTTTACCTAGCAATCGGGAACTATTTTTCTGGTGGAACAATAATTTTATGAATATTTAAAGTACTAAAAACACTATTTTTATTTTTTTTCCAATAAAAGACAGACATTAGAGTAATCACAATAAATCACTTCAGGGTGTGAGTAATGCTGGGTTTTACCACGCTAGCCAGGATTCCACGCCAACCATAGTAAATCCCAGAATAACCCACACCCTGTCATAGTTTATTGCTTAAATGTACAATGAGGGAAAAAGCAGTGAGAAAATTGCAGTAATTGAGAAGAGTAATGGGGGTACTAGTACACATAAGGGGTATGATGGCTGGGAGATAATCAAGCAAGTGACATATAGTTTGGGCAAGTAAGAGAGAAAGGAGAGGAGTTAGGGGGAGCAGTTGCAGGCATAGGATGAGAAGTAGTGAACTTTCAAATTCTTAGCAAAGGCTGCTAGAGTAGTGGTTTACTTGATGGCGGGGAGGGTATAGAATTCCATGTTGAGGTAGTTTGGTAAATGAAGCAGCATTGTCCCATGTTAGTGTGAAACAGAGGGACTACAATATTGTTGTTAGAAGCAGAGTGGGATGTGGGCAGATCAACAACTGGGATTTGATTTGCTAGGTGCAGGGTGCCAGGTTGCAAGATTATTTTAACAAGCCTGGCAAGAGTTAGATTAGCTTTGAAGTCAGGGTAGCTAGTTTAAGGTATTTAGCATGAGACAGTAATAGGCATTGAGCCCACTGCCAGAGGTAAGGTTGGCAAATTTATGATATAAGGTATGCTTTTTGTAGTACTGATTTGCTGGCAGTGTTAACAACAATCGCACCATAATTAAGTGACGGAGAAGATTGGCTTATTCTATTCACATCCTTGTTTCAGGTGATAGGAACTTATGAACTCTGTAGAGTGACCCCAACTTCTGGTGGAGAAGGTTGGTAGTGTGCTGGAGATGGGTTTGAAAGACATTGTGGGTTCTAGATGTACTCGAGGAACTTGAAGGAGACGGTCTTATCCAGGTAAGTTCCATTTTCAGCTTTGATGCTGAACACAGGGTATAATATGTTTAGTTTATGCCCGATCCAAAACAACGAGACTGATTTTTCAGGAGGTTTAAGATAGTTTTTTCCTGAACGAACCACTCCTGTGGCTGCAGCCTTGTAAAGCTATTGCTGAGGGTTTGGTTGATTTTACCTATGTCGCCACTGGGGGTATAAAAGACAGTGCTGTCAGTGTACAGGAGGGTATGCGCTGGTTTTAGGCCATAGGTAGGTAATTTATATAAACTGAATAAAGTGGGCCTGAAATAGAGCCTTGGGGGACCCCACTGATGATGGTGTTTACCCGAGAGAGTGTTTCCAGTTTTGACGGCCTGTTTCCTTTCTTCAACTTGATAACCAGGAAAATAGATCAGTGGATAGCAGTGGATGTGCTCTATCTGGACATTAGGAAGGCCTTCAACGCTGTGCTGTACAGGAGACAGAGAAAGAAATGGAGTAGTCTAGGATAGGATCCAAAGTAGTGAATTGGAGTTGAAACTGGTTAATGGATAGGCACCAGAGGGTCTGTAATAGGGTAGTAATCTGTAATATGGTGGACAGTCAGAAGGGTTGCAAAAATGGTTAGGGATCTTGGGAAACTCATGGAGTGGTCAAAACATGGTAGTTGGGGTTCAACTCCAAAAGTGTATAATTATGAGCTTGCGTATAAAACCAAGAAGGTGAGTATGGGATTGAGGGAGGTATTGACAGTTACCAAACAGGAATGGAAGCTTGAGATTATCATATCAGATGTCCCCAAAGTGGCAGTGCAGTGTGACAAAGCAATGGTAGGGCCACTGGGATGCATAGAAGAGGCATCTACAGCAGGAGGGGGAAGTGGTGCTGCCAGTGTATCACTAGCTTGTGAGACCCTACCTGGAGTATTGTGTCCAGTTCTGGAGGCTACACCTCAAAAATGACATAGACAGAGAGGAGGCAGTCCAAAGGAGGGCAACTAAATGGTGCAGGTGTTGCATCAAAGGCCCTATAAGGAAGCATGGACCACTTCGATACCTTTATTTTTATGTATTTTATTTACTTATTACTAGGATTACAAATACCTTTGAACCAAGGGTTCTTTACAAAGGTTCCACGTCAGCAATGGGTGCAAGCAGAACAGTGGTAAGATGCAATACAGGGTCAGGAGGTTAACACAGAAGTAAGCAGATGTAAGATACAATACAGGTCAGGAGGTTAACTTAGTTGCAAAAGACAGTACATGTGTATAGACTAGCACAGTAGCAAACAGTCAGTGGCAAATATCAATGCAGAATTAACAATATGGGTGTGTATATATAGCAAGACACAAATACAAATAACAACCATCCTATGGGTGACATAAGTGGATCAAGGGGTGGGGATAAGAGAGGGGTGGGGAAAGGGGGTAGGCAGTCAAGATTTGACATTGTCATAAGTGCAAGAACAGAAAGATAAGTGCTAGGTAGTCTGAGTTGGAGCAACAAGAGATAGGGTGATAGGGAGGAGGAGACAGGAGGAGAGGAGGAAGAGGGGTGGAATGGTAGGTGGGAGGTGATAGGTGGTAGAATGGTAGGTGAGAGGGAGAGAGAGGGAGTAGCAGGGAATGGAGGTGGAGAGAAGTGGGAGGGTAGCAAGGGAGGAACGAAGAGGAGGGAGAGGTGAAACAAAGCCGCAAGGTTAGGCAGAGCAGTTACAACTGCTGAGGTCAGTGAGGTGCTGGCTGAGTTTACGTTGAATGGGCCAAGCTTGTTTTCAGCTGCAATTTCAGGCAGAAAGTTGTTTAGCAGCAGGGGGCCCTGGTGTGGAAAGCACGCTGAGCCTGGTTGGTACGTAAGAATGGAACGATAAATTTTGGTTTAAGGAACTGTGCGTAAATGTGCAGTGACTGCGGCAGCATTAAGGCATGAGTTACAGGGGTGTGAGGTTAAGACAAATTCTCTTAGCCAGTAGGCAGGTCTGGTAGACAAATCTACTATTTAGATTGAGCCAGTTGGATTGCTTGTAGAGATCACAGGTATGCGATGCTTCCCTGCACCAGTGAGAAGTCTACAGCATTTGTTAAGGAATGTCTTAACTCGCTTTTAGGCTGGTATCAATGGCAGCCCCGTGAGAAGTCAAGCCGTAATCAATGACGGGTAGGACTGAGCAGTTATGGCTGTGTGCATAGCTTCTTGGTAAGACAGTGACTGTGGCGGTAGAGGACCCCAGTTCTTGAGCTGACTGATTTCAAGATGCATTGAACATGTGAGCTGAAAGGCATTGTGCAATCAAGGGTAATACCAAGGTATTTAAACTCCTGCACTTGCACAAGTGGCTGTTCAAGTTCATTATGTATGGTAAAGTTTATGGATCTGTATTTGCTGTGAGAGCTATAGAACAGCATTGACTTTTTTTTTTGTAATTCATCATCAGCTTATGTTGGAGAAGCCAAGTTTCATCTAGGCTGAAGTTCGTCTGTAGCACCTTGGAGAGCGAGACGGGTCAGTATGAAAGGAATAGAGGACTGCATCATCGGCACAGAGTATTAAGCTATTATTGCAAGCTGCAGAAAGAGTATTGATGAAAAGGCTGAAAAGTAGAGGCCAAGGATGGAACCCTGAGTACACCAGTGGACAGGAAGGGCACTTGAGAGAGAGTCAACGATTTTGACTTTTTGGCTCCTTGCCGAGAGGTAGCTTTCAAACCATTTGGTTACATCATTAGATAGTCTAAGGAGGAGAGTGAGTTAAGCAGGAGTTGGTGGTTCACAGTGTCAAATGCCTTGGTCAAATCAATGAACACCGCACTCCAGTAGGTGGCCAGTGTTAATTGCCTTATGAATATGGCTGGTGAAGTCAAGCAGGGCAGTGGTAGTACTATGGTCTTTTCTAAAGTTGTGTTGTTGTGGGCAGAGTAGTTATATTTGTAAAGGTGTTCAGACAACCGGTCAGCATAATTTGTTCCAACCCTTGAGAGTGGTGGGAGGATAGAGATAGGGCAGTAGTTGGAGAGAAGAGACCTATCACCACTTTTATGAACGGTGTGACCACTGCTGATTTCCAGAGCTGGGGAATTGTTTATGAGAGAGAGTGAGAGATTCAGAAGTTTAGTGAGAGGTTGTAGGACAACGCCAAGGGAGAGAGAGAGGGTTTGAGGTCAAGGGTATCGCTGCTGAAACTGGCTTTGCTTAGCACTTTGTTAAGATATCTTTTAGCTTCAGACATGGATACACTCTTAAAGTAGAACGGGGGTATTACTGTGGAGATTGATTTTATTATTGATGCAGGGCTGGGCAGAGTTGTCAAAGAAATTGTGGGGAAGGACACTGCTAAGATCAGTAAATCGTAGATTAAAGGAGTCCGCTATTTCTTTGGGGTCCTGTAAAGTGGAGCCGTTAACCTCAATCATAGTGGGGAGGATTTGCTTGGTTTACCCATGAGGCTCTTGATGTTCTCCCAGAAGGGTTTGCTATTTCTCCAGGAGTTAGTAAGTTCCTGGTTGTAGAAGACTTGCTTGGCTCTGTGATAGCTATTGTGCATTGGTTCCTAGCCGCTTTATAGAGCTGCATATCGTATGGTTCCTGAGTCCATGGCTCGGTGCCAGAGGTTATCTCGGTTTCACATCACGGAGATGAGTTTGGAGTTGATGCAGTGATTAGTGGTAGATTGAGTTTTGCATTTACATAGGGGCAAAACTGTTACAAACTTTGTTAAACTGGGCAATGAAGAAGTCAAGTGCTTGGTTGACACTGCTCAAGGAGTCAAGGGTGTCCAGTCAACCATTGACAGGGCAGCAAAGAATTGTGGAAGCTTTCCTTTGTTAAGATTCTTTTATAGGAAAATTAGGATTTAGGTTTAGGTGCCTTGTTTGACCAGTGGCAAATAACTGGGAGTGATCACTGAGGGCATCCGGAAGAACTTCCATGTTAGTGATTCTGCTGGGATGAGAAGTGAGGATCAGGTCAAGTAAGGAGCTACTACCAGACTTATAATTAAACCTAGTGGGAGAGGTGACCATTTGAGTAATGTTTAGGGCAGCAATGGCATCCTTATATTGGTCGGCTTCTGGAGTGAGCCAATTTACATTTAGTTCACCCATTACAATTGTTTCACCACAGGAGGTGCTTATCCTCTAGGTAGGGAAATGGGCAGACTAGGTGGGCCAAGCGGTCCTTATCTGCTGTCAAAGTCTATGTTTCTATGTTTCTATGTCGCCCATGAAGTTTGTGATCATTTGGAAACCTGTAACATGTTCACGAGCGGGATGTATACTGATGCAACTGTGAGGATTTTCCCTGCTGGTCAAGATTATTTTAACTACTAGGATTTGAGAGTTGTTTACAGAGGGGGTAATGGGATGACTAGCCCTATAAGAGTTTCCCTTAAAAATAAATGGCAGCCACCCCTCTCTTGGCAGTTCTGTTCAGTCGGAACAGGGCATAGCCTGGAATGGATGCAGCATTGTCTGGGACTTTAGGACAGATCCAAATTTCATTAAGGGCTATATAACATCCTGCCTATGTTGTAACACTTAATTAATCTCTTCAGATAGTGCAGGCTAGTCCCACTCCCACCACTGCCATAGCCACTGATTTTGAGAAGGTGTTTGATTCGTGAGTGGGACTATCTGAAACATAGAAACATATAATTTCATGGCAGACAAGGACCACTTGGCCCACCTAGTCTGCCCATTTTCCTACCTACTGTAACAACGCAGGCCTACTTGATCTTTGACTTTACCACTCCCTTTCTTACCACTAAGGTTCCCTGATGCCTATCCCACGCATTCTTGAATCCCAGCATAGTTTTTGCCCACCATCTCTGCTGGGAGGCTGTTCCAGTCATCCATCACTCTTTCTATGAAGAAGTACAGTACTTCCTCACATCTCCACTGAGTCTTCCCTCCAGCTTCATAGCAAGACCCTTGTTCTTGAACATCTTTATCTCTGAAAGATGCTTCTCTTGTACCTTATTTATACCCATGAGGTATTAGAATCTCTCTCATATCCCCCTCTCCCTCCTCTCCTCCAGGGTGTACATATTGAGGTCCTTTAGTCTCTTCTTATAAGGCATTTGATACAGACATTGCACCATTTTAGTTGCCCTCCTCTGGACCACCTCCACTGTGTCTGTATCCTTCCAGAGATGAAGTCTTCAGAACTGAACAAAGTACTGAGGGTAGGTCTCACCATTGATCTATACAGTACTATCAGCACCTCCATCTCTTTGCTGTGAGACCCCCATGCACCCAAGCATCCCACTAGCTCTCCTCACTGTCTTGTCACACTGTGTGGCCACCTTAGGTCATCAGATATGATAACCCCAGGCCTCTTTTCCTGTTTGGTGGTCATTACCACTCCCCCATTTTGTACTCCACCCTGAGTTTCTGTGCCCCAAGTGTATGATTTTGCACTTCTTCTCATTGAAACTTAGCTGCAACACTCTTGACCACTCTTAAAGCTTTCTTACATTTCTGTTCATTTTTCCACCCCCTTGGAGTGTCTACCCTATTTCAGACATTAGTGTCATCTGCAAAAGGCATACCTTCCTTTTAACCCTCTGCAATGTCACTAATAAAGACATTAAGGAGGACCGTCCCAGTACTGATCCTTGTGGCACCACGCTGGTCACCCTCCTTTTCTTGGAGTGAACTCTGTTTACCACCACCCTCTGTCACCTATCTCCCAACCAATTCCTTACCCAGTTTACTACCTTAGGACCCACTCTATGCTGCCTAGCTTGTTTACAAGTCTCCTATGTGAAATGGTGTTGAAGGCCTCACTATAATCTAGGTAGGCCATATCCACTGCTCCACCCTGATCTAATTCCCTGGTCACCCAGTCAAATGAATCCATCTGATTTGTTTGACATGACCTTCTCCCAGTAAATCCATGCTGCATTGGATTTTGCAAGCCACTGGATTCAAGATATTCCACAATCCTTTCCTTCAGTAGTGATTCCATTAATTTCCCCACCACTGAAGTCAGGCTGACTGGCCTGTAATTGCCAGCCTCCTCTCTGCTACCACTTTTGTGAAGAGGGACTACATCTGCCCTTCTTCAGTCCTCTGGAACCACTCCCATCTCCAATGAGTGGCTGAAAGGTTCTGGAGAGGATAGGTTTTGAATCCATGTTTCTGGCTCGGTGGGGCCTTATATACATACCCTATAGCCAAAGTTCTGCCCAAAATACTATCTCCACCCTCTTGCCTTGAACAAATGCAACCACCTGGGTTGCTCCCTTTCCTCTTCTTGTTATTGGTAATGACTGTAGAGCCCTTGGCCATTGCCATACACCCCATCCTCATGTCTGGTATTAAGCTAGGGAGTGGATTTGGAACTCATTTGTAAGCAGATGACCTTCTGGTGCTGCTTTCATATGCCCCAACTGGGTTCAACTGCTTTTGAATACTCTTGAGCAGTTCCACACCATATAATTCTCTCTTTGTACGCTTGTTCATGCTCTGGCCAGGCGGCTTTCTCCTATTGCCTCCCCACCCTGGAATCAACTCCCTTGGGACACCTGCCACACCACTTCTTTCTCTGCTCATAAATCCCTGCTCCATGCCTTTCCTGCAGCTCCCTGCACATGCCCCTCATCTGGCCCTTTCCACCAACCTCCCACCCAAACCCCTCTTGCACCTCCCTTAGGCTCGGTATCCACGTTTATCTAAGTTTTCCCTCCCTCCTCCTTGTTTGGTCCTCCGTTCTACTGTTTAATCTCCCATTATTTTATACCTAACCTCCTCTGACCCACTCAGACTTGGTATTAGCACAATCCATCTTCATTGCTCTGTATATAATAAATTATGGTGTCATTTTTATTGTAATTGTTTTTTTTCTCTGCATAACCTGTGTAAATGCTGTATATTGCTTATATATGCCAATTGAAATATGTTTAAAACTGTTTTTATATCTGCTTTGTAACGTTCTATGTTCCCCACCCTTGTGTGTCTTTACCCCAGGTCGCACTGAAATGAGCCTTGGCTCAGTGTGCCTTTGCCGGTTACCAGTTTTAAATAAATAAAATACCGGTCTAAAACTGAAGTCCTTCCCTTTCTCTCTGCTGCCCCCAATCACCCTTCACACAGCTGGGGCTCTGCTGGTTCCCCAATCCATCTCTCATCTGGGATTCAGCTATCACCAAACCTTTGAGACTGGGCAGTCTGAATCTAGCCCTATTACTGGCAGATCTGTAAGGTGGACTGCAACAGTTGTGCCCAAGTGAACCTTTCTCTAGTGGGAAAGATTTTGCAGTGAAGATGATAGTTACCCCAAAACTGTTACACTGGTTATCTGACCTACCAGTCATGCTTACCTTTTCCTGGTATTAGAAAATAGATGCTCTGATTGGAAATATTGTGTTGGAGGGCAAGACACGAGATACAGTAGTGCCAACTTGTGATCACACTGGAGATGTGGGGGCTAGCATTTGCCTTTGGCTAAATGCATGCCATGTGGCATTTTTGGGTGCAATAACCATTAGGTGGTTCTGGAACCCAGGGTGTCTGGGCAGCTGTGACTTCACATCTGTTAGGGCTTCTGTGAAAGTATGAAAACAGTTGAGTAAATGAAGTAGACTTTCTTTGACCCCTGTTACTTGAGCCTCAATCTGGAATAACTTCTCTCCACATTAACAAGAGGTCACTGAGGTGGAAACACTGGTAATATGGTGGGCATTGATTTGGTCTAGGACCTTTGCCCTTGGAACTCATAACCTAGACACTTTTGAATATTTGAGTGCCCACTATGGGTTACCACAGAGAGACATTTGGAGGTGTCTTCTACTAAGGCCTCCCTACCCACTCCTGAAGTCAGTCTTGCAGTCCTCTACCTTTCTTTCTCCCTCATGGGGTGAGGGCATTCTCCAGGGGTTGTGCTGGGAAAATTTACCACTCTATAATTAAAGTTATCCCTGAACAAATCCCAGGGGCCCATTGGCATTGGAATCTTCTCTCAACAGAACTGTCATGGATAAGGAAGGACGGGCACTTGTTGGTAGTCAAGAAAGCATGCTGTACACTTGTAGCCTTTGGATCCGAAACAATGTCATGCATTCATGGTATCATACCCTGAGCACTACATTGGATGGATCTCCTCCTGAATGACAAGTGCTGGCATTGTCAACAGCTGGAGAAACCTTTTCACATCCTCTGAGCTGCTGAGTTCTGCAACCTTCTGGCAACAGATCTTACAGTAATGCAGATGAGTGCTGGGCCCAGCCATATCTTTTAACCCAGAGGTACTACTGCTGGGTGTACTGTTCTAATTGGTCAACAGGAGATCCCTGCCTTTCCCAGCCCCATGTTGGTGAATGTTGAGGCCAACCTCTGCTGCTGAAGATGTGGCATACAACAGACATTCCCACATTGTGTGAACACAGTGAGGCAGTGGCCATGCTAGCCCATTGGTCCAGAATATCTTATTTGGAAAGAGACTCCTGGCTCAATTTTATCAGCTTTGGGAGCCATATATGCTCAGTCCTGAGTAAATCTGGCACTAGTTTCATTTTAGGAATGGGAACAACAATGGCTTAGGCCCCAAACCATCAAAACTCTCGTTCTTGCTTAGCTGCCTGTATCTTTCATGTGCTTCCATACATGGTTTTGTACTCTGACCAATTCTTTAGAATTCTACCTAGCTGGATGTCCTAAAGGTTAATGAACTGTGGAGTCATAATTTTTATATTGTTGTATTGGTTGTGATAATTGTAATGTAATTAAGCATTAATGCCAAACAGGGTGTGTGCTGTGCTGGGATAACATCACGCCTCAGGTGGTTAGTGCAGGGGCGCGGGCCGGTACATCCAGTACCTGAGGTATGACGCTATCCCAGCATAACACACACCCTGGAGGGCATTATTGCTGTTATACAATGGCTTGTTGTAATACAGATTAAAAAAGGCATTTTAAAGAATGTTTTTGTTAGTCTGGAAGAATATTTTTGTTTCTTAAGAGAAGATGCAAAAGATATCTAGCTCCAAACAATCCTCTACAGGTTCACAGTGAGGCTGAGACTAGACCTGTGATGTTGTACTGGGATAACATCACAGGTCCAGTCCCAGACTGATCAATCAGAGACCAGGATTCTTTCTTGCCATTGTATAATGCTTGTTAGTGTTTGTTGCTGTCTGTTCTGCTTACTACTAGTAAAAACAAAGTAACTGAAAAGCCCTACTAGGAGAGACTGAGGGATAGCAACATGCACACCTTGAAGAGAAGACAGCCAGAGGGGCATGGATAGAGTCCTACAAGTACCTCCACGAGGCGAATTGTGCAGAAGGAGTCTCTTTCAGATAAGAAAGAGCACCAGGACAGGAGGCATGAGAAGAAGCTCGAGGGGAAGTGTAAGAGAGATGTGAGGAAGTACTACTTCACTGAAGAGAAGTGCACATCTGGAACAAACTGCCAGCAGACATTATAGAGGCAAAACAGTAGGAGTTTCAGGCATGCATCGAAAATATATCATGGAATACTAGTAAATAGGGAGGAGGGTTGCCAGAGACCAGTTAGGATCTTCAGAGACAGACTAGGCAGGGACCATCTGGTTAGACTGGGTGAGTCACTGGATCTTTGTCTGATGACAGATTCTTTGTTTCTGTGGCCCTGGACCTGTATCTTTGCTTTGTGTCATGAGGCTCAGGATTGGGGGATGGAGGTGGGTTTTAAGGATAAAAGGACCCTAATGCCACATTTCCTGCTTTTGTGTCTTTAGAACCCTAAAATATATTTTGCAAGGAATGTCCTTACTTTCTGAGAAAGAAGAGTTGTAACTTGTTTCATGCAGGGCCTGTTGAAACAGCAGGTGAGTACTATGAAGAAAGTTAAGTCTTCTGGGCCTTGTGTGAAGCAAGTTAGGACTCATCTCCTGCTTCAAACAGCCCTGTGTGAAGCAAGATAAACAGTAATGAAATTCACTGAAAAATCAATGTTAATGCATTGTTTGGGTTCCAAAGCCAGAATGGTAAGGAAATGTGGCATTGGGGTTTTTCAACCCTAAAGCCCACCCTCTTCTTCAGCCCCTACTAGCCTTGTGACCCAAAGCTATGCTAAAATTCAGACCCATGCCCCACACATTTGTTTATCAAGCTGCAGGTCATCAACCCCCAACTCAGTGCTTGTATACCACCTCCAAGACACTTTACTTCTGTAGATTATTTTATAAACTCATTACTTCCAAAGCTTCATACGAAGTCTGAACTGCCCATTGTTTACCTGACTCAAAATGGCCACCCAGGTTATAATGAGTTAAATGTATGAAAGCCACCACTATCTTCTGTTTTCATTGCAAGCGCTTATTACCCTAAGTTAACTGCTGTGAATATGAAACCCTTGGATCTCTGCACAGCAGGAATGACATTGTGATTAAACCAAATGATAAGGAAGAGTAGTCATGTCTGGTGTAAAGACTAATACAGGACATCACTGAAGCCACACAGCAACTATCTTACAGTATATCCATTTTTACTCTCCTCTTCCACATGACACTACTGGCAGCTATCGACACAGGTCACCACCATCATTATCTCTGCTACTGAAAACAATACACTCCGTGTTTGATAACTCCTAGTTCAAGTTCCTCAGACACCTAAGATCTGTCTCCTTCCCCAAATAGATAAAATAGCTAACCCTAGCCCCTATTTTGTCTGGCTGCTCCTGCCCATATCCTGCACTTCAGCATCTCTAGATAGCCTCATGACACCACTCACTGACTCACTTTTCATCTACATTAAAGACATTAACTATGCTCTCCAGTTATTTGATAGATCCTATTTCAGAGAGTCCATCAACAGTACTATGGACATCAAATTGCTTTACACAATGATCCCCAACAAAGATGGTCTGACAGCTCTGCAACACTTTCTGAACAAGTGGAACATCCAGCAGCCACCCCCACATACACTAACTTAACTGGCTGAATTTGTTCTTAAACTTAATGCACTAATGAAGCAGTTTTTCAGCATGTCAGTGGAGGCAGTATAGCACAGTGGTTTAAGGCTCTGAGCTACAAATCTGGCGACATCCAGCAGACCAGACCTGGGTTTGAATCCACAGCTTTCACTTGCATACTGTGTGACCCTGAGCAAGTCACTTAACTTCCTGTGCTCCCAGGTCACTCCTGTAAAAAGCTTTCAGCTTAGTGTGCTACTCCTGGTTAAACAACTAAATAATGCCATAGGCACTAGGATGGATCCTAGCTTTACAGTCTGTTGGTTGTGTTGAGGAGGAACAATTCTTCCTCTCCTTCCCAGAGACTGTGCCTGTCCCTTGAATGCTAGATGGGTAATTGTGAGGCTGCCATTTCCTGCTCTAGGGCAACCTTACCTTCAGTATACTGTTAAAGTGCTCTAATCGATGCTGCCCTTTCTAGACATCAAAGTGCAGGTGCATAATACAGATCTAAAGAAACAAAGTAATGAAGGTTTGACTCTGTATAACAAACCACTTGTGTTGTTTATTTTATCTTCCACCATTACATGATGTTTTGTGGCTTAACCACTTCCTCAGGTTGGTGGTCTGTAACTTCATTCTACTCATGTAACTGGGAAACTCCTGCTACTTGCTTATATGTAAAGGCAGCTTACTTGATCTCCTGGACTACTTCTGTACTTTGCCTTGCACTGTAGCGCTAGACTGGTTACAAAGTTGTGTCTCAGGACCAGTCTCACCACTGACAGAAATGGGGAGAAGACTGGTCCTGGGACACAGCTGTCCTTCCTTCTAGGCAGTAATCTGCTCACCACAGGAATCATTTGTATATCCCTGAATGGAATACAGACCATTTAAACAAAGCTCAGTGTTACCTACCATAGCCATGCTCCTGTGACAGCCCTTTAAACTTAATCTTTAATCCTTTCTTACCACCTGAGGAATGTATCAGAAATATTCCCCAACTAGGTCACATGCAGTATATATGTTACATGCAGTATCTAGGTCTATTTACATAGACAATAAATGAACTTGACCAAATTCTCAGCTGAAGAATATGCACTGTAGAACAACATACTTTGAGTGGATCACAGTAACAATGAAGGCACTAAAAGAAAAAAAATTAGGTAAGTTACAAAATGTATTCTTTCTGTGTCTTTCCACATTGTCACCGAGCATTCATTTATTGCTTGGATTTAAATAAGTAGTACCTACCAAATACATTTAAGAGAGAGAGAGAATATTATTCAAATCTGAGCTTTCTATCAGCTCACAGTAGCTAGAAGGAACTTTCTTCCAAATGCACCATCTGTGGAACTCTGGGTCCATTCTGTAATATTTCATGAAAGTGTGCAAGGAAGATCAAATACCTGCCTTCCACAAGTAACCTAAGGCCTCTGCCCTTTCTGTCCAGGAGACTGATATAACCCTGGTAAAATGTGATTTGATAAAAGTGGTTGGCTTCAGTTTCACCACCACATAGGCATGTGCTGTGATCATTCTGACCTAGCTAATCATGGTCTCCTTGGAAGTTCTCTGGCCCTTTCTAGCTGTACTAAGCAGCACAAAAGCTTGTCCAGTTTCCTGAAAGACTGTTCATATGAGATATATCAAACTACATTGTGGACATCTAGTTTATGCAACTACTTCTCCTTGCCATTCACTGGCTGAGGAAGAAAGGAAGGAAGGCTTGCCTCTTGAATTACAGTATATGTAACTCACATCTTGAAGACGAAGGAGGGCACCATATGAAACACCACTTTATGCTGGTGGAAAATGAGGTATGGCTTCATGCACAAGTGCACTGGCAGCTCTCCTGTCCACCGAGAGCAGAACCGATTGTGACTAGGACATATGTCTTGATGGAAAAATGTTTTTGATGCTTGCAACAGTGGCTCAAATGGAAACTTGCAGAGTGCATTAACTCATCTACTCAGAAACTGCCATTTTGAGTTAAGGCTAAGAGATGAACATGTTGGACTTTGAAAAGCACTATTGGACATGATGAATTAAGCACCACATTGAGGTCTCAGGGTTGAACTATTTATTTTTTAGTCTTCGATAACCGGGTAAGGCCCACTAGGCACAAGTGCCTGTTTTCAGGGGTGACCTGGGAGCACTGGGTGGTTAAGTGACTTGCTCAGAGTCACACAGTATGCAAGTGGAGGTTGTGAGAATCAAACCAAGGTCTGGTCTGCTGGATGTACAAGCTTATTCACAGCTTGTTACTCTAACCTCTAGGCTATACTGCCAGCCCATTAACTAGGGATATATAGATTGGCTGGGGTCAGATGATCACTCTAAAGCATGGTTTAATGTTGATATATAAACCTATGAAGTGGAATGAAGAAACAAGCACTGCTCCCTATGCCATGTTGTGCAGTCACAAAGTACTGAGACCAGACCCTTCACTCTCTAAGGTTCACTAAGTTAATGGATAAGGAGCAGAAGGCATAGACAATAAATGCTCCAGTCATTCATGCATAATAGTATATCTTGTTATTACATAGCAGTATTTTACCTAATCTGTTCTTAAATAAAGATTTAGTCTCACTAATGACAACATCCAAGGGCAAAGAATTCCATGGCCTAACAATTCTGTGAGAAAAATATCCGTGTCTTTGTGACCTAAATCTGGGACATACAAGCTGTAAGGGTGTCCTCTGGGATTCACAAGTATTTGAAGTCTAGTCCCATTGTGAACATTAAGAATTGATCCCTTATTATATCCCTTGTAAACATTAAATCCACATGCAGTCTTCTCTTTTCGAGTGAAGTCTAGTCCATCATGGACATTAAGAATTGATCCCTTATTATATCCCTTGTAAACATTAAATCCCCATGCAGTCTTCTCTTTTAGGTGAAGTCTAGTCCCATCATGGACATTAAAATTGATCCTTATTATATCCCTTGTAAACATTAAATCCCCATGCAGTCTTCTCTTTTCGAGTGACATTAGGCCTGCTTAGGCCTACTTCCTTTAACCTGTCCTTATAAGGTCCTGTAGAAAATCTTAGAGATAGATGCTTTCTTCAACTTAATCCCTGCCTACTAGGCCCAATGGGAGAAACATAGAAACTATAGACATTGACGACAGAAGGAGACCACTACGACCATCTAATCTGCTCATTTGTTTTAGACCTATTTTGACACTCTAGTTGCCCTTTGTAGTCAAGGCTCCTTGTGTCTATTCCATGTATTCTTGAATCTCCTAGAGTGTTGACCCCCACAACCTCTTGGGACAGGCTGTTCCAGGTGTCCACCACACTTTCTGTGGAGAAAACTTCCTGGTTTGGTAGAGAACCTCCCTCCTTGCAGCCTGAGGTCATGTTCCCTGGTCCTGGAGCCCTTCTTGAAGTGAAAAATTCCTGTGCCTGTACCTTGTTAATGCCTTTTATGTACTTGAATGTTTCAATCATATCCCTCTCTCTCTTCTCTGCTCCTGGGAGTACATATTCAGTTCCCTAAGTCTTTCTTCGTGAGGACATGTACTGCAGACCCTGAATCATTTTTGTTGCCATTCTCTGTACTGTTTCTACCAGTCAATGTCCTTCCTGAGGTGAGGCCTCCAGAACTGGACTCCGTATTCCAGGTGAGGCCTGACCAGCGATCTATACAGTGGTAGTACCACCTCTCTTCTCCTGCTTGTGATTCCCTTCTAATCACAGCCCAGCATTCTGCTGGCCTTCAATATTGCCTTTTCACACTGCTTACTAAACTTCAAGTCATCTGAGATTATGATTCCCAGATCTCGTTCCTGGTTTGAGACCGCCAGTCTTTTCGCCTCCTAGGTAATACTCCTTTGGATTTTTCTTTCCTATGTGCATGACCTTGTACTTTTTGGTGTTAAATCTCAGCTGCCACACTCCAGACCATTCCTCTAGTTTCTTGAGGTCAGCTCCATCTTGCTCACTCCTTCTGTGGTGTTCACCCTGTTACATATTTTGGTGTCATTTATGAACAGACACACCTTTCCCTTCCAGTCCATCAGCGATGTCTGTTATAAAATATTGAAGAGCAGAGTCCCCAGCACTGAGTCCTGGGGCACCCTGCTGGTCACCCTGCCTTCCGCTGATTGCATTCCATTAACCTGTACCTCTGAGTTCTGCCTCGTAACCAATTTGTACCCATCTGATTACTTCTGGACCAACCCCTGTGTGGTCAAGCTTCTTCACCAGCCTTCCATGTGGAACCGGTCAAAGGCCTTACTAAAGTTTAGGTAGACTACATCTACTGCCCCACAGTCATCCACTATATTTGTAGCATAGTCAAAAATTTGAGCAGATTTGTCTGGCATGATCTACCTGCTGTGAAACCATGATGTTTAGGGTCTTGTTGGCTTCTAGTTTTGAGGAATGCTAGATCCTCTGTTTGAATAGTGTCTCCATTAGTTTCCCTACTATAGATGTGAGGCTCACGGTCTGTAATTATTAGCCTCTTTGCAACTGCCTGATTTGTGAAGTGGAACCACTATTGCCTTTTCCAGTCTTCAGGTACCACACCGCTCTTCAAGGATTTTGTGAATACAAGTGCCAGAGGGCTGCTAATTCTGCCCCAGTTCCTAAGGATTCTGGGTGCATCTCGTCCTGGTCCCATGGCTTGTCTGCTTAGTTTATTTAGCACCTCCCGTACTTTGGCTTCTGTAAAGGGACCTTGCTCACCCCCTGGTCCTGGGGTGTTGTGTTTTTCCAGGCTGGGCCAGCCCCTGGGTCCTCTTTTTGGAAACACCAAGCAGAAATATTTGTTGAGGATTTCGTTTTCTGGGTCATGTTTGGCACATTTCCTCTTCAGTAGCAATCTTTACTATCCCTCTTTTCACCGTCCACATTCCTAATGTATCAAAACATGATTTGTCTCCCTTGCCCTTCTGCTATCTTTTTCTCTGTCTGAGCTTTTGTCTTTCTAATTTGTCTGTCAGACTTTCTATTTTTTCCTTGTATGACTCGTAGTTTTTCTCAGTTTTGGTTTCTGGTATATGCTGCATGCCTTCTTTTTTACTTTGACTGTGTTAGCACTACCTTGAAAAACCATAGAGGATTTATTTTTGCTTTGCTGACCCATCTGACACATTGATCTGTGGCAGTCATTCTGCCTCGTGAGTCTCCCCACATGACCTCCACCTCCTCAACCTCTATTTCCATTAACTGGCTACTTTATGTTGTTCCTCATTTTTTGGAAGTCAGCCTTTCTACCTTTTTACCTTAAAGCTTACTAATGCAGTGGTCACTGTTGCCCATATGGCATCCCACTTCTATGTCCTTGATCCTTTCTGAGTTTGTGAGGACAAGATCAAAATGGCATCTCCCTTTTGGGGTTTAACAACCCCAGAAGGCCACCCAAACTCTGTCATATGCCACAGAGGTATACTGTTCTCAAGGACATACTGTAAGTGTATCCACAACTTTTCTGAATATACTAGCCTGAAAAGTCTTCACCTCACAAGAGCTGAGCTGTGCTGAAAACTGGAACTGAGTTTGATTGGGATGGAGAATTGAACCTTGATGCAGCAGATCAAATGCTGCTGAGGAGCCAGAAGGGTTCTTGAACCAGTAGACTGACCAGATTTGAAAACCATGGTCTTTTTACCAACTTTTGCACCAAAGGATGAGCCAGCCATGTGACTGGATCTTTCTGAAAACTGCTGGAAGCAAGGAAATGGAGGGAAAAGATATGCCTTTCAAAAGACCACAGCTGAGTCAGAGGGTCCACCACCTCTACTGCTGAACACTACTAGCTATAAAATATTTTTATTTATTTTTCCTCTGTCTGCCATGGGTGAGAGTCTGTCCAGCTGAGGGTGGCCTGTAGTTTGCCCCCATGGCAGGGCACCTCTGGGGCTACCAGGAGAAATCAGTTCAACCGGAGACCCCAGTTGAGGCTAGCATCTAGGCATTGTGTGGGAGGTGGTTAAGGGCATCCATGGAACTCTGTGACAGGAGATTGTTTTCCTCTGGTGGGCAAAACAGACATGCAATGAGGCAACACCGTGCTCACCTCTACGCTACTAGCTGTAAAATCTTGTCATCTGAATGATGTTTCAGCAGGCAAAAGGTCTATCTCTATATGCTGAAAAACTTTCTGGTTTAGAGCCCACTTCCCAGATGAATCTATTGATAACTAAACTAGTCTGTTGGGGAACTGACCTTCCCACTAGATGGATCACTGATAGGGATACTAGGTTAGCTTCTGCCAAGTTCAGAAGACATACTTCCATTAGCATCATCTCATTTCTTGTACCACCTTGTTCTTATATGTAAGCAACAGTCACTGCATTGTCAGGTTGGACCATTGTTGACTTCTTTTTAACTTACATATGTAGAAACACAGACAACGATTGCAAAAAGGACTTTTGGCCCATCCAGTCTGCCCACCTTTCCTAACTACTCTGCACTGGCCCTAGTTGCTGTGCCTTTCCTTTGTTTCTGCCCCCACTTTTCTAACTAACTCTATATGCCTGTCTAATTCCTGCATGAAGCAGGTTTACTTAATTTGGCCTGTGCCACTCTCACGGCAGCTTGTGCCACTTGTTCTCCGCTTTTCTTTGAAAAGTGCTTACAGAAGTCCTTTTGAATATCCTCCATGAGTTTAATTGAGTTCCAACTCATCCCTGTCGTTGAACTCCAAGGAGAATAGCTCCTGTTGATCCTGTGCAGGTATTTGTATATCTCAGTCATGTCACCCCTTTCCCTCCTTTTCACAAGAATGTAAATATTCAAGTGCTGTAGCTTCTTCTCATATGTCTTGCCCTTAGTTCAAGGACAATCTTGATTGCCCTGCACTGCACTACTTCCACCTTTTGCAGCCTCTCCTCAGGGGGGCGTTAGTACCTTTGCACATTTTTTCAGGTGTGGTCATACTTGTGACATGTACAATGGGAGGATCATCTCCTGATTTCAACTGGGTATACCCCCTTCCTTATGCAACCCAGCACCCTGTTTGCCTTTCCACAGCACTATTACAATATGCTGTGGTTTTCAGGCTGTCCAATATCATGACCCCTAGGTCCTGTTCCTCCTTGGTGCTTCCAGCACCACTTCCCCATTTCATATTGCACTATTGGGTTTTCTTTACAGTGAGTATTACTTTATATGTTTTGCATTGAAGCTCAGCTGCCAGATCACAGACCAGTTCTACAACCTGTTCAGATCCTCCCTAAGTCCCTTTTTCCTTCCTGTATGTCCACCCTTGTGCAGATCTTTGGGTCATTTGCAGAAACAGGTCTTGACCTTAATTCCTTCCCCAAGGCCACAAATAAATACATTGAAATGGGCTAGGGCAGCACTAACCCTGACGTACTCCACTTGTTACTTCCCTACTGCTGAAAACTCCTCCATGAACTACTACCCTTGTGGTCTTTCCTTAGCCAGTTCTCCACCTAAGTTGCCAATTTGTCACCCACCCATAAGTCCCTTGTCTTCTTGACCAGTCTCCTGTGAGGGACTGAGTCAAAATCCTCACTGAAATCCAAGCATACCACATCTACTGCCTGTCCCTTATTTGCTGCCCTGGTCACCTAGTCAGAGAAGTCAACCAGATTCATCTGGCAAGACCTTCCTCTCATGAACCCATGTTGTCTGGGGTCCTGTAGCCCATTTTCTTCCAGGAAGACCACCAGTTTCTACTAAAGTAAGGACTCCATAATTTTTCCTACTATAGCTGTCAAGCTGACTGGTCTATAGTTCCTGGCTTATCCTTCCATCCACTCTTGTGAAGAGGGACAATGTCTGCTGCCCTCCAGTTCCTAGGAACCACCCATGGCAAGCAAGCTATTGAATATGTCTGCAAGTGTCTCTGCTGACAGTTATGCTACCGCTTTCAGAATCCTCATGTAAACTATTAGATCCCATAGATTTATCTACTTTCAACCCTGCAAGCTTTTCCAACACCCTTTCTCTATTATTCTTACAATGTCACTTGCACCCTTGTTCTCCTCCCTTTCCTTCTAAACCAAACATTCTGGCAATGGCCCATCATTCCAACTAATAAATATGAAACACAAATATTTGTTAATTAACTCTGGTTTCCATTTGTCCCCTCCTTCCATGCTTCACCAGTCTTCAGTCCCACAATACCCCTTTGACCATTTGTTCTCCTGGAGGTACCTGAAGAATGCTTTTTCCCATTTCCTTTACCAGCCAGAGTTCTGTCTCTGCCTTGGCCTCCTGACCTTCCTGTCAGCTACCTTTGTTGGCATGAGGTTCTTATCCCTATCCTCCTCCTATTGGGTTCTCTTTTACTTTAAGAATGTGTTCCTTTTGGCTCTTACCACTGTCTTTACTTCAGCCATGAACAGATAGGTCCCTTGCCCTTTTACTTTTTGATACCAACACAATACAGGTTTCTGCTGCTTCTGTCATTGCTTTTTTAAATTGTTCCCTTATTTCTTCTGCCCCTCCACCTGCTCTATACTCTTTGTTCTCTATTTCCAACTGTTCTCTCACCATGCTGAAATCTGTTTTTTGCTATGTTGGTTGCCCTATCTGGACCTCCATGGCCACTGTTCTGTGGTCACTGAAACCAAGTGGCTCCAGGACTGCTACATTTTATAGTTTCTCATTATTGATGAGCACCAGATCCAGCAGATCCCTTCACTTTTCAGGATCTGGACTAGCTAAATTAGGAATGCTTCTTCACATGCATCCAGTAGGCAATGATCCCTAGTACCTGCTGCAATTGACACTTTCCAGTCCACATCTAGCATATTAAAACTCTGATACCACCACTACCACCCCTAAATTGGCTGCCATCCTGAGTATCTCTTCCAGTTTCTTGCTTTCCTCCTGATCCTGAGCTGGTGATCAGTAGACCACCCCAGTCCTGATTTGTTTCCATTTCCTGTTGCTACTTACACCCCAGGGCTTCTAGTTTATTGGACTCCCTAGTATGTCTGTTTTAGTTGCCTCTGTTCCCACTTTTTACATACAGTGCCACTCCCCTTCTGCTGCCCTTTGCTCTCTGCTTTCTGAATAGTGAGTACCCTTGTATGATCACATCCCATTCATGGTTTAAGGTTGTCCACATTTCTATGACAGCTACCAGGTCAGTGCTTCTTTCCATGACCATCATTTGAAGTTCAAGCATATTGTTGCCAGGACTTCTTGCATTAGTGCACAGTATCTTTCAACATTTATCCTGGCCTTCTTTTTCCCTTTACATGGGTATGTTTGATTCTGCTGCATTGGTCAATGGGGAGAGGCCAACAAAACCCTCCTTGATTATGACATCTTGTGTGTACCCTGTCACTCTGACTCCACTGCACTAGTTTAAACTAGGTATCTGCTATGCCCAGATTTCTCTCAGAATCTTCCTACCTCCTTATTAGGATGCAGGCTGTCCTTTGAACAGCCTTCAATCCCACCAGGTCAGGTATCACTCCTGAAACCAAAATCACTGCTCCTGCTCCAGCACTTTAGCCATGCATTGAATTAGAACACACGGAATTGTTCCCTGATTGATGCATGGCTGTGGTAACACCTCAGAGAAGATTACTAACCCTGCTGTCTTTTGCCACCTTTCCCAGAGCAAGGATATCTGAATTCACATGTTTCTTGTTCTGCCTGCTTAGATCATTCATGTCCATATGTCTACATAACTCTGTCCATGTAGTGCCTCAATATCAATGAGCGAGATCTCATCTCAGGGATGTTTTTTCCATATTCTTTTGTGCTCCTGGGGCACAGCAAGGAGGCTCCCTCACTGGCTGCAGCCACCCCTTCCACCTCCTACACCTATCCAGTCACTGGTAGCAAGGGCACCCTATGGTTTCCCCCATGGCAGGGTTGGGAGAGGAGGCCTAACCTCCCTCCCCAAGCATATAATCCAGTTTCCTCACCCAGATTCTTGGTGACACAGGGTAGAGGTGTGGCCAGCAGGCATCATATGCTCTTGCTGTACCCATCCATTTTCCTCCAGTTTTTCTCCTCTTTGCTCCATGGGTGCCATGGCAGCATCATCGTGCAATGTGTGGAGGCACGGTGCATGCTTGATCAATCAGTCCCCACTTTTCCCACCTTGCCTAGTGCCTGGTCTCCCATTTGCACAACACTGCCACTGATCTCCACTTGGTGGCAGCCAAGCCTCTGGAAGAACAACCTCCCTACCTGGGAGAGGAGAGCTGCCTGTCAGCTGCTCAATCCTATTCTTGGCTCTCCCAAAGCTGACTCCTGGCAACCTGGGGTCATTCCTGAACACAGGTCACCACTGTGGGAGAGGTAAGGCGCTAAATGCCTCAACCCTCTGCAGCACTGGGCTGGCTTTCAGAGATGTTTAGTTGCAGTCTTTGCCCTGGACCAAAATCTGATCTAGAGCTGCCCCAGTCTATCGGGCTGGCATTGGTGGTCTGTATGTACTGTTCTGAAGGCGCTTAATGGATGTCTCTTTATTATATTCTAAGGTGTCTCCTACCACTCCAATGACAGGCACACCAACCTGGTATATCAGATTGGTATCTGGTACTTTTGATGCTAGTGACCAATGAGTTCAATGGAAGAGTGTGAAAAGTGTCATCTGCAGTCTGTCCCAAGGTACCAGCTCTGTGGCAGCTATCATTAAATCTAAAATCCCAAGGCACCTGTGAGCAGACATAACCTTGTTAATACTAATACTGTATGGTGAATCTCTGCCTGTGGAAATTCTGTACTCTGCTCTGTGATAGAAAGGCTCTTTGCCAGGTCAGTCCAAAAGAACTTACCTAAATGTTCTGATGATTGAGAGGGCTGTAGGGAATGTTTCTCCCATTTACTATCCAGCCATGGTCCTCTAGGGCCTGCAAAGTTCTGCAAACCAAATGCCCAGCCAACTGTTCCAAGGCTGCCCATATCAGATGATTGGCCAGGGTATACTGGTGTCCCTCCCATGGAATAAAGGGGAGCACCTCCTTCTGAATGTCTTAATCTTGGATGGCAAATCTGAGAAATTTATTTTGTGGCTGACTAAATCAGAATGTATAGGTCTGAATCTGAGAGGTCTACCTAGGCCTGAAAACTGCCTGGCAGAATTGCCACAAAAATTCCCTCAAGGACTCCATCTAAAACCAAACAAGTCTCACAAACTGATTCAGGCTGAGAGATCCAGGATGAGACAGAACCCTCCTGATTTTTTGTGTACCACCTAGTGAATGGAGTATAATCTGTGTTACTTTTCTATGGAAGGAACCAGGTCACTGCCTCTGTACTGAGCAGATGATCCAAGGTTTTGTCTTGGCATGATATTCTGGGATTGTGGAGCCCATGGACTGGAAAAAATGCCTTCTGGAGGGCACAGAAGAGAACTTTATCTCAGCCCTGTAACAGTATCTCCAGCACTCATATGTCTGTTGTGGTCTGGGCCCATTTGTAATAAAACCTCTGAAGATGTCCACCCAGACCTTGTGGGCATGGAAGGAGCTACAGCCTCTTGCAGAGAAAATGCCTCCTGGCTGGCTTCCTTGAAATACTTATGGAAAAAAATTGCCTTTATTCCACTGGGTCCTGAAGACAAAACATGCTCCTTTAT
Organism: Neoceratodus forsteri; assembly: GCA_016271365.2. Classification (NCBI taxonomy): domain Eukaryota; kingdom Metazoa; phylum Chordata; order Ceratodontiformes; family Ceratodontidae; genus Neoceratodus; species Neoceratodus forsteri. The sequence continues at coordinate 674,166,145 of CM028130.1, forward strand.
TGTGCTAGTTCCCATTTCATCAAAATAAACAAAATTGTTACAAGAGCTGTGGCCATTGCCAAAACCCTACCTCTGAAACCACTGCTGGATGTCTGCTGACCCTTGAAGTGAACCCTTTTATCCTTTTTATCCTTAATGATTAATCAACTGCCAGCCAAATAACATCTCAGCTGTGAAGGGCTCACTGAGTAAGTGAGGCTTGGAGGTGTGATCTGCCGACCAGTGTCTCAGCCAAACCAACCTGAGGCCTTCTACAGTGGTGGACCTACCTCTCTGAAGTACTAATCAGATACACCATGGCATTGCCTAAAAGAAGTAGCTATATGCACCACAGCAAGGAGATCTCTGACTTCAGAATCCTCAGGGACCTCATCTGCTACAGGCATTGACCATTCACACAACACACCAGCTGCTAAAGCCATAGCTGACAGAGTATGCAAAGTGAAACCTGAAGTTGAATATGCACACTTGAAGGCTGTTTCACATGCTTATCATTAGAGTTTAAAATGGTAGTCGTGCCTATCATAGGAATAATGGTTTATTTAACCAAAAATAGATGTCTCAGTGTCAGGAAGAGCCTCCCAGTTTATTACTAATGTGTCTAGAGGATTTGCTTATAACTTAGTATATTGCTTTTTTGTTGCCTACATTATCCCATTCTTTATTACATAGATGTGCACAGTGTTTGAATTCAGGTAAGAATTTAGGGTTACTACTTAAAGAAAGAATGGCAACTTTCTGAATAATGGTTGACTGGGTCTCAGTAGCTGCAGAAACCTACAGATTACCCTCAGTCAGGAAGGACACGTGACTTAGATTGAATAGAGGTGGTACTGAGAAAGTCTGAAGTTTCTCTCCACTCATCTTCCTCTTTATTGTCTCCAGAATCCTGATAGTCCTTTCTGAGGGTCAGTAGAATTATTATTGCCTTGGAGCATTCCTGACTGTCTGGTTGAGATGGCTTCTCTTGCCTGGACAGGCCTGGAGAAGAAATCAGATCATGAAGATCATTCTTTTAAGCCAGATTATGTGAAGAATACCTGATACAGCTGGATATGCCTGTCTGGATCTTCCAGAGGGAGGGTCACCTCAGAATTGTGTATAAAAGGCAGGACTCCTTCTGAGTCTTGGTCATATGATCTTTTCTCTGAAAGATCTCATTGAGGTAATAAAGTAGGGATCAGTGTAACTCTTCCAGCACTGCCAAACATAAAACCAGATAATACTGTTACCTTGGCCACCACCACGCTGGGGATCAGGGGTGTCAAATAGTTAATACTGTTTTTCTAGTGTAGAATGGACAGAACATACCATATGGAAACTGTCTCAAGATCATACATCATGCTTTGCATTTCTTATCAATAAAAGGGCCTACAAAATGTCACGATGCCTTTCCTTCTCTGTCACAAAAAGACAAGTATCACAAGAGTCTGCTTCATAACATTTACTCACTTGCTGTATTGTTTTATTTTTGACAAAAATGACATAAAACCCTCAGAAATGATACCTCAGAAGGAAAAAAGTGCTGTAGTTTGGTCAAACCAGACAATGATCAGATAGCGAAAACTGTCAAAATACAAAATTAAACCTCAGAAGGATCAAGAAAACCATACAAGAATTATAGAAGCTCTCAGCATGAAAAAGGTCTTGCCAAGCAAGCCCACACTTAGGAAGAAGACTGAGCAGATGACACAGAGAGGGAGAGAAAACTGTCCAGAGAGAACATGTTTTTAAGGCCAAGCGACGCAATCTTCATTTATAAGGCACCCTTTCCCAGGGGCTGAGGGCACTGTACCTACAATATAAATAAAAAGTGCAGTACAAACCATCCACAATATCTGAAATAAAATATAACTAGTAGATAAAATTATTAAATACAGATTTAGTAAAAGTCACTAGCTGGGGAATGCTTGTTCTAATAAATAAGTGGTCAGAGAGGCTTTAAAGGCCTTCACCGTGCAGGCCATAGAACGCTCCAGGAAGCAAGTTCTGCAACACTGGAGTTGCCACTCCAGAAACTCTGTCCCCTAATAGTCTCAGGTGGGAAGGGTGGATAATGAGCAAGCCCACATTGGTGGAGCAGATGGGTTGGACTGGAAAATAAGGAACCAGGAGATCTTTCCGTAATCCAGTCCCAAATTGCATAGGACCTTGTATGTTAACAAAGCATATTCCAAGACTAGTGTATTCTAACCTTTGTATTATTCATAAAGTTCAAATCACATTTCTACTGAGGGTGCTGCTGCTTTTGTGGCACATAACAAATGGAGTCCAGTGCACAACCACCCCACCCCATGATAAATCTGAGAAGTAAAACATTTTTTTCTGCCTAAATTGGTTGTTTTCTTACTTTATCTCCATGGTAAAGATGTTCTCTTTAGTTTTCAGAATGGAATTCCAACGTAAACATGTCAAACCACCAGACACCAAGGTAGAACCCATGATTTGGTCCTAACTATGAAATGCCTGGAGTGGCCACTGTATATAGAGTGCATTACCTAAATGGACTTCTTTGAAGTAAAATGCTTCCACCTAGATAATTCACAGGTGATCATAGTGCATGCTAAAAGGAGTACCACAAAGCTCCCAAACTCTAAATTCATTCAAATCCTAGCACGCTTCTAACCTTTGCATTGTTCACTAGTTCAAATCAAATTTCTGCTGAAGTGTACTACTGGTTTTGTGGCATCTAACAAACAAAAGGAGTCCAGTGCAAAATTTCACACCATGGTAAATCTGAGAAGTAAAACATTGTTTCTGCCTAAATTGGATATTTTCTTACTTTGTCTCCATGCTGGAAAAGGGATTCCCTTAGTTTTCAGACTGGAATTCCAGTGAGAACAAGCCAAACCACCGGATGCCAAGCTGGAACCCTGCAGTTTGATCCTAACTATGAAATGCCTGCAATGGCTACTCTTAGAGTGCACAACCTAAAGTGGCTCTTTTAAAGTGCTTCCACATAGGTAATTCACAGGTGATCAAAGGAGCATGCTAAAGGAGTACCACAAAGCTTATAAACACATACATTCCAAGACTAGAATGCTGTAATCTTTGCAGTGTTCATGTCACATTTCTGCTAAGGGGTACTGCTGGTTTTGTGGCATGAACAAATAAACACATGAGTCCAGTGCACAACCACCGACCCTACCGCATGACAAAGCTGAGAAGTAAAATATGCTTTCTGCCTAAATTGGCTATCTTCTTAGTTTTATCTCCATGGAAAAGGGTTTTTCATAGTTTTCAGATTGGAATTCCAGTGTGAACAAGCGAAATCACGAAATGCCAAAGTTGAACCCGTGGTTTGGTCCTTACTATTTAATGCCTGCTGTGGCTACCCATGGAAAACAGGTTCTCTCGGTTTTCAGGTTTGAATTTCAATGGAATAAACCAAACCAGCAGATGCCAATGTGGAACCCCCAGTTTGGTCCTTATTATGAAATGCCTGTAGTGGCTACTTTTATATAGAGTGCATTGCCTAGATTTGCTCCTTTAAACTGAAGTGCTTACACCAAAGGAATTCATGTTATCAAAGGAGCAAGCAAAAAGGAGTCACACAAATCTCCAAAACTCTAAGCACATTCCAAGACTAGTGCACTAACCTTTGCATTGTTCTAAAAGTTCAGGTCACATTTCTGCTGAAGGGTGCTACTGGTTTTGTGGCATGCAACAAACAAACAGAGTAAAGTGCACAACTACCTGCGTGGTAAATCTGAGAAGTAAAACATTGTTTATGTCTAAATTCAATATTTTCTTACTTTTATCTTCATGCCATGGAAAAGGGATTCTCTTAGTTTTCAGATTGGAATTCCAATGTAAACCAGCCAAATCACCAGATGTCAAGCTGGAACCCAAGAATTGGTCCTAACTATGAAATATCTGCAATGGCAACTGTTATATAGAGTGCAGCGCCTAAAGTGGCTCCTGTGAAGTGCTTTCACCTAGGTAATTCATAGGTGGCCAAAGGAGCTTACTAAAGGAGTACCACAAAGCTCATAAACTCTTAACACATTCCAAGACTGGCATGCTGTAATCTTTGCAGTGTTCACAAAGTTCATGTCATATTTCTGCTGAGGTGTGCTACTGGTTTTGTGGCATGAAACAAACAAACAAACACAGAGTCCAGTTCACAGACACTATCTTACCCATGAAAAGCAGAGAAGTAAAACATGTTTTCTGCCTAAATTGGCTATTTTCTTAGTTGTATCTCCCTGGACAAGTGGTTCTCATAGTTTTCAGATTGGAATTCCAGTGTGAACAAGCCAAACCAGACACCGAAGTAGAACCACATGGTTTAGTCCTTATTATTTAATGCCTGCAGTGGCTACTCCACAGAAAAGGGGCTCTCTCAGTTTTTAGGTTTGATTCCAATGGAATAAGCCAAAGCATCAGATGCCAAGGTGGAACCCCAAAGCTTGGTCCTCATTATGAATTGCCTGCAGTGGCTACTCTTATACAGAGTGCATTGCCTAAATTTGCTCCTTTAAACTAAAGTACTTACACCAAAGGAATTCACAGGTGATCAAGAGAGCGTGCTATAAGCAGTACGACAAAGCTCCAAAACTCTAAACACATTTCAAGACTAGTGCACTCTAATCTTTGCCTTGTTCACAAAGCTCACATCACATTTCTGCTGAGTGATGCTACTGGTTTTGTGGTATGCAAGAAGCAAATGGAGTCCTGTGCACATTCACACACCCCATGGTAAATCTGAGAAATAAAAAAATTCTGCCTCTATTGGCTATTTTTTTCACTTTTATGTACATGAAAATGGATTCTCTTAGTTTTCAGATTGAATTCCAATGTGAGCAAAACAAACCACAAGACGTCAAAGTAGAACCCCATGGTTTGGTCCTAACTATGAAATGCCTGCAGTGTCTACTTTTGCATAGAGTGCATTGCCTACATTTGCTCCTTTAAACTAAAGTACATCCAACTAGTTAATTCACAGGGGATCCCAGCAAACTTCCCACCTTTCTTTTATAGGAGTAGGCTACAGCTCTTGATCAAATCTGCAAAATGGACATGATAATTGTTAAGCCAGAAGGCAAAGAAGGCTAGATTGTGGCAATGGACAGGAATTACGATATTGAACAGGACTTTGCAACTTAATGATAAGCTGGTCATTATTACCTCCTTATTAGTGACCCCACTTCCTTCTATCAAAGAAAGATGGGCAGTTTCTAACCACTATATATCATAATTTTGGAGTAATTTCTGAAGAGGAATTCTTGTACGTATCCGGACTTTCCTGTAGTCCTTACATTTTGTACCTTACTGAAGGTTCACCAGTGTCTTCGATGATCAGCTACTCAGCTGATTGTTTCTAGTATAGGTTTCCTCACTGAGAACATGTCCAGGTTTGTGGATATATTTCTTCAAACCCTTGTTTTTCACTGCTTTCACACTTCAGAGACACCATGGTGGTCCTCAAGGCACTTGAGATCCTTTGTTTTAATGCTAGCTATTTGTAGCTTACAACTGATGTGACATCACTGTATACCAGCATCAGACATCATCTGGGACTACATACTGTAGGATTTTTCATGGAGGTTTTTCAAATTCATGAAGTCATTGATCCTAATTTCATCATTGAGACCCTGGACCTAATCGGCACAGCAACTTTTTACTTTGTGTCAGTTTACTTACAAACTTGTAGACTGCCATGGGATCAGTGATGGCACCCTGCTATGCCAACCTTATTTTTGCTTAGCGTGAGGAGGTGGCCATCCATGACCCCAGGAACAATCATTACTGTAACAGGATCAGACACTTGGGATATTATATTTATGGTATTATATATCAGGGACCGGGTTACCTGAAAGATCTCCTCTGTCCCTACTGTCCCTCCACCATCTCCCGATCCACCGATGAGAGATTGCTAGAGGTTCCCAGGGTTCATCTACAAACATCTGGGGCAAGGGCATTTAGTTTTGTGGCCCCAACCCTGTGGAATTCTCTACCTCATTGGGTACAAGATTGCCTGACCGTCCAGAGCTTTAAGATTGCTTTAGATGTATCTTTTAATTTAGCATTTCCTAACTACTAAAGCTGCTACTATATTTTTGGTCTTATTCTTATTTGGATATTTATATAAATATGTTTTACTGTACATGCACCTTGGTTTGGAAAGATGCCTTTTATAAATAAAGATGATTTGATTTGATTTGATATGTATATGGAATGGCAGTGCAGCTGAGGCAGAAGATTTTGATGAGCTAAATTCTAATGACTGGTATTTATACTTCAGGTGTAATATTGATTCTACTTATGTGATGTTTTGGATCTCAAGCTCACTGCTGCTCCTGATGGTTCCATACACACTGAAGGTTTTTGTAATCCTATAGCTGAAAACACATGAATTATCATCCTCTCCTCTCTTCATGACATACCCAAGGGACAGCTCCTCCATCTGAAAAGGAACTGTTCTGATCCGCAATTTATAATCACAACGTTGATTTTTTTTTTTAAATTCTCTGTTTATTCATTTTCAATAACAATAACATCAAACTGGTAAGTACATGTGAGAAACAAGATTGTAACAATTTCCAGTAGCAAGACATTGAATAATAAACGTGGAAAAAAACCCCACCTCCCCCGCCCCCTGTAAAGAAGGTGTCACCACTGAAGGGAGAGAAAAGCATAAACATTCATAAGTGAGGGAAGGGAAGTTGATTAGGCCTAGAAGGGCAAACGTAGATAGCAGCCGGTCAATAAAACCCAGAGGAAGACGTAGTTCTACTGAGAACTAGTTCTTAGATAGAAAGGATACATCAGGGAGACCCAAAGGAAAGGCACCATCAGGAGTCAAATGGGACAAAATAAGCCTGGAAATCTCAATCAATGCAGGTACAGGGCATAAAGTTTACCCCACTTTTTCTGAAAGCCAAAGGAGAGAGTCTGGAGTTGGCTATCAGCTTCCGACTTTAAAACACAGGACATTTCTTCTACCCAATCCATATACGAGAGTTCTAAGTTGTCTGACCAGTGACAGACACTAGTCTCTTAACCGCCATTGAGATAAGAGCCATATAATATCTTTCTCTCTCTGACGTTAATACCTGAATAAATGCCTAGGATACAAATCTCTAGTGTAAAGAGATCTTGCAGGCCTAGAATGGGGTCTAGATTGTCCCGAATAGCCTCCATAATGGGAGCTACCTTGGAACAATACCAGAAAATATGAGGAGGACTGCCCAGGTCCTCACCACATCTAGAGACATTAGGGAGCTGGAGTGGTCGAATTTCGCTTTGGACCGGCGTAATATACATGTTGTTAACAATAAAATATTGAATAAGTTTATTCTTTTGAGAGTATTATATGTATACAAGTCTTTCCAAACTTGACTCCATGTAAACAAAGGGTCCAAGGGAGTAGAGGCCAAGATTTGGAACCAACCAAAGGGACAGGAAGTTAAGCTCATAAGATGTAAATATAACTTAGACACACCATGAGGTTTAGCCGCACATTCTTTAATCACCCTGAGCAGCGGTTTTATGGCCGATATCGGTACCGTGGTCCCCAAATTCCTTACTGACAAGGTGTTTTAATTGGTATACCTTAAAATCATTCGGGGGAATATTTAGGACTAACAGAAGGTCATCTATTGACCCAGAACCTCCTTGCACAAATAAATATCACAACGTTGATGAACTCTTCAATTGATTTCTGACTAGGGGTTATGACCCACAACTTTTATTTGAAGCAGATAGCCATGGCTGCTCTCAGAATCAGAGTTCTGTCCTTGTTCCCAGGCCTAAACCCACAACCTGGCATAACTGTGTCAATTTTATCAGATAATACAATTCTATGTCTCCCAAGGTTGCTGGTATCCTGAAGCAGCATTGGCGCATTCTTCAGGTGGACATTAGATCTTAGGAACATTGTAGGTGAGTCACTCAGAGTGGTTTACTGCAAAGGGACCAGTATTAAGGATAAAACTGTACATAGCCACCTTGCTGGTTGACTAAGATGAGCACCTGTTCACTACTGTAACATGCACAGCTAGGTAGGGCAGAAGGTAAAAGGTAGTCCAACTGGGAATAGGAGCAATACCCTCTCTGGGGTAGGAGTATAAAGGGTTTTAAACAAGGTGAGGGTAACACAAAAGTAACAAACAAAACAAAATCTGTCCAGAGCCAATAGGGCTGCAGGTGAGGAATTGTGTAAAATATTACAAATTACCAAAGTTATGAGCCTGCATTAGCAAAATGTAATGTAGACTCATGAATTTGTTTTTGTAATATTCATACACCAAATTTTCAACATAGCCTTGTTATGACCCTGTCTCATGAAGAAGGCAGAGCAGATATTCAACTCCTGCCCAAAAGGTGATGTGTTTGTTCTGTTCACCTTATATTACCAATGTCTGTTTATCTGCTGGTGTGGTACTGCTGGGGAGGGAAATGGTGAGGGACAGCTTCTCAGAGGTTGTACCCCACTACCATGTAACCCATTACCATTCATTCTCTTGCTGGAGGCACCTTAGTATACAAGATTAAAGAACCCTCCCTGGGCCCCACCAAAGGTTAGTCAACTATGACAGGATGGAGTATGGTGGGACTGTATCCTCCAAATAAACCTTACATCTCGATTTGAATTGAGTCTTGTAAATCAGTTAATAATTATGACACATTTTGGAATGGGTGGACTAAAGTGCAAGACAAAGGCAGTAAAATGAAAATGTAGCAGCAGAGGGATGTTTACAAAATATACAAGTCTGGTCAGAGCCGATATGGCTGCTTAAAGCAAGGGAGTGTGGCAAGAGTGAGCAAAAGAATACTTGAGCTTGCCATGCTCTCGCCACACCAGAGTCTATCATGCATGTGTAGAAGTAAATATAGAAGTATCGCATTAAAGTAGTATAGTGCATGCTGAGTATATAAGGGAGCTCACCAATGGTCACAAGCATATTGTTATTATAATATATCAAAATTAAAAGTAACCATTCAGTTAATTATGAAACTGAGAAAGAATATTCACACGTGATGCTGAATTATTATAAGAAAATAATCTGAAAAGTATTATTAGAAAGAAACACTGGAAACTTTTTAAAGCAAATGACTATGTAGAGTCAAGCTCAATAATTATAAACATACTGGCATGTTTTTTACTCCCTATGAACTGTCATGGAAAGAAGTGTGTAGGAGCACAACCCTGTTATATTAAGACAATGGAGTGGGTTACAGCTACCTCTGATGCCATAATTAAGGTGGCTTCTACCTGCAACAAATTTGTATTTGCTTTCTCAGAGAAAAGGGTCCATATTGATCTTTTCACCTACTGTTGGCCTGTAAATGGGTGTTGTAGGCTCCCAATATGAACAACAGGTACCAGTTTTTCCTCTATCCCTACCAGCAATTTGAAGTGAGATCCGCAGCCCTAGCACCTGGCAGGCAACAAAACAAGCTCTCTGGATAATGCCTGAACATCTTCCAGTCTGTAAATCTAAAACGGAGTCCCATACCACCAGAACCTGATGTTAGCCGGCACTAGACTGGGCATCCCAGTGCAGAATCCATGTCTCTTGGTGCGTCATTGCCCAGTTGCCAAACCTCTTTCCCTGACTGTCATTGCCAGGCTCCGCCAAAGGTGCAAACCTGTTGGGGTGGGCGAAAGAAAAGAAAAGAAACAGGGTGGAAAGGAATGTAGCCCAAGTGTTTTAAAATAGCTTATGTAGTTCATAAAACCACTTGTATTGGAATCAGGTAGACAAGGAGAAATCAACTTCTGTGACACAAACAGTCTACTTTCAGCTGTGCAAAACAATTGAATTAAGGACTGTTTTATTGACTGGTGGATGCATCACATCATTATTTATTGATTAATAAAAACATATTAATATTGTGTTTTAGTGTTTTTCACAACTGAGTCCATTTTATTATCACAATAATGCACTCCATGGCAAGGGTTGTTGTACGATTTACCCATTTCCTGTGTGGTTTAAGGCACTTGGCTCATTCTCACCTCATGCCACACACAACAGGAGGCACATATAAATTTCCCACTGACTAACACTCAGTAGTATCTTTATCGCTTAAATATCTATTAGTCCAGTCCTATATCTCTTGGTGGCAAGTCTATCTGGACTTTTCCCTGGCACTGGCCCCATAGTCTGGCATATCACCAGCAGTAGTGAGACAACTTCTTCTTCTGATGACAAGGCTAACAACTTTTAGATTGTCATCACCAACAAGTCCATATGATCTGGTGCACCACTGAGAACACAGAGCACACAGAGCTGGTATCAGGTAATGACGACCCCTCACATGCAATGTAATGTTGTATATTTAATATTTTTAAGTTTTAGGATTTTAATGCACAACTTTTTGGGGAGGGTTATGCTTATGTAATTTGAAAATCAATGTAGCCAGACACAGAAAAATATACTGCAGAAAGTGGCATACATGGGGGAGTATTCAGTATGTCTTGAAGACAGCGATGAAAAGTAACTGTTATGGTAGCTCACACTGGGCTGTGGCTGTTTTGGTGGGATTTGCACTCTCTTTCACAACACCAGAAACAGCAAACCATAGCAGATGCATGCCTACAGCACCTGTAACTAGTAAGTGATAATAGTTTATATTTATTGCTGGCCTTAAGACTTTCTTATCCCTGTTTGTGGTCAGCTTGCACTATGACAATTACTGTATTTGTAGATGAGTAGTTTTGCTGAATTCTGGAGCCAAACCAAATATATAGGTTTAAAGCAAAACGGAAGTTGCCAATGGCCTATTTCTCTAACCCTTAGTGATAAGACTGTTTATAATACAGTATGGCCATACTTGTACCACCAGTTAAATGTGTTGACTGGCTGCAGCTAATTATTTGATTGACTAAATACTATTAACATTATTTTTCTATCACAGCCTCTAGCTGATGATTCAGTTTTAAACTTTGTCCAGTGGCAGTGAGTAGAGTAGAAGACCATATTACCTTGTTACCAAAAGGATAACTAGTTACAGAAGAGACTGACTTGATAATATTGTTCTAGGACTGACGTTTGGAGCTGCATGGCATAGCAGAGCATTCATTTATCAAACAGGGTTCATACACTTATAAATGGATACTTATTTTGGACCAGTAATAAAAAGAAACAATAAAAAACAAACTATTCCAGATATTATACCTCTGGCCGGATATTCAAACTGTGCCAGGCTGTGGCGCAAGCCTGGGTGCAACTCAACTTTGTTGCGCGGGGTGTGGCCTGGGTGATATTCAATGGAGCTGCGCTATGGCACAGCAGCTTTAAATATCGCACCTGGCCACCCCCCACTGTGCATGGCGCGGTAGCACCGCCGCGCCAGCCAAGTGGCCAGGAGGGAGCATGGAGATGCGGGTGGCGCAAGTGCTATTGCACCACAGACCCGCGATATTCAAACGGGGACATGCAAATGGGCCATAAGTTATGCAAGGCGCACAGGGGCCATTTGCATCTCATTATGCCCCATTTACATGCCATTAGCATGCAGGTGCACTGATCCCCGACGATTTGTGCCTGGCGCCCTGCCAGGCAGTAGCTGTCGGGACCGCGCCCTGCAGCCCGATCGTGGAATTCCTGTAAGATAAAAAAGTCTGATATTCCTGGTGGTCCAGTGGACCTCTATGTGCCTGATCACGGGCAACAGTATGGTCCCCAAATTCAATATCCCTGGTGGTCCAGTGGACCACACTGAGCCGATGCGGGCATCATTAATCACACACCCCCAAGTCCATTATCCCTGGTGGTCTAGTGTACCCCCACCCACCCGCCCACTGAGTCCCACCACCCCTGCTCCCCCCGTCAGCCGGCGGGTGGCAGCACCCCGCCTGCCACCCCTTCCACCCGCCGACCGACAGCTCAGTAGGACTGCATGCCCATTGGTGCACAGCATGAGCCAATGGGCATGCAATGCTCCATATTATTTCAGTCCAGATATGTGAATGAACACATATCTGGACTGAGTAGTAGGGAGCTGCATGCCCATTGGCTCATGCTGTGCACAAATGGGCATGCAGCCCTACCGAGCTGTCAGTCGGCTGGCTAGGCGGCAGGCAGGTGGGTGCTGCTGCCCGCCGGCTGACAGGGGAGGCGGGCGGAGGGTTCAGTGGAGTGGGTGGGGTGGAGGCACTAGACCACCATGGATATTGGACTTGGGGTGTGATTAATGATGCCCGTGATCGGGCTCAGTGCAGTCCACTGGACCACCAGGGATATTGGACTTGGGGGTGTGTGATTAATGATGCCCGTGATCGGCTCAGTGCGTCCACTGGACCACCAGGGATATTGTACTTGGGGAACAGATGCCCGCCATCGGGCATGGGGGTGCCACTGCAGCGGCAGGGAATTGGTTGGCCACCACAGGTGGCAGCTGCTGTGTTGCACCCTGCAATGCGGCAGCTCACCTGTGGGTGGCCATCACTTGTTCCTTTTTTGGAGTAACTTTGTGCAGGCGCAGGTGAAATTTAGCATGCATGACTCTGCACAGCCCAGGCTGAATATCGGGCTGTGCAGGTTATACATGGGCACGCCTCTCACTATGCCTGCATACATTACTGATGTGCTCCGCGCATTGGACGAGAGGTGCACTTTTCCTTTTTAAATATCGCATCTGGTGCATCAGTGGGTTGTGCATGGCGCAACCCTTTGGAATATCTGGGCCTCTGTATGACTGGTTTTGTAGTTCTAATTTATTTTTGAACCACATAACTTAGACATGTGGGAGTGTTGACAGCATAGACAGTAGAAATTCCTGCATGATGACTCCTGCTTCAAGACTGAAATGAGCATACTAAGGATTCTAAGGGGGGTCCGGGTCTGTTTCTTACATTGCACTGCCTCCCACATAACACATGTGCCTAATTAGCCATGTGCTACTGGATCAGTATTCAGTCAAAGTAAGGAAATAATGAGTTAACCCCTAGGCTGCTGAAAGATCTAGAAAGTATCCATTTGATTGAGCTGGACAGATGCCCATTCTGCAGCCCTGCATGGGTTAAAGGACAGCAGCTTCAAAGTTTTTTTTTGTTTACATCCTGAGAAGTTGGGATGCACAGTAGCATCTCACCTGCCTTTAAGACAGAGCAGCCAATGTCAAAATCAGAGGAGGAGCACTATTTTGCAGTTGTGGATGGATACTTCTAAAAGTCCAAAGGAAGTTCCATGAAAAGCCATTTTAGAGCTGATGCAATAGGACTGCAGACTCCACCTACCTGCAGCCCTAAAAAGTGGAAAACTTAAAACACACTATCAGATATAAGGATGAAAAATTTCTAGGTAATACATGGAGGATACAAGTTGGGAATGCTGACAGTGGTGCAATGAAGAGTCTGTGAGTGTCAGTTTTCAGTGGGACCTTCCGGAGACTGCAGTGCTGGCACCTCTTGGGTTGTGGGAGGAGGTTACTAGACTCCAGACAAAGTTGGCTAGGATTCAGGACCTCTTCCCTATGAAGGGCCCACCAAGCCTGACACCATTACCTCAAAGAATGCAATGTAGGAGGAATTGCTGTACCATGATGAGCTCTGGAAGGATGGGGTGGTAGGTCAGAGGCACATTTCTCAACCTATACCACTAAACAATTCCTACACTGCTCTGATGGGGTGAGACTGGCAGGAAGAGGCACCCATGGTAAGTGCTAGGGAGTATGTGGGGTCCTCTGTAGCAGAACTCCAATGAGGACGGAAGAGGACCCCAGAGAAGAAGGAAGGACATTCTGGTGGGGACTCAATTGTGAGGGGATATATTTGAGAATAGAAAAAGGAGTGAGAGAGGTTAGGTGCCTATGCAGCACAATGGCCCAGAGGGATGGGAAACTAATACTGAGGATTGCTAGCGCAGCAGGACGGGAGGCAGAGCCGGATGGCATGTCCACCTGGGTAGAGACAGGGATGGTATAGTACAGGGGAGTTAAAGGAGCAGGTGAGGGTCTTAGACAGGTAGTGCACTGAAGTGGCTTTCACTGAGGTGCTGCCTGTCTACAACAGGAGAGGAGAGGGATCTCTGCACAGGGATTCTACTAATGGTTGAAGGAATGGTGCAGAAAGGAAGGGATCAACTACATTGGGGAATAAGGATATACCTGGATGGATAAGGGCCTATACAGGGCTGATAGCCTGCATCCATCTGAGAAAACCACAGTCTTCAGTGAATAATTTAAATGTTACTTTGAGGTACATTTAAACTAGCTGAGGGTGGCAGGAAGGAATCACGGTGGTGTAAACTGCCCTCTCCACAGGCTGAAGTAGAGAGTAGGGAGAACCCAAGGAAAGAGAAATCACCAGGGTGCAAATTAATAGAGGAAGCAGAATGGTAGAAAAAAGGGGTTGGGAGCAATAAATAGAGAAGCAGAAGAAGGATGGATAAAAGGGGGTAACAAGGAAGTGATAGCAACATCTGGAAGGCCATGTGTGTGAGTGCTAGAAGTCTAGGAATTATGATTCGGACCTAAAGGCCATCAAGGCAGAGGCCAACCTGGATATCGTGGGCATTACTGAGTCATGGTGCACTGAAAGCCAAGACTGGGTCATGGCCTATCAGGCTATATTCTGTTCAGAAAGGATAAGGTGGAAGGTAAAAGTGTGTGTGGTGTTTTATGTGATGGAACACAGAAAAGCAACAGAGATACCAGGAATACAGGGGGCAGAAGTATTGCAGGTCACCGTAGTGTCAGATAATGGAGCAACTACTGCACTGGTGTGATCTACAGACTTCTAGCACAGGGGTGAGTTAGCTAGGGTACTGTGGAAGTCATTGGTAAGATGGCAGAAAAGGGGAGGTGCTGTTGGTGGGGACTTCAGTCTGCCAGATATAGATAGGAGCCCTCAGCTGATGCTTCATATAGAAGCAAGGACATCCTCAACTCCCTACGGGGTGTGCCTCAGGCAGCTAGTCAGTGAACCCTCTCATGATGGGGCATTACTGGACCTGGTACTCACTATCAGGGACAGTGCTGCAGACATCAATGTGGGAGGCCACCTGGAGACCAGTGATTACCATACAGTGTGATTCAGTGTGAGGAAGGCTGCAGAATTGAACCAAAGAAGGGTGAGGGTCATGGACATCTGAAGAGCAGATTTGATATAGATCACCGAATGCCTCAGGGATGGCCTGGGTGGGGTGGAAGAACAATGGGTGAAGCTAAAAGGGGCATAGCATAGCAAAGGCAATAAACCTCTGCATCAAACAACTAAGCTAAAGCAAGAGGAAAAAGAGACCGCTGTGGGTATCAAAAGAGGTGACAGAAAAGTTAACAGCTAAAAGGGTAGCATTCAGAAGGTATAAAGAGATACAGGGCAGGAGGATGTAGAGGTGTATCGGGAAATAGAAGGACATAGGGAGGGCAGTAAGGTGTGGAAGATACAAAGTGAAGAAAGAATAGTCAAGGCAGTAATGAAGGGATAATGCATTTTTAGTTATGTACATGAAAAGGGAAGACCAGGGACGGACTGTAAGGTTAAAAAAGAAAGAGACATCCTGAACAAATACTTAGCTCTGTGTTCACAGAGGAAGGAGAAGAGGGAGGAGCCACAGAAAAGTAACAGGAACAAAGCAGGGAGGAGGTGGCCAGTTGTTAATTTTTGTACTTATATGTATTGCTTTTAAAGAAAGCAAAATCCAAAAAAACTGGACATACAATTGCAAGACATCTCAACAATACATAGGGATCATCCAATTTAGAGAGTCCTGAAGAGATTTGCAATCTGAATGTGGACAAAGCAGTGGGCCCAGAGGGTGTATCCAAGGGTACTGAGGGAACTCAGGGAGGTACTGGCTGTAACTCTGACAGTCCTGTTTAACAGCTGTTTGGAAAGAGGAGTGGTTATGGAGGACTGGAGGAAGGCAGATGTAGTCCATCTTTGTAAAAGTATTAGCAGGAGGAGGTTGGCAATTATAGGCCAGTCAGCCTGACGTTGGTGGTGGGAAAGTTAATGGAATCACTGCTGAAGGAAAGGATTGTGGAATATCTTGAATGTAATAGGTTACAAGAGCCAAAGACAGTGTGGATTCATGGGGGAGGAGGAGGTGTTCATGTCAAGCAAATCTGACAGAGTTCTTTGACTGGGTGACCAAAGAACTAAATCAAATAAAATCAGGTTTATTTATTATGATGCCTTTCAAATACCAAGGCACCTTACATAAAATTAAAACAACTTCAGCATAAATTACATATATAAAAACAGGATAAAATATTTATAGACAGCAGAATAAAACTATTCCCAAAAGCACAGCTCCATAAAAACAGTTTTGAGGCCTGTTTAAATCCTCCACAGTCGGGCACTCACGTATCTGATGGGGTAGAGAGTTCCAAAGGGTCGGACCACATGCACAGGCCCCCAGAAGATTTTAAATAAACCCTTGGTATCTCTAGCAACCCCTCATCAGTCGAGTGGAGCAATGCCCTGGGCTGTAAGAGACCAGTAGCTCTTACAGGTAGTCCGGGCCCAGTCCATGTAGTGCTTTATAAGTCGGACGCCTGACTTTGAAGGTGATCGCCACTGAACTGGCAGCCAGTGCAGTTCACACAGCACCGCTAAATATGGCAGGACAGAGAGGTTCCCATCAATAACCGGGCCGCTGCATTCTGCACCAGCTGCAGCAGTGAATATCAACTCCGGAAGCCCTAGGTTAAGGGCATTGCAATAATCAAGGTGAGAGGACACAAAGGCATGGACCAGCATAGGAAAGTCACCAGGCGGAACTAGATGCTTAATTTTGGAGATATTCCTCAGATAATAAAAGGAGGATTTGACAGCGGTTGACACTCTGCAACGCAGTGTCAGACCCTAATCAAAATGACCCCAGGTTTCGCACTGTTCAGAGGTCTGAGTGGGAGGCCCACAAGAAAAGTCCTGAGGGTAACCCCACCCCCAACCCCACTATCCCACCTAATTCCGGATCCACCACCGACACCTCAGTCTTTGCCGAGTTCAACCTCAACCAGCTCAAGCCATCTACTCCTGGATTTCTGTGAGGCAGTTATTAAATGCTGAGAGAGCTCTATTCTGATCAGGTGTAAAGAGAGGTAGAGCTGGGGCCACTGGCATAGCAATGAAACCTCAGTCCATAGCTTCTTACAATGTCTTCGAGGGTAGCATATACACTGCCAACTACATGGGGGAAACACCGATCCCTGAGGAACCCCACATGACAAAGGGACTGGGTCAGAGGAATAAATCCTCAACACCACCCTTTGAGTTCTTCCAGTGAGGAAAGATGAAAACCACCTGAGAACCGTACCTGACAGGCCACAGATGAACCTCAGACGATCGAGCAAGACTCCACGGTCCACAGTGTCAAACGCTGAAGGAGATCAAGAAGGACAAAGATCGAGAGAATCTTCTGATCTCTAGCCATCAGGAGATCACTGAGCACCCAAACCAGCGCCGCCTCACTACTATGCCTCTTTCGAAAACCTGACTGGACAGACTCTGAGACATCATGGATGGTCAAATGGTCCTCCATTTGTATGGCCCTACTTTCTCAATCAACTTCTCCATAAAGGGAGGTTCGAGATCAGGCTGCAGTTCACATGGCAGTCTGGTCCAAGGAAGCTTTCTTCAGGAGAGGTGTCACCACCACCTCCTTCAGTGAGCTAGGAGACTCAACTGTTTCCAGGGAGCACCAGACTATCCATGCTAGGGCCGGGCCAAGAATGTCACTTCAACCCAAAATCAGGGTAGTTGGACCCAGATCCAAACTACAGCACATGGGGCACATACCATGGACAATCCTCATGATGTCCCAGAGCTCCAGCTGGTTGAAGGTACTCCAGGAAAACTGAGGAGCAGTGTCCAAATGCTGGTCTAGAGCAGCGAGTAGTGTGCCAATAGGAGTTCGCCCTACGTCGGCCACCTTAGCCCTGAAGAATCGAGCCAGCTCCATGCACTCAACTTGCAAAAAGCTCTTGAACCTGTAGACAGGCTGGGTTGCACAGTCTGTACATGGTTAAAAAGCTGGGTTGGTTGGTTCCGAGCAGCCTCAATCTCCCAGACAGGAACTCTGCCTTCTTACGGGTGATTGCAAATTGATAGTCTTGATAATGGTCCATCAATCTAGGGTTATCGGCATCTAGGGCAGATCTCCACCAGCAATGCTCTAACCTTCATCCTAGTTGCCGATCTCCTCCAGGTCCATCGAACCAGGTGGACCGAGGGCAAAGGGAGAGGGCAAACATGGACAGGAGCAATGACATCCAGAGCCAAAGTTATGGCCTGGTTATAGGCTGCAACTAGGGCTTTTGGGTCACTGGTTGCCAATGGAAGAACTGATAGATTGAGTACGCTGCCAAAACTTCAAAGCTTACATCTCATAAAGGGCAGTACCTGATCAACTCCACAGGGCAGGCCTATGAAGGGGGGTGCAAAACTGAAATGCATGGTGTAGTGGTGGGACCATCCGACTGGTTCCACCTCCAATTCAGAGGCTTCAACCCCAGGAGTAAACCAAGTCAAGAGAATGACCGTGTTTATGGGTAGCAGTAGAAACAATCTGTATAAGGCCCAGAGATGACATTAACTGGAAGAAGTGCTGACCAAATTGCGTGAGTTCATCATTGACCCAGGCATTAAAGTCACCTGGGACCATCAGCCTGGGTGACTCAAACGCCATGTCGATCACAAAATCTGCCACTTACTGAAGGAACCACTTCTCATCTCCGGGTGGACAGTAGATGAGGGTGATCCTACAGCCTACACCTGATACCACAGTACATTCAAATGACTGGGTCTCCTCAACTGGTATACTTGTGAGGCCCAGTTCGGTCTTGAACAGACCGCACTCCGGATCCAATCTCGGCGGAATAACCGAGTAATTCGCCAGAGTTGCAGCCTCCAATATGGGGCCAGACCCGTCCAGCCAGGTCTGCAATGCATGCCAAGTCCACCATACCAACAAGATCTGCCATAATTGCAGTCTTATTCTTAATGAACCTGGCATTACATTACAGTGCACGAGTTGTATGGGCTTCCAGGGCTGTCCGGCCACCTGCCCACCAAAATTGATGGTGCTCTTGGGTATGGAAACCAGACATGGAGGGCTATGATCCAGGTTCCATTTCACTCCAGCACATCTCCTGGATCTCATAACCATGATACGTGGCTCCGCTCATTCACTCTCCACTGTTCACCCCTGACTCTCTCCCCTCCCGAAGAGCAATGCCCAGTGCTCTACGGCACTGATAGATATCAAACTGCAATGGAGAGGAGATGAAGGGTGGAGGGCACAAAGGGTGGAGGATGAACAGCGCCCGACCATGGAGGCAGGCCTCGGACACATTTTGGTAATCACAATAAAGTTACACCACTCCACAGAGAACAAAACAATTCACTAAATTATATTCATTAAATAAAATAAAAGAAAAACAAACTAAAACTTAACACCTAAAACTCCCTCTACTCTCAATAAGGAAAACCGAATTGTAATTCATAAAATAGAAACTAACATAATCATTCAGTCCCAATCAGGAAGCCTAAGGCAATCAGGAGATGCAGATAACAGCAAACACCTTCAAATAATAACTAAGAAAAAGTAAGGTCCATAAAAACAATTGCAGAGAAAATCAGTTTTTCGACCCCAGTGGCTATCCACCATTGAAGGAAACCAAAAGATTCCCCAGGGACTCTCACTTCCTGGGAGATAGAGAGTTTAAACTCAATTTTTCTCAGTCCCCAAAATACTCTCACTACTAGGGGACTGTACTGATGATGACCAGGCCCTTTTAGCCTTGGTGCCCTCTCACAGATCCGAGGCTAAGGGACAGAGGGCACTCTCACTGCCTTCTTGACAGAGTTTAAGCATAAAAGATTAAAAGTCTGACCATGTCTTTGAAGGGAGGGAGGTCAAAAATCCACTCAGAAGATGTTACTCTGGAGCCAGAGCGGCACCAATGAATCCAATAAGGGACCAGACTGCAAGCCTATGGCTGATGCTGCAGATCCCAGCCAGGCCCACTTACTAGCAGGTCAATGGAGATTTCCTAAGGGTACACCAACCACATTGCTGGCTACCCAGCAAAGTAAGACTAGGACCCCGCTCAGCCACACACTGCAGTCGGTCCACCAACAGGATCCAAGACCAACTCCCTGCTTCAAATCAAAGCTTGTCCAGTTTATACACGCTGCTCCTGGAGACCTCAGCAAACTGGCAACAGTCCAAAGGTAATCCGTGGCTAATATCCAGGATCTTCACAGATTTATTCTAAGTCTCCTTCAGCATGATATCACTTCTTAAAAATATAACTCCCCAAGAATCTCAGCGGCAAATTATTCTGTTACATCCAGACACTAGTTCAGCTTATCAGAAGTCGAAAAACAGCATCCAGTATCAAATTAATCCACACATACCACAGGAACAAAGTGGCAGCTGGTCAGGCAAGCCAAGTGAACAGGCAGTAATGGTCAGGAGACACAACAGCCCGGTGCACATTACGAGACAGTCAAAAGAACTCTCGATATAACGCTCGTAGGTTTGGCACACTTTATCACTGCACTTGTTCCAATGCCAATGCCAACTTGGAGTGCAGGACAATGGAGAAGATTAAATGGTTCAAATCAAACAAATGAAATAAACAGGGCCAAATCTGTAGAGGCATGAAAGTCAAAAATCAAAAGTCGAAACAGTAAAACCAAAACAGTGCAACGGAACAGGCAAAATAGGAATACAAGCACTAGGCTGCAAAGGCAAACACAGCCGACAGCATGCCCAGCCCAGTGGCCTGTGCAGAGGACTAGATCAGGGTGGAGCAGTTGACATGGCCTATTTAGATTTCAGTAAGGTTTCCGACACCATTTCACATAGGAGACTAGTAAGCAAGCTGGATAGCTTAGTAGTGAGTCCAAAGAAGGTAAACTGGAGACAAAATTGATTAGGGGACAGGCAGTAGGGATGGTGGTAAACTGAGTTCACTCTAAGGAAGGGAGGGTGACCAGCAGAGTGCCCAGGTATCAGTGCTGGAACCAGTCTTCTTTAATGTCTTTATAAATGACATTGCAGAGAAGCTGGAAAGCAAGGTCTGTCTCTTTGTGGATGATGCCAACATCTGCAATAGTGTGGACACTCAGGGGTGTGTGGAAAGGATGAGCAGAGACCTGAGAAAACTCGAGAACTGATCAAACATATGGCAGCTGTGTTTCAATGTGTCAAATTGTAAAATAATGCACTTGGGGCACAGAAACAGGACATGGAGTACAAAATGGGTGGAGTGGTATTCACAGTTAAGAAAGAGACCTGGGGTTATAATATCTGCTGACATAAAGGTGGCCAGACAGTGTGACAAAGCAGTTGGGAGGGCTTGTGGGATGTTGGGTGCATAGTGCATGGTGTCACATGCAGAAAGAGGGAGGCGATGTTGTTTCTGTGTAGATCACTGGTAAGACCCTCCAAGAGTACTGTGTCCAATTCTGGAGACAACATCTCCAGAAGGACATAAACAAAGGCAGGCAGTCCAGAGGAAGGCAACTAAATGGTGCAGTGTCTGCATCAGTAGCCCCATGGGGAGAGGCTAAAGGATCTCGCTATGTACACCCTGGTAGACAGGAGGGAGAAGAGGATATGATAGAGACTTTCAAATATCTCACAAGGATAAATAAGGTACAGGAGGAAAGTGTTTTCAGAAAATAGGGCTCTCAAGAACAAGGGGTAAGCTATGAAGCTAGAGGGGTAGATTTAGGAGATGTGTGGAAGTACTCCTTCACAGAGAGAGTGGTGGATTCCTGGGCGGCTTTCCAATGGAGGTGGTGGAGGCAAAAACAGTGGTGGGGTTCAAGCATGCATGTGTTAAGCATAAAGGAATCTTATAAGAAAGGAAGGGGATGTGAGAATGAGCCCTAGATCAGGTAGGGTCTGGGGTGGTACTGTATGTAGGGAAAAGGGCAGACAGGTGGGCCAAACAGTCCTCATATGCCATCAAATTCTGTTTCTATGCCTCATCAAACCAGGTTACACAATCTTTTTTCCTACCTAGTTGGTATCTTTCATTTTGGCCACTGTAACATGTGTCGCTACATGCAAACTGGCACTTCCTTTACCAGTCCCACGAATGGCAAGCTCTAGGAGATAGGCCAGTTGATCATGTGTTGTGTACCATTAGTGTTATATGCTTTATGTTGTGACTCTCTCGCCTGGTACATTGGTAGGACAGCAATTCCTTTCAAGAAGAGGATTCAAGATCATACCTCCTCTATCATCAGCAGGAAGTGTGACACTCTGTTGGCACCCATTGGTGTAAAAAAAACAATGGTGACCTTACGCTTGCTATTCATGGGATCAACCAGACAAAATCACATCCTAGATGATGCAACAGGCTTAAGAGCCTTCTCTAGAAAGACAGCAGATTGATTTTTCCTTTAGATGCTGTTTCAACCCTGGGACTTTGAGGACTTGGAATAAAACTTGCCCTGCCATCCTTCAATGTCAGTATAACTCTTCATAGGTGTTGAAATCTTAGTATCATATTCACTTGTATTTTATATACACTTAATATTTTTCTCTTTTATTTTCCAGGTGTGTCCTTCCTGGAGCCTCAACAAGTGATGCCTGCATTATAGCCAGTTTTTCTGAATGCCGTCTTACAAGATGCACTCGACAGAAGACTAGGCTTTAATCAATTATTTAGTATTTACTTGTTATTATTTATACTGGTTTTCTGCAATACCCCTTGTTTTGTGTGTCATAGCTTTTTATGTTCATTTATGCCTTCAGTCTTTCGATATACAGTACTTATTTTTGCTTAGTATTACCTCACACTAGTAAGGATTTAAGCTGCCTGTTCTATTCTGGCACTAATTTATCACTAATTCAGACTTGTCCTTTAATCACATGTTATAAATTCACCCTCAGCACCATTGCCCACCACCCCGATGAAGAACCTGCAGGTTTTGAAGTGCTCGGTTTTAATAAGCTAGTATACTTTAAATTGATTTGCATTTACTTTGGTTTGGAGTGTCCTTTTTGCACACCATTCCTTTGCCTGTTGTTTCTAGAATGATGTCACAGCTTTGAAGGTGTGTTTATTCATTTATATATTTGAATTATGTTAACTGTGTAGATTCACTGAGATGAGAAAAGCCCCTTTGAGGTGACCTGGAGTTAATTACAATATATTCAAACAAATTGCACATTACAGTCCAAAAATTATTGCATATTACTTTCAAGGAAGTAGATGCACAATACATGATGTCCAGACTCAGAAATAATGATCAGGGATAATATTATACATGGTATATATTTGCCAAATCATGATGTACGCTGGGGATATTGTACACATAAGAGCATACAAAATAGGTTACCAGGTTAATTACACACAAGGGTACATTCTGCAACACAGTCATAGGCATCAGGAAACCATGCATAACAGGTGGAAAGTTAGTAAGGAAGAGGTGACCAATAGTTTAGTTGGCACATTATCCAGTAGAGTGGGAAGAGCAGGGGTTGTGTCAATGACTGCAGCTACACTAGGTGCACCTTAGCAAATGGACCTTGAAGTTTGACTTAGACATAGATAGGGAGGAGCAATTTTGAACCTCTTGTGGAAGCTTTGTTCTAGAGGGATGGGGTTCTGACAGCAAATGACTTAAAACCCGAGCCTATTCCGGCCTTTGGAACCTCAAGCAAGGGACAGTCTGAGGCACAGAGGAGCCTCCTAAGACTATGAGGAGTAGTGTCCTGGTTGAGTCTGAAGGTGGTCAGAATAGCAGATAGGCTAGTCTTTCCTCGAGGAGGGTCAGTTCAGGGCAGAGAACTGTGCAGTGGTGATCCTGAGGTAGGCATCAGCCACAAAATGTATGACTCTGTTATACAGTACCTTCAGTCCACCTGGCTCTGTTTCACATAGGGAGTGAAGTATGGGAGCAGCATGTGTTAGTACAGGCAGGAGTGTACTGGTGGCAATGGCTAGTCATGCCTCCTTGATGAGGTAGGCATTAAGCCTAAAGAGTAGACCAACCTTCTGGCAAATAAACTTTGTAACTGCATCCACATGAGGCCCAAAGATCGGTCCTGGTCTACATGAACCTTAGGTATTTTACTGAGTTAGCCACTACTATCTGTACACCAGAGAGGGTGGATAATTTTTACATTAGGACAAATTTATTATTTAGTAGCCACATATTGAGGAACTTAAACTCACTGTCTAGGTGAAGGTTTATCCAATTTAGGTTGGAGAAGCTTCTGTATAAAACAGCATTGTCTACATAAAGCTATAACTTTTCACCCCACAGTTAGCAGGCAGATCATTACTATATAACGGAAGAACAGGGGACCAAGAATGGATCCTGGAGATTGCTAACAGTTATGTCTTTAAGATCAGATATGCCACCTTGCCACTTAATCAGTCGTTTCCTGTTAGACAGGTAGTGGTTAAACCAGTTATAGGCAAGACTGTCAAGACCTACATGCCTAAGTTTAGCTAAGAGGTCATGGTTTAGGAGTTCACACACTCTGCTAAGGTCCACAAAATGGACCCAATAGTTAGCCCTTGATTCATTGCCCCAAGAATGTCAGAGGTCAGTTAGACCAGAGCAGTAGCCATGCCATTGTTCTTCCTAAAACCATTCAGGACATCAGATAGCGTGTGATGAGTTTTTATGAAGCCATGGAGTTAGTTATAGGACAGCCTCTCTTGTATCTTTGTAACTGAGCAAAGGAGGAGATGGGCTGATAGTTTTCAATTAGGTCTTTAGGACCACCTTTATCATGGAACAGCTGTTGCAATTTTTCATTTCTTGGGATGGTGGCCTTGAGTAGCAATTATTAAATATGTTTCTGATGGGAGTGGCAATACCTGGAGCAGCAATTTTTAGGAATTTTGACTCAAGCTTGTCCCATCCTGGGGTACCATTACATCTAATCCACCTAAGCTGGTCAAGAACCTCTTTCCTTTTAATTAGACAAAAGTGAAACTGTGTGGCTGCTAGGTTCAGGTTAGGAAGGCCAGTCGATACTCCACTTTGGGGCATCATAAACTTCTGGTCAGTAAAACATAATGTTGAACGTATTTGCAGACAAGTAAGGGTCACAGATAACATTACTATCTGTGGTAATAGCATGAACAGAGGCTTCTGAATGCACTTTCAGGGAACAATTAATCTGCGTCCAGAGTTTTTTGGATCAGGTAGATTCTTGATTTGTATATTCTTTAGATAATTTTAAGTTGGATTTGCAGGGTTTTGAGCTTTCTATAAGTGTGCCAATCAGCTACTTGATCAGAGAGCTTAAACTGACCCGGCCCTGTCTCTCAGCTTGATGTCCTTCCACATGTCTCTGTGCAACCATTGCAGGCAGTGACCTTTCATCCTACTCTTCTTAAGAGGGCATGTTAGTTAAGTACACTAAGAAAGTTAACAAAGTAATCAAGGTTGAAGAGTACTGGGAGGTCATTTATAGCCCCAGTGTATGCCAGCAAGATTCATCAAAGCCTGCGATATCCCAGTCATGACGGTTTTGGGAGTGGGGGAGGGGCTTGGAACATTATTTTTCCGGATACAGAACACTGAGAGAGTTTGAGAGTATACCAGCTGCTTTTATTCTTTCAGTTCTGTTGACAAGGACTCCATCAAGGAAAGGGTGCATACCAGACTTAATATTTAGCCTAGTGGGTTGAATAATCAACTAAGGAATGTGGCCTTCTTACAGGGCAGACTTGTATCCATTCTGAACACTATTCAGTCAGTTTGGTTCTGGTTGTATTTATTTGTTTACTGATATTTTGGATAACATCTTTGAGAAAAAGTTAATTGTGCTGTCTGTATATCCATGGCACTCCCACTTTTCCACCATAGGGTTATGTATGCCTAATAGGCTGCTGATGCACATGTGACCTAGGGTCAAATTATGAACCCTTCTCCAAGCCCTTTCTGTAGCCTGCTGTTCCTCAGTTTTAACTTGTGCATCTGAGAGGCTGCAACACTGTCCCAAGCTCCAGTATGTCAACAAGGAAAAGGTAATTAAAAAAAATAATAAATAATAGCTGCATGGCACAGACAGTATAAAGTATTGCATAGGATACAAGCAGTGGCTAGAAATGTTTTGTTTAGAGCAAAAAGAGATATAATTTATACTTGTTGTGGCGAGTATCTATATAGCGAAGAAACAGAGCACAAGATATGGCATTAACTTATCAAAATATGCTTTGCGTCATGGGTGTCGTGTTCTTACACACAAATAGTTTCTAGACAAATGCTAGCAATCATAGGTTTAGCATGAGCCAGCTACTTTAAATGGACCAGCCAGCAGGACTCCTCCCTCATGAGCGAGGATATCCGGCTTACTTCTCTAAGCAGTCCCTGACCAGTGACTGCCTAGAGGAGGCACAACATCAAAAATCTGTGGAAGGGCTCCCTGTATTAATTTGACCATAGGGATCCAGCCATCATCTACCTCACGTAGCAAGATGTTGGCGCACAGTGCCTCTGCCCCTTCTTGAAACAAACAAAATCCGACTTAAAAAGGCTAAAGAGAACCTTTCAAACCTCCCCCAACATATGTCTAACTGTTGGCGCTAGCTCACACTATTCTATGGCATGTATGGATACAAAATTCAGCTGACCTGGTCCCAATCGTGGCGTTGTTTGTACAGAGACCGCTGACTCTAAAGGGTCATAAAATAACAAACATGGAGCTGACGCCTCTCTGCTCGTTTCTTCACCATATTGCTCCTCTAGGATGCCACGCATGCTCTGTAGAGCCTTCATGCATGTGTGGCACTTCTCACAGCATTCACGCATGCGCAATGCCCTGCTACTTCATTTTGAAGAAGAGCAAGGCACACACACACGTAGTGCTCCGCATGTGCGATAGTGATCTGCTTCATGATCATGGTAATTACTGTAAACAAAATAGCACAGCAGCTGATGATATCAAGGGAGCTCCAAAACAACCAAAAAACAACTAAAAAAAGGGGAACAGAATTAATGATACCCCTCCCAGCATTGAGCTATCCAGGCACATGAGCTCTTAAAGGGCAGCCCACAATCAATCCACAGGCTATGAGCTCTCTTAAAGGGGCAAGTGAGGTACCTCTACTGCCCCAACAGAAGGGCCCAGTATGTCATGCATGTGAATTGGACAACCAGGACAATTTAAGGGATGCCTGCCAGACCAGCAAGATGGGCACAAATACTTCTTGGCACACTGACCTGGCCATGGTGGCACTCAGAAGGCTACAGCAGCCATGATGGATAGACAACAAAATTTTATGCTACAAGTCTTGGAGGCGGATGTCAAGCTTTGCTAATCCTAAGTCACTACCAGGGACCTCGTCAGCCACAGCTCCCCAAATCATCTGGGAGACCAAGAAGCAACCAGCCAAGGGACTTATTCCCCACAAAGAGGCAGGGAGAACAATGACAATCAGATGGATGGAATTGATGAGGATGAGCGGATGGCACCCATTCTCACCACGACAGTGATCATGGCTCGGAGCACAGCTCAGATTCAGAGGGGCCTACAGGGTCATTCACGCCTGAAGCCACCTCTATTGCCTCAAGGCTATTCACATCAGAGAACATCACTGACTTAGTTCTCTCAATACGTAATACATTAGGATTCAAGCAACTGTCACCCCACCAGATAATGAGCTGGACCCAATGCTCCAGCCACCTCCCAGGGTCGAACACTACTTCCCAGTATGCCCCACTATACAAGACATTATCACAAAGGAGTGGGAGGCATTAGACCCAGCTAGATTACCAGAAAAGAGATATCTAGACAAACTATACACCTTGCAGGAGGAAAACCTGAAAATCTGGTGCACGGCACCTAAGATTGACCCAAAGATAGCAGAACTCAACAAGAGAACGGTCCTTCCTGCAGAAGGCACAGCTGCACTAAGGGACCCAGTGGACAAAAAATAAGAGGACCTACTTAAAAATGCATGAAATGATAGGTCAATCAGTCAGAACAGCCATGACTGCAATCCACGCTGCAAGAGCCTAAACTAGGTAGTTGGACAAAATTGCCAAGGGCCTCACACCCAAATCACAAGAGGCCATACTACTTGAATAGGATCTACAAACAGCCAGATATATAGGAGACATGTCTGTGGACATGCTTAAGATGAAACACAGGACAGCGGACATGGCCAATAAAGCGAGAAGAAACTTATGGCTTAAACTATGGAACACAGATAATAAGTCTAAGATTCGACTACTCAAACTACCCTTTAAGGGCAACAGAGTGTTCAGAGACGGACTCCAAGAGTTCCTTAAATGCTGGAGCCAGGAACAGACATGGAGAGTGACAAGAACACGGGATACCTACCATCTAACAGAGGAGATCTCAGTCCTTTCATTCACACTCAGATAGAAGACAAAACACCTTTCACGATAGAAAGAGTGCGGCACAACACAGATACAATTACCAGCACAAGGAACATGCCCCTACAGAGGAATGGGGTCCACCTTTAGAGGGAGGTTTTCTATCCAAAGAGGTAGATCTACCAGGACATCTAATCAATGACTACACCAAGGCACTGCAACCGCAAAACCACCCTAACCCATTACTCGCATCACGCTCCCCAACGATAGGGGAGGTTACAACAGTTCAGTCAGACATGGTCAGATTCATCATCGGACAGATGGGTAAATGAAGTGGTGACCGAGGTTATGCAATAGAATTCTGTCACACACCTCATGAGAACAGACCGGTGGTATCACCAGTGTCAAAGAAAAGATGCCCAATAAGTCAAATCCAAAACATTCTGGAAGCGTTACTCACATCGAGGGCCATACAAAAGGTACCACAGGATGAACTAGGCAAGGGGACATATTCAATCTTCTTCCTGGTTCCAAAGAAAACTGGAGACTTCCGACCAGTCCTGGACCTCAAATATGTAAACAAATTCATTATCACAAAAAATTCAAAATGGAGACCATAAAATCAACAATCAGGTCGATCAGAGAGGGAGACTTCTAACATCCATAGACCTCAAGGACACTTACCTCCACATACCTATGTGCCTGGCATACAGAAAATATCTCAGATTCAATATCCTGGGACAACATTACCAATACAAAACACCTCCATTCAGTCTTGCGTTAGCACCAAGAGTGTTCACAAAGTTTCAGTAGTCCTAGTGGCAAAACTCAGAGGAGGAGTGCACATCATTCCCTACCTCAACGATTGGCTCATCAGGACAAGATCATACCAAGAATCACAAAAAGCAACTGCAAGAACAGTACAGGTGCTGGAGGAGCACGGTTGGGTGACAAATATGGAGAAGGTTGCTTAACCCCGTCTCAATGCATAGAGCACCTAGGGGCAAGGATAGACACATGAACAGGCCTTGTAAAGCCAACACAAATGCGAATAGACAACATATCCAGGCTGACAAGTCAACTACTGTGCACAGCAGAGCCAACCATGGCCCAGGTCTCTCAACTACTGTGGTGCATGTCATAGTGCATAGACCTCATCCCTGGGTGAGGTGGAACATGAGACCCCTACAGATGTTACTACTACAGTATGGGTCCCTGTCACAAGAGAACATGCAACAAAAATAAAAATGATGGACAGAGTAAAGACATCACCAAGGTGGTGGACAGACCCACAACATTTGTCCAAGGGACAACCCCTGGAGATATCTCACGAGGCAACCAACGAAACGGATGCCAGCCTTTGGGGATGGGGGCATCCATGGCTACAAATCAGCCCAGGGCCAGTGGTCTATCAGAGAGAAGAAAATGTTGATCAATGTGCTGGATATGAGATACAATGTCTTGCTAGCCTTCAGGACACAAATTATACAGAAGTCCATATTGATACAGTCAGACAACAGAGTGACAGTGGCCTACATTACCAAGCAAGGGGAACCAAGAGTTTGGCTCTACAATGAGAAATGACTTCCATTATGACATGGTCATAGCAGCACAATCTCAGTCACATCACAGCCATTCACCTAGCAGGCAAGTTAAACATGACAGCGGACTGGCTAAGCCATGAACAAATAAACCCGGGAATGGCAGCTCCATCCACAAATGTTCAAGACAATACAGAGGAAATGGGGCACAATAACCATGGCTCTTATGGCAACCAGCAAGAGTGCTCATTCTCCAGATTCTACTCCAGGTTCAAGGAACCACAATCAATGGGGTGGACGACTGTCAATCCCATGGACTCACGATTACTTTATGTATTCCCCCACTACCTCTGATAACACAGGTATTAGCAAAGATCCGCCACTCAAGGAGGATCACAGTACTCATAACACCTTACTGGCTGAGGAGGTTGTGGTTTGCAACAGTCATAGCCATGGCCATGGACAGAATGACCCTGCCAACATGCTCAGACATACTAATTCAAGGGCCAATCACTCATCCGAATCCAGACAATCTCAAACTCACTGCCTGGCTCCTGAAAGGGAGAGACTGCTGAAAGTAGGTTATCATGACACAGTCATAGACACTATGATGCAATCACATCAAGTTCCACCACTGACCTATTCAAGACAGTAGCCAATCTTTTCATCCTGGTGCAAATCCAGGAACATTTGCCCCCAATCAGCATCAATATCAGACATACTGATGTACTTACAGCAGGGCTTGGACAAGGGCTAGCAGCCGTGACTCTAAGAGTACAAATATCAGCAATAGGGGCAGCCACTGGTCCTATAGGAGGGATCTTCCAGGGATCACACCCAGACATTATCCGCTTCCTCAAGGTGGCAGGCAACTTACACCCCAGAATCAGGGTGACTTTTCCCCATGGGACCTCACTTTGGTACTGAATGCATAAACAGAGACAAATTTGAACCAACCTTAAACATTGAACTATACTGGTTAGGCCTGAAAACAGCCTTACTGGTAGCAATATGTCCGCCCACAGAATCGGCGAGCTGACGGCTCTGTCCTGTAAAGAGCCACCACTACATTTACAGAGCAAGGAGCCATACTAAGAACTGTCCTTCCTCGAGAGGGAACAATCTTAGACCTGGTCCTCTCAAATGGAGATGAAGAGAGATCACAGATGTATAAGTGGGTAGCCATCTGGGAACTAGCGACCATCGAACAGTATGGTTCACAATAAACACAGCAATAGAGTCAAGCCATACAAAGACAAAGGTACTGGATTTTAGGAGGGCTGACTTTGTCAAAATGGGTGAGTGCCTAAGGAATGCACTAGCAAATGGGCAGGTAGGAGGGGTGGAAGAACAATGGGGAATAATAAAACTGCCATCACAGAGGTAACAAGCCTTTGTGTAAAGCAAATAAACAAAACAAAACGAGGTAAGAAACCACTATGGTTCTCAAAGGAAGTGGCAGTGAAGGTTCAAAAGAAAAAGAAAGCATTCAGGAAGTACAAGGAATCACAGAAGAAACAGGACAGAGAACTGTATCAGTTAAAGCAAAGGAAGCTGGGAAGGCAGTCAGAACAGCAAAGGCCCAAACCAAGGAAAAGATAGCCACCTCAGTTAAGAAGGGATAAAACCTTTTATAGGTACATCAGGGAGCGAAGGAAGACCAAGGGAGGGATAGTGAGGTTTAATAAAGGGGAGGAGGGTGGGCAGAGGGTGACTATGAAAAGGCAGAGATACTAAACAAATATTTTTGCTCAGTATTTACAAAGGAAGAGGGGAGGTACCTAAAACAAACAGTAGAAACACTCTGGATACAGAAGTTGATACCAGCCATTTACAAAGAAAAGAGTTCTGAAAGAACTCTTAAAACTGAAGGTGGACAAAGCAATGGGGCCTGATGGGATTCATCCCAGAATTCTAAAAGAACTAAGGTAGAACTAGTGACACCACTGACTACCCTCTTTAACAAATCATGGGAGGATGGGGTGGTACCTGAGGACTGGAGGAGGGCAGATGTGATTCCCTTCACAAAAGTGGAACAAGGCAGAAGCAGGAAACTACAGACCTGTTAGTTTAACCTCAGTGGTAGGGAAAATGATGGAATCACTCTGAAGGAAAGAATTGTTGAGTATCTAGAGGCCAGAGGCACAGGACCCAAGGCAGCATGGATTCACAGTGGGAAGGTCATGCCAGACAAATCTGATAGATTTCTTTGACTGGGTGACCAAAGTAGTTGATCAGGGAGGGCTGTGGACATGGCCTACCTAGACTTTAGCAAGGCATTTGACACAGTCCCACACAAAAGATTAATATACAAGTTAGCCAGCCTGGGAGTGGGTCCCAAGATGACAGCCTGGGTAAAGAATTGGCTGGAGAATAGGACACAGAGAGTAATAGTAAATGGAGTCCACTCTGAAAAGGGGGTTAGTAGTGGGTACACGAGGTTCAGTATTAGGACCGGTCCTCTTCAATGTCTTTATAAGCGACATTACAGAGGGACTGGAAGGAAAAGTATGTCTCTTTGCAGATGACACAAAGATCTGCAGCAGAGTTGATGCACAAGGTGGAGTGAAAAGGATGAGAAGGACTTGGCAAGGTTAGAGGAATGGTCAAATGTATGGCAGCTTAGATTCAATGCTAAGAAGTGCAAGGTAATGCACCTGGAAACAAAACCCAGGGAAGACTACACAATGGGGGTGAGATACTAACAACAACAAAAATGGAACGGACCTGGGGTAGTCATATCAGATGACCTAAAGGTGGGCAAGCAATGTGAGAGGGCAGCAAGGAGGGCTGGGGGATACTGGGATGCATAGGGAGAGCATCACCAGTAGAAAACAGGAAGTTATTTTCCCTCTGTACAGACAGCTAGTGAGACCCCATCTGGAGTACTGCATGCAGTTCTGGAGACCCAATCTCCGCAAAGACATAGACAGGATGGAAGCTGTCCAGAGGAGGAACTAAAATGGTGCAGGGTCTGCACGGAAGACATATGAAGAGAGACTTAGGAGCTTAATATGTATAGCCTCGAGGAAAGGAGTGAGAGGGGGACATGATAGAAACTTTAAGTACCTCAAGGGAATCAACAAAGTCCAAGAGGGTAGCATCTTTCAAAAAGAGGTGTGCAAAACAAGGACAATTTGAAGATAGAAGGGGGCGGCTCAGAGGTAATTTAAGGAAGTATTTTTCACAGAGAGGGTTGTGGATGTATGGAACGGCCTTCCAGAGGAGGTTGTGGAGTCAAAACAGTGGTGGAATTCAAGCATGCATGGGACAGTCATAAGGCAATTCTAGGGGTGGGGGTAGGAAGAAGTAGGCTGCTGGTTAACTAGGATCTGCAGCTTATCCAGTCAGGTAGGGAAATGGGCAGACTGGTAATACGGTCCTTATCTGCTGGTCAAATTCTATGTTTCTATGTTTCATGTTTATCCCAAAGGTCAAGCACCACATTTCACACGAGTCAAACCATCGAGCTACCAACATTCTTTGAGAAGCTAACGAATGAGCGGCTACAGCCCTTCACAAATTGGATGTCAAAAGAGCTCTCAGGCATACGAAGAAAGGATAGCATCACTCTGACGCTCCGAAAGACTGTTTGTTTTATCCTCAGGACACAGGAAGGGCTCTCTGGTGGCAAAGAGCACCATCGCTACTTGGATCAAGAGAGCCATAACAGGAGCATACAAGGCAAGACACAAGGTACCGCCCATGGGAATAAAAGCACATTCAACCAGGGCAGTAGCAACATCCTGGGCCGAGAGAAACACGGCTACAGTGCAAGAAATATGCACAGCTGTAACCTGGTCTTCCATTCACACCTTCACCAAACATTACAGACTGGACACAGAACGTCCAAAACACAATACATTTGGACACAAAATACTGTTAACAGCAACCTGGGGCAGCTCCCCCACCCTAAATAAGAGGTACTGCTTTTTACAGACCCTATGGTGGAAAAGTGGAGTGCCATGGATATACAGACAACACAATGGTAGTTTACTCACCTGGTAAAGGTGATTGTGTTACAGTATATCCATGGTACTCTGGCCCACCTGGGGAGCAGAATACAGTTATATATATATATATATATATATATATAAAAAATCCAGGACAACTTACAGTACTACTAAGGTTTGGAACTGTAATGACATAGACAAATACAGAACTGTAGAGAGACAGATTCAGATCTGTTAACTAATCAGTAAATAAAGATAGGTGGTTGAAACTCATGGTAGCTTCATAGACTGTCTGTGCCGGAAGAATAACACATTTCTTTCCACAGCTCTGGAAGTATCGAAACTGAGGAACAGCAGGCTACAGAAGGGGCTTGGAGGAGGGTTCGTAATTTGACCCTAGGTCACATGTGCATCAGCAGCCTGTCAGGCATACATAACCCTATGGTGGAAAAGTGGAGTGCCATGGATGTACAGTAACACAATCACCTTTACCAGGTGAGTAAACTACCATTTCATAGGTTCTGCATCAGATGACAACACAGTACATATTGGAAAAGTATGAGATGGAGAACAAACAAAACAAGGATTTACACAAAACATTATAAGAGTGTATAATTAGAGAAGTTCAATACATGTGGCATTGTACAATGTATGCCATGATGTGTATTTGATTAAAACCTGGAATTCAAAGGGTCATGTTAGAGGGGTGAGGTCTTATGAAATGACCCTTTACAGGAAAATGAGAACAGACTCAGCCTAATATCTAATAATCAACAAGGTATGGGATGGCATCAGCCCAGGGCCTCGGCCAGAGGTGAGAAGGTATGGGACAAAGCATTTTAAAGTGAGCAAGGGAGCTCAGCAGATATAATGGGGAGGAGATAAAGGGAAACCCTTAGCGGGGTGAGGGAAAGAGTGGAAGGGATCAAGAGGAGATGTGAAAGGAGAATGATTAGCAACTTAGATCAGTTAATTACACGCCGAGAACAGTTGTGCATAGTAAGTTGGTAAGCATATGTAACTTTATCAGTAAATGAATGTTCAGTGGAATGGCACAGAAATTGCAGAATGTATTATGCATGGCCACTTGTCTAAAATAAAAGCAGTATTTTCTTAATTCACTCTTTAACATACATTTCAAAACATTTGACTAAAGACACATAACAATCTAAACATTAATATCATGTTTCTTTATATACATAGGAAAACCAAAACAAAAGTTACACTATAAAGCAGTGCAGGTGAAAGTAGGAACAAGAAAGTTTTCTAATTTCTCGCTGCTCTGTAAGCCTTGCTTAGCAGCTGAACTTGATTAGCATAGCTAGGCAAGTAAAATACAAGCTCATCCTGTAACCAAAATGTAATTTCAGTGCTACATCTTCATGAATCAAGTCTGAAGCAGGGATAACATTTCACTACAGTCTTAAGACATATCATAGCAACCAGTCCTTTCTTGTTTTTATAGGCAAGTCAGTGGAGTCAGTATTTGGTGTTGGAGACTGAAAATCTCTTATACCAACAATCAGTTTGCTTTCACATTTATAATATATTTAACTGTATATTTTGAAAATTTCATTGATGTGAAAACTTAAGCTTCACTTTGAACAAATAATTTATCTGAAACAACCATCTACTCAGAATTATATATCCTTGTAATTTAGGATGATAAGTAAAAGTAAAATAATTTTTCCATGTAAGGCTTGAGATTTAAACACGTATGTGCAAACTGTGACTTTCTGGGCAGCAGACATTAAGATTCAGAACAAATACTTTTCCCTTGCAGACAGCAAACCCTCTGATATATTTCTTAAAGTGGCAATGTTTTAAAGTCAAATAAGATTTATTTTAAAGAGTATCTTGTACTGCTTGTTGTACTCACTTCTAAAACATTTCTTATTTTGAACACAACCAAATTCTATTGTATGCCTCTCCTTGTGTATGGGTACCTCTACTCCAGCTTGAACAATGAAATCAAAAATCACATTGTGAGTGAACATAAAGTATGCTAACAAATCTAGGAGGTATGTTTCTTGATTATTCTGGAAAACTTTGAAAGAATTATAATGTTAGACACATTTAAGATCATAATCAAAACCACTGCTGTTTGTTTTGTACTAGAAAACCAGTAAAATTGCAGAATTTGTATTTGTATTTATTTATTTTACCAGGAAAACCTCCTTTGAGCAATGCTCATTTACAAGAAGGTCCTGGTTAGGGCATTTAACATTACAGAAGGTAAACTAGCAGTACTATAGTAGAGAAACTTAAAAATTCAGTTTACAAACACAGGCCAGTGGATATAATCAAATACAAAGACTAGAGAAAACAGAAGCGCTATACAGTACATAGGATTTGCAGAAGAGTTGACACATTCAGAGAGCCACTAACAAATGCAGTATTTATCATGAAGTAAAATATAATTTACCTATTATTTTAATAGCATTAATATTTGTCAGTGCAAACTTGATCAAGTAGAACCTTAAAATAAAAAGGTCTGACTAACAAATTCTGTTTACGTGATTCCTGCAGGTCATTCCAAGATGTGGAGGCAGCCAAACTAGAAGCCAGCTTACCAAATTTTGAATAGTGCATTGGGACATCAAGCAGAAAGGTATGACATTTTCTGAGGCTGTACAATCCTGTAGATCTCTGAAGGAAACTTGATATACAGTATAGTGGCAATGAATTCTGTATAGCTTAAAGGACCAGAACTGTAGATTCCTGAGCTTTCTGATAGTTGTGACACTCTACCAACTGCTCATTGTTATATTTTATAATATTTGTATTATAAATAAAATGTGTATGGTGTGTGACTACCTGCTTAAGGATGGTACTCAGTGTAAGGGTCTTGACCTTTGACCTCAAAAGTGCCAGTGTGAGGAAACAACAGGATGTAATAAACAGACCAGTGAAACCACTAATTAAAGCCTTCCTTCCAGAGAGACAGTTTATTATCCCTTATAACCTCTTCCTGCTTTTGAAGCTGGGAACTAAATATGAATTTTATGACCCTAGAAAGAAGGGAAGTCATTTGGCTGATCCTTTGTGGTTTCTGCACCTAGCAGAGAACTAGTGATAGATTGTGGGGCCATGAAACATCAAAGGGATATTTTGCTCAAACAGACTCATATTTTGGGAAATTGCTAGTTGCTGATTTTCACAGTAATAACATACTTCCTTGTGGATATCCATACTCAGATTACAGAGTTATCACAGATCTAACAGTGACCTCATGGGTGACATCACCAGGAGGTGGGGAAAACTGACTTTTGAATATGGCCTGCATCTGACAAGTTGTGGCAGAAGGACTCCTGAAAATCAAAGACACACTTAGTCTGTGGACTGGTAACTAGGCACTTTAGACAGATAATTCATCTGGAACTTTTAAGTATTTGTGGTAGGCGTATTTGTATTCTGTAACTTCCCATTTATTTTATGTGACTGTAAGTTATTGATATATTTGTTCTATGTTTGATATTTTACTTATTTTACAAAATTTGGGAGCAGTGGGTCTGACCTGCAGAGTACGTTTGTGACAGATTTGGTTGGCAGCGTGCAGTTTGAAAGTATTTGGTAACATGAGCATTAACAGGTCAGTGTGTCAGATTAATAATGTACAGCTCACATGCAAAATAAAGCAATGATTTTAAAAAGTAAACAGAACTATATCATTGTGCTTACAGTCTAAGTTACTACCTGTTTTATTTTTTCGGTGCAAGTTAGTGTAGCCATAGTTAGGGAAGAAGATGGCTTCCAACTACAGTGAGCACACTGCAGACTACCTGAGGCAGTTGTGTCAAGAGAGAGGAGTTCAGCACTGTTGCTCCTAGGTTATGCCCTTATTACCCCATATATGTCTTACACTATAGCTCTGGTCTATTATACTGTGGTATTGCTAATTTGCACTAACATTATAGATTTAGCACACATCATATAAGCATGAGTGCGGAGAACGGAGCTGAAATTTGAGCAGAAGAAGTTCCAACTGCAGATGGAAAGAGAGGAGAAGTGGAGCAGTCAGTGAGAGGCAGAGGAAAGAGAACCAAAACTTCAGTGAGATGCTGAGTGAGAAGAGCGTGAGCACCAGAGGCAACATGAACTAGAAAAGCTACTGCTCCAAACACCAGCACCAGAGCAGGTAAGTGGCCTGGGGTTAACTGGGACTCCAGGACTGGGTTAAAATTTAATTCTAAATTGATAGCTGAATTTAAAGAGAGGGAAGATATGGATGCCTTTTAAATTCCTTTGAAAATATGCATTCAGGCAAATATTCCTAGAGGGTCCTGGAGCTTCCAGCTATCCCTGCTACTTACTGGAAAAGCCTGGGATGTATTAGGTCAAATGGACAATGAGGACAGTAATGATTACAGTAAACTTGAAGCTGCACTTTTAAAAAATATGAACTAACAGCAGAGGTATACAGAGTTAAATTCTGTAAGCTCAGGAGAAGCTCTGACATGAGCTATGAGGAGCTGGCCACTATACAACATCAGTTTTAAAATGGTGGAAAGGAATTGAAGCAGACTGTGTAGAAAAATTGAAAATGCTGTACTATTAGAGCAGTTTTTTGGGCATGCCCAGTAGAGCTGAAGACCTGGCTGGAGGACCGAGATCCAAAAACAGTACAAGAGGCTGCTGAACTCTTGGACTGCTATGCCAGAGCATACCTGCTCTGAGAGCAAATGGGGCAGGTGTGTCAGTGCAGAAGAGAAAAGCACACCTTCAGGGCAGGTAAAACCCTCCTGCCTCCACCAAAACCAGGTGGCCCCAGGTTACAAGGAAAAGATTTACCTGAGAAAAGAAATGAATGTTGGGTTTGCAAAGAAACTGGACATAATGCAAGGCAGTGTCCCAAAAGGACAAGCAGTGCACATAGTGGTGCTAGGAAAGAAGTGGGTTGTTTGTGTCCCTGAAAGCATGCCAGTAAACAGGAGAACACATGCACCCAGTCACTGTGAAAGGTGTACAGACGCATGGGTTAAGGGACATGGGGGCATCCCTGACTTTGGTAACAGGAATTTGGTAGAGCCTAGTCTGCTTATACTCAATCAATTTGTAACTGTATGGGCATTCACTGGGAGGAGAAAACATTGCCATTCCTCCTAGTGTCCTCCTAGACTGGGGTGAGACGGGGTACTGTGCAAAAGGTTGCCATATCTGAAACGTTGTCTGTCAATGTAATTGTGGCAACCATCTCAAATGGGATGCTGTGTGCAGTTATCCACAGCCAAACAAAATTGTAGTTCACTGGACCCCATAGAAGCCCCTGTGGAAAACACTGGAAGCTGGTTCCCCAGCCTGTGTCTTCTGATATGGAGAATAATGAAAGGGTGTAGAATTTCAGGTAGCAGTTAACAGAACAGCTAAAGAGGATTACACTGAGAAGGAAGGTGTGACCCACAGTCAGAGGGTTAGGGATGGAATTGATCCTGAATGTCCTGTTTCCTCATACACCCTAAGTTTCCTCCTTTTCTCTGCCCTACCATTTCCTGCTTCCTCAGCCCTACTGACCCCAGTACCATACTGCCCTCCCACTAGGAGTTACTACAAAACCTACCTGTTTCAGTCTGTCACCCACCTCTGGTGGCATACCACACTGTATCCTAAGGTACCACCAGGCATTTCATTGGTGTCTCTTGGGTTTTTGAACCCAGTACCTCCTGCACCAAAGGCTGTCACCCTACCACTGCGCCACTGGGACCTCCACAATGAAGGTTGTCAGTATGCTCCCTTTAAACTCACACTTGGTTGTCTCCCTTCCTTTTGAGATGACTGGTCACATCACCCCCACATACTTTCCATACTACTGCTGTTGTCACTACTTGTCATGCAATACTGAGAATTCCCTGGCCCATCTACCATGCACCCACCCTATGCTGGAAACACCCCACACCACGTCACATCCACCCTGTCAACCCCTCTGCTCACCTGCCAGCCCCTCCCTCTGCACTACACTCTCTCAGCCATCCTGCCTCTACTCCACCTGGCCATCCCAGCCCTTCTCCACTTGTCTATTCCTCGCTCACCCTCTTCCAAGCCCCACTACCACTACTACTCAGCTAAGAACTGGTTATTTATTGCCTCCTTAGGTTAATCTCCCTCCTACTACTAATGTCAGGCAATAACCACCCCAATCCAGGCCCAGTAGCACACAACCAGCCACAGTCACCCCCAGGGCTATGTATAGCTTCGATGAATATTTGTAGTTTACCTAAAACAAATGCACCCCTGCAATGCTGGCTAGTGCAGCACCAACCTGATGTCCTAGCTTCAGCGAAACCTGGCTTTCCAAAAGGCCCTGCCTCCTTCATCACTCTCCTTGGCTTCTCCCTCCTCAGGGAAGATAGGAAAAGTGAGATGGTGGGTGTGCCTTTTATGTGCTAACCTACTGCTTTGCCAAGCCCTACCTGTTCCTACATTGGACCATGGGGCCCAAGCCCTCTCAATAAAACTCACCCTGGATCCTAACAGAAGCCCGCTAATTCTCACAGTTTCCCATATCCCTCCTAGAAACCAATCAACTGCTATTCAGTCACTCTCAGAGTACCTCACTAGCCTCCTCCACAAGGTGGAACAGATACTAGTCAGGGACTTCAATATAAACTGGCTAGCTAGTGCAGCAGCCCATGCTAAGGACACCTTTACAGTCCTAGATCTGTCCCAACCCACAAGGACAGACCCTCTAATGGAACTCACACCCTGTTAGACATCCTGTTCACAAACTTCCCTCACAGAATCACTGATTTAGTGGTCCTCCCTAACTCCCTGAGTGACCACTCCCCAATCCTGTTCTCCTGGTCCTGTCGCTACCCAAACGCCCACCCATTGTCACCTCCCCATCGCTGTTTATGGCTTGGAAATCTCACCAAGCTAAACAGCACCTGTCAAACTGTGATTGATCCCCATTACTCAGGCCCTGATCATAGATGATGCCTTGAACTATTTCACTTACACCTTCAACAAAGCCTGTGATGCTTTTGCCCCTCTCACCAAAACAACCTCCAAGAAGCAAAATGCACATTAGATCACCCCCACACTGCTGCAGCAACTCAAGCCAAGAGATAACCTCTGGCACGAGCCACTACCTCTAGCTCTGGGTGGATAGGCAGATGTACAATGCTGCCCACAACAAGTGCACTAGGGCAATAAGCAAGGCCAAGGTGGAACACTATAGAACCACCTTGGCTGCCTCCTGGAAAGCTCACACAAATTCTGGGACAACATTGAAGACCTTAATGGGAAATCACACACCTCCCCATCCCATCTTAACATTAATGGCACCATCTACACTGACCCACTGTGCATTGCTAACTGCCTCAACTCCACCTTCTCTGACCTTAGCTCAGTTCCCAGGTAACTTTTTGACCCCATATAGCCCATCCCAGTGCCTAACCTCCAGCGCCCTCCCTTCAATCTCAGAGTCACCACCCGACAGAAGCAAGCTACCTGACCAAAGCCCTCGGTGGCTCTAACTACTGTAAAGACTCTTTCAACATGCAAATCCTTCACCTGATACTTGACTCCGTCCTCTCCCCACTCACAGACCCGCTAAACTTCTCCCTGTGCCTGGGACAGTTCCCGACCTCCTGGAAAACAGCTGTAATAACCTCAATACTAAAAAGTGGTGACTACACCTCCCCAAACAACTATCAACCCATCTCCATTCTTCTCCTCTTTCTAAAGCCCTTGAAAAAATCCTGGCTGACCAACTCACTGGATACCTTCACACTCACAACTTATTATGCAGGGGACAACATGGTTTCAGAGCAGGTCACAACACAGCTACCGCCCTTATAGAATTCTCTAACTCTCTTCATGCTGCGCTGGATAAAGGGCATCTTGCCAGTGACATGTTCATTGACCTCTCTAAGGCCTTTGACATGGTCTCCCACCCCTCCTATTGAATACACTCCAACACATCAAGGTATCTCAAGGTCCCTCTCTTGGTTCTCCAGCTATCTTGCCACCAGATCCCAGTGTGTTAAAATTAACAGCACCCTGTCTACCATGCTATCAATCTGCTCTGGGGTCCCTGAGGGCTCCATCCTGTGTCCCCTGCTCTTTAGCATTTGTCTTAATGCCCTGCCCAACTTCTGCTCTAGGAACGTTCTCTTTATCAGATGACGCAGTTTTATACACCTCCCACCTTGACCCTGTTACTCGCCAGCTCTCCCTACAAGACTCCTTCAAACATACTGAAAACTGGTTTGCTGACCACAGACTAGTTGTCAACATTAAGAAAACTAAAA
The DNA here is from genome assembly GCA_016271365.2 of Neoceratodus forsteri. Taxonomy (NCBI): domain Eukaryota; kingdom Metazoa; phylum Chordata; order Ceratodontiformes; family Ceratodontidae; genus Neoceratodus; species Neoceratodus forsteri. The sequence continues at coordinate 674,208,116 of CM028130.1, forward strand.
CCATGCTCTTCGACACCACCAAAACAGGGTGAACAGCTACCACTTGAAAATCCTCTCCAGATCACTCCTCCCACTGGAACAGGTCCAAACCTATAAATACTTGGGCATCACCTTTGACACCACCCTCTCGTTCCATGAACATATCAAAGTACTCTCCTCCACCACCAATGCCTGAATTGGCCTCTTGTACTGGCATAAGGATAGCCTACCGCCAGGAGCCTCCACCTCGCAGTCACATCCTCAGTCCTGTCACTTGTGGACTACGGGCTTACAATATATGCTGCCTCTGACCCCAGCGCTTCACCAAATCCAGCTGGCAATCAATAAAGCATGCCGGCTCCTCTCTGGTACAGACAAATGAATGCATACCTGTACCTCTACACACTCACCAATGTTCTAATGCTAGAGGAAAGACTGCACTATCAGACATGTCTCCTTACCAAAAAAAATCACCTGGGTTTGACCCCTGCAGAGTAACAGCTTCACTTCATTTGGCTACCCTCTCTGTGGCCACACGCACGCCAAAACTATTTGGAAGGTACCCAGGGTTATGACCACTGTAGCTCAAAGATCCTTCCCATTCAGAGCCCCTCCTGGTATAATGCCCTCCCCTGCTATCACTGAAATATCGAACCAAGTCCCTTTAAGGCTGCCCTGAAAACCTCACATTTTGTCTACTCACAACTGCCAGTGTGACCACAATGCCTAATCCCTGGCCCTGCTGTATCAATAGTGGTCTTATTTATTTATTTGGTTTTGTTTACCGGTAAGTACACTGAACAACAATGTTGCCTATATTCAGGCACGACCCAGGGAGTTCAGACAGGGGAGAACAGAGTCAACATTAAAGAGTATTTCATGATGCAGCATGAGGTGAGAACAAACATTTGAACAGTATACAGCCAGGTACAGTCATTATCAGTAACGACAAAGAGAAACAGATAACATTACATTAATTATTTTTATCTGATGATACATCAATGACTAAATTGAAATGACAAACAGCAAACAAAACTTAAATGAAGTAGCGTTATAACAATAGAATTTCTGGTGGATGTGGAAACTTTCAGATTTTGGAGACCAGTAGGAAATCAGTAAGTGCCATAGGGAGGAGAAAATGCTAGGAGAGAAGCTCAAGTTACAGCACAAGAGCAGCAGTCGGATTCTAATAGGTGTGCGAAGACTTACCTTGCCCACTGTCATTTCCTCTACTGAGGCAGCACACAATCTTCCACCTGTGAAGCCTATGGGCTCTATTTCTAACAGATTAGCCTCATAGCCAATTTTATGTGACAGGAATCCTGACAATGCTTCCCTGGAGGCAGCACCTTGTTATCTGACTGTAATCTTGTGACTCTACCTCTGCTTAGCTACCACATGTATAGGCAAATACCTTACTTGTATGTATCTTACACACCTGTAAGAGCCCTTACTGTGTTATATCTGTGATAGGAATGCCTGACAATGCCTCCCTGAGGCAGCACCTTGTTATGTGACAGTAACCTTGTGGACGCTACCTCTGCTTAGCTACCACATGTATAGGCAAATACCTTACTTTTATGTATCTTACTCTCCTGAATGACACCTTACTGTATTCTACTGTCATATTCTGTTGTTTTTTTTACTCTGTACCTGACATGGAGCCTTTGGAAATGAGTCTAAGACTCAAAGGGTTGTAATTCCTATGTTCTTAAATAAATAAATAGAGCTAGGTACCCTAGTATAGAAACTGAAGGGGACCTGTTCCATGCCTTGAGAATGTTCAGGAGTTTGAAGCTGCTCAGAAAAGTGACCCTAGTCTAGAGAAGCTGAGGGATTGGGCGGATTATGATGGAGCACAGGAGGTGATGGGAGACAAAGTTTATTGGAACAATGGACTTATGTATACCCAGGATGCTAAGACAGAGGAGGGGTGATGGTCAGGCAACTTGTCGTTCCCCAGGGTACCTGGAGCAGTTGCTCAAGATTGCACACGATATTCCGTATGTGGCCATCTGGAAATTGTGCACACTATGCAGCAGTTGACCCAGAATTTATTGGCCCAACTTCACCCAGCAGGTGAAAGAGTATTGCAGGTCTTATTACTGTGCCAAGAAATAGGAAGGCATGTAAGAAAACACAAGCCATCCTAATTCCCTTAACCATAGCGGAGGAGCCATTCCAGAGGGTGGGAATGGATATTGTGGGGCCTTTAAATACCCCCAGCTCTGCGAAGAGGTTCATCCTAACTGTGGTGGATTATGCCACCTGGTAACCAAAGGAAGTCGCCCTATCCTCACTGAGGACAAAGTGGCAAATGCCTTGCTAGGGATTTTCTCCCATGTTGGGTTTCTGCAGGGGCTATCACCGATCAAGGAGGTTCCTTCATGTTGGACCTGATGATATGTTTGAGGGAGAAGTGTGGGGTGGTGCAGAGATGCACGACACCTTATCACCCACAAGTCAATGGGCTTGTGAAATGATTTAATGGTACCCTTAAGTCAATGCTCCAAGTGTTTGCTGAACAGCATGGAAGAGACTGGAGAAATACCTTCCCACCTGTTGTTTGCATACAGGAGGTGCCCCAAGAGTTGACAGGATTTTCCCCTTCTTATATGGCATTGGGTACTTGGGCCCCTAGACTTAGTCCGGAGGACTGGGAAGGCAAGCACACCACCCAGGAACTCCCATAGTGGATTATGTCCTTAGGTTTAGGGAAAGGCTGAAGGAGCTTATGGGGACAGCCAGAGCAACCTGGCAGCTGCCCAACAAAACAAAAGTTGTGGTATGACCGCAGAGCCAGAGCTCGCTTGTATGCTGTGGGTCGGGAAGTCATGGTCCTAATCCCAGTCCTGAAAGTCAAGCTGCAGGCCAGTGGGCAGGACTGTACAAAGTAGTCAGACAGAAAATGATGTAAACTACTGTACATTATAGAGCTACCTAACAGGAGACGTACATAAAGAATATACCATGTCAACATGAAGAAGCCATATGCTAATAGGGCTGACATGGTGTTTGCAATGTGTAGTCCGAGGAGGGGACGGTTGAAGGAGATCCCTTCCGGACTTGCTGGAAGAAAGCAAGCAGGAGTCCTCTGTGGAGGCAATTAAAATGTCACCCCAGTTGACTCTGGACCAGATCCAGGAAATAAGGGAGGTTTTAGCAGACTTTGCCCCACTGTTTAGCACCAAGCCTGGACTAACCCCTTAGCAACGCATGATGTGGAGATGGGGACCAGGCACCATACGGTGGACAGCATATTGGTGTCCGAGGCTGTCCAAAAGGACATTAGGAGTGAGGTGATGAAAATGCTGCATTTAGGGTAATCCAGAAATCCCACAGCCCTGGGCCTCACCTGTAGCCCTTGTTCCCAAGCTTGATGGTTTTACTTTTTGCATGGACTATCGTGGACTCAGTGCAGTCACAAGTCAGACACCCACTTAATGCCATGGATGGATGAACTCCTGGACAAGTTGAGAGGGCAACATACCTTACAACTATTGACCTGACAGAAGGGTATTGGCATGTAGAGTTAACTGCTAGAGCTAGGAAGAGGTCGGCCTTCATCACTTGATAGGGTTATTTGAATTTAAAGTAATGTCTTTTGAATGAAGAATGCCCTGGCCACTTTCCAAAGGTTGGTGAACCAGGTGTTAAATAGTGCTGAGGAGTATGCAGTGGCATACCTGGATGACATTGCCATCTTTAGTGCCAGCTGGGAGGAACATCTGTCCCACCTTAGGGAAGTTCTGGGCAGGATACAGAGGGCCAGACTCACTGTAAAGCAGAGAAGTGCCAGGTGGCCATGGCTGAGGTGGCATACCTTGGGCACATTGTAGGCTGGGGACAGCTCCGTCCCTAACCAAGCAAAGTAGAGGCAATCAAGGCATGGCCCAGACCAGAAACTCAGAGGCAGGTCAGGAGTTTTCTAGGGACAGCAGGGTACTATAGGAAATGTCTACCAAATTACAGTGCCCTGGCCGCTCCCGTATCTGGCCTGTTAAAGAAAAGGATGCCTTAGAAAATTACCTGGGAAGCAGCCTGTGAACAAAATCTTTACAAGACTAAAGGAGGCCTTGTGCAGTGCTCCTGTATTGAAGTCCAGACTATAGCAGACCCTTTGTAGTCCAAACTGATGCCTCAGATGTGGGTATTGGGGCAGTGCAGAGTCAGAAGTCCAACCAAGGGAAAGATCACCCCATAGTGTACCTCAGTAAAAGTTACTTCCCTGGGAGCAGGCTTACTCAAATGTGGAAAAAGAGTGTCTTGCCATGGTGTGGGCCCTAAAGAAGTTAGAGCCATACCTATACAGGCATTTTGAGGTACAAACTGATCACAGCCCCTCATTTGCCTAGCACAAATGAGTAAAACAAATGGTAGACTACTAAGATAAAGCCTCGCCTTGCAAGGGTATGACATGATGGTCTGACACAGGGCAGGGGCAGCCAATGAAAATGCAGATGGACTGTCGCGTCAGTTTGAGAAATTAACTGACTTGGGGAGCTCATCCCATGCTGGGATAGAGCCCCAAATTCAGGCTAGGTGGGGAGGACTGTGATGCTCTGTCATCTGCTTATTGTTATATTGTATAATATTTGTGTCATAAATAAAATGTGTATGGTATGTGACTGTCTATTAAGGAAGGTAGTCAGTATAATGAGACTTGACCTTTGACCTCAAAAGTGCTAGTGTTAGAAAACAGCAGGATGTGATAAACAGACCAGTGAAACCACTAATTAAAGCCTTCCTTCCAGAGGGACAGTTTATTACCCTTATAACCTGCTCCTGCTTTTGAAGCTGGGAACACAATATAAATGTTATGACCCTAGCAGGAAGGGAAGTCATTTGGCTGATCCATTGTGGTTTTCTCACCTAGCAGAGAACTAGTGACAGATTGTGGGTCTATGAAACATCAAAGGGATTGTTTTGCTCAAAGAGACTCATATTTTGGGAAATTGCTAGTTGCTGATTTTCACAGTAATAATATACATCCTTGTGGATATCCATGCTCAGATTACAGATTTATCACAGATCTAACAGTGACCTCATGGGTGACATCACCTGTAGGTGGGGAACACTTACTTTGAATATGACCTGCATCTGGCAAGTTGTGCAGAAGGACTCTTGAAAATCAAAGACACACACAGTCTGTGGACTGGTAACTAGGCACTTTAAAAAGATAATTCATCTGGAACTTTTTAAGTATTTGTGGTAAGTATTTGTGTTCTGTAACTTCCCATTTATTTAATGTGACTGTAAGTTATTGATATATTTGTTCTGTGTTTGATAGTTTACCTATTTTACAATTTTAGTAAACAATGTTTTCCTTGAAATACTGCCTGTGTCTTCTCAGTTTTCTTTGCATGTGAATGCTGAACTAGTGTTTAAGTCTGACAGCTGTTAAGGGCTTGAATGTGTTATTAATCTTGCTAAAGGTAAGAATATACCTAGGTCTCATATTGAGTGTTTAGGGTACATTTTGGAAACCTGGGTGGGTGCACCTGGGCAAAGGATTGTACTGCATCCTCAGAAGAGGAGTACGTATATGAGCCTGTTAACTGGGTATGCTAGCATAAGGTTCATTTGACTCCCAGGACTCGATGCTGGGAGGTGATTGGACCAAAACAGACAGGAGGGTTACTCTCTTTGTCAACTGTTCACATTGTTGCACTTGAGGTTGGCGCTGTGAGGAGCAGAGGGGCCTGACCTGTGGAGTGCGTTTGTGCAATCGTAAGTAAAGTCCAACACACTGCTATATAGAGTAGAAGGGCTGGGACTAGATTCACCAAAATTGCAAAGCACAGCACAGAATTTTGCTTTGCACTTTGTGGTTGCCCAGGTATCCAAAATTGCTATTCACAGTTGGACAGTGCACCATGCTTACTGTGAATAGGGCTAGGTCAAGACAGCAGTAACTCCAGTACCACTAGAGCTATCCACTAGCACCGCCCCGACATGTATCCAGGAGTATGACCTCGCAATGAATAGCACAGGTGCACTATTCCCAATTCACAAAGGCAGCCATGCAAATGAGTCCATTGGGCAAACAAGGTGCTAGGTATCCATTTGCATGGCTATTATGGGCCCATTTGTATATTCGGTGTGGTTCTTTGCCGGCCCCCAGTCCTGCCTGATACACAGCCACAGTCCCTTGTGACTAGTGATCCCTCTCCCTGCTGATCACCAGCCTAATTCCAAAAATTTAGTCACCCCGTGCAGTGTTCTCCCTCCGCTAATCCAATACCAAACGATATATTCCTGGCGTCTAGTGGTCCCTACCCCACCCAATCACCAGCCTGATATCAGTACTCATTTTTGCAGTTGTCCAATCCCCACCCAATCACCCGTCCGCTATCTGTACTCATTTTCCCTGGCTTACAGTGGTTCCACCCCACCTGATCATCTGCCCAATATCTGTAATCATTTTCCTGGTGTCCAGTGGTCTCTCCCGACTCAATCTCCAATCCTCTGCAAATGAATAAAACTCATTCCCTGGCATCTAGTGGACCCCCTCCCTATCTCTGATTCCTGTAAAGTAACCAAACATCTCTTCCTGGCATCTAGCACCCCCTGCTTCCCCACCCCAAGCGGCAGTTCACCACCCACTCCAAAACTGAGCTGGCAACCAGCACAGCCCTACTGTCTCCACCACAGTTGGCTGCTGGCTGCACTGTCAAAATGAGCACATACAGTATACAGTACATCCTCTTTTGACAACTCAGTCAGTGGCCAGTCATGCTGGAGAGAAGAGGGCTGTGCCAGTTGCCAGCTCAGTTTCGGGATGGGGAGCGGGGTGGTGGGACACTGCCTGATAGGGTCGCGGGGTCTGTTAGAGATGATTGAAAGGTTTCATTTATTTTATAGGGATCAGGGATAGGGTGGGGAAAGGACCACTGGACACCAGGAAAATGATTACAGATATCGGGTAGGTGATCAGGAGGAGGGGTCAGACCACTGGACACTAGAGAATATGTATTTTAACCACAGGTGAGGGATCAGATGGGGAGGGACCACTAGCCACCAGGGACACTTTTTTTTATTTCTATTTGTACCTCCTACCTCCAGTGCCAATCCCCACTCCTTTGGGAGACACAGATGGCAGTCTTCCCTACTGTGAAGCCTCCCCAATTCTGCCCTGGTGGATCCCCATTGAGCTGTGGCTGTACCTCCCAGGCCAGTACAGGGTGGGGAAGTGCTGCCCCAAGAATCTTGCAAGCGCCGGATCAACCAGGGATGTCAGGCAGGTGTAGGCAGTTAGGGTTTCTGCTTGGGTCTCCATCATCTAGCAGACCGACACTGGTGTTTCCTCCTCTTTCTTCCTCATGTGGTGCATGTCCTTGACATCAAAACTTGTCGCCATAATCCCTACCACGCATCTTGGCCGCCCCTCCTAGTGACAGGATGCGCGCGCCCTGCTCCTCCGCCGGGTCAGGCAACTGTGGAACTTGGCATCCCTCCTTCCCACAGGAGAAGGTGAGCAGTCATGGGACACTCAAGCCTTCTCCTGGTAGGCACTCCAGCGACTTGAGTCCACTCCCAAACCTGGGCAGCAGTGCAGGCAGAAATCCAACTACTGCACTGATGGGCTGGCTGGGACACTTGTGTTTATACATCAGACTGGTTATTGGAGGGGCACTGGCACCAGGGTACTTTTTGCACTCAGGCTGGCAATTGGCAGAGGGCTACTGCAGTACTTACCAACCACTAGGGTTACGCTGGATAAGGCAAGGTCTCGGTTGGCGGTATTTGCTCCATGCAAGGGGACCCGGCTGCAAGAAGACACTTAACTGGAGCAAATGCTTTGTGAATGGGACAGTGCTGATATTCATGCCCCTCACACCTCATTTGCATTGCGGTACCTCCACACTTTGCCCCAGCACAAATCTAGTTTGAGCTCACAGACCTGGCTTTTGTGAATACCAACTTGCACTTGGTCCACGCAAAACTGGGTTTGCGCCGGGACAAAGTTTTGTGAATCCTGCCCCATATCTTTTGTTTGTGGTCCGCTAGTCTTCCTGGGCCTAAGCACAGTCACAGAAGACTGTACTTAGCCCCTGGAGAAAAGCAGAACTGGAAAACATCTGATCAGAGATTATAAAAGCTCTAACATGCAATGCAGGCAATTGTAACTCCCACTGCTGCCTACTGCTCTGATGTCAGCTGCAGGATTCTGGGATTTGTAGTAACAGCAGATGTCAGCCTAGAAGTAAAAAAAAACTAGCCTACTACAATCTAGTATACTACAGTAAACAGTAAGTAAACAATATTTCTTTGCACACAAAGTGTACATTGGGATCAGGAAAGCTGAATTCAATGTTGTGGGTCCATGGGCAGTTTGTAATCGAATGGCCCTGGGACTTCATTATTAGGCTGAGGGTTTAGGGGTAGCCTAGGCCCCCAAAACTGAATAGTTTTCAATGCATTGGAAGGGTTTCCAGCTACTCTAAATGCCATTTCTTGGGATGGAAATAAAAGGTTACAATGGCTGGAATGCATTCTTATGCGTGTCAGCAATCAGCACAGCTATTTCAATTCTGGCAAACAGCTAGTTAGTTAAAAAGTCAGTCTAATTATCAAGATCAGGGTGGAGTGGGGTATATTTGTCTGAAGAGGAACTCTGTAAAAAGCAGGTTAATTTAATACATACTTTGTGATACAACAAAAAGATGCTGAATCACTGATGCACCTGTGGCGATCCTCAGAGCCTAACCCCACAACTGGAGGTTTTGACGAGTGGCAGGGCCACAGAGGGGATCAGGAGCAGGACTAGGGAGAAGGGCCACATCTGTGGCTGAGGAGTGTCGGGAGCAGTAGCGGCCCACATCGGTGGCCGAGGAGCATTGGAGGAGAAGCAACAGGATTGGCTGGGAGCCAGTAAAAGATGCAGGAGGCTCCCGGCTTGATTTTTCACCCTCTAGGAGAGAAAGGCAGGAGGATTTGAACTGTGGCTGGGCTATAAATAGCCTGGGCCTAGCCACACTTTACAACAAAAAGCTGCTGAATCACTGCTGCATTTCACGGCGATCCCTCAGAGCCCAGCACTGCAGTCAGTGGCCTTCACGAGTGGCAGGGCCATGGAGGGGATCAGGAGCAGGACCAGGGAGAAGAAGGGCTGCACTGGTGGCTGAGGAGCATCGGGGAGCAGCAGAGGCTCACATCAGCAGCCAAGAAGCATTGGAGGAGTAGCAGCAGGATCGGGTTGCATTTTCTGTCACCCACCCTCCTGCTCCACAACCAGAATTAAATGGACTCCACTGACGCTGCCCTGACAGTGTGCCAGTCAGGGAGGAGCAGGAGGAGGAGTCCCTGAAGGGGTGGCATCAGGGTGTGCCTTGTCTGTGGTTGACAGGATTGGCTGGCTGCACGTCTGGCTGTTTTTGAGGCACACAACTAGGTTACTGGACTCTGAGGACTAGGAGGTGAACATACCCAAGGTATTGTGTAATTTGCTTCAGCAAGGACTGTTAAGGGCTTGATACCTTAGGAGGGAGCATTCTATGGCAGCTGGGTTATCCACAAGTGTAAGGCAAGGTCTTGCTAGTTTGGATCTGCTACTGAAAGGTACAAATTGTGGGGCTGGTGGGATCTGCTATGGAAAGGTACAGTTTTGTGCAGCTATTTGCAGCAGCTCTGAAAAGAGGAAGAACTTTGTGACAAAGATTGCAGTTGATGGGTGGGATCTGCTACTGTAAGGTACAATTTGGTGGGGCTGTTTGCAGTGGTTCTGAGAAGGGGAGAACTCTGTGATACTATAACCTGATAAACTTATTGCTCTACTAATGTTGACTACTAAGTAGCTTGCTGGATTACTGGAGGAAAGGCTGGTTACTGGTTAAAGGGCTCTATTAGTCAGTGCAAGAATAAGAGTATGAACTGAATAATCCTGTCTATACAATAAGTACTGGTTTGGGAGATTGACACAAATGTAGAGACCACCAGTTTGGACTGGGGCACTAGTGGTAGTTGGGCCTGGCAGGGAGAGGCTAGCAGGTAGAGCCTCATTGGTGGGGGCTCACCAGGGAAGGAATTCTGCCTTCTTATAGGTGATTTCTGATTGCTAGCCCTTATAATGTTCCATCAGTCTAAGCCTGTCAGCATCCAGGCTGGACTTCCGCCATGCTCTCTCCATCCTTCTACCAGCTTGCCTCAACTCCTTCAAGGAACCATCAAACCAAGGGTTCCTTGGGCAAAGAGTGAGTGGCCAAACATGAACAGGAGCAATCAAGTCCAGGGCATCTCCAATGCCTTATTATAGGCCATTACTATATCCCTTGGACTCATGCTTTCACCCAACAATCTTGATAGGTCCAGGACCACCAACAGACCATCTGGGGTAACTCCCTTAAAAGGCAGTACCAGATCATCTCTGTAGGGGCAGGTCCATTGAGGGAGCTCCAAAACTGAACCCATTGGTGTGATGGTCAGACCAACTCACTGGTTCCACCTCCAAGTCAGTGATCTCCATCCCAGAAGGAACACCAGATCCAGCATGACCCCCAGTATGGGTAGAGGAGGTAACCACCTGTGAAAGGCCCAGTGATGTCATTAGCTGGAGGAGATTTTGACCAAATCTGTGAGTTCATCGTCGACCAGGTATCGCAGTCCCCAGAACTATTCATCTGGGGCTCCAAAACCATGTCGACAATGAAGTCCACTATCTCCTGCAGGAATTCTCCACCATCACCTGATGGGCGGTAGATGAGGAGTATCCTGCAACCTATACCCTCTCCCAGGATGCACTCAAAGGATCTGGTGAGCTCCACTGGAACATCTACAAGGCCCAGTTCAGCCTTAAAGATAAAGGCTACACCCGCCTTCTAACCATCCTCAGGGCGGTATCACCAAGAACCCAGCTGGAACAGCAGAAGCCAGTACAGGGCCTGCATTTTCATCCAGCCAGGTTTTGGTGATGCATGCCAGATCTACTGCTCCAACAAGATCAGCTATAATAGCCGCCTTGTTCCTGATAGACCTGGTATTACATAATGCCGCCCAAGTAGGATGGGATGTTGAGGAAGACCTCGGCTCCTGCCCATTTGCTGCAGAGCCCTTGGGTATGGGGACAAGACAAGGAGTACCTCTGCCCTGGCACCATTTCACCCCAAGGTATCTCCTGGTCCCTACTACCTCAGTTTGCCCTCCCTTTCCCTGCCCCTATCAGACCCAGTTCTCCCCTTCTTCCCACAGGAGGTTGGTAAGCAAGCTAAGAAGTTTAGGGTGGGATGCAAGCTGACAAACTGGGTAGAACATTGGCTTGGGAAAGGACTCAGAGAGTAATGGTCAATGGGGTGCACTACAGGGAATGAGGGGTGACTAGTGGGGTTCCACAGTTATCGGTGTTGGGACCCACATTGTTTAACGATACATAGGGGACTGAGCAGAGGATTTAAATGGGAAAGTGTGCCTGTTTACAGACAACACAAAAGTCTATAAAAGAGTGCACACTGGGGTGGGGCAAGATCTGGCCAAGCTGGAGGAGGCAGAAATTTGGCAGCTTCAATTCAATGAAAAAAAAATGTAAGATAATGCACATAGGTCAAGTAGTAACCCCAAGGCTACATACCGCTTGGAAGGAGGAACTGCAGGTTATGAAGCTAGAAAAGGACCTGGGGATTTGGATTTCAGATACCTAAAGGTTGGGTATCAGTGTGATCAGATGGCAGAAAAGCAACAAGAATGCTGGCATGCATAGGGAGGGGCTTCACAAGTAGGAAAAGGGAAGTGGTAATGCCACTCTGCAAAGTGCTGGTCAGACCACAGCTGGAGTAAGGCATGCAGTTCTGGAGGCCACACTTTCAAGGAGACAAGGATAGGCTGGAGAGGGTCCAGAGGAGGGCAACTGAAATGGTCCAAGGATGCTATTTGAGAAAAGGCTGGAAGAATTAGGTTTGTATACACTGGAAATAAGAAGAGAATGCAAGTATCTGAAGGAATTAACAAAGTGGGAGGTAGATTCTTAAGGCTGAGTGAAAACACAACCACCAAAGGTCATGCATTCAAGCTGGCATTGGGCTGGCAGTATAGCCTCAAGGTTAGAGGAACGAGTGTGAATGAGCTTGATACATCCAGCAGACCAGACCTGAGTTTGATTCTCACAACCTCCACTCGCATACTGTGTGACTCTGAGCAAGTCACTTAACCACCCAGTGCTCCCAGGTCACCCTGAAAACAGGCACTTGTGCCTAGTGGGCCTACCGTTACCAAAGACTAAAACAAAAAGCTGGAAGGGGTAGATTTCAGCAGACATAAGGGCATTATTTCTCAGAGAGGGTGGTAGGTCCATGGAACAGATAACCTGAATGAGTTGTAGGGGTGGATACAGTGGACAAGTTCAAAATAGCATGGCACAGCTATATGGGCCTAAATGGAAGAGGGTAGCATAGAGAAGTAAATGGTAGGAGGGATGGGCCATTTTCGGGCAGACTAGATGGGCCAGTCGGTCTTTTTCTGCCAGCAGGATTCTATGATATTAGTATCTGTCAGGATATCTCTTTGAAAAGAAAAAGGACTTTAGATGCATGAATTAACAACAGGGTGGTAGCTTTGACGTTTCTTTATATTTGATGAGCTTGAATCCCTGAAGTCCTGGAATTATTAAAATACTTAAATGTAAACAAAAGTGGGGTCCAATGGACTTATTCCAAAGATTTAAATATGAGGTTTGTCAAGTTTTGTAAATCTCTATCTTATATGTTTAATTTTTCTCTGGAGACGGGAAGGTTTCTGCAAGGTGGAAGGAAGCTATGGTGGTTCTAATTTTAAAGGAGGGACAAAAATAAAAGTATAGCAAATTTTACACCAATCTTACTTGTGTCAGTCCCATCAACAATGTTAGAAAAGATTATCCACTAGCAATAGTTAATGGAGCAGTGTGTGACAGCAGTGAAAGGTTTGACCTACTGTATACTTATGCATCCTACCCTCGATCCTTCCATAACTTCGAGCTGAACAAAAGATGGTAGTTAAGAGACCCAACAGCCTCTCCTTGCCACTTGTTAGGCTGCCCTTTGCCACATGGGCTATTTACTCTGAAACTAACAAATACAGAGACAGATGGGTATTTGCTGTGCCTTTCTTTCTTGTCTCTACTTCCAGGATTTAGTGAAGCTACAAGCTTCCATCACTGTCTTTCTTGCTCTTTCTTTTTCCATACAGATAGCTAAGAAGTGGTTTCTACCTCACTTACCCAAAGCAACCCTGTTTCAGATAGCACTACTACTTGGCAGCATGCTACAGCAGCCAGCAGCCTCTGGCATTAACCCATTACAGCACAAAAGCTACTTCAGAAATTCAAGAGCTCTCAAAATGCACTCTGCATAATGTCTTGTATGGTTACTGCCGTTCCTAGTGAAAGAAGCGTATACAGTGTTGTACTTCAGTCACTCTTATTCTGAATAATATACAGTATATCAAGCAGAATAAGAGTGACCAAATACGCACTGCATTGGCTACATTCACATATGGGTCTATCCACAGTAATAGGGGACATAGTGGGACATGACTGTGGAAAAATAAATGTTGTCATTTCTTTCTTCTTTTCTCACCATCAATACTTTTACCCTTAATGTCCTGTACTAAAGTGTAAACAGGAAGATAATATAACTTGTGGTTTTCTGAGTACAGTCCCTAATGTGTTGAAACAGTAACCAGGTAACGTATATAACAGGGACAGAGAATATGTTAACTAGAAAAAATTATGTATAAATATTTTTAATCTCTACATGAATTTGCAGTACTTTAACTCATTTGGTTAATTCACTAAGCAACATCAAAATATTTGTATGCAAAAGAATATGATAACCATCAATCTAACATGTGGCAGAGAATTATGGGCAAAGTAATTTCAACGATTTCCTCATCAACATTTCTTGGGTAGTTGCAGATTAAAATGCATTTGTACATAGCTGGGAATAAGAGTAGATGATATCTAAAACTTTTTTGATCACTTTAAAACTAAACTCCAAAATCTGTGAAAAAGTGTTTCATTAACGTATGTAACAGGACTTAGAAAAATTCAAAACTTTAAGCAGTCCCAGAAAACATTGGAAAAAAAATCAGGCAATTGGAGTACTTTATTCTTTCCACTTTATGTTTAATGTCTAAAGTTATGACTCAATCAGCATAAAAGTTCTACGGTTGCATACCATCACCACAAAGAAAGTTCATAATACAACAAATTCACTATAATAACTAGAAATGCCAGACACACTAAGTAAAATTAACTAAAACCCTAACCATAACACCACAATATGCACACTATATACATAGCTTATTACAGACCTAATACCTCCAACAAATGTACATAAGTACATCTGGCAGACCCCATGTGACAGTGTAACTGAATCCACTGGACATGAGCATGGACACAGGCCTCACAGTGACTCACTCAAGCCGTGCACAGTACACCACTTGCAAACACACCAGTGCACCATGAGAGATTGGTCAGGGACCTGGCACACCCAGGTGACAGTGTAACTGAATCCATCAGAGCAGAACATGGGTGCTTGCCTACAGTGACTCAGTCTAGCAGGTGAGTGCAGTATACAAACTGCACACCCACCAGGGCCCCATGAAGATTTATCAGGGATCTGGAAGACCTCAGGTGATGGTGTAACTAAATCCACCAGATGAGAGAACCTGGCACTGGTCCATTGTGACTCAAGTCAAGCTGCTGTGTGCAGTATGCCACTTGCAAACCCACCAGGGCCCCATAAAAATTAACCAGGGACCTGGCAGACCCCAGGTGATGACATAACTGAATCCACCAGATGAGAACAGATGATAATGTGGGCAACCCACTGGATTGGAAACAAAATGTAGGCAGACACAGACACAACCACTGAATTGCAAACAAAATGTAGTCAGGCACGGACACAAGCATTGGATTGCAAACAAAATGGAGGCACACATGACCACAGCGACTGGCTTATAAACAAAATGGAAGTAAGCATGAACACCCACAGAACTGCAAACAAAAGGGAGGCATGCCCGACACCCACAGAATTACAAGCAAAAGGGAGGTACTATTCCCATCCACCTCCAGATCCATGTCAGCAGTCCCTGGGGCCTGGCAGATCATTCTACAATTCTCCAGCCCTGTCAGTAGCTCCTAGGGGCCCAAGGTCAGTCCCACCCGATCCTCCATCAGCGCCCTGGCACAGAGGTCAGTCCCATACCTCTCCCCAGTCCCTTGGGCATGGTGGCACACTCCAGCAAATCTTAGTCCCATTGGACAAAGGGCAGTCCCACATCCCCATCAGCCCCAGTCATGTGAGTTCTATCTCATCCCTTCCCAGTCCCAGGGGCCTAATAGTGCACACTGACAAATCTACAGTCCCATGGAACCGAATGTCAGTCCCACCTCCCGATCAGCCCCTTGCACGTGAGGTCAACCCCATCCCCTCCCAGTCCCTGGGCCTGGTGGCACACTTCAACAAATCCACTGTCCCATGGAGCCTAAGGTAAGTCCCACCCTCCTCCTAATCAGCACCCTGGCATGTAAGGTCAGTCTTACCTCCTCCCCAGTCCCTGGGGTCTGGTGGTTCACTCCTACCACTCTTCAGCCCTGTCAGCAGTCCCATGGTCCCAGGGTCAGTTCCACCCCTCATCATCAGCTCCTGGGATGTGAGGTTAGTCCCATCCCCTTCCCAGTTCTGGGGTCTGCTGGTACACTCCTAAAACTCTTCAGACCTATCAGCAGTCCCATGGTACCCAAGATTAGTCCCAGCCCCTCCCATCAGCTCCCTGGCATGTGAGGTTAGCCACATCCCCTCCCCAGTCCCTGGGGCCTGTTGGCATGCTCTATTAAATCTGCAGTTCCATGGGACCCAAAGTCAATCCCACTGCCCTCCCTATTGGCCCCTGGAATGTAAGGTCAATCCCATCTCTGTCAGCAGTCTTAAGGGTCCTAGTGGCACACTCCTAAAATTCTCTAGCCCTGTCAGCTGTACCATGGGACTTATGGTCAGTCCCATCCCTCTCCATATCTTGTCAGCAGTCACAAGGGTACCTGGTGGCAGCTGTCTCCCTCCATGTTGCCCTATTAGCCATACCTTGGCCAGAACCATTTTGTAAATTTAATTGGTGCCATTGTGCTTCCAAGGAGCAAGTTGCCACTGCAGCCTTTATTTTTATAACATACAAGGGTCTTTAGTTGCAAAACTTTTTGTTCTAAAAATATTGTCATTAGCATTTGTCCACTTTAAATTTAGTAGGAATTACTACAGCACCCAATATGTCTATTGTTTTTAATCTCAGACTTTGCAGGAAACATTCTATTTCTAATTTACTTTCAAATCAGCTGGCAGCCCCCTCCCCAAAGCATGTGGGTGACTATTTTAAAACAAAAGTCCTTTGTTGCATCCCCAAAACAAATGCTCAGTCAAAACAAACAAGTCTTGTAGAATATCTTAATAATCACAATTAAAAATAAGGTACCACTAGAAGTCCCATCCATTTGTATCAGGGACCACTGGTTTCCTCGTCTCCATGTTACAAACATGACTGAACTTGGCTGCCGGCTGTTAGGACAACTTTGAAAATGCTAAAACAGATTCTAGGCTTTTTTCACTTTAAATACGCCAGTAAATGACTACAGCACCCAATACTTTTATATTTTAATCTGAAACTTGGAGCAAACATTCCATTTCTAATTTACTTTTGGATGAGCTGGCAGCCCCTCCCCAAAGCATGTGAGTGGCCATTTTTAAATAAAAATTTTGTTACACCCCCAAACAAATGCTCACTCAAATCAAACCAAAATGCATGTAACATCTCTTAATTATAACAATGAAAATAAGGCACCACCTGAAGTCTTGTTTGTAACAGGGACTGCTGGTTTCCTGAGATCCCTGTTACAAACATGATTGAACTTGGTTGTGGACCTTTAGGACAACTTTTGAAAATACTGTTTTGGATTCCACGATTTTTCACTTAAAATGCATCAGTAAATGACTACAGAACCCAGTACTTTTAAATTTTAATCCCAACCTTGCAGCAAACATTCCAGAAATAATTTACTTTCAGATGAGCTGGCAGTCCCCTCCTCCAAAGCATGTGAAAGACCATTTTAAAACAAAAATCATTTATTATGCCCCCTAAACAAATGCACATTAAAAGCAAACAAAATCTAATTAAATCTCTTAATAGTCACAATTCCAAAATAAGGTATACCAAAAGTCTTGTTTGTAACTGGGACAGAGATTTTAGGAGGTCCCGTTACAAACATTAGCATGCTACCTCTGTCTCTGTTACAATCAGGACACTACCATAAGACCACTAAAAAGATGTTTGGAAGCTTGCAAAAGTCAGACATCCACAATGAATTATACAGCCTTATACACCTGTTTAGCACTTTGCAAAACTATAAACTTCACAGCATGTTTGGCACACAGAAGGCAGTTATTAGAGCCACAAAACAGATAACCTTGAATAATATGTCAAATACTTGCCATTTTCAGACATAAATGGATATATTTAAACAGCAGTCATGAACCCCAGTAAAATACATGATAAATTTGAACTTTGTTTGACATAATTAACCATGTCCAGTAGTTAAATCATGTTGTAACAGGGACAAATGTATTAACTCTGTCCCTTGTTACAAACATGATTGACCTTTTCTCTGTCCCCAGAGATCTTACTGAATGCCAATCTGCACAGCATTCTCCCATTTCAAATCCAGCAACAAAATGCAGTCAGATTTCTAGCAAACAGTATAAAAATCATTATTTCACTGCTATGAAGCCCCATTCATGTCTGCTTACATTTCTAACCAGTTTCCACATTCCTGTTTGTAACATAGTCACATGTTTGTAATGGCAAGTTTGGGGAGACAGAGAATGTTCTCATTTGGTGTTTGGGAAGAAAATTGACTGATCCGCAGGCAAAGAAAAGTTTAAAGGACTTAATCTGGTGTTATGATTGGATGGAAATAAGTCAATGACACTGTGAAAAAAGTCACACTCCTCAGGCATGATAAACAGCTGTTACAAATGTAGATAGGGTGGGACAGAGACAGACAGCCTGGTTCTACTTTAAAGGCAGCCAGAGCATCTCTGCAGTTTTGAAATGTTTTGTCAGCTATAACAGCAAACTAACTCAGCCTCCTTCAGTTCCTGGCATCCAGTGCCCTGATTCTTGCACAGTTTCATGTTTATACCAGTCAATCCCATATGTAACCTAGGGGTCAGAGATGGTTACATATGAGATTGTCACTTTTTAACTCATTCTGGAAAAAATAAAATATATAAAGGCACACACACATGGTGATGTTACAGGGCTCTTTATGTAAAATGCATAGGGCTACTTATTTTTCAGCACAGCATTTTGGTAGGTAGAAGGAAAGCATACAACACGTGGGTCTTGAAATGTCCCACCTAGCCAATGCAAAACCAGGGACAAATCTGTAAGTTTAAAAAAAAATTTTTTGTATGTATTAGGTGGCTGAAGTTATTTATGCTATACTACTACTACCTTCTATATTAGACAACAGTGCAGTTTTGAAATATATTTAAACACTCTTTGCAGAGTTACTGAGTGGTAAAGTGCATGTGATGGAAATGTACCTATTTAGTATGGACATGACCATGTACACAAAACTGCTGAACTGGTCTACTCCATTTGAGTCACTTAGCTATTGACAATGCATAGCCATTAGTGTTGGAGCAGAAGCAATGTCGAAAATAGCCCAACAACTTCTACACTTTTGTTGAGCAGCAACAGTAGCTGAGATAATCATTCACCACTGAGTTTTCTTCATTAGAATGCTTTACTTCAATTTTTTAATTTATTTAGTTGTTTAACCAGGTATAGCACACTAAGCTGAAAGCTTTTACAGGAGCAACCTGGGAGCACAAGGAGGTTAAGTGACTTGCCTAGGGTCACACAGTATGCAAGTGGGATTCAAACCCAGGTCTGGTCTGCTGGATGTCACCAAATTTGCAGCTCAGAGCCTTAGACCACTGCGCTATACTGCCTTCTTCAATGAATGAGATTTAACAACATTGGTTGGGGTTTGATTCAGATGTCTGCTTGCACTGATTGAATTTGCAATGCATGTTGAGTAAACCAGAGCAATATAAATACCACAGCTTGTGACATTTATATTACTTCAATGATTTTTCAGTGCAAGCAGACGCCTGATTACCATCACAGCTGAAGTCCTGGTGGGTGTAGAAATCATGTCAAATCCAGGGAAGGGACCATGGCTGCTGTTGAATGGGGGAGAGTGCACTGAACTGATACTCAAGCTCATTATGGAGCAAGTGTTTTGCTGAGCCAAAATATGACCAGTCCAGAACTCATGCGGGCTGGGGTGTGTGTGTGGAGCTGAGTGGTGGTTTTGGGGGGGGTTACAACCATGGTGCTTAAGCTGAATGAGATATTAGAATTCTTGCTGAATTGGGGTGGCTACAACTCATGCCTAGAATATCTGCAAGCCATGCTTCCAGTGACATGTTGGGCATCAGAGCTCAAAAGCAACAGCACTGTACTGAACAATCAATCTGATGGGATATGGGGTGATCAGTGTTGCTAGCAGGAACGATTCAATCATAGCCTCAACTAAATGACTGGTTGTTTAAATACCTCTACAGGTATTTCAGGCAATAAAGTGATGAGAAACAATTGAAATATTTTATTTTTTTACATCAAGAGTAATGCAAAAGAACTGGGTGTTATAATCCGCTTTGTATTCCCAAATAAAACCTATTTATGTTTTATATGGAGGTGGAGTACAGATAGAAATTTATAATATGATCATCATCTCACACCAATCATAGAAATTCTACCAATGGGCTGTTAAATCAAAATGCTCTCAAAACAAACATGGAAGAAAAACTATTCCATACTAAACTTGGTTATATGATCATCATCTCACACCAAACATAGACATTCTACCAACGGGCTGTTAAATCAAAATGCCCTCAAAACAAACAAGAAAGAGAAGCTATTCCATACTAAACTTGGATATTATTTATATAGAGTGCCCATGATGTTAATGCTAAGATTCATACTAAGATTTGTAAGAAGCAAGTAGGTAATGCCCATAAAAGATCCTGTCCTTAATCCTTTTTTATTTTTTTATTTTTTTTGTTGACGGGTAAGTGCACTAGACAAATCCTGCCTATTTTCAGGCACGACCGGGAGGGATACAGATGAATGCCAACTGACCTTAAACCGATTAAGCTGTTGGTGGTATTTTGAGTGAATGAGGAAATTTGGCCAGGACACCGGAAATTCCCTACTCTTTCGATAAGTGCCATGGGATCTTTAACATCCACCTGAACTACCACCAATCCAGGCAGATGGGACCTCGGTTTAACGTCTCATCCGAAAGACGGCACCTCAGAAGTGCAGCACCCCTCTCATGCTGCACTACAGTGTCAGTACTGGGATATTAACCCAAGTGCCAGATGTGGGAACTGAACCCACAGCCCTCTGATCTCCCGGCCTCAGAGGTGAGTGTGCTACCTACTGAGCCACTGACACTGCTAAATCCTGAAAATATTTAACCCTTGCAGGGCCTCAGACTGATATATCAGTACAAAATTCCTATACGTTCTAATTCTGTTGGCAGCCAAAGGGTTAAGGGAGATACAGGAATGAATATAATTATCCAGTTTTTCTAAAATGCTGCTTTAGTTTTACTTATAGTTCTCTCTCTCAGGCAAGGAGTTCCAAGGGTTCACCACATGAGATGTATAAATATATTTTCTTTGAATGTGTTTAAATCTGATCCCTATGATCTGCATTGGGTGATGCCTAGTGTCTCTGATGCCCTGCTTAAAGATGATTTCTAATTCAGCTAGGAGAAAAGGATTTTGCATTACATTGCACATGAATAATAGGTCTGCTTGCACACGTCTGGTCTCTAAAGATATTAGATCAAGCTATTATAACCTATCCTTTACCCTTCATGCCTTCTATATTCTTAATGAATTTCCTCTGAACTTTTTCCAACTTTTTCTTTCACTTTTTCTGAATGGGTACCTTAGTTGGGAGGCATATTCTATATGAAGATGTATAAGGACCGTGTGACCCACCTAGTCTGACCCTTTTCTACCTTATGCATTACCACAGACTCTAGTTGATCTGTGGCTTACTGTCTCTTCCCTACTGCTAGAATACTCTTTATGTTTATCCCATGCTGTCTTAGATTCCCCTACTGTTTTTGCCCCATCACCTACTCAGGAGGCAGTTCCAAGCATCCACTATTCTTTCTGTGAAAAGTACTTTCTCATGTTGCCCTGAGCCTACCCCTCTAACCTCAGATCATGCCCCTTGTTCTTGTGCACTTCATTTCTGAAAGGTACTACCCTTCTTTACCTTGCTTATACCCCTGATGTACTTGAATGTCTCATCATATCCCCTCTCTCCTCTCCTCTAAGGAATACATATTGAGGTCCCTCTAGTCTTTCCTCATATGGCTTTTGGTGCAGTCCTTGAACCATTTTTGTTGCCTTTCTCTGGACTGCCTCTATTTTGTTTATGTCCTTCCAGAGATGTGGCCTCCTGAACTGGACACAGTACTCAGATGAAGTCTTACTAGTGATCTGTACAGTGGCATAACCACCTCCTTTTTTCTGCTGGTGATACTGCTTCCTATGCACCTTTGCATCCCACTGGCTCTGCCCACAGCCTTCTTACATTATTTGGCTATCTTTAGGTCATCAGATATGATTACCCCAAGGTCCCTTTCTTGACTGGTGGCCGTCCAGTACTCCCTCCCCATCTTGTACTCCTCCTTGGATTTCTGCAATCCAAGTGCATGATGTTGCACTTCTTTGCACTGAATCTGAGCTGCCCCACTCTTGACCATTCCTCAAGCATGTTTAGGTTCTTTCTCATTTTTTCCACTCCCTCCTGAGTGTTGACCCTTTGCAGAACTTAGTGTCATCTACAAAGAGGCATACCTTCCCTCTAGCCCTCTGCAATGTTGCTTATGAAGATATTAAAGAGAACTGGCCCCAGCATAGATCCCTGTGGCACACTGCTGGTCCACCCTCTCCTCGGATTGAATGCCAGTTACCACCACCCTCTGTGTTCTATCAGTCAACCAGTTTCTGACCCAGTTTACCACCTTGGGGCCCCACTCTAGGCTACCCAACTTATTTATCAACCTCCTATGATGAATGACATTGAAGGCTTTGCTGAAATCTAGGAAGGCCCATCCACCGCCCTCCCTATCTACCTCCCTGGTCACCCAGTTAAAGAAATCTATCTAGGAAAACTAGGTTTGCTGGCAAAAGCACCTAGCTTCACCTGAGCTCTTTCTTCTAGGTTTGCTTGAAAGGATAGAGCAAGGAGCAACATTATCAGAGCAAGGGAGAAACATTAAGGCTTCTTTTGGATAAGCAGATTTACTGCTGTGTTACTATTTTGTTTTGTGCTTACAGGTTGTGCTTACATGTTCTGTTACTGTTTTTGCTTCCAGATTACTGCTTTATTATTCTCTGATTCAAATTGTTTTTCTTGCAGGGTATAGTTTCTGCTAAACTGTTACAGGGTGTGCCTACAGGTTTGTTACCGTTGTGTGCTTATAGATTACTGCTTTATTTTCTCTGGTTTAAATCATTTGTTTGCATGGTATATTTTCTGTTGAACTGTTACAGGTTATACCTAAAGGTTTTATTGCTGTGTTGTGCTTACAGGCTTTACAGTTTACTGCTTTATTTTTCTCTGATTAAAATTGTTTTTGCAGGGTTTATTTTCTGCTAAATTGTTACAGAGTGTGCTTACAGATTAATACTGTTTTGTGCCTACAGATCATTGCTTTATTTTTTCTAATTCAAAGTGTTTTTTGCAAGGTATATTTTCTGTTAAATTGTTGTGCAGTTTGTCTTGCTGAAAGGAAATAAAACACTCACCAGGGTGGCGGTCAGAGCTGTAGCTGATTGATTCTGGAGGGCACCGGCTTGGTCCCACCCACCCTGCCCACCCCAAGTACATAATTTCCTTCATAGCAGGGGTTCTGACATCACTTCCCCAAAGGGCAAAGGACATACACCTGTCATAACCTTCATAGCCTAACATGCTGGGTAGGAGGTAAATGCACACACACACTCACTCTCACTCACTAACAAAAAAAAGTAAGGGAGAGAGAGAACACATGGGGAGTGGTGCAATCCATGGCTGTAGGGTGGCAGTCTTCTGGGAGATGTTCTGGAGGCTGTGATGCTGCCCTATTTGTAGGCACCTCTCTGGTCTGAGGAGGAGGTTGCATGTGTCCTGGCCAACCTGGTGAGGATTCAGGAAATCCCTCCCAGCCAGGGACATCCAGTGTCACTGCCGCTGTCTCAGAAGTTGCCAAGATAGAGGAGTGGTTGTACTGCAGTGGGCACAGGAAGGGTGAGGATGGTGGATCACAGGTGCATCCCTCCAGCTGTACCTCTCACAGTTTATATGCCATTCTGGCAGAGTGTGGTTCCTCTATGAAGACACCCACTGTGGATAACAAGGAGGATGCTGGGAACCTCTACATAGAGACCCAGAAGAGAGTGGCATGAGACCCCACAGGAAGGAAACAACTCATGATGGGGACTCATCATTAGGAGGGCAGAACTGCGGGAGGAGAGGAGAGGAGGTAAGGTGCCTACCCAGTGCCATGGCTGGGAGGGACAGGAAATGAATCCTCAGGATCATGGGAACAGCTGCATGGAAGAAGGAGATGGACACCATTGTACACCCCAGAACAAATGACCTGGCTGGAAATGGGATCAGAGCAATGTAGGAGAGGTTTGTGGAGTTGGGGAGGGCCTTACACAAGTAGCTTTCATGGTAACCTTTTCAGAGGTGCTACCTGTCTATGGCATGGTTGAGGCTAGGGTACTCTGCACCATGGAATTCAATGAATGGTTGAAAACTGGTGCAGAGCTCAAGGTTTAAAGCTTCACTGGGGACTGGGGGTTCACCTGGAGGGATGCAGGCCTATACTGATGTGATGGTCTGCATCTGTCCAGGTGGGGGACCAGAATCCTAGCTGATAGGTTTAAATGCTTCATTGGCAAGCATTTAAACTAGCCAAGAGGAGGCACTGAAAAGAAGCAAGGAAATCCCAGCCCCCCACAAACAGGGTAGTTAGTGAGGTAAACACCAAGCTAGAGAGGTTTATAGGGAGCAGGACAGGGGTAAATGGAAAAAAGGGCAGAAAGGACAGGAGGGGCTAAAGGGATAAGGCCATCAAAAATGGAGGGTGATGAGTACCAGTGCCCATAGTCTGGGTAACAGTCTCCCTGAACTAGTGGCCTTGATGGAAATGGGACTCCTGGATATCGTGGCAGTCCAGAAAACATGGAACACAGGGAACCATGATTGAGATGTTAACGTAGAGGCACACAATCTACAGGAGGGACAGGGAGGGTAAAAGAAGAGGAGGAGTAGCTCTCACATAAGGGAGGGATCAAAGCAATGGAACTAAATGGTAAACAGAGGAGGGAGGCACTGTGGGTCACCCTGGAGATGGGAATGGCACCACAATCCACATGGGGTTGTATAAAGACCCCATCTCAGGTGGAGGAAATGGACAAGGAAATGATAGAAGGCATCCTTAGAATGGCAGAAAAGGGAGATATTGTTGATGGGGGACCTAAATATGCCAGATATTAACTGAAACTGGAGGGTGATTCTAGATGCCCTACAGGGGCATGCCTCAGACAGCTAGTGTTAGAACTCACTCAGGAGGGAGCAATCTTAGACCTGGTACTCTCAAACTACAGATCTGTTAGTTTTACCTCAGTGGTAGGGAAAATGATGGAATCACTTCTGAAAGAAAGAATTATTGAGTACCTAGAGGCAAGGCATTTGACACAGTCCCGCACAAAAGATTAATAATCAAGTTAGCCAATCAGGGAGCGGGTCCCAGGGTGGTAGCCTGGGTAGCAAACCTGCACAACAGGACACAGAAGGTAATAGTAAATGGGACTCACTCTGAAGAAAGGAGATTACTAGTGGAGTACCTCAGAGTTCAGTACTGGGTCCAGTCCTCTTTAATGTCTTTATAGGTGGCATGCAGAGGGTCTGGAAGCAAAGTATGCCTCTTTGCATATGACACAAAGATCTGTAATAACAGAGTTGATATGCAAGGGGGGTAGAAAGGATGAGAAGGGACTTGGCAAGGTTGGAGGAATGGTCAGACATATGGCAACTTGGATTCAATGCAAAGAAGTGAAGTAATGCACCTGGGAAACAAAAACGCAGGAGAAGAGTACACAATGGCAGAGGAGGTACTAACAACAACAAAAATTGAAAGGGACCTGGGAGTAGATATATCAGATTACCTAAATGTGGGCAGCAATGTAAGAAGGCAGTAAGGAGAGCTGGGGAATACTGGATGCATAGGGAGAGGCATCACAAATAGAACAAGCATTTGTCAATGCTGAATGTTAATTGCGTTGGTCGGTTGAGCTCGCTCACTGCCCCTCTGTCACTCACTCATTCTGTTTCTCCCAGTGCTGCAGGCTGCTGTCTTGTACTGGGCCCTGCCTGCAATGGCACCCTTTCTGTCCACAAAGAAACCGTGAGCTGTCCTGACAGAGCTCCGCTGAGGTGGCTCACTCCTCCTCTCTCACTCTGCTCATTCTGTTTCTCCTGGCACTGCAGGCTGCCCTTTTGTACTGGACTCCTGCCTCTGTTGGTGTTTTTTTCTGCCCACAAAGAAATCTGCAGTAGTCCTGACACAGGTCTGTTGAGCTTGTTCACTCCCCTCTGTCACCGCTAGTTCTGTTTCTGCTGGTGCTGCAGGCCGCCTCTTTTGAATGGGCCCCTGGGTGCATTGCTGCCTTTTTCTGACCACAAAGAAATCCACAGCAGTGCCAACAGAGCTCTGTTGAGCTCACTCACTGCCCCTCCCACACTCGCTCATTCTGTGTCTCCCACTGCTGCAGGCTGCCCTTTTGTACTGGGCTCCTGCCTGCATCGGCGGCTTTTCTACCCACAAAGAAATCTGCAGCAGTCCTGGACACAACTCCTTGAGCTCACCTCCCCTTCTCTCACTTGCTCATTGTGTTTCTGCTGGTGCTGCTGGCTGGCCTTTTATACTGGGCTCCTGCCTGGCGTTGACACCTTTTCTGCCCACAAAGAAGTCCGCAGCAGTCATGATAGAGCTCCTTTGAGGTTACCTCCCCTCTTGTCTCACTGGCTCATTCTGTTTCTCCTGGCACTGCAGGCGTTTCGTACTGGGCTCCTGCCACTGTTGGTGCCTTCTTCTGCCCACAAAGAAATCTGCAGCAGTCCCAACAGAGTCTCGTTGAGCTCATTCCTCCCCTCCCTCACTCGCTCGTTCTATGTCTCCCGCTGCTGCAGGCTGCGCTTTGTACTGGGCTCCTACTCAGTTGGTGGCTTTTTTCTGCCCACAAAGAAATCTGCAGTAGTCCTGACATCTCTGTTGAGCCCGCCTACCCCTCTCTCACTTGCTTGTTCCATTTCTGCCGGTGCTGCTGGCTGGCCTTTTATACTGGTCTCGTGCCTGCATTGCAGTCTTTGCTGCCCACAAAGAAATCCACAGCAGTCTTGATAGAGCTCTGTTGAGGTTGCTCACTCCCCTGTCTCACTCACTCATTCTGTTTCTCCTGGTGCTGCAGGCTGCCCTTTGTACTGGGCTCCTGCCTCTGTTGGCACCTTCTTCTGCCCACAAAGAAATCTGCAGCAGTCACAATAGAGCTCCATTGAGCTGCGCTCCTCCTCTCACTCTGTCATTCTGTTTCTCCCGCTGCTGCAGGCTGCCCTTTGTACTGGGCCCCTGCATGCATTGCTGCCTTTTTCTGCCCACAAAGAAATCTGCAGCAGTCCCAACACAGCTCCATTAAGTTCGCCGTTTCCATTCCCTCCCTGCCTATTTCCGTTTCTGCCAGCACTGCAGGCTGGCCTTTTGTCCTGAGTTCTGCCTGTGTTGCCACCTTTTCCTGCCCACAAAGAGATCTGCAGCAGTCATGATAGAGCTTTGTTGGGCTCACTCACTCTCCCTCTCCCTCCCTGTATCACTCGCTCATTGTGTTTCTCCCAGTGCTGGGTTGCCCTTTTTGTACTGGGCTCCTGCCTGCGTTGGCACCCTTTTCTGCCCACAGAGAAATCTGCAGCTGTCCCAGCAGAGCTCCATTGAGGTTACTCACCTCCTGTCTCATGCACTCATTCTGTTTCTCCTGGCACTGCAGGCTGCCCTTTGTACTGGGCTCGTGCTTCTGTTGGCACCTTTTTCGCCTACAAAGAAATCTGCAGCAGTCCCGACAGGGCTCCATTGACCCCACTCACTCCCCTCTCTCACTCTCTCATTCTGTTTCTGCTGGCGCTGCAGGTTGCCCTTTTGTATGGGGCTCCTGCCTGCATTGCCGCTTTTCTGCCCACAAAGAAATCGCAGCAGTCATGATAGAGCTTCTGCTGAGCTCGCTCACTCCCCTCTCTCAGTCACTCATTATGTTTCTCCTACTGCTGCAGGCTACCCTTTGTACTGGGCCTCTGCTTGCATTGCTGCCTTTTTCTGCCCACAAAGAAATCCGCAGCAGTCCCAACAGAGCTCCATTGAGCTCACTCACTCCCCTCCTCACTGCTATTCTGTGTCTCCTGGCGCTGCAGGCTGCTTTTTAGACTGGGCTGCTGCCTGCATTGTCACCTTTTCCTGCCCACAAAGAAATCACAGCAGTCCTGACAGAGCTCAGTTGAGCTTGGTCACTCCCCCCACTAGCTCAATCCTAATCTGTCCCAAACACTGATTTCTGACAGTGACTGCAGATATTCTGCACCGGAGCGTGAAAACACATTTCGCCAGGATGTGAAAAATGACAGCTGCACTGTTCATAAGGAGGTGTGGAAAATGGCAATGTTGAAAATCTAGAGTGAAAATATTGCAAAGTTGCGGTACTAGCGTGCGTGGAAACTGCACAATGCACGCTCATAGCACACTCATTTTATGGACTTTCATCACCAAATTTTCAACATAGGCATTTAAGGACCTCTGCTAATGAACAGTGTCACTGTTATATTCATAATGTGTCCCAAACATGGATTTCCCCACAGCGACTGTGCTATTCTGCGCGGAACTGCAAAACACATTTCGCCAGGATGTGAAAATGACAGCTGTACTGTTCATAAAGAAGTGCAGAACAATGGCAATGTTGACAATCTGGGTGAAAATATAAATTCACGAACATATGAGCTGCATATGCAACCGCATGCACGCTCATAAAACAGTCATTTTTGGGATTTTTCCACCAGATTTGCAACATAGGCTTTTGAGAGCCCACCTCATGAACACTGGCACTGTCATTTTGTTAATCAGTCCCGAAAGGTGGTCCCATGCAGTGACCGCAAAATCACCTTTTGAGGTCGAGTAACGCCATGACAGTGCCAGAATTTATGAGGAGGGTCCCAAAACCCCATGTTGAAAATTCAGTGCCAAAATTCCAAGAAATGCCTAAGATATGCATCAAAGTTGAAAAAACCTATTTGTTCCATTACGCAGCTTACCGCATTTCCTCAGTTCGCAGTTGGCTTTGAAGAGTGCAGACGTGTTTCTGGTCCACCGAAAATCATCGTGCCAGACTCCAGAGGTAACTATGCGGTGAAGGGCTTGTGTGGGGAGGCAAGGTGCACAGTGGGTGGACATGGGTTGTGGGAGGGAACAGGGAGACCACGAGGACCATTTTATTTTTGACAGGGTTAAAAAAACAAAACATTCGGAACCATTTTTTTAGCAGGGCATGTGGCACACTGGGGTGGGCTCCAACATGCCAATGGGCTCTTTTTTTGGGGAAGGCAGCTAGCCGACAGGGATTGGGAACCCCGTCAGCACACAACAAAAGCGGGAGGGAGAAGTTACGCATCCCAACGCAGGAGTGGGCTCCCCTGTCAGCAACATCACTTGTACCTGAAGCCGATGGGCATTGGGGTCCCCATCAGCAAACAAACATGGTGGGGGCACATGCTTGCCAAGGGGATTGGGCACCCACTCGACAGGTGGGGTGCTTGCTTATGATTGTTTGTGAACACAGCAGCAAGCCACCTCCATGTTCACAAACAATATCACTATTACAAGATTCTGCCCAGCAATGATCGGTCACTCCTCATTGCAACAGAATGGCTTACACTGCAATGATGAGGTGGCCCCTGATTGCAGCGGCTGAAACCTTAATAGGTTGTGACATTCTGGCTGAACTAGTGTCAAGCAGCAGCGGCCATGGTATTGGGGAAAGTGGGCCAAGCCTTGCAGGCTGTGGGGCATTCACACAACAGTGCTGTGCCTCAACTCTGTTTGGCAACCTGCTGCAATATGTTTCTTGGCGCATGCATGCAATCAACATAAAAGGGAAGTGGTTATCCCTCTGTACAGACTGTTGGTGAGACCCCATCTGGAATACTGCATGCAGTTTTGAAGGCCCCATCTCCGCAAGGACATAGACAGGATGGAGGTGGTCCAGAGGAGGACAACTAAAATGGTGCAGGTCTGCATCAGAAACCGTATGAAGAGAGACTAAGAGAGCTTAGTATGTCTACCCTTGATGAAAGGAGGGATGGGGGACGGATATAAACTTTCAAGTATCTCAAGGGAATCATCAAAGTCCAGAGGGTAGCATCTTTCAGAAAAGAGATGTGCAAGAACACAAGGACAATTCAAAGATACAGGGGGATAGCTCAGGTGAATGCATGGAACCACCCTTCCTGGGGAGGTTGTGGGGTCCAAAACAGTGGGGAATTCATACATGCATGGGACAGACATATCGCAATTATAGTGGGAGGTAGGAGGAAGTAGGCTGTTGGTTAACTAGACTCTGCAGCTTATCCAATAGGTAGGGAAATGGGCAGACTGGGTGGGCAAAGCGGTCCTTATCTGCCATCAAAGTCTGTGTTTCTATGTTTCCAAATGGGGATGGAGAAAGGCTTAGATTTAGAAGTGAGTGGCCATCTAAGAACAAGAGACCACCAAACAGTGTGGTTCACGATAAACACAGCCATAGAGTCAACCATACAAAAGCAATGGTACTGGACTTTAGGAGGGCTGACTTTGGCAGAAATGGGAGAGTGAATCAGAAAAGCACTAAGCAAACTGGTAAGGAGGAGGTGTAAAGAATAATGGGGAAATCAAACTGCCATTACAGAGAAACAAGCTTTTGTGTGAAGCAAATAAACAAATCAAAATGACGGAAAAAAACCCACTATGGTTCTCAAAAGATAAAATAGGAAGGTTAGGAGAAAAGACAGTATTCAGGAAGTATAAGGAACACAAAAGAGGCAGGACAGAGAACTGTACTATTTAATACAGAAGAAAGTGGGAAAGGCAGTCATATTAGCAAAGGCCCAAACCAAGGAAAAGAGCCAACTCAGTTAAGAAGGGGATAAAATCTTTTATAGGTACATTAGGGAGTGAAGAAAGACCAAGGGAGGGATAATGAGGCTTAATAAAGGGAGGGAGGTGGGCAGCGGGTAACAGTGAAAAATCAAGGATACTGAATGAATACTGGTTCACAAAAGAAGAGGAGGGAGGTACCTAAACCAATCAAAAAGCACTCTGGATTGGGGAGGTCGATACCAGCCCATTCACAGAAGAAAGGGTCCTGAAAGAACTCCTAAAACTGAAAGTGGACAAGGCTATGGGGCCTGACTGGATTCACCCCAGAATTCTAAAGAACTAAAGGAATAACCAGTGAGATCACTGACTAACCTTTTAACAAATCATGGTAGGATGGTATGATTCTGAGAGGACTGGAGGAGGAGATGTAATTCCCTTCAGAAAAGTGGAAGCAAGGCAGAGGCAGGAAACTACAGACCTGTTAGTTTGACCTCTGTGGTAGGGAAAATGATTGAAACCTTCTGATAGAAAGAATTGTTGAGTTCCTAGAGGTCAGTGGGGTGCAGGACCCAAGGCAGCATGGATTCACAGTGGGAAGGTCATGTCAGATGAATCTCATAGATTTCTTTGACTGGGTGACAAATGTAGAAGACCAGGGAGGGGCTGTGAACATGGCTTACCTAGATTTTAGCAAGGCATTTGACACAGTCCCACACAAAGATTAATAAACAAGTTACTCAGCCTGGGAGGGGTCCCAGGGTGGTAGCCTTTGGTAAAAAATTGGCTAAAACAACAGGACAGAAAGGGTAATAGTAAATGGAGTCCACCTGAAAGAAAAGTAAGTTACTAGGGGTACCACAGGGTTCAGACAGCACCAGTCCTCTTTAATGTCTTTACAAGTGACATTGGAGAGGAACTCGAAGAAAAAGTATGCCTTTTGCAGTTGACAAAATGATGCAACAGTGTTGTTACAAAGGGGCGGAAGAAAGGATGAAGGGACATGTGGAAGTTGAGACTGGCTAAAAGTATGGCAGCTTAGATTCAATGCACAGAAGTGCAACGTAATGCACCTGGGAAACAAAAACACAGGGAAGAGTACATAATGGGGGCTACAAACAACAAAAAAAAATGGAAAGGGACCTGGGGTAGTCATATCAGATGACCTAAAAGTAGACAAGCAATGTGAGAAAGGCAGTAAGGAGGGCTGGGGATACTGGGATGCACAGACAGAGGCATCACCAGTTGAAAACAGGTTGTTATCCCTCTGTACAGACAGTTGGTGAGACCCCATATGGAGTACTGCCTGCAGTTCTGGAGATCCCTTCCACAAGGACATAGACAGGATGGAGGCAGTCCAGATGAGGGCAACTAAATGGTGTAGGGTCTGCACCAGAAGCCATATGAAAAGATAATGAAGGAGATTAATACGTGATACCGAGGAAAGAAGGAAGAGGAGGACATGATAGAAACTGTCAAGTACCTCAAGGGAACCAACAAGAGGGTAGCATATTTCAGAAGAAGAGATGTTCAAGAACAAGAGAGCACAATTTGAAGATAATGGGTGGATGGCTCAGGGCAACATGAGGAAGTAGTTTTCATGGAAAGGGTGGTGAAACATGGAATGGCCTTCCTGAGGACTTCATGGGGTCAAAAATGGATGGGGAATTCAAGAATGCATGAGACAGACATAAGGCAATTCTGGTGGGGGTAGGAAGAAGCAGGCTGTTGGTTAGCTAGGATCTGCAGCTTAATCAATAAGTAGGAAATCTGCCTTTAAAGTCTATGTTTCTGTGTTTCTATCACATTTGTTTGACAAGACCTTCGCTCTGAGTCCATACTACCTTGAATCCTGTGCTTCACTGGATTCAAGAAATATCACAATAATTTCCTTTAGCAGTGACTCCATTAATTTCCCCACTATTGAGGTCAGGCTGACTGGCCTGTACTTTCCAGCCTCCTCCCTGTTCCCACTTTTGTGAACCGGGACTACATTTGTCCTCCTCCAGTCCCTGGAACCACCCATGTCTCTATCCATTTGTTGAATAGGGCTATTAGTGGTGTTGCCAGCTCTTCTCTAAGTTCTTTAATATTCTGGGATGTATCCCATCTGGCCCCATAGGCTTGTCCCCTGTCAGATTTCGAGTTCTTTAGAACTCTTTTCTCCATAAATGGCTGGTGTCCACCTCTCCCACTTGTGCTCCTATTCCCAATAGTGGTTCTTCTTCTTCCCTTCTTCTGTGAATACTGAACAGAAATATTTGTTCAGGATTTTTGCTTTTCTAGGTCCCCACACATCTTCTTCCTCCCTTTTAACCTCACAATTCACCCCTGGTCTTTCTATCAGTAATGTACCTGAAAAGGTCTTGTCTCCTTTCTTAATTGTCTGGGCTATTTTTTCCTCAGTTTGCACCTTTGTGCTCCTGACTGCTTTCCCACCTCCCACTGCTTTTCTAGATACAGTTCCCTGTCTTCCTCATCTGTGTTTCCTTGTACCTCCTGAAAGCTAGTGTTTTCTCTCTTACCTTCCCAGCCAAGTCCTTTGAGAACCATAGCATTGCCAAACACAAAGGCTTGTTGCTTGCTGCTATGGCTTCCTTAAGGTTAGCCCATTGTTTCTCTACACCCCTTCTTCTTCCCTGCCAGGGCTCCTCGAGACACTCCCCTATTTTTGCAGAGTCAACCCGTCTGAAATCCAGGACCCATGCTTTCATGTGGTTTGACTCCTCCACTGTTCTCACATTGAACCACACTGTACAATGATCACTGGACCCCAGGTAGCTACCCACCATTACATTGGTGACTGTACGACTTAGTGAGTACCTGGTCCAATATTGCTTCTTCTTGTGGGTTCCACCACAAGTTGCTTGAGGCACACTCCTGCAGGGCATCCAGGATGTCTCTGCTCCTGGCTGTGGCTGCAGCCTGGGTGCTCCAGTCCACATTTGGAACGCTGAAGTCTCCCGCCAGCAGCACTTCACATTTGGCTGTCATTTTGTGGATAGCTTCCACTAGAACCCCATCCTCCCCTTGTGCTGGAGGTCTGTAGATCACACCTGTGCAAATGGCAGTGCCATTTCCTGTCTCAGAGTGACTCACAGTGCTTCCACTCCCTCCTGCATTCCCTGAACTTTAGTTGCTTTAATTCCTACCTGACGTGGATAGCCACGCCCACCCTTTTTTCCTACCTATCTTTCTAAATGGAATGTTACCTGGTATGGCTAAATCCCATTCATGGTTCCCGTGTACTATGTCTTGGTAACAGTGACAATGTCCAAGTCTGCCTCTGCCATCAAGGCTAGAGATGCAGTGAAGTTTCACTCCACCAGTGAAGTAGGGTTGGAGTTGCCCACTCTGCATCGCTACATGCTACAAGAACTCTCCATAGAAATGCACTACTTCACCTCATAATGACTTAGTGTTCACTTTGCATCATTTTTGATGACCGCAAAGTGAGTGATAGTTGAAACAGCCCACAGATCACATGTGTTACAGTCTGCAGGTCACATGGCTCAGGCAGGAAGTTAATCAGGCAAGACAGTGAAATACTTTGACTTTCGCTTACCTAGTGTGGGAGAAAGAGTTTTTGTGAGAGAGAGAGAGAGATATATAGTGAATCTGATTTTCATTTTGACTTTTTTTTTATTTTGAATCTCTAGTCTTGAGTTGTGCCCTTTTGCAGTATAGTAGTTGTTAATTATTTTGTGTATGTGTGTGTGAGTAAAATGGAGACAGGTGGCTTGGTGCATGGAGATGAGGCGTGTTGGGCTACACAATGGTGGCACCTGTGTCTCAACAGGAGCACCTTATATCATGTGGGTGGTCCCCTCCCTGAAGCAGAAGGCAGGGTGCTATGGAAGAACCTCTCACCGGTGGCATCACTCTACCAGTGCCCCACAACCACCACTACCTGCCATGACCCTGCGCCCAGCGACTCAGCAGCAGAAAGTCATAGAAGATCCACAGCAGTCTCAGCAGCAGCAGGTTTCCCCCAATTGTGCACAGCAGCCAGCAACACCTGGGGCCCCCCACCCGCCTGTTAGCAGTCCTTCCCGCACCTCTGTTGTGTGGGAGTTCTTCAGTCCACTGCCTGGTGTTGATGGCCCCAGTGTTTCAAGTGCAGTCTCTGTGGTGTGGTTGTGCATCATGGGCCCAAGGGAAGTCATCTGGGGACAGGTGAGCAGCGCACCCACCTTGCAAACCACCACGGTGCACAGTGGGAGGCCAAGGTTGCTGAACAGGGAAGGAATGTGCCTGCTGGGCAACAGGTGGCAGTATGGCCTCCACCTGCACGTAGTGTCAAACATGGATGGGACATGGAGCAAGTGGCTGCTCCAGAATCTGCAGGGGATGCTGGCAGCCCTTCAAGAATGCCTACCACACAGGCTAATTTGGGCCTGATGTGGAGTGAGGTGGACCACCTTAACAACAGGGTGGAGAACATGGGCAGCGGTTGGAGCATGGAGGGTCACCAATTCCAAATTATGGCCATGCTCCATCTGCTGCTCTCATACCATAATGTGGAACATTAGTTTTTGTTTGTCCATGCATCCACCACCTCTCCATGAAAAAAATACTTCCTGATTTTGCCCGATCTGTCCTCCCTCTATCTTCAGATTTTGCCCCTTGTTCTTGTACATCTTTTTCTGAAAGATACTACCATCTTGGATGTTGTTGATTCTCTTGATGTACTTTAAAGTTTCTATCATGCCTCTCCTCCCCTCCTTTCCTTGAGGGAAACATATTAACTCTTTAGTCACTCTTTGTATGGCTTCCGGTACAGATTCTGCACCATTTTAGTTGTCCTCCTTGGACCACCTCCATCTTGTCTATGTCCCTGTGAGATATGGTCTCCAGAACTGCATGCTGTACTGTCTTTACAGGGGACAACAACTTCCTGTTTTGTACTGGTGATTTGAAGGTGATGCCTATCTCTGGACACATAAAGGCTACACTGCAGATTCAACAAAGTCTGCCTCAGCACCTGCAGCAGTGGAATGGCTTGGCAATGAAGGAAGTGTCACCACTCACTGCCTGTGTGGCATGTTCAAACGGCCTCAAAATTGATATCACTGAGTCCATGAGGCGCCACTGTTCTGTTGTCATAGACACTTGGCCTGAAGTGTCACAGCTAGTGTGCATGACTAGGTATTCCGAGATGGCTTTGTACTGTTCCTTACTACTCTGCCATGTAAAGTGTTGAATTCCAGCATGTGAACACTTCCAGCTTGAGGCAGTGCTGAGGGAGGCTGTTTTGAATCTACAGCTGCTGAAGTTGGTCACGGCCTTTCCAGAGCTTTAAAAGTGTGCACAGATGCGTGTGCAACTATCAACATTTGCTTGATGTCAGAGTGCTGCAGAAACTCCGTACCATGAGAGATTTAAATGTGGGCCATGCATGGAACTCACACAAAGCTGCCATTGATGATACATTTAATAACATTTGAGCCATTGTCACTGGCTATAAAGCCAGCTTTTAGGACGGGGTTCAGCCACTCACCAATTTCTGTCAGTAGCAAGTTGACCATGTTTTCACTAGTGTGGGACCCGCCACACTGTGCATTGCATGCTGTCTAATTCCTGATGGTTGCTACCATGACAATCTGCCTCACTACACTGATTTCCAATCCCGCCATCACAGACAACCCCAGTACCTACGTCCAATGTGCAGTAATATACAAATGTGAACTTCCCCATCATTTTGCCATTGTCCATATTCATACTTATGAATGAATGGTGAGGAGGAATGTTGAAGGGCTGTCTTACAGAGTCTGTCATAGTCAGGTATAACTCAGGGACAGCATGAGTGGAAAAGTATGTCCTGGATGGGACTTTCCGTCAAGGACAGGCACGTGCATAAAACGCCAGAATACAGAATTCTCCACAAAGGAGAAGGCCAAAGGTCAATTGCCAGCATTTCCACTACAGCAGCATTCAGTTCACATGACACCACATGATTTGGTGGGTATTTGCTCCGGCAAAAGACTGTGCACCATGGGCTGAGCTGTTACACGCTTTTGCATGTGACTTCACCAAATGGCTCTACTGCGAATGGCCCTTTGTGGAGTGCTTTGCCATGTGATGATGAGGTGCACAGGTGAGAAGTCCACAAAGATGTTATTTTCCCCATTTTAAGCACAGGGGTTGATGGTGGACTAGAAATGCTGCTGCATAGACCACCACTACTGCTGCTACTCAGACCACCACCACATGACAACAATTCAAAATCATCAACCTCTTCATGCCTGTAGTAATCCTCAGGTGTTATTTCACTATTACTACAGATATGGGATTGCTACTTGGGCTATGTACAGTCATGGAACGGGATACCATGCTTAATAAGGTGGATGAGGATGAACTCTGTACTATGGCATTAGCTCCCCTCTGGTGCCGAGTCCACAGTGCCATGTGCCTGTTCTTCAGATGTGTATGCTGGCCCTCGTGCCCAGATGACTACCCTTTACACACCTGACACATGCTTGGTAATGCTGGTAGATTGCCACTGCTTCATCAATTGCATCTTGTACAAAAATCCCAAACGAGGGATTTTGATGCCCTATTTTCAAATGTCCCTGATGCGCATATTGAACTCCAGTGTTTTTGACACTGAAATGGGGGTGTACTATATGATTTCTGTTGCTGGCCGGACTTGGACTCTACATGACCATCACTGTCTATAACTATTACTACTGAGTCATCAACAGAAACCAATACATCACAACTTTGAGGAGAGTGTGATTTAACACCAACAAACTGAGACTGTTTATACACAGTCACCTTTATTTCTTTTTCTCCAGTTCCCAACTGGAGTCACTGAAATCATCATCATATTCATCATCCACATCCACAATTTCAGCTTGGATGCTGTCCTGTGGAGAACATGTTCCAACCACAGCATCATTATGATCATCCAATAAATTTTCTTCAACATTTGAATGGTTGGATGGCACAGGCATGACCTCAACAGTGCTGGAAACATGACACTGTGAGTCACCGTCAGGATCAAAAGAATGTTCAGCTACTATAGGGACAGGGATGGGGTGTCAGGAGTGTGACATCAACTACACTCTGAGTTTGACTCATGGCTTTAGACTCAACAATATTTTGGAAGCTGGTTAACTTGTCACGGGTTGAACTTGGGGCAATACTCATGCCATCAGCAACTTTACTGCCGCCACCAGCGGGGACAACAGGATCTCCAACTATCATTGAAGCAACTGATTGCGCTTATGAAAACACAGTCGGAGAAATCCCTTTACTGGCATCATCTATGCACTCATCCTGTGCACTACCAGCTCATGGCCACTCTTGCTAGTAGCAGCAGTGCCATGGCCAGAAACATGTTTGCATGCACGTCTCTTTGCAGGCATTTTTGAATACACAGAAATCACAACAAATTTAGATTTCTGAATTTTGGGTGGATGGAAGCCAAAAACAATTATGGCTTACAGATGCAGATTGGGCCCTAAACAGATGTAAACACACAGACAGATGGAGATTGCGCACTCAAGAGATGCAGCTGGACAGGCACAACAACACCACCGCCAACAGTGGTCGTAGAAATCTCAAACTGAAAAATAATACCTTTTGCAGGTCGGGCGGCGAGTACCAGTCCACTCCCTATATAAAATGAAGCAGTGAAAATACAGCAGATGGATAACAGATTCAGAGTGATGTGATTACTGTGTGGCATACAATATAATGTGTCTGACTTGATGGCACACACACTACGCACTACAGGTAATGCGTAGAAAACTTAACAGTTCAGTACACTATATAACCAAATATTTTAAACTAAATAATAAATATGCACTGCACTGCAAAAACAGAAAAAATTATCAAAAGTTACTTTAGGTATTACTGTGTGTACATGAACACACAAATACTAACACACACTACTACCCAACAGTTAGAAAGACTGTCTTTCTCACTGTGAATCTCCCTCCACTACAGATACTCCCTTCCCAAGCATACTTCAACATAGTCTGTCAGTACGCAAACTGGAGTGTTCTAAATTAAAATGCACAAAAACAATCAACACTCAATGATAAAAGCACAGGAGGGTTTCCTACAATCTGTGTAATAAATTTTGACCAAAATAATTGGATCAAAAATGATTTTTTAAAGCTTTTCGATGGTTTGATTCTCAGAGCTATGATAGTAAACTGTCTCCAGCTTTCCACTACACACACTAAGCAGAACTGAGGCTGTACAAGATAATCTAGAGCCCATGTGA
This sequence comes from Neoceratodus forsteri, assembly GCA_016271365.2. Lineage (NCBI taxonomy): Eukaryota > Metazoa > Chordata > Ceratodontiformes > Ceratodontidae > Neoceratodus > Neoceratodus forsteri. The sequence continues at coordinate 674,246,605 of CM028130.1, forward strand.
CCTGCTATCCCATGAATTACTGCAAAATTTGCCTCAAAGAGCAATACAAAGGCAAAGTCCATTCAAATCAATTGCGGTTTGCATTAAAATTAAAGGAAGGCTGTAAAACAAGGCAAGTAATGTGAAGTCCATTATGGGCAATGCACTTTGTGATAAAATTTGAAGGCGGAGTAATACGTGAATTAGGTGTTAATGCACGAGGTGCTCTGTGTATCAGGTTAGAGAACTTTACCCACCTCTAATCAAGGCCTCTAGGTCTGGTTTTTATTTCCCAGGCTCAGAGTATCCGTGCACATGGCCATCCAGGTTTTGCAACCTCCCTTCTAGTAGCTCCTCCTATCTCCATGTCTTCTCTCCTTACTCTCTTGTTTTACTCCCATTCTGCCTTATTCTGCCATTTTACCTATCTTGGTTTTAGGGTTTTATTGTCAGTCTCCCAGCCCTAGGGTCCTCCTCACTGACTGCTTCATCCTGTGGGGAGGGCAATTAACGTCTTCCTGCCTACTATCACCTCTCCCTTAGCTAGTTTAAATGGTATCCAATAAAGCATTTAAACTTCTCACTAAGGATCTTGGCTTCCCGGAGAGATGCAGTCTATCCCACTTGTATAGGTCTGCATCCCTCCAGGTGGGACCCCAATCCCCAGCGTAATTGAAGCCCTCTGCTCTGCACCAGTCCTTCAACCATGCATTGAATCTGGTGATGCATAGTGCCCTGCCTTTCTCCTTTCATTGACTGGTAGCACCTCTGAAAAGGTTACAGTGTGTGCCACATGTCTAAGATCCTCACCACCTACCTGAAGTCCTCCTGCAATACCCTAACCTCATCACTCAGACAGATCATTGTCCCCAGGTGGACACTGATGTCTAGCTCTCCCTCTCATCCTGCTGCCCCAGTGATCCTCTGGATGTACTTTCCATCCCTCCAAGTCATGGCTGTGAGGAGGCACTTAGCTCCTGCTTTCCACTCCATCTGCCCCAATTCTACCCCTAACAATAGATTCCCCCACCAGGAGTTGCTGCCTCCTCCTCAAGGGTCCTCTGGCTCTTCCCAGGGTTTCCACCATGGGACACCCACATCCCTTGGTCTCACTGTGGGTACCTCCTTGGGACAGTCCCACCCTGCCAGTGCAGCATAGAAGTTGTGGAGTTTAACCATAGGAGGATGTGCCTCCTGCCCCACCACTCACCCTTTCTCGAGCCCACCATAGTCCAGCCTTTGAGGCAGTGGGGGCACTTGGTGGTCTCTGGAAGAAAGATGAAGTCACTTAGTCCTGACCAACTTGGCATGGAGATGAGCACATCCTCCTCAGCCCAGATGGAGGTGCTTGCAGATGGGACAACACCACCTCCTCCAGAACATCTCCTGGAAGAATGTTGCCCCACAGCCACTGCACTGCAGCACTCCAATCATGTCTTATTTGTGGCCCCTCTCCCTGTTGCATTGTATGCCTACTCGCCTCCCTCTGTGTGTTTATTTATTTTTGTTGTTTCTCACTACTTTCCTACTGCCTTTGTGCCTTCAGGTCCCACCCTTCCTGTTCAGCGACAGGAACTTCCTGTATTCCTCAGTAGTTTCCTTCTTCCTTGCTCAGAGTCAGACCTCCAGCAGCTGGGGAGCTACTCTTTTTCTTCAAGGATGGTGAAACCTATATGCTGCCTCGGTGATCCTTCCTTCCTGCTCCCAAACAGGAAGTTCCTGTTGTCAGTCAAATCCAGTGCCTATATAAGAGGAACGGGCTATGGGTGGAGTGGAGGTTAGGAGGACAATACTGATGTGTAGCAGGCTCTCTTGCTGAATCAGAAGTGTTCTAGTAGTAAAGCACTAGCTCCTTAGTCAGCTGCCTCCTTGCTCTGATAGTAGATTGCTTTCTGCCAAAGCTAGCAGCAGGAAGTCTAACTGCAGACACCTGGTTTTATTCTGCCTAAGCCACTACCCCAAATAATAGCTCTCCTACTAACTTACCAAACTGTCAAGATGATACAGTTCCCTTCTCTCCAACTCAAAGAAGAACACTAATTTCTTTTTTACCCTCTTTGAGACCCTACACTTCTAATAAAGTGTTTCCTTAATCCCAAACAGGTTCTGACTCTCTTGCTGAGTCAGAAGTGTTCTAGTAGTAAAGTTCTAGCTCCTTAGTCAGCTGCCTCCTTGCTCTGGTAGCAAGATTGCTTCCTGCCACAAGCTAGCAGCAGGCTCTACTATTAGTAAAATGGTTGTGCCATCCTTTGGATGACATGTTAAACCGAGGTCCCTTTACCCATCCTGGTGCTGTCCTGGTGGTACCAGGTGGAAGTAAAAGAACCCAAGACACTTTTTACAAAGAGTATAGACATTCTGTGTGTCCTGGCCAATATTCCCTTCCCACAGAACCACAGTTCATGCAATTGTCCAAGGCTGTGTGGGTGTTGTGTGCAATATGGCTGCCACTACACATTCAGTCACTTCACTACTAGTCTAGCTTTTGCTTGTAAAGAACCTTGGGGTACAGTGTTTTTCTTCTACTTGTTGATAAATTCATCAGCATAAGCAGTGTTTGTCAGATTTGTGTTCTATATCAATACTACGTTGTTTGTTGTCAGTCAAAGTGGCCCGTGACTAGTGCCTGCTGCTGTTTCATTCCCTATGCCAAGCATGACACAACCCATTGAGAAACACCAACACATATTATCCTGATTACAACAATCTCTGCAATGTCCACTTACAAGGACCTATACAAGAGGACAGATAGCGAAACACTGTATATGTGTCAGCGGACACTGTTTATTATCCTGAATGAGTACTAGGTCTGGGTGACCATGCATATTGTATGAGGCTCTGATGGTCCACTACTACACATGTAGTTACCACACAGGATAGAAAGGAGGGTTCATCATGGTTAATGTGCATGACATTACCAACATGCACCTGACAGACAATTACAAATTCCCATTGTAGAAATCTGTAAGCTTGTTGGTAAAATGTTGTCAACTAGATAGGTGGGGGGAGAAAACACCAGGTATGTGTATTTCAGTGGTGATGGGGTCCTTTCATTAGATGGTATACCTTAGAGAGAGTGGTTGAGGCACTGATGAAGAGACAGGCAGCTTATGGAACATGTTGGTGATGAAACATTGCTTAAGTCTCAGGTTTCATATAATGATGTGCTTCATAATTCCCATCCTCAGTGGGATGTTGTGGGGGTGATCCAACGTGTACAGCTGGAACCAATGAGAGCAGGCATTGTAAGGGCTAAGATGGGTGGCAATCATCACCAGATAGTCAGGGCACAGTGAGGTTATGCAATGCTCTGACAGAGCACTGTACTACTATTACTGATGATTTTTTTTCATATTGAATAAACTTTATTAAAAGAGTTGAAGCAACATGTTACATATTGTTGATAAGGAAATAAAACCAAATACAAAAAGGAAACAAGGAAATTAACAGTACCTTTTATATATTACATAAGAACTCCCACCCTCCAAACCACTCCACCCTGCCGCTCCCTAACCCTCCCCATGCCACAAAAATCTGTCTGGTCTGTACCCACAGAGAACTTAGAAAGTGAAGGTTAAGTGGTTAAGTACATTAACTTAACTAAAAATGGTAAAAGGTCCCATTGGATGAGTTCTTATTCAGGTCGTCAGTAATATAGAAGGGTTCCCAAATGTGTTTATATTTATGTTGTTTACCCATCATATTGGCTATAAGACATTCTGGTTGTAATGCAAATAACACCTCCTATACCATTCAAAAACTGGAGGGGTCTGGTCCAACCAGTGTCGGATAATTACCTTCCTCGCAAGTCGATATTAGGCTATAAGTGGTCGCTGATTTTCAATCAGGGTGTCCCTTATTCTCCTAAAAGGCATATCTTTGGGGAATTACTAATGATTTTATTACTTTGACACTTGCACAGTTCCATCTTTTCAAGCTGCATATTTCTTTCTGTACAACAGATAACACTAACACACATCCAATGCTAGTGCCGAGATAGAGAGAGAGAGAGAGAGACAGCACCAAGGAAGACCAGCAGTACATGGTTCTAAAACTGTGTACAGAGAATTCAGTGGGAACTGGCAAGGCTGGCTGTGACAGAAAAGCAGAAGCAGCCAGTAGTAGAGAAGGGCACAGGGCCTGTGCCTTCTGTTCTGGGCTTCTGTTGCACAACCAGCTGCCACAGAAGGAACCCCAGCACCACAGGCACCATCACCAATCCAGCAGAAGGACATTCATTCTATGCACATGGACATTAAGTGCCTCAATAAAAATTGTAGCGCAATGCAGGCCACCTTTGCCCAGTGGAAGATATCCAGTTGCTCCTGTTGCGCATCAAAAAAATGACATTCTGGCTGTAGGTTGCCAAAGCCTGGTCACGAACTGGTAGGCATTGATGACTGCCAGGTGGTCCTCTGCACTTACTGTGCATGACTCAGATTTGTAAATAGTTAAATATTTTGTTCCTAATTTGACTGTTGTATGTTCTCATTATTCATAGTTTTGTTTTCTGATTGTTGTTTTATACTGTAGTTTCCTCCTGCTGTGCTTTGTTGATGTTCGTTTCACTCATTTGTGTCTTTATGGAGTGTGTGAAGGTTTGCAACAGTTCAATGAACAATTCTGACTGCTGTTCAGGGTTCAGCATTAACCTTGTTTACAGTACCAAGCAGGACAACTTGATTAGTTCTCTCCCAAAGAAATGTTGCATGGGCTACGTGTTCACTTCACTTGACACTGTATGGATTTAGGTCTTGGTTGAGTTACAAATGACAACATCGACCACTGGTGGTGTTGTTTGATTCATCTTCAGTTCCCTTTTACAATCACAGGGCTGACAGAGTACATTCAGGACAGCAGAGCAGCAGCAGCAACATCCGTTGAGCAAGCCTTACAGAGGCAGTCAGATCTGAAATGATAAAAGCAAACAGAGAGTTACAGAAACACAAAGGGACTGGGAAACATGGTGGCATTTTTATAATGGGTGGACCACCTGTGAATCCAGATGAACAAGTCTGAACATCCTGTCACTATACAGCCTGCCACAACTCTCTACCTCATGTGCCACCACAGCAGGTCTGCACTTTTGGCAGCACCCCCACACCTGCCTTGATGTGATAGTAAATACCGTATCCACCACTCCATATAATGACCTGTATGTGGAAAGAAAAAGGACAAAGAACAACAACCATTGGTACTTACCTGGGCACTTCTTATTGACACAACATGAAGCCATGGGGCTGGCTGGCATACTATCAGGACAGCAGCATCAGCATCCAAAAGCCTTAAACAGGTAGACCTGAAAGGGAAGCACACCAGAAACACAAGAGAAGCATGGATTGGCATTCTTTAGCTAAGGAACAACACCTGTTAGGCTAGAAAAACAACAACGCAGAACATACTCTCTCCCTTTACCTAACCTACATGCATCACAACTGGTCTGTGCCTACAGCAGCTACCCCACAGCTACCACTGTCTACCCCCCACTGGCCCCTCACTCATCTGTCTTAAAGACTGTCCGAATCTAGCCTTGAGGTTCGCCAGCATGGGAGTGCTGCTACAGCCCCTCCTCCCAGAGCAAGCAACCACCAGAGCACAGGTGAGCACAGCAACAGGAACTTTACTTGGATCCTTGGTCAATCGCTACCACTCCAATGTGACATAGATCCAAAGGACTGCTGTTTCTATCTGTTGTTTTAATCGCCAACAGTTTTGATTGTTTTCAGCTGTGTGCTTACCTCCCAGTTTCAGGCTAGTGCTCCATCAGTTTTGACTGATTACTTTAGGGACACCACTGTTTATTTTGCAACATTCTTGTACTGTAACACTTGGTTTTAGTTTCTAATCTACTGTTTGGTACCTTGTTTAAAGTTCTCTTTGTTCATTAGGTGCCATTTGGTCTCCCTGTCTGCACATGCACAGTCTGCGACCCTCTCAGTCCTTTGTTCCTACCTATTCTGCCCTCCCAAACTCTCCATCTCCTTATCCAGCGGGTTCCACACCACTTAAGCCCTCAAACCTTGCCCAGCATCGGGAGTGCTACAGCTCCTCCCAGAGCAAGCAACCACCAGAGCACAGGTGAGTACTGTGCTAGCTTGTCACCACTATGCTGCGACTGCCCCACCCTCCCCTTGGTTATCATTTCTTTTATGTGCTGTCATTAGTCACATGACCACCATGTGACAGCAGCCTGTTTTTACTAACACCACTTTCTCATTAGCTCCCATACTCTCTGAGCACTAGGAGTCACTAGAGTCTCTCTTCTTTCTCCTATCTTTTCATCCCAGGAATCCTCCTGATCTAAAATTCACCTATGCCCCCTTCTGCTTGCCTCCAGTACTTCACCTCCTGCAAGGTTTCCTCTTGTGTCACCCTCGATGATTTGAACCCTGTGCCTTCTGCACCAGAGGTGGATACTCTATCTACTAGACCAGCTGTGAGTCTTAACTACTAGGCCTTTCTAGCAACCCCTTATCCCACCTCTCCATAACTTCTAATTTCCTGTAGCACCCCACCCAGCATCTATCTTTCATTTCTCCCTCACCTGTATCTCACCCACCATGTCACTCGTCCCTTCTCTCTTGTTATTCCTGTTTTACCCCTTCTGCCCTATCCCCTTGCTCCTACCCTCAGGTTCTCTCAGGACCCTGTTTGAACAAAGGCTTATAATATCACTTTTTATAATATTGCACTTAGATTCACATGGGCCTTACCCCAAATTATTTTCATAAATTACCAAAATAATAAAAATTCAAATATGATATTATCCTATGCTTTCCAGATTCAAATATAATGGCAAATAACACTGCTTTTCACACTTATAATTATGAAAATATATGATTTATTTACACATACAGTAGTTCTAAATATTCCTATTAGCATAAATATCAAGCATAATATTGTTAACAGCAACAAAATTGTTTCAGATAATCCAGCAAACTAATAAAACAAATTTTAGTGAATACCCAATGCAAATGAATAAGCAATGTTCATTATGATAAATGGTAATAGTTAAACTAAACTTGTTCATACTTAGTATCTAACATAACATTCATGCATAAGTTACTTATCAGATCAATATCTCAGATTATTTCTGTATCAAACTTTATAGCATGTAAAATGTATTTTGTATGAGAACTGGCAACAGCTCTTACATTAGTGTTTTTATGTACTACACTTTCATAACACTCAATTTTAACTTTTTAAATCATGAAGAGTATTTCTCATTTTAAAGCTTTAAGCTACATACCCAGATCCTATAGTTAAGAGTAAATTTCTTGTTACTTTCCCAGATAAGCCAATTTAAATTACTTAAGACTATTAATTAAAATTAGTGAAAGTAATAAAATTATACTGTATTTCTGGTTGTAGAAGTTGTTCTTCTCTCAACTTAGAACTCTTGGTTGAGTCTGGCTTTTGATGAAAAGTCTCTTTGTTAATCTTTTTGACCCTGGAACTTCTTGCATGGACTACCACTGCAAGATATATATTTTTTTTTTTGCTGAAAGTCACTTTACAAAGTCAGTTCTTGGATTTGTAGAATATAGCTTCAGTCTGCACAGTCCATAGCAATACTTGATTTAAAGAATGTTCTTGTGGATAGCAAAGTTGTTTCTATAACTGGAACTTAATGACTCCTTCATGTTGTACAACTGCTTTTAAAACATTAGGACACTAGACCTTCTTCTTCTGCTTAGCACATTGTATAGCATGTGCAAGTTTTAAAGATAAGTTTGTGTCTAGTCATCAGCAGGCAACATTACTTCAGTCAAAATGCTCAGCAAATAAAACACAAACCTTGCTTCATACACAAGGAGAATGTCCTTGCATCTGCTTTTCTTTTTGCACCTGGATCTTCTGGCAGCACTGCATAAACTTGGCTATCCCTAGGCTGTCCCAGTACTCAAATACAGGTGTGGCCCAAAGATCTTTGGCCTAGCTACAGTATAAAGCCTTTAGAATTCATAGTTAAACTAACATAGATCCTTTTGCATCAATATTTTGGTCCAGACTGAGGTGTGAAGAGACAAATTCACTAATATTAAACTGCCCTGGTGATGGCATCACCAGATTTTGATTGGCCTGAGCAACTATAAATGTAGGACATCTCAGAAGAAAAATGATGACATCAGACATACCTCTTAAGACACCCCTTTTTCCTCAAGATTAGTTTTTGGTTCAAAACTATTTTCCTTAATAAAATGTTCATTTAACCTAATTAAAACATTAAACTTACATATGCAGGTGTTTTACATTCAGCAACTCATATTGGCATGATTTTGATATTTGTAGCATGGCTACCTTTTAAATTACACTATTAAGGGTTATAACCTCATAATTTCAATAAAACTTCTAAAATAAAGTGAGAGTCTTGCTCTAAGTATTCTAAGCAACAGAATGATATAAGATTTGTAAGAAAAATCCATTGTTAAAGTCTTTCAACCATTACTTTTTGTAGAAACACATGGTTTCTTTGTTCTACTTAAAGACATAAATCTTAAACTTGTCACAAATATTCCTTTAGACAGTATTTCTCTCTATAGCAACAAAATACAGACTTGAGTCATTTTCTTAGATTTTTAAGACATGAGCTATCACAAGATACTAGATTTGTTTTGTTTCCTAATAAAAAATGATATTAAATAAGTTTTAATTATAACTCCTGAATTATTTATCCTGCAATCATGAAATTGGGTAAGCTTATTCATCATACTAGTGTCCAATAACTATCCAATGTTCATGGCAGCATCATGATGTCTTTTAAGTTATAAGCCAAACACTTTTCTTAATATTCAAAGTTTAAACAGAGGAGCAGTTTTGTTAACTTCCATAAGTCTGTGCCAGTCAAAATGACCTCCTATCTGATTGTAGTCATGGATACCTAGCTCTTTGGCCTATGTATTTCTGGAATGTGGCTAGGCCCTAAGGACAGCATCACTCTACAGACTTAGCTTGAAAGTGTTCACTAATATAATGGCTTAAAACCAAAATGGAGTCTCATATGTATTTCCTTAGACCTCATTTACCATATGGCAAAGGGCTGCTTAGGGGACAGAGATGTTTTCCTTAAGCATTAAAGCCAGATACCTTGTCTTAAGGTTTAATTAATTAACACTTTTGTTTTTCTTGGGAACTTATGCAAACAGTAATCTGAACCAGAAATGAATCCCATATAAAATCACATAAAGTAATAATAATTAAAAATCAATTCTTGATAATAAAAGTAAATTTTTCCCATCAAGGGTTTTGTTCTTACAACCCCCACCCTGACCACCCACTCCATGCCATTCCACCAGCACACTCCCCTCTCAATCTTTCCAACCATTGCTGGCCTTTTAAGCAACCCCACCCTGGACGACCCCATGTCCTCCCACACTTTTCCCTCACCCTTTATAATCCCATATTTCTCAGCCAATGAGCATTACTGCTACCCTCACCCAAATGTTTACACCTAGAAATTACAAGCTGGTAACCCTCATCTCCACCTTTAAAGGGAACTCATCCTGCTCCTCCTTCTTACTGGCACCATCCATCCCAACCCTGGTCCATCTAGCCCCATGGCCCACACCCCAGAGTCCCTTCTCCATAAAGAGAAATATATCAGCTTTGTCCACCTCAGCATCCAGAGAATCGCAGCTAAATTGATGATTTCCAAGCCTGGGTAGCCCTGAATGACTTTGATGTTATCGCTTTCTGAAACCCGGCTTTCCCCAGGTTTTGATGTTGGATTGAGCTTAGTGGTTACACCTTGATTAAGAAAGACAGACTGAGAAAAAAGAGGGGATTGTATGTTCTTTATTTCCAGCAAATTCTCCTTCACTAAACATAATTCCAGGACCAAGTTCTCCTTCTGGAAACCCTTTCCATCCACCTCCTCCTGGGCCCAAATAAAACCCTCACCCTCACCACTGCTTATCTCCCACCAGGTACCCTGTTTTCTGATCTCGAGTCAGTCCTATCCTGAAACACTCCTCCTTCTCAACAGAGAGTGGATCCTACTTGAGGACTTTAACATTAACTGGGACTCTAACCAACTGGACTCTGCCAAATTTGTATCGCAGATTTAGGTCTCTACCAGCTCATTGCCTCTCCCACTAGATCTAACTACAAAACAGGCACCCAATCACTTATTGATTGGATTATCGTCTCTTATCCCACCCGCAGTTACCAACTCTGGACTCCTACCTGACACTACCAGTGATTGTTGAGCAACTTATTCCCTTTGGTCTGCCCATCATACCAAACACCCCTTTAAATTCATCTATACCAGGAGATTGTCAAATCAGAACCTAGAATTAATAACCCATGATCTCGGCCTGGCAGACTGGTCTTTCATAGATGGGCCAGGCGATTGAGACTCCTTCACTTAAATTCTTCAGCATCCTTGAAGTATATGCGTATACAAGCTCCACTTAAAAAAAATTTGAACAAGGGTAGAATCAATGGTTGGGTCACCCCAATCTCATTAAGATTATGAGAACTAAGGACAAAGCTTGGGCCTGCTATTCTAAACACAAGGACCCCATCCAACCATCCCAAAACAAGATTCTCTTTAATAAGTGCAATCTGCCATAAGAAAGGCAAAATTGACTACCTTCATGATAAACAACTTGGGAAAGCCTCAAGCTCACATCACCTTTGGGACACCCTCAACTCTCTCCTTGGCAAAACCAAGAACTCCAATCCCATCACCCTTCACCATGTAGGGAGCCATATCAATAATCCAACCAAAGTGACAAACATCTTTAACTCTTACTTGGGACCTTGATAAATACAAACCCCCTCCTCCACCCTCTGCCCGCTTTCTCCCCAACTCTACCTTACTGCCCCTATGCTTCAGAATTGCCCCCCAACTTTTTCAAGGCCCTTAAGCCTGCTGACACCATCAAGCTCGTCCTCAGGAACAACCCAAAACCAGCAAAGGGCCGACGATTGAGTATAAAATTCTTAAACAGTGCATTGCCACTCTCACGGTTCCTATCACCAATTTTCTCAGTTGCTCCCTCTGTTCAGGCTCTTTCCTGACACCTGGAAAACCAGCACCATTAAACTTTTATTCAAGTCTGGATCCAGAAATGATGCCAGAAACTACAGCCCCATTTCCCTTATTGCCCCTTTCAAAAATAATCGAGAAAGTAGTTCCTCTCAACTCACTGTCTACCTCGAATCCTACAACTTGCTCTCCAATACCCAGCATTGTTTTAGATCTGGTCACAGCACGAAACAGCCCTGGTCAGGTTCTCGCCAACATCCTGAAGGCCAACGACAAAGGTTATTATACTGGATCTGTCTTTGTCGACCTGACCTAGACTTTCAACCTTGTAGACCATTCCTCCTCCTCAACACCCTTTGAGCTGGCACCTTCGACGATGTTGTTAGATGGGCTGGGAGTTACTTCTCTGGGAGATACCAACAAACCTCCATTGAAGGTCACCTCTCTCAGCCTGCTTAATCAAATATGGGGTCCCTCAGTGCTCTATCCTGGGCCCTTGCTTTCTCTCTTTTTCATTTATTACTTCCTTCTATCTACCAATCCATTCAACTTGTACTCTATTCCCAAGACATGGCCCTTCTCTGCAGCCACAAAAACCCTACCACTATGTTCCACAATTTACAGTCTGACTTTAGGAAGCTACACTCCTGGTTCTCTTGAACGGCATGTTTAAACTCCAAGAAGACCAAATTCATGATCTTCTCCAGCCCCTGAAAAGTCCCTGTAATTGGCCTTTCCCTTTCTACAACTCTGGTAATTTCATCGAACAGGTGACTGAATCCAAATACCTTGGTCTCCATCTGGCCCCACCTCTCCTACAATCTACATATTAACAGCCTTATAAAGAAAATTCACTCTAGGCTCAGTCTTCTCTACAGGATCAGAAGTTCCTGCTTCCCTCCTCCCTAGACTACACATGGCTACCTTTCTACTCTTGCCCCTAATCCATTATGAGTCCATTAACTACTTCCTCCCCAACATCATCGCTGGTCTTCTAGAGAACTCACCCACTGCGCCCTTCATTCCTCCCTCAACTGGCCCACCCTTGAATGGAGGTTCCACCTCAAATACTCTCCTTCCTTCACAAAATCTTCCTTGAATTGCTGCCTCTAGCATCAACTCCCTTTACCCTCTTGGTCCCTGGGCTGTTGACCAGAGGTTCCCCAACATGGTCTTGATACTCCTTTCTACAGCCCAGTCAAGCTCAGAACTCTGTCTCCTATGATGGGATTAAATTGTACAACAAGCTATCCCCGATATCCAGGCCTGTAAGACCATCTGCTCTTTTAATGCCTCCCTCAAGGCCCTACCTTAACACATCCAACTGCAGCTGCTCCTCGGTCTCATTGCTGGAGCCCATCCTGGCCCCTGAGTACATGTAAGTTCTCAGTAAGTCTACTATCCCAGGTAGACTGGCACTTTCCCACATTTTATGCACTTATTCCTCTCCCTATTTGTTTGATCCTACCTTGCATTTGTTGTGTTTATTCTCTGTCCATCTGGTTATCATCACATGAACTGCTACACCATTTTGTATTGTTTTTATACATACCTTGTGAACTGATTTTTGTATCTGCTGTACTCTGTTTTTTACCTTGTTGTACCATATGTATATAGCTATCCTTGTGACTTGATTTTTTGTATCTGCTATTCTCTGTTAGTCTTATTGTTACCTTTTGTTGTACTTCTACACTGGATGTTTGTAAAACAGGCATTTTTGCTCTCTTACTTTCCAGTATACAACTTGATTGAATTGAATGGAATCTACACTAAAAGAGAAAATAAAAACTAATTGCAAGCTTTAAGCTGAAAAAAAAATGATTATGTACTTACTTGGGCAGTTGGGATTGACACACTATGAAGCCACAGGGCTGGTGGCCCAAGGAGGATCCCTGCAGCAGCAGTGAGCAGCAGCAATATTCCCAAAGCCTAAGTTACATTGGCAGACCTGAAAGAGAAGCACAATGAGAGTTGCAGAAACATAGGAGAAGCAGGGATTGGCATTGTTTGGCTCAGGCACAACAGCTGTTAGGCTGGAAAACAACTCAGAACATACTTTCTCTTTACCTAATCTACCTGCAGCACAACTGGTCTGTGCCTACAGCAACTAATGCACTCTACCACTATCCATCCCCAAACCACCTGCCTCAAAAACCATCTGAATGTACACTAAGAAACTACAAACAAATTGCAAGCTTTCACTGTAAAAGAAAAAAATATGTACTTACGTGAGTACTTGTGATAGGCACACCAGGAAGCGACAGGGCTGGCGGCCCAAGGGAGGATCCCAGCAGGAGCCGCAGCAACATTCCTAAAGTCTTACACAGCCAGATCTGAAAGGAAGCACATCGAGAGTTGCAGAAATTCAAGAGAAGCATGGACTGATTTTCTTTAGCTGAGGAAAAACACCTGTTAGGCTGGAAAAACAACAATGCAGAACATACTCTCCCTTTACCTAATATTGCATCACAACGGGTCTGAGCCTACAGCAGCTACCCCACCACTACCACTGTTCACCCCCCACAGCCCCCTCAACCATCTGCCTCAAAGACCATCTGAAGCTACACTAAAAAAAACAAAGAAACAAATTGCAAGCATTCATTGTAAAAGAAAACAAAATGTGTACTTACCTGGGTACTTGGGATGGGACACATCAGGAAGCCACAGGCTGGCACCCCAAGGGAGGATCACAACAGCAGCAGAAGCAGCAGCATTCCCAAAACCTGAAAAAGGAGCATAAGAAAACAATTACTTTCAGAAACAGTACACGAGTCTGCATCACTCAGTACACAAAAACAGAAATTATTTCTACTCACCTGTGAGGCAGTGGAAGGAGATGTGATGTGTCAGACTGGATAGCATGACAGTTAGAGTTCGGTGTCCATCGACATAACTACCCTCCTGTTATTATGAAACTGCACTTCATGTAAACAACTCAGCCACAGCAGCTCAGTATAATTGACATGTCTTCTCTTCCATCAGTGTAGGTAGCAGAAATGTGCAATGAACTCAACATCCCATTACTCAGGTCATGACATGCAGTCATGCAGTGTCCTGATATGCTCACATCATCTTGTGAAGCCACATTATCAGTCTTTATGCATCTTGATGTAGCTCCTGTTGTTGCTCTTCTGCATGTAAATGTCACTGTTAACACTGTGCATAGCAGCATACATAAATGTTCTGGTGAGGTTGTTTCACAGAGAGAGGCGTACCAATAGTTACGTGCCTCGACACACATAGCCCCCGTGGCAGTAACACTGTTATTCTGACTTTCTGAAGGTACAGTGATCTTGATAGACTCTGCTTGTTCATGGCTTTACAGTTGTTGCTTGAATGAGGGTGCATTTGTTACTGCAAGTGATGTAGCACCATATTAATAGATTATGCAGACAGTGCAAGATGCAATACATGTTCCCATCTCACAGCTGAGTCATGTTGCTATGAAATGATGAAAGGGAGGTGGAGGTGATACTGTGACAGATGTGACTGGTGACTTTGTGGGTATTGTTTAACATGGTGGTGGCTTGATCATCATTCTTGCAACAAGATATATCCATGTAGGTCAACACTTTTACATCAACAGGCGCTACTTTGGGGGTCATTGTCATTGCTATTATCATGTGGTACAACAGTTTTCTTTTATGCGGGCGGCTGACGGGACACTTAAAAATACTCAGTATAACAGGACAAGAACAATGTCCTCAGCAATTTTTTGGGGGGAGGAGGCCTGAACAGCGGATAACTGGGAAACTTACAAATGCTCAACATTATGGACAAGAACAATGTCCACAGTAATTTTTGTTTTTTCATCTCTTCGGGGGCTGAACAGTGGCCAACTGGGAAACGTTTAAATACTCAACATTTCAGACAATGTCAGCCACAATTTTTTGGGGGTGGGGTGGGGGTTGGGGGCAGAACAGTGGCCAACTGGAAACTTGTAAATGCTCAACATTTCAGGACAAGAATAATGTCCGCTACAATTTTTTTGGGTGGGGCCTGAACAGCAGCCAATTGGAACACTTGTAAATACTCAACATTACATGACAAGAACAATGTCTGAAGCAATTTTTTGTTTTTCATCTTTTCGGAGGGGCTAAACAGTGGGCAACTGGAAACTTGTCAATTCTCAATATTACAGGACAAGAACAATGACCGCAGCATTTTTAGTTCTTTTATCTTATCTTTTTTTTGGGGCTAAACAGCAGCCAGCTGAGAAACTTGTAAATACTCAACATTACAGGACAAGAACAATGTCTGCAGCAATTTGTTTGCCTCATCTTTTTTGGGGGTGGGGGCTGAAGAGTGGCCAACTGGAAAACTTGTAAATACTCAACATTACAGGACAAGAACAATGTCCGTAGCAATTTTTTTTTTTTTTTTTGGGGTGCTGAATAGTGGCTAACTGCAACACTTGTAAATGCTGCAGTGTTATAACTACAGAAGTGTAGCAGGTAATGTCAGTGTGAATTTTCAGCATTAATCAGGATGTAGCAATCATTTGCTTATCACTAACTTTTTTGTAACATAGCAGTTAATGACTTATGCATTACACACTAGGCCCGATTCCAGAAGCGATGTCACAATTCACCACCAAGGTGACTTGCAACATCTACGTTGTATTGACATGTACCTGCGCCCAATTCCATTATGGGCAGGGTTCCTCAACTACATCCTGAGAGTTGCAGCACCGCCAGCAGTACGCCACAGGAAGGGCGCACCTGAACAGGGTGCCGCAAGCTGCAGACTGGCCCACTCGATATGGTGTGCCACCACCCCAGCCCCATGCCCAGAAATGAGCCTGCAAGCCCAGTGCAGGCCATATAGGGCTTGGCATCAGTTCATCAGCCTGGGGGCAGCACCGCACCACATTACCGAATTGGGCCATGGTGGACACTGGTATTGCTTGGGATCGGGGTTATGGGGGGTCCTTTTATGCCCTGGTGGTCTGCAGCAGTGTGTGGGGATGGGGCTGGGTGGGGGCATTGAATTCCCATGCACGGCAGCCATCCTGAGTACATACGCCAGCACATTGCTGGCTAATCAGACATTGAAGGAGGTCCTCCTGGGACCTTCTGCAATTGTAATTGTGGGTTACAACAGCTGCCTTTTGGAATAGGGTGCATGTACTGCTGTAACACCGTCTTCTGCCTTGCCACAGAGGGCGATCAGATAGGTAGTTCCATCTGAGTGCAGGCAGCCTGCGACTTGCTGCAGGCCACCTCTCTGAAATCTGAATGTCAGAACCCATGGTGCAAAGTGCTGCTTGTGCCATTTGTTGCACAAGTCACTTTGTGACATGTGTACAACTTTCCGAATCGGGCCCACTGACTCCTGGTGCCTTGCTTCTTTGTTCTGATAATGTAACTACAGATCCAATCATGTATCAGGGTACTCGCAGAACAATTTCTGTGCATACAACCCACACATGTTCTGTCTCCTACTCAGGAGAACTCAAACCCCTCAGCTGTATCTTCATCATTGGATGATACTGTCCCACTCTCCTTATCCTTTGATGAGTCCTTCTGTGCACCACCTTCAGCAGGATCATGGAATCTTGGAGTTGATGACAAGATGTACTGCTTGGGAAGGAAATATGAGTTCATTTTCACAAATGTTAGGTACTCAACATTCCTATCAGACAGGTGGCTTCAGCGGTCAGTCACAATGGCACCTGCAGCACTGAATACCCTTTTGAGCTTACATTGGCACAGTGGCAGGTGAGGTAATCAATGGCAATAGCGGCAAGCATAGGCAAATTTCAAGTTTACTTCACCAGTACTCCAGGGGCTCATCATCTACATTGAGCTGCTGTGGGTCATCCAGATATGACTGCACCATATGGCATGCAGACAGCTGCACCTGTGTGTTGACCTCAGGTGGTTGGTGTGTAGAAACACCAATGTCCTTCAACATGGTCCAGAGAGGTTTGTGCCACCAGTGCTACGTGATGATTAGGGTGCAGGTGTAGACACCGTACTGAAGGAGGAGAAGGATACTGTCTGAGGGGCTGTTACTCCATCAGGTTTGTCTACAACTACTGATTTTGACCCTTTGCTCTGAGTGACTCGTCCAGCTTTCTACCTTACTGTGCAGGATCACAATATAGTGATCAAGATCTACCTTCCCACCTGGAAGAAGTGACGTCATGCCATGATTGTACCAGGGCTCAAGCAGGGCTACCAGGATGTATGTCTCAGAGGTGTTAATGTGTATCACCCTGGGATCCTCATCGCACAGCTGCATAATGCGGTCAGCCAGCTCTGCTCCAGCCGAGTCTGCTGCCACTTCATACTTGCCCTACATTGACAAGTTCTGGTGGAGTACATGCAGCAATGGTATCACCTGACTCAAGCATGCATTTTCTGAGCTCACAACCTGTGTCGCCTGTTCAAGTGGATGGAGGACTTGGATTACATTATCCATTAACATCCACTGTGATGGACTCAGCGACATGGCTGGTTATGCTTCCCAATCATGCATCTGCTTTGCATACTCATTGATTGGCTTGTACTGCTCAAACAGCCTCTTTAGCATAGTGTGGCATTCCAGCATGTCACCACATTAAGCTTCAGGTGGTGTTGTGGAACTTTGTTGGCCTTCTGTAGTATCTGGACCTCTGATCTAGCCAGTGCAGAGTGACTGAAATGGCTGCAGATTTTGTGGCTGACAGCCAATATGCTACCCACCACTTCATGCTCCAGAAAGGCCCTCACAATGAGGTTCAGGACATGTGCAAAGCATGGGACATGATAAAAATAGCCATAAATTATTGCTTTAATGGCATTCTGTGCATTATCACTAGCAATATACCAGCCTGGAATCCATGCAGCTTTACCCACTGTGTAATGGCCTCATTGATATGGTGAGATTTCTGTCGGATGTATGTGACACATACATACTCTGCATGGACAATGCATAGACAATGTGGCATGCTGCCGAGGACCACCACTGGTACTGCTGCCACTAGTCAGGGGCAAGTAGATGAAGGACAGAGGTGCAAGGCATATGCCTTAGGAAAGTAGGCCCAGTGTGCAGTAATGCACATATAACTAATACTGCGATGATGGGCCACTAGTCTAGATGTCTACTGTAGAGTGGGACACAGCATGTGACACTATGTATGCCAAGTCATTATAAATTGTAGGAACAGCCTTAGTGCTTGAAGTACGTGTGACTAGGCACTTTGTATTTAGGTGCAGCCTTTTCCATTAGTTCTCTAAACCCCGGATTCTCAACAAATGAGAATGGCAAAAGGTCTATTGCTAGTATCTTTGCAACAGTTGTGATCAGCTCATCACTGAGTGTTTGCGATTATATTTTGTGTGTTTTGTTAAGGCTGATTTGATCTCTGATTGTGTCAGCCTCAGAGTGTTCTGCACTGTGGAGGTGTAGTGGCTTTTCCAGGTATGATCTTGCAGCTTTGGCTGCCTTGTCCACCAGCAGGGACATGATAAAAGAAGCCTCTCTATCCATGCAGTGGATGGGTCAGCTTGCCTACTCTCCACTTGTATCTGCACATATATGGGTGAACACAATAAAGGGTCTAATGTTACCACATCATCACCAGGATGGGGACCTCTCTTTCAGAATTGCTGAACTGTCAGAACTGGGCATGGATGACGATCACTTATGCTTTATCCAGTGAATGGGATGCTTACTTTGCATATGGCCATGCATACCAGTTGTCTGTCGTGTGTGCCTGGCTTACCCCAATTCATTTTGTACCCGCAGATGTTGCGCACAGCCACGCTGTCATCACACTCATCAATGACCAAGAAATCCCACAGAAGTGAGTGTCCGCTGACATGCAGTATTTTCTTGGTGGGGCAGATGGGAACGGATGCAGAGGTGGAAACTGTTTTTCTTTGCTGCTCCTGCTGTTATCCCATATCTTATTTTTACACTTGTACCTTTACCCTAACATGGTGCTGCTTGAGGAGTGGTGTAACAGGGATTGCTTGCCCTTTACCAAGGACTGTTGTGGGTGCTGCTTGTGGAAAGGATGGTTGCCAATTAGAGTCTAGAACTGGGTCATCCTCACCCCACCCCTCATCACTAGTACCCTCACTGCTTGAACATTTCTGGCCCTGACAGTAAGTGCTGACTGTCCCACAATGTCCTCTTCCTCAGTAACCTTCTCTGCCATGTGAAGAGTGGCAGTAACAGACTGTTCAATCTGAGGATGTTCTTTCTCCTTAGACTCTATCAGAAGCACTGTATGCTCTCACACCTTCTCTATTCCCCAGACAGTAAATAGTCCTGCAACCCCTTAATGTCTCTGTCTGTCACTGTCATACTGCCTGCCACTGGATCCAAACCCTTGTCACTTCTAATCCCTGGCAGTAGCTCCTGACTCAACTCCTGGGTGTCCTGTGACTGTGACTGTTCAGTCTGTTCCTCCTCCAGATACACACTGGAGTCACACCGTAGTGCAGTGACATCCATGGCAGTCTTTTAGACTCTTTGAACATTGACCAACAGCTGCTCAGGAAGTGGAAGTACAGTGCTGCAGCCCAAAGAAGTTGGAAGCTTTCATTCCCACTGTAGCTGACACTGGCACAGCATGTGGCACAGCTGGCATTGCACTGCCACTGGAAATGCAGTGCCAATTACAGTGCTGCTTCTACTAGCACCTTCCCCAGCACCCTCTCCACCTCCTCGTGACACCCTTCTGACAAATACAAGACCAACAGCACTTTTCCATGTCCCCATGCTTTCCCTTGCCTGACATGGTGTACTGTCTGTGTTTACTCAGTCCATAAATATAAACAAGTATTCAAAAACAATGCAGCACTACTGCAGACTGCAGAACAAAGACTAACACAATATAGAATGTAATCAAAAAAATCAACAAAACTGCAGCACGTCAACTAGAGATAACAGCTCTTTATTCCTTCTATTGATCAAGAAAATGGCAGATTATCACTCAGAAGGCCTGTTCTGTGCAGCAGAACAAAGAAGAGCTCTTCCTTCTTCAGAACTGACTTCAGAAGTGAGTAGCTACACACTTAGAAATGTGTGCTGTCAGCTGATAACTCCCCTACACCCCATGTGATTGCAGAGCTGCAAAGCATGAGATTAGAAACAAGCCAGGGGTGTAATTTGACCTTTGGCAGAATTACTGTGCTAAACCGCTGAATTTAGCATATACTGCGGTAAAACAATAACACAATCCTTGGTTCTGTGGAATTCGAAAGACAGAAACTCGCAATAAAACTAGGAAAGGAGCAAAATAATGAAACAATTAAAAACAAAAGAAAAGGTTAATTGCTGACACCAGAATTAAGAC
This sequence comes from Neoceratodus forsteri, assembly GCA_016271365.2. Classification (NCBI taxonomy): domain Eukaryota; kingdom Metazoa; phylum Chordata; order Ceratodontiformes; family Ceratodontidae; genus Neoceratodus; species Neoceratodus forsteri. The sequence continues at coordinate 674,266,869 of CM028130.1, forward strand.
AGTCTACAGGTTGGGTGGTTACATTCAAGATGTAAGCTTAAAATTTACAATACCACCTCTAGAAAATCAAATCTGTCCATACATTGCTGGTAAAAAAATCCACGGAATCACATTAAAAACTGAGGAGAAATCCTCTGCATCCTTGTGACTGCAGAGCTGCACAGATTAATGCTAACTGCTGTGTAATTATACATTTTCATGGAATTACTGTGCTAAACTGCAGAATTTAGCATATACCACAGAAAAACAATAACGAATCCTTGGGTTCTGTGGAATTCAAAAGAAAGAAACTCACAATAAAACCAGGAAAGGAGGAAAAAAAAATAATTAAAAAGAAAAGGTTAATTGTTGATACCAGAGTTAAAGTAGTCTACAGGTTGGGTGGTTACGTTCAGTTTGTGAGCTTAAATTTACAGTACCGCCTCTAGAAAATCAAATATGGCCATACATTGCTGGCAGAAAAAATCTGCAGAATTACACCAAAACTGCAGATAGTTCCCTCTGTACCCCATATGACTGCAAAGCATGAGATTAGAGCTAGAGGTGATGTAATTATACATTTTCACGGAAATACTGTGCTGAACTGCAGAATTATTTATTTTTGTTGACCAGGTAAGTGCACTAGACAAATTCTGCCTATTTTCAGGCACGATCTGGGGAGGGGATACAGATGAATGTCAACTAATCTTTAACCAGATTAAGCTGTTGGTGGCATTTTTAGTGGGGCGGGGAATTTGGCCAGGGCATCGGGGACATTCCCTACTCTTTCGAGAAGTGCCATGGGATCTTTAACATCCACCTGAACTACCACCAGAACATGCAGATGGACCTCGGTTTAATGTCTCATCTGAAAGATGGCACCTCAGGAGTGCAGCACCCCTCTCATGCTGCACTACAGTGTCAGTATTGGGATATTAACCCAAGTGCCTGGTGTGGGATAGAACCCAGCCTTCTGATCTCCCAGCCTCAAGAGGCGAAGTGGCTACCTGCTGAGCCACTGACACTGACAATTTAGCATAAACCAAGGAAAATACAGTAATGCAATCCTGGGTTCTGCAGAAGTCAAAAGAAAAGAGGCTGGGATATTTAAATGTTTGCTTCATACAAACAGGTTGCAGCAGGTTAGCGCAGGATCGCAATATTCAAAACAAGACATAATGCTGGCGCAACACTTTAGCACAGGCGCAAACACTTAATGTATGCAAGGGGCAAAGGAGGGCTGGAACCTGCATAAAGGAGCAACGGTATATTCCAAGGTATAACGTGGGTGCAAGGCTACTTTGGCATCAACACATAGCACTGTGCTACGACCACCGTATGAAAGGCAGGTCTTATCCCAGGGCAATCCACAGAGGGGTGTGTGGCCAGTGTAGGAAACAAACATGGCATTTTTCAGCAATGCTGTGCTGATGCACCTGATGGAGGAAGTAGTGCAAGAGAGAGACCAGGCCCACCCCGGCCCACACCTCAGGCCAAGGAGGAGATACTGCACTACAGGTTGTACCGCCCAGAGTTTGTTTTGAGACCCTGCCTTATGACTACAGCTTTGGCCAATATAGGATGAACAGGGACATGTTGAGGCAGTTATCGGAATTCCTGCATGAGCAGCTGCAGCCCAACACCAGACGCAGCCATGCCATGACAGTGGAGGAGAAGGTGATGGCAGCAATGTGCTTTCTAGCCACCGACATTCCAAACATTAGTGGAGACACCATTGGGGTATCACAGTCTGCCACCTCATGCCTCCTGACCCAGTTCCTAGAAGCTTTCCTACTGCACACTGCTGAATTCATAGTATTCCCCAGCACAGCAGCTGAGTGCAGAGCAACCATGCAGCAATTCTATCGAGCTGCACACCTACCAGCTGTACTTGGTGCCATTGACTGCACCCATGTTGCCATCCATGCACCGCCTGGCGATGGCAGTGACATATATGTAAACAGGAAGGATTTCTTTCCATCAGTTGCCAGGAGGTGTGCGATGCGACAGGGCACATCAGCAATGTCTTTTCACAGTACCCGGAAGCGCACGATGCTAATATGGCACCAAACAAGGCTGTGCCAGGCCTTGAGGAGGGCAGGATAACCAGTGGGCACCTTGTTGGTGAGTATCTGCAGTCACTACATGCAAACACCACAGTGGGTAACAGTGCCAAGCAACTGTAGACAGGATGGAAGGGGGAGGGGCAATGGGACAGTAAAATATGTGACAGACGTGCAATGGGCAGACAGAACAGTGCAGCTAACATGTATACATATGTTCACAGAAGTGTGCCAGTCCTCTGAGACTCTGGCTGCTCACATCAGTACCCTGGCCAACCACAGTGACCGAGGAGGGGGTACAATGAGGCACCAGCTGCCACCAGGAACATCCTAGAGAGGGTCTTTGGCATGCTGAAGATGTAGTTCTGCTGCCTAGACCATTCAGGCGGTGCCCACAGTATAGCCCTCAGAAGGTATGCCATATAGTCCTGGTGTGTTGCATGCTGCACAACATGGTGCTAAACCGTGGTATATGTGCACCCAAACTCGAGGTACAGTCAGACAGTTACACAGAGCCAGAGATCATGGGGATAGTACAGCAACTCGAGAGGAGAGATCCTCGAATGGCCTGCAGGGCCCTGGAGCACTGCAGCAGCATCATGGAAACACTAGGCCAGAAGGGAAGGTGAGTGAACACAACACAGACAAACAGCATATCATGACTAGTGCCTTTAATATGTGTGACAAACAAGTAACAGTACAGAACAGTGACGACAGTGCAAACTCTGGTGTACCACACAGTGTAACTGTGTACATTGGAGTGTGTGTATGAGGGCAGTGTGCTGTGCATGTCACACATGGGTGGATGGCTGAAGGGTGTGTAATGTGCAGGGCGTAGGTCTGAGGGTGTGCATAGGCAGGATGTGTAGTGTGGGTGGTGTGTGCCTTTGTGCGAGTGAGTGCATGGGTGTGTGAGTGATGTGTGTGTGTGTGTGTGTGTGGGCATTTGTGTGACCCAACGGGCCATGTAGCATGTCAGCAGACAGTATCACAGCACCTATCACCTCGCACATGACACGCCCCTGTAGGTGGGACACATTGGTCGGTGTGCTTGGTGCCAAAGACATGGGTGATGAGGACTGCGGGGATGACTGGCCAGTAGCACGCCTGTGACCATGGTGGGATGCAGCACCAGACCTGGAGGCCGGTGGCCACAATGTCATGCCTGGCTGGTGGAGGACCCAGTGCCCAAACCCCATGCATGGGACACCGCCTGGGGTATGGTTGTGGACCGCCTGCACTGCGTGGTGTCCAAGTCCTTCTGACCACCCCTGTTTGAGGCCTGCATCACCTCTGTGTGCTCCCTCACAGCAGCAGTGAGGTCACCAAAGCCATACCCAACAGTGGCTAGGATATGCGTCATGCACTCCTTTGCCTGCTGCTCTGCACGGCATAGCTGACCCAATCATCTCCACAGCTGGCTTAGTTTATGCCTCACCTCCTGCAAAAGTCATGCAGGTCATGCTGTGCAGCATACTGGGACTCCAGTGCAGCCCAGAGCATAGGCCGGACACTCTGGCCATCTTGGCCTGTTGGGCGGGCACCCTGCCCTGTCCTGTGGGTGGTGGAAGTAGCAGCTGTTGCTGTTGAAGGGTTGCTGATGTCATTGTTGTAGATGCTGCTGTTGTCAATGCTGTCACTGCTGCCACTGCAGTGGCCTGGCAGAGGCTGTGTTTGTTGCTGGGCCTGTGCTGCACCTTCTGGCCAGCAGCGCATGTCCAATGGTACATGCTGGATGGCTCCTGCCCAACATCCTACTGCTGTGCTATGTTGACATGGCCCTGTGTCCCCGCTCACCCCTGCACCCATGTGTGTGTTGCCTCATGGTCCCATCCCACTGCCCCGTCCACAGGGCTGCCTGCTGGCAACTCATCCTCTGTCTGGGAGTCGCCTCAACCATGGTCACTGGTCAATGTGAATGTGGCCACAGGGCCACATAAGGTCGTCGACTTGTGCATCCTCCAGGTCATCATCAACATCATCCTCATCATCACCATATGCAACAATGCAGACACTGCTCAATGGGTACCATGGTCCGATGCCACCTGTTGTGCGGCCACAGCTGGTCCATAGGCAACCGCGCCCGATGTTGAAGGCAACGCCTGTGTTGCATCATCATCCTCCTCCTCTTCTGCAGGCCCATGCCCTCTTGTCCCATGATGGATGACCACTCTGTGCTGTGAAACAAATGGAACAGTGTCAGAGCCCCTGACTGAGCAATGTACTCCAAGGCCACCACCATGACATGCAACACCCCACGGTGATTTTCCTGCAGATAGCCCTTGCACTCCCCTGTGCAGACTGTGTGTCTGATGATGCAGCCCCGTGCACACAGCCCCAACCAGGGCCCACAGCACATGTTGCATCCTACACTGGTGACTACTGTGCACTGCCAACACATGCAACTGCTGTGATGCACGCTGCACTGCCAACGCACAACACCACCCCATGAGTGTGTCTGGCAAGTGCCACTGGGGCACTAGAAGTGGAACAGTGACACATACCGACTGTGGGTGTCATGCAGCCAATGGTGTGGTCATAGCGCGCATCATACCTGCCATGGGGTGTCAGCTGTTTCTCACATCCACCACCGCCTGACCCTCCACCGCCACTGGTCTCAGGGTTGATGCCACCAATGCCAGGATGGGAACCCAGTTGCACTGCTCTGTGGTCTGTGGCCTCCACCTGTCCACAGTCATTCCCTGAGCCTTTGTGTTTCCCCTCCTTGCCCTTCTCAGCAAGTCATTCCAGTGCTTCCACACAGACTCTGTATTGTGACCAAGGCCACCATTGCATTTACCTCTGCTGCTATCTCATCCCACATTTTCCTGCTGACAGCATCGGTGGGCTTGTTGTGCTGTATCACCTGCTCTCTTATCTTGAAGGTATGTACCAGGGCCCTCAGTTCATCACCCATGAACTTGTGGGCACGGAGATGTTCCTGCCTGGCAGCATAATCTGTAAGAGACAGATGGAATGGTAGTGGTTAGTCACAGGAGTTGACATTGTGTGTGTGACCAGTACTGTACCTGATGAACATGGCACCATACTTACCAGGCAGGCCATGACAGGCTCTGTGTGCCTCAGGCACAGGACTGTATTGCCACAGTGTAACACACAGTACAGACATGGCCACATTGTACTGCAGTGACAACTCCTTGCTCATGCCTGTGCACCAGATGGCAACACTGACACACCATTTGTGTATGCGCAGTAATGAGCTCAGTGAACATCATGCATCCAAACAGCTTTGTGTATGTTACTCAGCACATAGTAGCCATGGCTGTGCACAGTACTGGTGTCCCATGTGGGCTGTGTGGCTGTCATGTTTGACATTCGCACATTGCTGGGGACATGGGGCATGGTGCATGATGTTGTGGCCCATCCCCATGGCACAACAATGGCTTGGATCACACACATACCCTTGCTGCTGACCACCCTCACAAGCAGCACTGCCACTGTGACATGCAACACACCCAGCTCACCTTGTTGCGCATACACTAGTGACTTCAGGCATGCTCTGATATCCCACAAAGTGGTTGTGCATGCTAGCAACCAGCAGCTGCATTGGTCCCACCCTGTCAGGTGACAGGTCGATGTCCGCATACAGTGCAGTGGTGTTGCATGTGTTGCAGCACCACTTAGACTCAAAGGCCCCTAGCCCACCACCCGCCCAACTTCACCCACCATACCCATGGTATGCGTGCAGCCATGTTCCACAGTGTGGTGTCAAAGGAACCCCCACAATGCCACACGGTATGCCCACTGTGTATAGTTCCAAATGTTACAGTGTGGCCTGTGCTGCTGTCCTGCATCCATGTGGCCTACAGTGCATTGTACACGTTCTCACAGACAGCACAGCATCAGTCCAAACATCTCCCATGCTTGCTGACTATCACCCATCTGTCCTGTGTTTTGCCATTCATATTGGCAGCATGTTCTGAGTTATGTACAAACTTTCTTTTCCTGTTGTAGCCCTGCGACATCCTACAAGCAGTGTTTGCAATCACTTCCTGCAACAGCTGTGCAGTTCCTGTCAGCTACACAGGAGGAGCACTGTTTGCCCTTATATAGCATAGCCAGGCAATACACCTTGTTAGACATGCAGATCACGCTGTAATGATATGGTAATGTGTCTGTTTGTCCTGTGAATACAAAAAACCCTAATTTACATCGCCTTTTGAATATACCAGCATTTAGTGCCAGGCAAATATTTAGCGCCTTGCAACTTGTTAGCGCCGGACTAATCGGACAGTGTGTAGCACTGAACTATTGCTTTAGAGCCGCATTTTACAGGGCATTTGCATGATGTCTTAGTGCATGCACGCCATGGCCTCCTGATGTGGGGGTCATGATGAAATTGCGCGCATGTGCGGTGCTTGGCGCATCCCTTTCATGCAGTGCTAAGCATTGATAATGCAGCACTACAGGACAAATGCTGCGATTGGTGTTGCCGCATTTTCACTACGTTCTTGCAGGGGTCATGGTGAGGTCACGCATGTACAGCTTGCGCTCTGGTAGCGCAATGCCTGTACAGGGACCAGTGCAGGGTTCCAGTAGTGCTAGGAGGTACCCAGTACAGCAAACAGCACTATGTCAGCATGTAAGAGAGTGAGGGCTGTTGTCCACAGGGATAGGAGGTGGGGGAATGTGGAGACAGCTAATCTTGTGGAGCTGGTGCAGCAGAGGCACATGAGACTGTTTGCGGAGGTGAGGTGGGGACCTGCCCTTGGGTCTGGGCATCCATTGCCCATCACCTGTCTGAACAGACAGGGATAGCCAGGGATGGTAAGAAGTGCTACCACCATTACGGGATCTGCAGCGGAGACAACCATGACAACTGGAGCACTACAAGTGTATGATCCATGATGGGACCATGCCCGTGCCAGATAGGTGTCATGCAATACCATGGCCACATTGCCATCTGTGCATGTGTGTGTGTGCCTTTGCATGTGTCTGTGTGTTCGGTGTGTGTCTGTGCATGTACATGTGTCCCATAACATGTGCATGTCACTGCTGTGTCTTTCTGGACACTGGTTGACTACATGTGGCCACATTCTGCAACAATATTGCCATGCCGCTGTGACCTGTGTGTGCAGTGTCTACACAACAGGGTATGAGCTGCCTATGTCAGGGGTTGTGCATGCCACAGGTACCACAGTGTGACTGCACAATGCGAGGGTGGGACACATGTGCTTGTACTGTGACATGCCACATGTGGAGGGGTGGCCTATGGTGTGGGTACCCTGTGTAACATGGCCATTGTTGGGGTGTACCATGGAGGTTCAACATGTACTTACAGTGATGTACCCTATTCCCCACAGAGCACAGCAGGAGGACTGGAGAGCAATGGGGATCAGCAGGCTGCCCGGTGAGCCAGGAGTCATGGCGATGGGCAGAGGGTGCCAGCCATGCCACAGCAGGCAGGAGAGCAGTGATGGACAGCAGGGCATCTTGCGTAAGTACCATTGTTTGCTACACACTGTCCAGCATGTGCTGTGGGGGTATGTGCATGGGCTGCCACTGTTGTTCCTGCTGTACACATTGCTGTGCACCTGGTACACTGTTTTGTGACATGTGGTAGTGTCTTACGCCACTGTATTGGCATGGTGTACAATGGGTCTGGATGGGCGAATGGTTTCCTGTGGGCCTACCGGGGAGGGCAATGTATGGGACCGTGGTGTTGTACAGGCATGTGTTGCTGTGTTCATCATGTGTGCATATGGTGTTGCAGGGAGTGTCACCATGGTCCCTACTGGCTTGTGTTCCCATCTCTTGCAGTGGCTAGTCTTTGTACACATGTCATGCTGGGGGGATGGTGCTGGACTATTGTAGTGGCATGGCGTACTATGGATCTGCTTTACAGATGGTGTGGTGCCATCCTGCTGGGGAGGGTTGCCTGCCATCTCATTGCCAGCATGTGCGACACTGTCCTAGGCATGTGTGTTTGGCCTACTGCTGTCCTGCTGGTGGTGGGCCATGGCCTGTGTCTCTTTGTTACATTGTGTTGACCATGCAATGCATGTCCACATCGTGTATTGCTGCCTTGGGTGTGCTGTTGTTGTGGGTGTTGGCACCACCACATGCCATGCTCATCTACAGTACGAGCTGCATGCCATCATACTGTGGTGTGGCTGTGGCCATTCCAGTGATGGGTGGGCTCTGCTGTGTGTCTCATAGCTCTTTTCCTTTGGGCAGCATGTCCCAATGTGTGTCGACAATGTGATTGTCATGCCCTGGCCCACTGTCCTTGTCACTGAGGGACTGGCTGTCTGGTTGCACTGTGCCACTGTGTGCTCCACTAGGCTGTGTGGTGTGCACTGTCATGGTGTTGCCAGTGGCCTTCTGCACTTGTCCATATACATTGGGATGGTGGGTGATGGCTGTGCCATTGTGCCTCAGCATACAGGCGCAGTGTCGGGTTGAAGCGGTACATTATGCATTGTATCACCACATGGGCATGGTTGTTGGACATGTTGCCCACCCGGCTGCTGCCTGAGGGTTGCATTTACTTCCTTTTCAGTATACCATTCTGACATGGTCCCCCTTCCTCCTGTAGGTCCATGTCAGTGCTCACTGTGGGCCACATGGCCTGAAGAGTTGGAGGGAGGGATGACCTGCTAAGACACATAGTCTGCAGCAGAGGACCCTCACTGAGCAGCAGGCAGTCATCACTGCAGATACATGGTGGTGGCTGCAGTACTGAGTCACAGCTGCTGGACCCATCCAGCATGCGGTCATAGGACTGTTCCTTATTTGTTTGCTTTGTTCCCTCCCTTACTGTACTGCTAGACTTGTTGCTGCCTTTTGTTCCTTTCTTTTTTTGTGTATCCACTTCCTGTTCCCTCCATTTCCATTGACATTTTGTTACTAGTGTTTGTATGTACATATATTTTCATACTAGTTGGTTAGGTTGTAGTTGTAGTAGTAATAGTAGTATTTGTCTTAGTAGTGGTCATAGTAGTGCTTGTAGTAGTAGTAGTCACATTAGTAGCAGTAGCAGTCCTAGCAGTGGTAGTATTAGTATTAGCAGTTGTAGTAGTAGTAGTAGTGGTAGCTGTGGTAATATTCATAGTGGTCATTGTAGTAGTAGTAGTAGCAGTAGTAGTATTCTTAGTAGTGGTAGTAGTTGATTTTGTGGTTCATTTCATCGATGTTTGTTGTATATATCGTTGTTTTTGCTATTCTGTTATTCTTGTTGCCTTTATTCTATCTTTGTTACATTATACATTACACTTTCTTGAGTTTACTGTGGCCTGTGTCATTTTGGGTGCTCTGGGTTTTTCCATGAGTTTGTACTGATCTTTGGTTTTCAGTCATGGGTCCTGGGTGTTACTGGGCATTCTCATGGCTGGATGTGTGTCATATTCTGGGTTCTGCATTGCTGTCTGCTCTTGGGATTACATTCAGGGCTATGCTTCTTACGTGTGTTCCAGGGCATAGCAGGTTCACCTCTGCACTGTATTTCTGTGAGTGTTTGCACTGCGTGACTGGGTACTATATTCAAAGCAGTCTTATTTGCTTTATTCAGGCTGTCTTATTCCCAGGCTATTTTGCCTGCACTCGCCGACTTTGCTTGGCTTCCCTAGCATGCTATGTTCAGCAGGTTTAGCACCAGGCTATTCCTTTTGAATATAGTGGGCTATTTGCTCTAGGTTAATTTAGCAAGCCAGGCAGTGCTAATTTAGCCTCGAGGCAAAGTTTTAAATATCTGGCCCAGAAACTCACAATAAAACCAGGACATTTTAAGAAAAGGATAATTGCTGACATCAGAGTTTTTTTATTTAGTAAACTTTATTAAGATTTTAAACCAAACAATTACAACAAATGCAACAGCACAAGAATAATAAACAAGCATATGGGATATTGAAATGAAGAAGAAAGGACAGATGTAGAAGTCAAGCGACACCAGAGTTAAGGAAGTCTACAGGTTGGGTGGTTACATTTAGTTTGTGAGCACAATGCCACCTCTAGAAAATCAAATATGGCCATATACATTGCTGGTAGAAAATAAAATCTGCCAAATTATATTGAAAACTGCTGATAATTACATGATACAGCAGAATAAGTGACAAGACAATTTATTTCCACATTTTGTGACTAAAGTTCCATGGTTTGACACTAAATACCACAGTTGTAGGTGAAAATGCATTGTAAATTTGTGAAAGTTGGAATTTCACCATAGGCGAAAGAGTGAAAATTTCAAGAATGTTTCAAAATTTCATGGAACTTTCATGAAGAAGAAATTTGTAACATTTGCCCACCTCTAGTCTTAAGTTAACTTTTAATGTGAAAAATTGGAATTACAATTTTTTGTGCCTTGGTGGCAGAGTAGGTATATTTTCCTGAGCACCTACCAGCTTAACAAAAATAAAGTAATCATGAGCATGGCTGTGTTCTTGACATGACTTATATATCTGATGCCAAGAATTCACTCTCTCATAGAACAGAAATTCCTTGACAACCATACTTCCTAGTAACTGTATGCTACAGATGTGAAAGCAATTCCGCTATTTCCATGATGAAGTATTTCATAAACCCAGGTCCCACGAACAGGTACAGTACTTGTCTGAAAGGACCTGTTATGTCACAGCTAGTTCCAAAACTGTTTTGGACTTCAATGTTGTAGCAGATTTTCCTCTTCCCCCAAAGATGGCTCACAAAAAGGGACGGTCTTATGAGACAGAACCCTTTTTGTGAGATCAAATTCTTCGGACATTCTCACTCTATCCTGAAAAGTGATCTTGACATTAAAACAATGGGTAGTGAAAACTGAATAACTTTACAACAGATTAATATTTTTCACAAAACAAATGCATGCCTGTTCTGTTACCAGGAAAAGTGACACTACTAAGATGAAACAAATGCCACAGTTTCCTACATGACAAAGGGATGAATTGCCATTGAAATTACACGCTTATTCAGTAGGTCTGCTGCAGCATAATGCAGAGTGCTAAAAGTGCATTTCCATCCTGGGGATGCCACTGTACCTAGTCGCTAGGAAGGCAGGGAGAGATTTAGGCAAAGGGTGGGGCAGAGTTGAGTGTAGGGTGGGCAGTTGAGAGCAAAATGACAGAATGAATTGGAGAGGAGTGGAAGGTAGGACTTGTTGTGACACAGTGCATTGATGTTAGGGTGAAGCTTTTGTGTAAGATATTCACGGTAGAAAAATTATGATTTTGATCTACCCACACACTACTTGAAGTTGGGAGACTTCTTCAAAGGAGATGCAGTCAGTTGTCTTGAAGATCTGGGTAGTGGATAACCTAGTGAGTTTCTGCTTAGTGCCAAAGGTCATGGATGTAGTCTTTCTGGTGTGAAAAGAGATTCTTATTATAGTATCCCCATTTATCTTTAACATGTATTATCTCTTCTTAGTGCCTTCTTTGTGTCTTCTTTATATAAATGTAAAAATGCTTTATACATCTGTAAAATAAAATGTATAGGTGCCCTTTCTATGGCCTTTAATGATGATGAGAATCATGGCGTAAGTCCAGGTGAAGAGGTGTATCAACTCTTCACAGTCCACATGGGGAGCCACTGTTAGTTACTGACACCCTGCCCTAACCTGTATACAACCATACAGAAAATAGAATGGAAGAAGGCTTATCACTCCCCCAACACACACATGTTTCAGTGGTATACCTTTGACATTTGTTAGCCATAAATACATATCTAGTCTTTTCTTAACTGTTTTCATTCTTTCTATGTTCCCTACATTGCTTGGAGGTGAGTTCCAAATTCACATCACTACCAGTGAGAAATAGTACTTCCCTTTAACTCCCCATACTATGTCACTTGTTGCTGCTTCTTAAGATGTCCAGAGGTGGAACCACTCTCTCTGTAAAGTAAAACATTCTCACATCCCTCCTGAATCTCACCAGTGCCAGCTTTCACTCATGTCCCCAAGTTGTTTCCCCAGTCCTGCAGAATATTGCCTCACAATCTACCCTGTTAATTCCTTCAGGAACCAGAACATCTCTGGGGTGTAAGATGGCTATTGTGATGTCATCAGCAGATTGTGAAAACTACTAAAGTATTGTTTCGTTGGTTGGAAGAGGGATTGTTACATATCTAACCTATACATACACTTCATTTGGCTGTACGTGGTCTAATAAATTCCTGACTCTTACATGCTGTACAATCTTACAGACTGGTAAGCTTTTGTATTATGTCCAAGAAGGTGGACTACAGAGGTTCACCTTCATCACTTCCTAACCATAACAGTATAACTTGTTACAAATGCACCCTCAGGTCATGCCCTCTGCTCCCACAGTGCCAAACCTTGAAGTGCAATATGTGAACAGGAGACAGACAGGGTAACCTCCTGTCTGTTTTGGGTTTGAATCACCTACTAGCCTCAAGTCCTGGTGTCAATATGAACATTTTCTGCTAGCATACCCAGTTAACAGGCTCAGATATGTACTCTCTTCAGAGGATGCAGTACAATACTTCACCCTGTGGGCACCCAGCCAGGTTTCAAAAAGTCTACTTTTTGACTCAGTTTGAGATCTAGGTATATTCTTTCTTTAGCAAGATAGTGACACACTTTTAAGCCCTTAACAGTTCTTGTCAGAATTACCCAATGCTGTTTCAGCCTCCACATGCAAAAGAAAGTCTCAAGCAGGATTAAGGAAACCAAAAGGTTTACTGGAATTAAAAAGTAGCAGATACATACACATAGAACACATAACATAGGCACTTACAGTCAGAACTAAACTGGAATTTTACAGAAACAAAATGCCTGATACTTAAATTTCTAGCCTAGCTAAGTTCCAGTTGGGTCTTACCTATTTTTAACAGAAGTGCCTTTTGAGTTCAGAGATGAAGTGTCCTTACTCCTTTTAGCTAGAGGATAATAAATCAAAATTATCCCTCCTATCCTAGTGGTCACAGCTCATGAGATAACTGTTAGCCCATAATTAATTTGTAACCTGAGTAAGAATATCCAAAACAATGTTATTTTACTGCTGGCTGGAAATCATGCAATATAGAAATATTAAAATATGACAGTCTCTTTGATATCTCTACCAGCTTCCTGGCCTACAAAATGATTGCCAGTTTACAAGTTAACAGGAATCTGTTAAAATGTCCTTTTCCTCAGGGGTTATAAAATGCATAACTTGTCCCCAGCATATCAAAGTAGGACTATTTTATGATGTGTTATAACCTGGCACTTGGAAGGAAGCCCTATGCATCAACAGAGAAGGAAACTAGCCATCTGCTACTGCAGCTACTGTGTTGGGGTCAAAGGTCATGCCCTTTTCAAATTACTAGCTGCTATTCCCTAAGCAGACATTCACATAACATATATTTATATCACAAATATTATACAACATAATGACAAGTAGATGGCAGAGCATCACATAACTATTAGCACTTTTTGGTGAGTTTCTGTAAAAGAAAATATTTCCACTTCAAAAGTTGCATAATGATGGAGGTAAATCTCCTAATTATCTTCTGATGAGCCCTTTCAGTTAAGTCAGTAGACTTGAGTTTCCAAATATTATTTTGTAATAGAGTGATGTTGTGGATGTTGTGAAAGGAAATAATGGCACAGTGGGCAGTAGATAAAGACAGAGACCAAAGACCAAGGGCTTTATCATACATACCCAGGCCAAAGATTAAGGTCTTTATCTTCTGGTTAAAGTGCCAACCTCCTCCACCAAGTTCAACCTCCAAAGAATGACATTACTGTGAATAGAAAATATAAAAATGAGATATTAATGAACTAAATGTTTCTGAATTCAAACTGAGCTTCTGACAGAATGTTCACATGCTGAACATAAGGTCAGAATTCATTACATGCAAGAAGAGCCTTTATCAGCTAATTAACATATCTGGTGTGGATTTGTATCCTAGTAAAGGCACACTAGAAAGCCACTCTGACATCCTGTGGTATCTGTGGAGGCACAAACCACCTTTAAATATAGAGAATCTTTTTTAGCTGGCTGAGGACACAGCACACTTACTAAGCTGAATATATTAACACACACGACAGAGGTCCTGTACTTTAAAAGGGTGGACTTCAAGAAGAAGGAGGATCTGCAAAGGATCACCTGGTTAACCTCAAAGTGGTCCATCTTCAAAGAAGAGAGCAGCAGCCAAAATGAGAAGGTCAGTCTAAAGGGAAAAATTCAGGGCCCAAGCACCCAGTTGGTTTAGCAAAGGGATATCCAAGGCAGTCAAGGACAAAAGGACCATTTGCAGGATGTGAAGGTGACCAAATGGGATGAGGATAGGTAGGAGTACCAAAGAAAAGCCAAAGAGGCAGAGAAAGCAGTCTGGCTTGCCAATGCCAGCAAGGAAGTGCAGCTGCAGAAAGGGATTAAAAAGGGAAAAGTATTTTTAAGTACTGTACATTAGTAAAAAAAGGACAAGAAAGAAGGGTATTGTACGACTAGAAAGGGGAAGGGAGTGGGTGGATGACAGTGGGACATGGCAGAGGTATTGAATGAATGCTTCTGCTCTGTCTTTACAAAAGAGAGAGGGATGGCCCAGTACCACATGGGAGGAGGAGGGTGCACAGATGTAAAGATCAGTGAGAACAGTGTGAAAGAAGGCTTATTGTCCCTCAGGGTAAACAAGTTCCTGGACTCAGGTGGTATCCATTTCAGGGTGCTGAGGGAACTAGCAGGCCTCCTGGCAGACATGTTCAATAGTTTTCTGGAGTTGGGGGTCGTACCACTGGATTGGAGAACATCACATGTGGTGATGCTCCATAAAAGTGGACCCAGGGATGTCCTGGGCAACTACAGAACAGTCAGCCTGACCTTAATTGTGGGTAAGCTCTTGGAGTCAATCCTTAAGGAAAGGCTGGCAGGTTTTCTGGAGGAAAACGGGCTCCATGACCAGTGAAAACAAGGATTCATGGCTGGGAGATCTTACCAAACAAACCTGGTCAATTTCTTTAACTGGGTCAATAAAACAGTGGATGAGTATCAAGGGGTTGATATCCTATACTTGGACTTCAGCTAGGCCTTTTACTCCACGTCCCATAGGAGTTGATCAGAAAACTAATGGATCTGTGGGTAGGGATAAACTCTCAGTATGGGTGACAAACTTTCTGAAGGATAGTACTCATAGGGTGGTGGTGGGGAGCTCTCAGGTTCTAGTGAAGTCACCAGTGGGGTCCCACAGGGCTCGATGCTTGATCCGGTGTTGTTTAATGTCTTCAGTAATGACATTGGAGATGGCGTAAAGGCAAGATTTGCTTGTTTGCAGACAACACCAAGATCTGTTGGAGGGTGACTACTGCCGGAGTGATACAGGACCTAAAGGAAGATCTGGCCAAGCTTGAGAGATGATCCAGAATATGGCAGCTCGGGTTCAGTATGAAAAGTGTAAGGTCATGTACATTGGAGCCAAGAACCTAAGAACAGAGTAAAGCTTAGGAGGGGCCCTGGTAACAAAATCTGAGGAAGAGAAAGACTTGGGGATAATGATCACTAGTGAACTAAAGGACTACTCACATTGCAGGAAGGTGGAGCTAAACCCAACAAAATGGCTGGGCTGCATTGCTAGGGGATTGTAGCAGGTGGGAGGAAGTCATATTGCTGCTATACAGATTATTGATGCCATATTCACCCAGGATATACAATGCAGTATTGGCATCCCTACATGTAGGACATTAAACCCTGAGAGATCATTGAGAGGAAGGTGTCTAAGATTGTTAAAGGTCAGCAGGGCAGGACATATGAGGCGAGGATGGATGACCTGGATATGTACTCCTAGAGGAAAGGAAGGAGAGGGGAACATGTCTCAGACCTTTAAGTATATGAATAGCATTAACAAGGTGAAGAAGGAGAGACTATTCAGTCTCTGTGGCAGTAGAACTAAGAGGGCCATTGCCTTAAACTGGATGGAGAAGGTTCAGGAGAGAGTTTAGGAGGTATTTCTTCACAGAGAGGGTGATTTCAGGGTGGAACAAGCTCCATGAGGAGGTGGTCACACTGGGTCAGTAAGGCTTCAGAGGGTGGGACTAGGTAAAGGGTGGGCAGTAAGGGGAATAGCAGTTGTGGGGAGCCCTTAGTTGCTGCTTAGGGCTTTGCAACGTGAGCAGACTTCATAGACCACTAGGCTTTCTTCTGTTGACAATTTTCATATGTTTGTATGGTATCCACACTTCTCTTGAACTCTTGTGGCATCCCACTTTCCACTATTCAAGATGGTAACATCACACACTGAATCCACTCTTTGAAACATTGCCATCTTTTTACTCCTACATATTCCCCTTTAACTGAAACCTATAGGCTCTGGTTTGAAAAATATTTAGCTTGAGTCTGAATCCCACTTGATTTCTTCAATTTACATAACCACAGACCTGGATACCATGACTAAATCTCATAATCTTCATTATTTTGACCCAAGATGTAGCTCTGACAGCCTCTGGCTATATGTAAATCGTATAACCTCCTTAATGCTGTGTAGGGTGTCAGTATGGCTCAGTTGGTAGCACATCTACCTCTGGACCAGAAAGTCATGGGTATAGCCCCACACCATGATTGGGCTAATACCTAAACACAGGCACCCAAGTGCAGTAGTTGGGAGGACCATCCTTCAGATGAGATGTTAAACCGAGTCCTTCTACCCATCTCTGATGCTGTCTTGGTGGGTGTCCAGGAGGAAGTAAAGAACTCAATGCACTTTTGCAGGAGTAGGGTTTTTTATTTGGGATAGAAAATCAAACAATAAATCATCACAAAATACACAAAGAAAATCAAAAAGGAAAAACAACAGGAAAGTCATTGAAGCAGAATAATAATAATAATCTTTATTTTAATGCACCTTTCAAAAATCAACGCAGAACAATTTATAAAATTACATCCAAATAACATATCATAATAAAACCAATAAAATAAATAATATCAAACATCATAATAAAATACTAAAATCAGACCAGTTCAGCATCATCCCAAATGCTTTACTCCACAAAAAGGATTTTAATGCTTGTTTAAAGCCCCCCATCATGCACTTCTAATCCAACGGGGTAGAGAATTTCAGATGGTCGGTGCCATGAACATACAAAAGCCCAGGCACCGGAAGATTTTAAGACTATCCTCAGAATCTCCAGCAACCCCTCGTTAGTTGAGCGGAGCGGTCGCTGGGGAGGTAAGGACCAGAAGCTCTTCAGGTATTCAGGGCCCAAACCATGCAGGTTTTGTAAGTCAGCAAGCTGACTTTAAAGGAGATCCACCACTGAACCGCAGCCAGTGCAGTCCCCGCAGCACCGGAGTAATATGGGAGGAATGAAGGCCCCGGTTAACAACCAGGCTATCGGAGTTCTGCACCAGCTGCAAGCGGCAGATGTCAACCCCTGGAAGCCCAAAGTAAAGGGAATTGCAGTAGTCCAAGAGCGAGGTCACAAAGGCGTGGATCAAGGTAGGTAGGTCCTTGGACGGAACAAGGTGCTTGATCCTAGCGATATTCCTAAGATGATAAAAGGATAACTTAATGACAGCCGACACTTGTGCACGCAGTGTTAGCCGGTCGTCAAGAATTACCCCTAGGTCACGCACCTGTTCAGAGATAGGGAGTCAACATCCTCCAGGAATAAACCTGAGAGATGGTTCATCCCCACCTCCCTATCCAGTGACCGGGATCCACCACTCATCACCCATTTTCCAGAATTCAGCTTCAGCCAGCTGGACCTCATCCATCCTTGGATTTCATTGAGGCAGTTATTAAACACCAAAAGTACTCCATTCTGGTCAGGTGCAAAAGGACAGGTAGAGCTGGGTATCATCAGCATAACAATGAAACTCCAGCCCATACCGGCCTTACAATGTCTCTGAGGGGAAGCATGTATACCGTGAAACAACATGAGGGACAGCACTGAGCTCCCTAAGGCACCCCCACAAGACAGAGAGCTTGGGTCAGAGGAAAACACCCCTAACACCACCTTCTGAGTTCTACCAGTGAGGAAAGAGTAAACCATCTGTGGACCGAACCTGAAAGCCCACAGATGATTCTCAAGCGCCAAGCAGTACCCCATGGTCTACAGTGTCAAATGCTGATGACAGATCCAGCAGGACCAAAATGGACTTTTTTCTGGTCTTTCGCCATCAAGAGATCATTGAGCACCCAAACCAGTGCAGTCTCGTGCTATGCCTCTTTCTAAAACTGGATTAGGGAGGATCGAGATGCTATGGATGGTCAGATGGTCGTCTAACTGAGTAGCACTATTTTCAATTACCTTCCCAACAAAGGGAAGGTTTGAGATAGGCCTGTAGTTGGCGAGGAGTCGGGTCCAAAGAAGTCTTCTTCAAAACTGGTGTCACCACTGCCTCCTTCAGGAGCAGGATATTCACCAGAGTCTAAGGAGCACCAGAGTAGCCTCGCCAGAACTGGGATGATAATCTCCCATAGCCCATAATCAAGGCTGTAGGGCCTGGGTCTAACCTACAGCATGTAGCGCATACCCTGGACAATCCTCATAACATCTTCGATTTCTGGCCTTTGAAGAGATTCCAGGAATGTAGAGGAAAGCGACCAAGGACTGGTCCACGGCCTTTCCCATGAGAGAGTGTTCTTGGCGGGTCTCCATCTGATGTCATCCACCTTATCTGCAAGAACCGAGCAAGCTTCTCACACTGGGATTGTGAAAAGGCTCTACAAACCTGTAGACAGGCTGGGTTGCACAGTCTGTCCACGGTTCAAAAAACTGGGCCGGTCGGTTCTGTGCAGCAGCAATTTCCCAGACAGGAATACTGCCTTCTTACGGTAGTTGCTGACTGATAGAGTTGATAATGCTCTAGCAGTCTAAGATGGTCAGCATCTGGTTGGATTTCCGCCAACACCCTCTAACCTGCGTCCTAATTGTCGATCTCCTCAGGTCCCCATCAAACCATGGAGACAGAGGGTGGAAGGAGAGAGGACGACATGGAATGGTGCAATGGAATCCAGAGCAGAGGTAATGGCTTATTATAGGCCAGAACCAAAACCTCGGATCCGAGCACATCACGGGAGTTCTGACAGGTCAAGTGCCACAGTTAGACCGTTGGGAGTCACATCCCGTAAAGGGCGGTACTTGACCATCTCCACAGGGGTAGATCTATGCAGGGGGTGCCAAAATTGAATCTCCCAGTGTGATGGTCAGACCATCCGACAGGTTCCACCCTACGCCAGAGGCCGCTATCCCAGAAGGAACACCAGATCGAGGGAATGGCCGATTTATGAGTGGCAAAGGTAACCACCTGTGAGAGGCCCAATGAATTCATCAATTGGAGGAAGTGCTGTCCAAATTAGGAGAGTTCGTCGTCGATCCAAGCATTGAAGTCGCCCAGCACCATCAACCTGGGGACTCCAATACCAGGTCAACGACTAAGTCTCGACACTTCCTTGGAATGGCTCGCTCCGGTGGACGGTAGACGAGAGCCAGTCTATAGCCCCCACCTGCCACAACGACATTCAAATGATCTGGTCTCCTCAACTGGTACACTGGCAAGACCCAATTCGGTCTTGAAACAGACTGTGACCCCCACCCCGCGGTCCAATCTTGATGGTGAATCACCGAATACCTGGCTCAAGAACAGGGCCAGCATTTCCATCCAGCCAGATTACGGTGATGCAAGCCAGATTCGCTGTACTCACCAAGTCCACCATTATAGTAGTCTTGTTCACAATGGATCTGGCATTGCATAACACCGCCGAGTTGGACAGAGCCCTGGGATGCCCTGCCATCTGCCCATCATTACTAATGATGGTGCCCTTGGGTATGGGGGCAGACAAGGAACCCCCACTCAGACCTCCATTTCGCCCCAGGGCATCTTCTGGGCTTAACAATCCCGATGCTGAGTGCTCCCTCATCCATCTTCCACTGTTCATGCACCCGCCTCCCTCCTCCTCACGGGCATCCCCAAAGCCTGACAGCTGGTAGACCAAGAAAACTAAAGGGGGAGGGCAAAGGGCTGAAGAGTGGAGGATGAATAGCACATGACTGGGGTGGCATAATAATAAATATCCCGTTCTTCAACATGGAGCAAGACAATGACCTCTTACTCTCACCAAAACTAAAAATCACAACCCAAAATTAAGATAGCAATTAACCCATCAAATTAAACAACCAAAAACAAAACCCCAAACCCAAATGACCTAACTTAATCCAGAATTTCTCAAATAGAACCTACTTTCTGGAAAATAAACAAAACCTAAAACTAACACCATAAATAAACAATAAAAATAAAAAAAAAAGATGATACACTGAAATAGTAAACGGAGACTGGGGTCCCTCCTCACACAAAGAAATCCTGTCACAAAATCAAACAAACATAATACAAAAAGAAGATAAACAATAAAAAGAAAAGAAAACCCAACTAAAACAAAATAAATTGTTGGCTAAGAGAACAAGCACTCACACTGCAAGTCTTCTTAGCTATGGGCACTCTCACTGCATTGGAGTAGAACAACATAAAATAACATAAAATATTTGTGAGAAAACAGGGACTCCCACTCCCCGAGACTCACAATAACCGAGCACTCTCACTGCACTGATATAAAATCAAAATATTTTGATCCAGAGAGTAGGTTCCAGTCAGGAAAAACGCCTCACAGTAACATATAAAATTATAACTAAAATATTAAAACCAGGGACCCATCCATGGCCTCCCAAACACATTAGACAGAGGTTCGCTCTATTAGATCATCAGTACTTGTCCTTTCTTAAGTCCAAATATTCGGCTCCCAAGTTCCAGAATGTTATACAGTTCAAACGAAAACCAGACAGGACTCTGCTTGACAGCAGGCTCTTCGTGGTGGTCAAGATACCAGTCACTCCCCACTTTAAGAGAACATAATATAAATCCACCACAGTATTAAGGCTCATATTAAAGAAAGTAAACAAAACTTTTACATCAGCTGAGAAATAAACTTTAGCAAAATCATAAAAGTTATTATACTGTGTTCTGATAAAACTTTGCAAAAAAAGATAAGGAACTCTTAAGGCAAGTCAGGTTATAGGCACATCCGAATCAGTAATCCATGGCACATTATGCCAGACTGCTCTTAAAACCCTGGTTAACATAACATATTTTTGCCTCTTGTTGGTATATGTGTCCAGTTCAGCCGTAATCTTTTCTATTAATTCATGATGCAAAATCTGCTTCTGTTGTAAACTGAATAAACTCCTAGGCTGGGATATTCAGAACTGCGCCAGAAGGAGGCGCAAGAGGGAGCAGCGCAAATACAGTGCGCCATAGTGCATCCGGCACGATATTCAAGGTTGTGCCACGACAGGATGCACTCGCAATGTGGCTGAATATCGCACAATGCACCATAGCGCAGCAAGGATGCGCTAGGAACAAGACAAGAAGTGCCATAGCGCAACCAGGGATGCACCAGGGAGCATCTCAAGAAGCGCCATACCACACCCAGGGATGCACAGGGCAGCAAGCCATGTAGCACATGAGCAGCAGCCACCAGTGTGCAAGGTGCACAGGACCATGCCCCAGGACACACATGGAAAGGCAACAGGTACAGCAGGCAGCATGCTACAGGGGTGAGGTCCCACCATCGGGCGCATAGTGCGCCATGTGAGAGGCACAGTGGCCACACGCGGAGCACACCACCCAGTGAGCAGGAGGAGACAGTAGGCCCCTGACCATGTGCACCCCAGCAGGGCATGGTGGCAGGGTGGCAACAATGGCCCCCGCCGCACAGCCCCTGGCAACACCAACAATGAGGCTGGGGACATGCCACCGGACCACTGCCAGTAACACACAGGCAAACAGCACACAAGGCACACACCACATGACCTGGAAAGACAGGCCACAGCCACCCCACCCAGCCCATGGTGGATCACCACCAGGCACAACCCCCAACCACTCCAGATGGACAACACAGCAGCCAGGCACTCCACTGAAGCATGGCTCCACACGCCAGCCACAAAGCAGACATGGACACAGAAGGGTAAATGAAAATAATGTATTGCAACATGATAAACAAAACTATTTACAAATGTACAAGGGAAAGGAGGGACCACCCACAGACAGAGAGGCCAGGGAAGGGCGGCAGGGGCAAAGGTAAGGGAAGGAGACAAGGGAGGGCAAGGAGGTTGCACAGGAAGGGGTGAGGAATCGGTGGATGGTCACTATGGGCGATCGCGCCCACTGCAGGCCACCGTGGGTGTTGGTGCCGCTGTCTTCACTGGGACAGTGCCAGCTGCTGCACCACCTGTAGTGTGGTTGTTGTCACACGAGGATCTGCCAGAGAAGGTGTGCATGTGGATCACGTGTCCCGACACCTACAACAAAAGAGTGAACACCTAATGAGTGCATGGCTGGAATCGCTGCAGCCCGCCACTGTGCACAGCGGGCATCGCTGACATGCACCCCCTGGGCTGGCATGCCACCACCCATAGTGAGTGTGCCCACACGAGCTGCCTACCCGTACCCACAATCATGCAGACCACTGCACACCAACACCGCCCATGAGCAGCACACCACCGCCAAGGCAGGCAGGCGACATGGCCATGCAGTCGGTTGGCAGTGGCACAGCCAGGACCTGGGTGCACCCACAGCCCACCTGCATCAGCCACCCACATGTGCGATAAGCCCAATGCGGTGCATAGGACACCACAGGCAGTGCACAGCAGGGGGCCATGCACACAGAGGGCTGTGCCTCACCCCACCCCGCTGCCTGCCCGCTCAACATAGAAGCATGTAAATGTGCCTACCTGCATGCTGAGGTGCACCCTGAGGCTGTCCATGCGGGCTGCTACTGGTGCATATCCCTGCGGTAGCCGCTCTGGCCAGATGCAGCTCCAGTGAGGCGGGCCCGCCTCCAATCCTCAGGGCCTAGGTGGAACGGATGGTGAAAGACAAATCAGTACCAGGCAACACCACAGGCCCCCGGCACAGTGTGACACCCTGTGCATCGTGCCAGTGGCACGGTGGCACTGGATAGCCATGGCGTACCACAACTCCCAACAAGGCACGCTGCTCAAGCCCCCTAGTGTGGCACCGCCCCACGGGCAGCTGGATGGGAATGGGCAAGGCGCTGTGCACTTACCTGGCATGGCACGGCGCCCCTCCGGATGCGTGCATGTAGCATCTGCAGCCACTCCTGGTCTTTTCACCGCAGGTCCCCATAGTGGTGCTTGCATTGCTCCCCAGTGCAGCAGCACCTGTGGCCTCCTCGAGACCAGCAGCCACCTCCTGCCAAACATCAATCCGAGGCCTTTTAGGGGCACCTGACCAAACAGGAAGCCAGCATGTGACTCCGCTAGGGCCACGAGGCTGACCAACTCAACCTGTGTCCAGTTGGGGCCCTGGGTACTGTATGGTGCAGCATGATGGCAGCTAGCCGGACGCGGCAAAATGGCACCCCAGCAGCACCGCTGCTACGTAGTGCTGCTGATGCGCACATGCTCCGCAATGCGCTGTCAATGCCAATCCGCGCAAGGGCAAAGGGACACCCGTGGGTCATGTGTCGGGTCGCCGCACCCGCGCCACAGTGCCATTGGGCATAGCAGGCATGATGCACATTAGGGCCACATGGATGCCACAGTACATGATCCAATTGTGCACTGGTGCAATGGAACCTATAGCGCAGTAGTGCCATCAATGTCATGGCACCAGAGTGCCATCGACTTACTGGCCCCTGGATGCCGTGAGGCCAGCCTAGCGCATGGGTGCCACCCGTGCAATAGCGGCTGGTGTGCTGCCCTGCGTGCACGTTCGTAGGCGGCGCTGATGTCATACATGCGCCGCGGACCACGATATGCGTGGTATGGGCTGTTGCTCATGGCACAATGTTGTACCTTGACTTCAGGCAGCGCAACCCCATTAAGAAATGCGCAACTTAGCAATATTCAGTCACTATATGCAAATCAGCTGATTAGCCTATCCACGGCACATCAGCTGCATTTCCATGTCATTACAGTTGTGCAACCCTCATTTGCATGCGATGTGCTATAAAAGTGCCGGGGAATGCACAGGGTAAGGATGGTATTGCATCCCTTAGAGGTGAGATACACTGTGGGGCTGGCTGGACAATGTAATGGGAGGGTGGGGGATCCTTCCAGGCTATACTAACACATGCTTATCTCCACAGGAAGAAGCATGTCCAAGCGAGAGGAGACCAAAGAGCATGGGTCTGCATGCAAGTGCAGGCCCAGCTTCACCAGGGCAGAGTCTGATGCCCTATTCCAGGTGTGTACTTGGACCAGGAGCCACTCCTGAGTGGCTCCACAGGCACCTCACAGGCCCGGCAACAGCATGGGATGGCATGGCCCATGCTGTGAACCAGCAGGCCAGGCACCAATGGTCTGTGCAGGCATGCAAAAGAAGGTTGGCACAGACCGAGGCACATCAAGGAGAAGGTGGTGGCCATCCAGGTGGCGTTGCCACCACAGGCGGGGTCAGTCTGCTGTGCCCATCCTTACACTGCAGGAGGAGATGGTGGCAGCCACCATGTGGTGCAGTGCTGTTGAGGGTGCCCGCAGTGGATTCCAGATGGTGGCAGCCCATCACTGCATGGTAGGCATGGCTGTGATGGGGCACAGGGGCGGGGGCTGAGGGCAGGGTGTGCATCAGCGACACCAATGCAACTGTGTTCCCTTTCAGTTCTTGAGTGCCTGCATGCAGCGGCAGGGGTGGGGGTGTCCGCTGTGTGTGCAGTCCTGGACCCAGAGGACCGGCCATCCACCTCCACCAGACACCGTGGGCCAGATTGACTGCAGATCAGCACCGCTGTCCTCCAGATGCCAGTGGCGCAGTTGCGGGACGAGGCCCTGGCTGCGATTCAGTATGAAGCCAGGCATGGTGCGCTGTGTGCTGAGACACAGATCGGGACCGGGTCCACTTCTGATGACGATGACACCTACATCCGGGACAGCAATGTCATGGCCACAGGGAGACACCCATACCACACGCCACCATGACAGCACAGGCGGTGACCCGTGGTGGTTGCCTGCACACTGGCCACTGTGGCCGGCATAGCCGAGGCTGCCACTGGTGCAGCTCACGGCTGGCGGTGGTACTTTGGCGGTGCAGGTGCGCCAGTGTTACCCTGCACACAGCGGCTGAAGGCAGCAGCAGTGGCTGGACAGTGTTGAGGTGGCCTGAGACGGTGCCCGCCGTTGGTGCACCGCATGGTATCCAGCCACAGGAGGGACCCGCTGTGCAGCGCCCACCTTCATGGGGTGCTTGGCCGCAGGTTCAGGATACACCCATGGGTCAGCACAGAGTCCCTGCACCCCAGGGTGCTGACCCCTTGGACGAGCACACCCGTCTGCTCCAGGCCTCTTTAGAGTAGCAGGTGCTGGTCATGGCAGAGGTGCATGCACTCCGTGTGAGCTGCGCCAGGCAGAGCAGCAGGACAGGGACTTCACCCTGCTCCTGGCTGAGAACGCTTGTGTGGGTAGACATGCCACAGCCATGGATCGGCTGACCGCTGCAGTCATGGCCGGACTGGCACCACTTGCCACCCTGGTGTGTGGCCATCCACCGCCACACCATGGAGTGCATTCTCCACCCTCGGGCCTGTCATTGCGACCCACACGGTGTAGACGCCGGGTCAGCTGTGGGTATTCCCAGCATGCTTGGTGTGGGCATGTTCGGGGCATGCAGACACCTGTGTGGACCCAGTCACGGTCCCGCAGTGTCACCCCTGGGGGTCCATCTGTGACACCCCATTGGCAGACGCCAGCCTGCGACCACTGTGCGCTTCCTGACGGGCTGTCCAACGTGTCTGTTGTGTCCGTGCTACTGTGCGGTGGTCCTGACTCACCCACCTCCGTGTCCACCATGCTGCTGCCCTGTGTGCACATTGGTGGTGGTGTATGCATGTGCATCCATGGCCGTGGAATCCATGGTTGATGCCGCACATGGCCCATGTGCCCACCCGCCCAGCTGCTGTCTGCTGTGGCATGTGCATGATGATGCCAGCACTCGCGCTGCTTGCCACTGTGCAGCACCACTCAGCATCTGACACATGCCCAGTCCCACCACTGGGCGGGGCATATATGGTCCTGTGTGCATGTGTGTGCATGGGTGTGTGTAGGTGTGGTGTGTGTGGCCTGTGCTGCGCTCTGGCTGAGTGTCTGTTCCCACGCCTGTCCACGCCCCATTCCACTGACCCTGGCACGGTGCATGCCCATGCCTGCCTGTGCACTGTGACCCAGGCACTGACCCTGCCTGTGGCCATGTACACCTACCTGTGCCCTCCATAATGTTCCTCAGCGATTGTGTCCCTGTGCTGCTGGGCCATCCTTGTCAGCCGGGATCCCTTCACCCGGGGCTGTCCACCACCACCAGGACCGCAGCCACATCGTCCCCACTGCTGTCCCCCTTCGACCTCGACAGCTATCCCATGGTCGGTGGCCATGTTGTGTAGTGTACAGCAGGCCAGGAATAGGCCGCAGGCCTTGAGGGGTTGTACTGTAGGGCATCACCAGACCTGTCCAGGCAACAGAACCGAGCTCTTCAGCAGCCCGAACACCCTCTCGATGATGTTCCTGTGCTGGCATGTGCCTCATTGTGCTGCTCCTGTGCTGGATCGACAGGCGCCGGTATGGGGTGAGCAGCCATGGCTGGAGTGGGTAGCCACTGTCACCTTTGTGGAAAGAACTCTGGTTAGCATGGTGGCCTGTGTCAATGCACCCCCACCATCCTGGCCACACCCCTGGCACCCTTGCCCTGCTGCTAACACACCCTGCCCTGCTGTACCCAGCATACCACATCCACAGCATACTCACCAACCAGGTGGCCAGTGGGGATGCCCCCACTCAACCTGTGGCACAGTGCTGACTGGTGCCAGATGAAGGCATCATGTGCCCCTCCAGGGTGTGTGGCACAGACATTGTTTATGCCCCCGGCATCACACACCACCTGGCAGTTGACACTGAGGTAGCCCTTCCTGTTTATGTAGTCTACCTCCTCTAGGCTGGGTGGTGCACAGATGCCTACATGGGTGCAGTCGATGGCCTAGCATGCCAGGCAACCGTGCCACCCTGTGGAACTCCTGCATGTTTGCTGTATGCTCTGCCTGTGTGCTGGGGAAATGAATGTACTCCGCAGCATGTGGCAGCAGTGCACCGGAGTAATGTGAGGAGCTGTGGCACGCCAACTGGGTTATGCCTGTGGTGTCCACTGTTGGTCTCTGGAAGGTACCCGTGGTAAGCAGGTGACATGACGGCCATGACCTTCATCTCCACTGACAGGGCATGGCTCCATCTTATGGGTGCCAGCATCACCTCACTGCACAGCTCACAGAGCCACCTCAGAATGGCCTGTTTCAGCGGTACTGGCCCACTATCTCTGTGTCACTATACTGTTCGGTTGATGGAGGCACGGTATCACCTGTTCCGGGCATACCACTGACTGGCCCTCCACGGCTGCGCTGGTCTGTGAGCTGCTTCCTCACATCCTCATTACTGCCTCCATCTAGAATATGGCACTGTCCATGTCCTGGGTCGACGTCCTCCCCTGGGTGGCACTCTCCTCTGGCCCCCGGCTGTGGGCTGCTGTCTGTGCCCTGCACTGGGCACACCCTTGTTTGTGGCCACCTGGCCTGCAGTCTGTGGCCTCCACCTCCCACCTCTCCATGGCCCTGTACAGCCCCGCCTGTACTGGGTGTCGCTGACACTCACTGTGTGAGGTCTTGCTCCCTGTCCCATGACCACACACACACACACACACTCTCACTCCCCAGACTCTGGCTCTTTCAGGCTCTCTGAGCCCCACTCTGTGCCTCTACCAGCCTGCCTCTCACTCTATGCCTTCCCTTGGCTGTTCTGCCTGCCCCTCACTCTCCCACTGTCTGGATCCCTGTGGCATAAGCGTATTCTCTCTCTTGCTCCCTCTTTATGGGCTCAAGTCTGCTGTGTGCAAGTCCTGTTTGCTCCACGCTTGTGCCATTCGTCTGCTGTTGAATATTGCACTGCGATGCATATTCATGGCTATGCCCCTGCACTTGCGCGCATGCATTCATTACCACTGCACATTGGCACATTGAAGTTGCAAGGTGTATTTGCTGCTGAATATCACTTTCTGGTGCATTGGCACAGTTGATGCTAGTGCATCACTGTTCCATGACAAAGAACTGCTCTAAATATCCCTCCCTAGTGTTCCAGATGAACCATTTAATAAATAACAAAACAAAATATAACGTACTCTTGTCCCATTTTTGTGTAGAACTATGATAATGCCCATACATCAAGCCCTCAAAAGTAACTACAGAGAACCATGGTTCTTGCCAGCTAGTGGTAAGTTCCCCAGAATCCTGTAATATAGGTACAAGTAAAAAATAGATGGTCCAAGGTTTCTATCTGTTGGACACAAAGTGATCCATTACAAAACCTTTCCTCCAGTCCCTTATGCTTCTGGTTGTCTTTTCGTTAATTTTTAGTGGCAGTGAAGCTAGTGGATATCCT
The DNA here is from genome assembly GCA_016271365.2 of Neoceratodus forsteri. Lineage (NCBI taxonomy): Eukaryota > Metazoa > Chordata > Ceratodontiformes > Ceratodontidae > Neoceratodus > Neoceratodus forsteri. The sequence continues at coordinate 674,295,282 of CM028130.1, forward strand.
ACATTTTAGGTGGGATACTCTGCTGTTTAAGAGGTGCCACAGATCAGGCAGGAATTGGGGAGGACATTTTGGGAATGGTTCAAGCTCTTTAAAATTGTTGTCCTATATCCAGTCATACAGCCTCTTCCTTGGTTTAGTCAGGACCATTAGGCTAGTGACCTTCCAACTTTTAAGCTTCAGAAAGGTCTCCCTAATGTATATTGGAGTTTGTGTCTGTCGGCTAAGTGGGCTAATCTGTCCCTTTCCCATTGCTAGTATCAGGAATGGCAAGAAAATAAAACATTTGTACCCAGCTTTGCCCAATGTTTTGTAACAAAGTCTTATGCTAGAATATATGAAAATACAGTAAACAATACAATGGGTTTACCATGCCCAGTCCCCCTGGGAAACTGGCAAATAAGTAATATTTATTTTAATGGATTCAGCCTTCTACGCCAGGCTGCCTGAAAAATATACTCAGAAGGGTGGTTTCTAGATTCTTGGGGGTGGAAAGACATAACCAAATAAAGAAAATTAGGTAGCAAATATGTCTTAATGAGGTACTCTCCTTTTTTCCTTATTGCCATTTCTTCCATTGGGCTACTAAACATTTTCCTTCTTGAATTTTAGCATTCCAGTTTTCCAGATCATCCTGTGGTGTCCCAAAGGTAATCCCCAGCAACTTAATTTTCTCATTGCACAAAAATACCTGCTACTGTAGCAGAAGGAACTGAGGCTGACCAACTCAAAACCTGAACATTTCTAAATATTCAGATTAGCCCCTGAAAATGAGCTATATTGTTTGCAGGCATGCATAACCTCATTTGCAGACTGAACATCAGGTACTATAACACACAGATCATTCACATAGGCAATAGCAACATGAGGAATTCTAAAATAAGGTGTTAGCAATCTGTCAATACTAGAGAGGAATTTAGAGCACGTAATAGAGGTCTATATAGAAAGCATAAAGCAAGCGGCTCATAGGAAACCCTGCACATACTCTCCTTAGGACTGAAATCATAGGGCCCACCCACCCATTTACCACTGGAGTAACCATGGCATTTCTATACACGCGACTCAGCTACTTTATAAACTTCTGAGAAATCCCATAGTGTTTCAACACTCCCACAGAAAAAATGACTCACAGCATCAAATGCCTTCTGTTGGTCTAAAGAAAGCAGAAGCCAGTCATAGTACCTGTATGATTTTACACAAAAGTTCCTCAATAAAATTAAATGTTTGGTGATGGAACCTCCTGAAGAGCACAGGTCTGTGCTGTGGAAATTAGCTCCTTGCCACTAGCAATAATCTTTTATTCAAAATTGTTAGGTAATATCTTGAAATCCATATTGAGCAGACCAATTGGTCTCCAATTTGTAATATCCTGCCTGTTACCTTTTTTAAAAAAAAATCAGTCTGCCATTCACCATACGCAATGAAGGGGTCTGATGGTTTAAATGTGAGAATATAGCTGCCAATTCTGGGGTAAACTTTTCTCCACAACATAGAAACATAGAAACATAGACTTTGATGGCAGATAAGGACCGATGGCCCATCTAGTCTGCCTATTTCCTACCTACAGGATAGGCCACAGATCCTAGTTAACCAACAGCCTATTTCTTCCTACCCCCACAAGAATTGCTCTTATGTCTGTCCCATGCATTCTTGAATTCTCCCACAGTCTTAGACCCTCACAACCTCCTCAAGAAGGCTGTTCCATGCATCTACTACCCTGTCTGTGATAATACTTCCTCACACTGCCCCTAAGCCACCTCTAACTTTAAATTGTGTCCCCTTGTTCTTGAACGCTCTCTTTTCTGAATGATGCTACCTTTGGACTTTGTTGATTCCACTGAGGTACTTAAAAGTTTCTATCATATCCCCTCTCCTTCTATCCTCAAGGGTATACATATTAAGCTCCTTTAGTCTCTCCTCATACGGCTTCTCTTGCAGACCCTACACCATTTTAGTTGCCCTCCTCTGGACTGCCTCTATCCTGTCTATGTCCTTCTGGAGATGGGGTCTCCAGAACTGTATGCAGTACCCAGATGGGGTCTCACCAACTGTCTGTACAGAGGGATAACAACTTCCTGTTTTCTGCTGCTGATGCCTCCCTATGCATCCCAGTATACCCCGGCCCTCCCTATTGCCTTCTCACATTGCTTGCTAACCTTGAGGTCATCTGATATGATTACCCCAGGTCCCTTTCCTTTTGTTGTTGTTACTACCTCCCCATTATGTACTTTTCCCTGGGTTCCTGTTTCCCAGGTGCATTATTTTGCACTTTGCATTGAATTCTAGCTGCCATACTTCTGACCATTCCACCAACCTTGCCAAGTCCCTTCTCATCCTTTCCACGCCTCCCTTGTATCAACCCTGTTGCAGATCTTTGTGTCATCTGCAAGAGGCATACTTTTCCTTCCAGTCCTCTGCAATGTCACTTATGAAGACATTAAAAGGACTGGACCTAATACTGAACCTCATGGTACCCACTAGTAATCCTCTTCTTCAGAGTGGACTCCATTTACAATTACCTTCTGTGTCCTGTTGTCCAGCCAATGTTTTACCTAGGCTACCACCCTGGGACCCACTCCAGGCTGGTTAATTTGACTATTAATCTTTTGTGTGGACTGTGTCAAATGCCTTGCTAAAGTCTAGGTAGGCCATGTCCACAGCCCTCCCTGGTCTACTACTTTGGTCACCCAGTCAAAGAAGTCTATTAGATTGGCCTGGCATGACCTTCCCGCGTGAACCCATGCTGCCTTGGGTCCTGTGCCCCACTGGCCTCTAGGTACTCAACTATTCTTTCCTCCAGAAGGGACTCCATCACTTTCCTACCACAGAGGTCAAACTGACAGGTCTGTAGTTTCCTGCCTCTGTCTTGGTCCCACTTTTGTGAAGGGGAATCACATCTGCCTTCCTCCAGTCCTTAGTTACCTCACCATCCTCCCATGATTTATTAAAAAGAGTAGCCAATGTTTCACCTAGTTCCCTTAATTCTTTTAGAATTCTGGGGTGAATTCCATCAGGCCCCATTGCTTTGTCCACCTTCAGTTTTAGGAGTTCTTGTAGAACCCTTTCTTCTGTGAAAGGACTGGGATCGACCCCCTATCAAGAGTGCTTCTTAATTGGATTAGGCACTTCTCCTCTCTTTGTGAATACTGAGCAGAAATATTGTTCAGTATCCCTGCTTTTTCACTGTTCCTCTGTCCACCCACTGCTCATTCTATTCAGCCTCACTATCCCTCCCTTGTCTTTCTATCATCATGATGTACCTATAAAAGGTTTTATCCCCTTCTAACCGAGTTGGCTATCTTTTCCCAGTTTGGGCCTTTGCTCTTCTGACTTCCTCCTGCTTCCTTCTGCCTTAACTGGTACAGCTCTCTGTTCTGCTCCTTCTGTGTTTCCTTATACTCCGGAATGCTATCTTTTCTTCCTGACTTTCACAGCCACCTCTTTTGAGCACTATAGTGGCTTTTTCTTTCATTTTGATTTGTTTATTTGTTTCACACAAAGGCTTGTTGCCCTGGGTGATGGCAGTTTTGATGATTCCCCATTGTTGCTCCACACCTCCTTCTAGCCTGTTTGCTAATGCTTTTCTGAGGCACTCTCCCATCTTGCCAAAGTCAGCCCTCCTGAGTCCAGTACCCTCACTTTTGTATGGCTTGACTTGAGCTGAGTTTAACGTGAACCACACTGTTTGATGGTCACTTGTCCCCAGATGGCAACCCACTTCTAGATCTGAGATCCTCTCACTGCCCCGCTTGAAGTACGAGGTCTAAGATTGCCCTCACAAGTGGGTTCTGAAACTAGCTGTCTGAGGCCTGCCACCTGTAGGGCATCAAGAATGGCCCTGCTCTTGGATGTGGCTGCAGCAAATGTGCTCCAGTTAACATCTGGCATATTCAGGTCTCCTATCAACAGTATCTCCTCTTCTCTGCCATTCTAAGAATGCCTTCTATCATATCCTTGTCCATTCCCTCCCCCTGACATGGGGTCTATACACAACCCCTGTGCGGATTGTGGTGCCTTTCCAGTCTGCAAGTAGACCCACAGTGCCTCCTCTCCTCCCTGTTTACTCTTTTGTTCAGTTGATTTTATTCTTTCCTTACATAGAGAGCTAATCCTCCCTCTTCTCCCTGCCTGTCTCTCCTGTAGGTTATGTACCCTGGTATGTTAACATCCCAGTCATGGTTCTCTGTGACCATGTTTCTGTGACTGCTACTGATATCCAGGCATCCTCTTCCATCAAGGCCACCAGCTCAGGGAGCTTGTTGCCCAGACTATGGGCATTGGTACTCATTACCTCCATTTCCTGATAGCCCTACTCCTTTTGCCCCATCTCTGTCCTTCTTGCCTTTGTCACTTTCTCCATTTATCCCTGCCCTTCTCCCATCGACCTCTATGTTGGTGTTTACCGTGACTTACTACCATGATTTTTTGGGGCTAGGATTTCCCTGTTCCTTTCCAGTGCCTCCCTTATCTAAATGCTTGCCAATGAAGCATTTAAACCTATCACCTAGATCCTGTTCCCCTGGACAGATGCAGCCCATCATGCCAGTATAGGCTTGCATCACCCAGGTGGACCCCAGTCCCCAATGAAGCTAACTCCTGAGCTCCACACCAGTTTTTCAACCACTGATTGAATCCTATGGTGCGGAACACCCTAGCCTCTCCTACGCCATAGATGGGCAGCACCCCGAGAAGGTTACCGTGGGTGCTACTTGTCTAAGGCCCTCCTCAATTCCACAAACTCTTCCTGCACTTCTAATCCCTTTCTTAGCCAGGTCATTTGTCCCTAGGTGGACAATGACATCCAGCTCCTCCCCTGTGCAGCTGCTCCGCAATCCTGAGGATTCACCCTGTCCCTCCAAGCCACATTTATACATTTCCACTGTAAGCCCATCCCATCCTGGGGCTTTATCATTTGCCAGAGAGGATACTGAAGACACAACTTTTCAGGAGTAATAACTCCATCCAACTGGTTTTAACTGCTAAATGTATAATTGGGACATAGCAGGACTGAAACAAGACAGCTAGGTCTGGCATATCTATAGTATCTGGCTGAAAAGACTTGCAGAATATTGTGTAATGATACACAAAATACCCTGTGGAGTTTTGTGTTCTCTGGTCTGGGCCTAGAAGCCCATCCATTTGTTTATGCTAAATTCTAGCCTGACAATGTTCGAAAGGGCAAATGGTGCTTCTATTGCCCTGTGTCCCATATCTCTGATGAAACTGCAGGCTCTGAGCCTGCAATAAGTGGTACTGTGTCATAGCTTTTCTCACTTGTTGGATTTGCCTAGTAAAATTCTGTCCTGTAGTGTGAGCAATTGTTAGTAAGTGTTGCAGTAGTTCTGTATTATGTAAATATGTTAAATATGTTGAAGTCCTTTGATCCCTGCTGTATTTTTTAAAAGGGAAACCAAGTCTGTAAGTGTGTCTTCCTCCAAAGAGAGGGTCTGTACACATTATGAAGACTGACTTTCTGGCCTGAACTAATACTGCAAATTTGTAATTAGTGTTTCTTGTGATAAAAGTGAAGAATTCAATTTCCAGTCTCCAGGACCATTTCCGGGTATAACTGGTATCCAAAAGTAACACTAATCATGTCATGATCTGAGAATTCAGCTGGTGACAGCCTGGCAGCAGGAATTAATCCAGCTGTGGTGATAAAAAGTAATCAATCCTGGTGGCCAACGGTCTTTTGAAAGGTTGGATCTGACTTTCCTGTGCCCGCAAATATACAACTTTCAGACTGGCAGTCTGAATATTTTTTTTCAGAAAAGACATGTCACAGAAAATCTTTTGGTTCTGGTATTACATCCTCTATCTGTCAAACTCAACCTACAGTTGAAACCTCCCCAGAATTACGTTCTGTGATGAGTGTAAATATGGTTGTATGGCCTGAAAGAGTTCAATCTTTTCAGCCTTAGATTGTGCAGCGAATATTAATCAATCTATATAAAGTATTATGTATTTTAACATCTAAAATCAGTACTCTTCCAGGTACCAGATCGATTAATTTTATTAAATTAAAATGTAAGGTATGAAACAATACAGCCACCCCAGAACAGGGATCAGTTCCAATAGACCAGTATGAGGGCCCACTTGCCATCGAGTAATAGTTTGCTTCACCTCCAGATCTGTGTGGAGCCTGGTGTCTTGGATAAAAAATCCCAGGAGGAAAGGACTCAAATGTGAAAAAAACACCTGCTTTTTTTATGTTTTTTTTATACTATTAGTATTGATAGTATAGAATGATAGCAGGAATTCATAGAAGAGTTCAAAAGAGGGAAGTAAGTTCAACCAAAACATAATTCATGGAGGTTTTTCCTTGAGTTTGGGCAGCCTTGGTACACCTCTGTTTACTCTCCCTTTGTCTTAGGCTCTCCTTCCATGGGTTTGTCAGAAGGCAGAAGGCTATCCAATCTGACTCTGGATCCTGCAAAGAAGGCCACAGAGAGGACGTGGTCTGACTCAATGCCTAAGGTGGCCACCACCTCGGTCAGTACATCAAATCTGTTTGAGGTAGAGATTTCAGATGTTTTGGGAATTTTGGGAGATGGCACCTCCCAAGCCTGCCTCTTCCTAGTAACCTTTTGGCTTTTATTGTTCCTTCTGGAAGCAGAAGGTGGAGGCATATCAGATATTTATACAGTAGGGACTACATCCATTGCCACCTCTACAGGCTGTTCCTTTGTTGCTTCTACCATAGGATGTTTTGCTACACCTTCCTTGGTACCAACCACTGGTGCATCAGTGTGCACGGGAGGATACATCTTCTCCGGACACTCTCCCTTGGAGGGAGGGAGGAGGGGAGCTGCAGATAAGGGCTGCCTAGGGCTTGCTGTCTTGACTTTTCCTCTGGGCCAAGGCTACCAGGAGACGCTGCTCCTCACTGTCAACTTGGTCTGGCTGATTGTGGGCCACTCAAGGACAGGTATGATATGCATGACCCACTGTCTTACAAAGGTTCAATTTTTGATTGTTCCTGCAGAAACCACTGGCAGTACCATAGGAAGGGTGGGGCTGGTGGTGCTCTGGCACTGGGCGCAAACCTCAGGGGCGCATTTTCAACTGAAGCTCATTTGTTTATTAACTTGCGCTACTGCTTTTTAAATTTATTTTGGCTTGATAAATTGTATTTATGTCTAGCTGTCAGTAGGGGCGCACTGTGGACCAGGACCAGCAGGTTGGGTTGGGGGGTCACATGAGCTGCAGGCAAATAAGTATGTGGTATGTGTGTTGCTACATGAGAAAGAAAGAGAAACTGTGGGTGGGCCAGTGCTGCCACTAGTATAAAAAGGTACAGGCAGTGTATGTAGCACGGAGAGGCAGTTAAACTTGGAGTCGGAGACAATGTTATTGTTGACAGTAGAGCCTAGAAATAGAGTGGCTAGCAGGCAGCAAAAAAGCGATAGACAGAGTGTATGTAGAGAGAAGATTGGGAGAGATGATAGAGAAGACAAGAGAAATCCATCTTGAAGATTTTAAGCAATGCAATGTAGTGCATCATTGTAGTAGTCCGCTACAGTATGTGCAAGTCTCACCCCGCCGCCTCCCATGTATCGTGTGTGATTCTGTATTCCGTATTGTTTAAAATGAAATTAATTCTTCAAATCTGTTTACTGTTTAGTTTGTTGTGTCTGTGTGACAGTGTCAGTGAATGAGGTGTGAGTGTGTTTATGTGTCACGTGGCTGTGGCAGCAGGCGGTGCCACTGGGGAGAGGATTCTTGATTGAATTTGAAAACGCACTGCACTTCAGTGATCGGGAGAAAGGATTGGATCTGATTTTTAATTTGATTGTGGGACTGGGCCAAGGGACCCACGGCCCAGGCCTGACTCAGGTGTGATAAGACAACTTAGTAGTTCACGGGACTGGGATGGGAGTAAAGACATTCACGCCCAATCTGCTGCTTGTGTGTTGACTGATTGAATGGTGTGGGCAGGCCATAGGCACCCTCACTCCAGCCCACCACACTGTTTTCTCTCATCTTGACCCGCATTCCTCCTGCACTTCAAGTCCACACCAAGGAGGCTCCCCAGTCCCACCCATGCTGTTTACTTCTACTCCATGCAGGCGGGTGGTGGAGGGATGACACAGACAGTCCCAGTCAGAGCAAAGCCTGTAGTCAGACCAAAGTCATACTGCAACCCATTGCACTGCACTGACTAGTCTCCCCGTTGGTTGGTACATGCTTTTTTCTTTATTGTACATCCGTTGGGACTGGGTGCCAGGTTACAGACACTGTGCATACTGTGGTCTCTGAATGACTGGTCGCATGACCCCTGAAGATGGAGACGGGTCAGAAATCATTTCTAGCAACAGTCACATACAGAAGTAGCTGTGTTATAGTATTCCTGTTTTCAGAGGATTCTCAGTAGTGCACATGTATTTTCATGTTCAATTTTGAAGATATAGGAAATTCATATCTTCAAAACTGAGACATATGAAAATATGTGTACTGTGTTTTCCTAAGCCCAATTATCTCATTCAAATGTTTAGTATGCCGAAAAATAGTTTGTCACTCTTACCCATGAATGCTACAAGAATCATGCATCTGCAGTGCATTGCTTTTAATAAAGAATCAAACTAACCTCCCCAATAGATTGACACATTTCCAGGGACCACGCCCAACTTAGACCTCAAAAACATAGCTGCAATGCCCCTCCTTAAAGTAAACTGTAAAGAAAATAAAAAATACTGCCTGTCTAAATGTGCTTCTAGCCAGCCAGAGTCTCCTGGCTCAGTTGGTAGCACATCCACCTATGGACTAGAAGGTTGTGAATTCTCTGCCCACACTGGGATTGGACTTGCACCTAAAATGCTGGCATCAGAGTGCAGTAGTAGGGGTGCTGAACTGCTGGGGTGCTGTCCTTTGGATGAGACGTTAAACTGAGGTCCCTTCTACCCATCCTGGTGTTGTCCTGGTGGGTGTCCAGGTGGAAGTAAAGAACTAAGGGCACTCTGCAAAGAGCAGCAGACATTCCTAGTGTCCTGGCCAACATTCCCTTCCCACAAACCAGTTCATGCAATTGTCCAGGCTGTGTGGGTGTTGATGTGTGATATGGCGCCACCACACATTTAGTCGCTTCACTACCAGTCTAGCATTGCCTAAAGCACTTTGGGATACACTGTGTATGAAAAGTGCTATATAAATGCTGATTCTTCTTCCACACCTCAGATTCATGGCAGCAAAATTTAGGGACCGACCATGTAGCAAAAGCAATTTTTTTTTTTTTTTCTTTCAAGAAAAGCCCTGAACCTCACCACAGAGCTGGAGCATGTAAACCCTCCAGAGCTTCTGGCTCTTTTAGCGGGGGCGAAAATTTTTCTCTTGCCCAGGGCACCCAAATGCCTTCCTACAGCTCTGACCACTGGTGTGACCCAACTCATTACATATTGGGCATTTCAATTTGTCACACAGGCTGCTAATATGTCCCACAGACCTCACACTGATAGCAGGCCTTAGTTTGGCCTGCTTAGAATAATATCCCACGGTCCCTACCCAAGAAAAAATAATTAGGCAGATGTTCCAGTCCATATCAGTGCTATTTAGGATCACCAGATTCGCCATCCACCTGTCCAGATCTGCTCATCATTAAATATGGCCTCTGGGCTCCCAAGATTGTGCAATCTTGTTTCAACCAGTATAGGTGATCAGTTATGCTGATGCCTTAATTTCTAAAGAGCACAGTTATAGTATGGTTAGCAGGTTTAGTCTGCGGAATCACCTCAAAAGAGACCCATAGAGGATAGGACTTCAGGAGGTGGTATTTTGCCCAAAATTTGTGTAGTCCAGAACTCAACTTAAAGCTGAGATCAAACGTTGCTTCTCCTGGCACATGTATTAGAGCATACATCTCAGCCACAGTAAAATCCATTAATCTCTTTAAACAGAGTTCTGGCCAGAAACTTTCTGTCCAGAAAGGTCTCCAGAACCCCTCTGTATAATAATCAAACAGCATATGTTGGAGCACTAGAAGCATCGACCTGGGCGAGTACCTTCAGCTTCTGATAGGGGTTCAGGACTGTTCTGTCTGGCAAGAGGCTGTTTACTGTAAGAAGTGGAAGCCCTTGGTTGACATCAGGTGTCTTTAGGTCAGATGTTACAGGCTTGTGGCATGGTGATGGACCCACCTGAGATCCTTAACCTAGGCTCTGAGGAATATTTTGTCCAAACCGGGGTTCAGGAGTGTGGGCATCTATAAAAACTGGAGTGAGGTACAGTGGGAAGGATACACAAGAAATTGATCCACATTAATCCCTTGTACATCCAGTTCATTATTTGCACTATCAGACTGCAAAAGTACAGGGATTGGTGAAGCTGCAGTAGTGCAGACCTCAGTTATTGCAATTGACTGGGATCCAGGTACCCACTGTCCAGCCTGTTCATTTCGTTCCCAACTGGCAGACCTGAGAGCAGCCTCAACCGACTATGGCTGAGTGCCTATAGTCACTGAACTTGCAGTTTTGTTCCATTTAGGCTAGGTGTAGGGCTACCTGTTTTGTCATTCCCAACGGACATCTTTCAGGAACTTATTTTATTCCCTTGAACACAAAAAGCGGTTCTCTGCTTGTACCTGTTGTGAAGGAGAAAGTTTGACTGTGAGCTCCTGCCCTCCTGCATCCTGTCCTGGGGCTTGTGTCAAGCTGCCAAGCACTGCTGTAGATCCTGATTGTTCATCCATGTTTACCAGTGCCATTACTTCCATGCCTACTGTTATAGTAGGCTGCCTTTTGGGCCTGCTCAGCCCCATTGCTAGGTGACACCTCACTCTGCCCAGACTGCAACAACTCATGAGTGGCAAATGCCTGCTGGATTTCTTCTTTGCACTTCAGAGTGGGCTCTTCCTCGGACTGCAATATAAGGTGTAATTCCCTCGCATTTTCCTCTGTGGTCTGTACCTTAGCCACACCATCTCCAGGCAATCCAACACATTCCTTCATCAATTCCATGGGCAAATTTTGGCTTCGGCTGTCTTCTGCTCATGCTCTGTACCAGTAGGGATTGAAACCACATCTGGTGCCACCACTGCCGCACATCGAAATTGCTCAGCCTCTTGTGGTAAGGAGGTAGAGGAGGAGGCCCACTCCTCCACCTCCTGCACATCCATACTCTACAATGTTGTGGGAGAAGTGGCCATCCTGACGGACAGTGGCTTCCTACAAGCCAGTAGGGAATTTTTATTTGTTACTTCAAAAATATGTTACAGTACATGTTTAAAGGCACATGGAAATAAACAAAAATCCTCAAAATGTAAATTAAATATTTCATGTCTCATACCATTTTAACTTATATCCTAATATAATACATTCTATGACTAGAAAGGAAACGGAAAACAAAATAAATAAGTATTAATTCATACTGTCCCCTACTGTAAAATTACAATATGAAAGTTGTGTGAAAATCAGATATGTAAATAGAAAACACTAAAACAAACTGAGTATAACCACAAACTTACTTGAAATCTACAAATATACAAATGGTGGTACAACACAAGAACTTAAAGAAAATAAATCAAGTATGGTCATCACATAATATTTGTTTCTTCATATTAAAACCTAAAAGAAAGAAACAGAAAGGAAAACATGGAAACCTATCCCTTCCCCTTAACTCAGTAAACCACCCTTTTCTTAAAATACTATTGAATACCTTTCTAAATTATTACCAATATAAGTTTCCCTATATGAACATGAAACATTTGTGTGTTTTTTTTTTTGGGGATTCACATTATACTTCATCCTGTGTACAACCAAGTTATGTCATCCCACCATGCCTTATATATCTCTTGTGGAAATTTACTTTTTCCATGCTTCTAACTGCTAAAAGGGCCTCATGTATGATTCAGAATAGCTGTTCCAGAGAGACATACTATTTCTTCAAAGACCATTTACCTCTGGTTTGCCAAATATGATATTTAAAAAGGATCAAAATCAGATGTATTGTATCTGTATGAAATTTAACACAAGTTTTTCACAGTACTCCTAGGAATAAAATTCTTGGAATTAGTAAACTGAAAGGAGAATATTTTCAATTTTGTATACAGTACTTGTACCCAAAATTGTAAAATTATGGGGCATTCAGAAAACAAATGTTCCATTGTTTGATCTGATTTGTACAAAATTTAGTCATGGACTAACTCTTTCCTCATCTCTTTATGTTTCAGATTGCTAAATACTCAGTCTACCATGTGTGCAGAGACAAAGAACATCCCACATATAAATTGGCATTCTAACTTGCTGTAACATTGTTTCCATTTGTTTCATCTGTTCTCCTAGTTTAGTCCCAAAATGAGGCTCCTCCCAAAACATGCCAACACAATATAGCTGTATAACTCTTTTCTAGACAATGCTAGACACGCAGTTCTAGGCAAACCCCAATGCTTTTATTTTCCCAAACAATGTTGTAAATAGCCTGGGAGTCCTTGTAAAGACTTTTGCCTCGGTATGGCCTTATCCAGGTCCCACTGTGTTATCCAAGAGTCAGTCTGTTCCAGTACCCAGGGCTCCATATCTTATCCTTCTTCTGTAGAAGTGGTTTTATATTATTTGGGAAAAACATACCAAATAAAAACAATACTGGATTTATCATCCCTAAATCATCTTTTTGATAGGTAAACACAAAACACCCCTCTTTATAGGATTTAGGCAACTGCTCCATATCCCTTGAAAAATAAAATACTATACATTCTTGTTTCCAATTGCTTAGGAAGCATAAAACCATACTTAAATGTAAATGCATACTTAACAAAAATGATTTTAATAAATATACTCTTTTTTTTTTGGAGAGAAACCACCTATTCTATTGTGCCACTTTTCTTTGTGCTTCTGTAAGTACTCTTTCCCAGTTTTCAGAACCCATATCCCTGTGCCCAAAATAAATACCTAGAATATTGCAGTTTAATACCTCATTTTGATATATTTTCTGCAATAAAGGTTCTAGTGTTAAAATGTACAACATAGGAATCAGGGGCAACTCTGATGCACTCCTTGTGCTACCTGACAGTGCTCCTACCACCTATTAATGTAGGGGAGCTGTTACTGCATGTCATAGCACATTTTAATCCACTGTATGAAGGATGGTGGAAATTTAAACTTCTGTAAACATTCCCATACATAGCAAAGTGCCACATGGTCGAAAGCCTTACCCTGGTTTAAACTGATTAAAAAACTGCCATTTCTTCTGACTTTCCTCTTTCTAGAATTTCTCTTATTAGAATAAGACCATCTCTAATGTGTCTCTGGCACTGAACAGAATTGTGTTGGGAGTACTATCTCTGAAAGAACCATTCCTAATCTGTTACTAATAATTTCTATAAGAATTTTTATATCCATGTTTAATAATGTAATAGGTCTCCAGTTGCTCAAATTATCCCTATCTCCACCTTGTATAGAAGGATCAATAAGCCCATATTCATAGTTTCTAGTGTATATAATTATGGGTAAGGTAATCATTATACATAAAGTTAATTCTGAAATAAGGAACTGGCCTATGTGGTGATATAACTCATTTGGTAAAACATCTAGTCCAGGAGCCTTCCTTTTGTAAATTTGAGATGACAGACCACAGTTATGTTTCTGTAATAGGAGATGTTAAGAAATTAAAACTTTTTCAGGGATTGATGGGAGTGCAATACCCTGCAACCATTCATGTGTATGTTCTTCCTGTAAAGTAGAATCTGCTGTAAACATTTCCAAAATGTACAGTTCAGTTTCCTTTAATGTATCACTGCTTTTTATAATTACAGTCCCATCCTGTTTCTTTAGTTGTTTTATATCTTTTTATTTCTCTGATTATTACAGTAGTCAAAATGATTTGTAAATGCTTGCTTTCCTTGGGTCCCGAACATTGTTCTCTTCCCAGGATTTCATCCTATTGTACTGTATTGTAATAATTTCCTGTTTGATTTCCAGTATCCTCTCCTGGGGAACAAAGTCCTCTTTATTATGTAAAGATTGTAACAAAATTTATTTTTTTCCTCAATTCCCAATATCCATCCATTTTATGTTTCCTATAATTGTCTCTATATGTTAGAAATATTCCTTCAAATACTGCTTGCTATCCTCCCACCAACCCTGTTTAGAATCGTATAAAAATAAACTGATTTCTCGCCTACTATATAGTGAAAACCTTTCATAACTTCTGGATCTTCCAGGAGGGATAAATTCATTTTCCAATAATCAGGGCCTTTTGATGTGTCCTGGAAATTAGAAATAGTCATTTTAATAAGCCATGGTCTGACGGCTACTATCTGTACATATAGGTGTCCAAAAGCAAAGTTGGTGTTATAAAAATAATCTATCCTGGTGGCTTTCTGCCCTGAAAGAAAGTCTGAGAAAATTCTATCAACATTTAGAAAAACATCCTGGAGACCTGCATGTGATATCAAATTATTCAAAAACTTGTATCGCAGAATATTTTATCTGTAGTACCAGTTCAATCTGAGGAAAACCTACTGATATTAAAGTTTCCTCAAAGATTACATTTTGCTGGTATACAGGTAAGGTCTTATTAACTTCAATAAATCAGTTCTTAACACTATACCTTGTGTGGCGGTATATTAATTAATTGAAATTCTACCCTCCTTATCCGTAATATCCAGCAAATATAGCTCATCCTGGAAAAATATCCACAAAATGTATAATGGAAAAATCCAAATTTGTAAAACAAATGCCTATCCTACAACACAAGTCTATCCCCCAGACCAATAGCATGGGCTCCCACGTCCAGGCATCTGATGCAGTCTCAAAATCTTCAGAATCATAAAGCCTGGTATCCTGGAAAATATAATGTCAATCAGAATTGCAAACATCGCAAATGTAGCTAGTCATTTTTTCAGATCAAATGCTGTTCTACATTTAAACTAGCTAATTTAAGCTCATATGTCAAATGATCTGAAAGCAAAGTATCAAGTCACAGAAGACATCTTCCTAGTACTTTTCCAAAGTCTTAGGTTAGGCCCCAACTTTTTTCTTTTGGGGCTTTTACAGATTCAAAATTAGAATCATGTTCAAGTGGCATCCATCTGAGAAGAAGTATGCGATGCTGCATCCAGTCCATATCATCATCCGATGTTCTATCTGCAGTACTTAGTATGAATTGGATACAGAAATACCTCATCCTGAGGGATTGGGCTCAATGCGGAATAGAGGATTTTCTTTCCTTTAGGGGCACAGTCTGAAAATCAGGTGGTGGTGCAGGGGTGGTGGCATGACAACAATAGGTTGTGAAACATCAGTTTGTATCTCCTCCTGAACATGGAGGGCTCAGGCTGTACAGGAGTAGAGCTAGAGATGGTCAAAGCAGTGGGAACCATTATAGCCTCTACAGAGAAAGGGGGCTCTTTGCTTGATCACCTCTGCATAAGTCGCCCTCACAGGGTATGGCATCTGTTGTTGAGGCCCAGGTGGTGCTTGACTTTTGGACTTATTAGCTGCTTCTCTTGAGGCTTTGGCAAGGTAAAAGTCCTGTATGTGAAAATCAGCATCATCTGTGTTATGCACAGCATTAGGGCAATCAGGGAAGGTATGGCTCATTTCTCCATAGAAGGAGCATTTTGGGGAATTGCTGCAATGAAAACCTCAATGTCCAAGCTCTCCACAATACATACACTGTATGACATTACAAACATTATTAATATGTCTAGTAGAGCCACAGTGACAACATTTACGTGACTGCCCCAGGTAAAATATAAAACCATTATCTTTCCAATAAAGAGACAGTTTGGCAAGTGTTTAAAATCTGCTCCCTCTTGAAAAGTTTCACCTTTATCCTCCAATCCCCACTCCAGAAGCCTTTACAGTCCAAGATAGGTTCAGGTGTACCCTGTAGCTCACAATGTTGCTTCAGCCAAAAGAATATCCAAGATATTGGCCCCTCACTTCTGAAAAGAACACTTTTAAATCGGAAAGCCTGTTTAGTTAAGGGATGACCTGGAGAGGGTCCACAAAGGATTTGTTTTAATACCAAATATTTAGCCTAGAAATGTTCTAATAAGTCTGCTGTTTGAAGGCTAATATTGAATGTATGTTCACCTGTAATATGGATAAGTGCGTAAATATCAGCCAGGGTGAAACCTAAGCATTGTTTAATCAAAATCTGTCCCACATAATGTCGATCAGGGGTTTATCTAAAGCAGTTAAATATCTGAGACGAATTGCATGTTGTCTCTTTGTCAGCTCAATTTGGTTTTAAAGTTACTAGGATAGCTTGACATATTTGTATTCCCAGTATCAAACTGAGGAAGGAAATATTCCCATTATTTGGCCTTTCCTGGTCACAGTTTAGCATCTGTACATACCCTTGTCCAGCCTCCCCTGCCTGCGTGTCCAAGGAAATCAGTTGTCGGGCCCAGAGGGGGAAAGGAGATACTACCTGTTTCATTTGCATTCCCTCCCATGGACATCTGAAAGGCTGTGTTCTAGATCCACATGTCCTGGCTCAGACTCTTGTTGTGGTTCCATTGCCCATGATCGTGAAGCACTTTGTTCACTTGCACAGTGAACACCTTTGAATTTCTCCAACCACGTTGTCTCCTCCTGAGATGGAATATGTAGATTATGGAACCCAAACACCTTTTTCTGAATGAATCCACCTTGCCATTTCGATTGCTTGCTCTGGAGTCCAACTGGTGACATCACTCCCAGATTGCTGAACCCAGGCAGAGTCCGAAAAGAAAACTGCAGGCGTGGCATTTTCTTGCTGATCCATTCCAAAACAAAAACTTTTGCGTGGAGAATTTCATTTACCTCGTGAGTGTTCCTGTAATCTCTTTTTTCCAGCTTCTTCCTGGTTTGCAATGTCTGTCAGTATTTGCATTCAATTTTGTCCAGTTCTGTTTGAAAATCTCCCTTTTCCCTCAATGTAAGGTTCATACCCGATTCCAAATCCTGTCCAGAGAAACCTACATTTTCCTTCATCATTAAGATATCTGAAGATCTGTCAGCATTTGTGTGTCTACAGCACCTTAAGCCTGTGTCAAACGCCCTTCTCCTTCACTCTCTTGGCTTGGACAGGGATCTTCCATCCTACAATTGTGTAACAGTGCCACTTCCAGGAAGAGTAGGGGCATTTTTTTTATTCAAGAAATACATCACAACACATGAAACCAATAAATATAAATATACAATACTTCCAACATATGTACAATAATTAGTAAAAGAAACACACTTATGTAGTAAGATTTCAACAAATGTTAGAAAAAAAACAACCTTTGATAATTGAGGAGGGAGGAAAACTAAAAGGGAGGAGAAAAAGGGGAATACTTCAATTCCTATATACAAGAAGAAAGCACTCAATAATGATCCTAATCTATTATACTCTAGACTGAAAATTATTTAAATTTTATCAGAAAGGTAAATCCCTCTACCATCTTGCTACTTTTCCTGAAGTGTGAAGATTTTTATCTTCGTATGTACAGAACACATAGCTTTTTGACCAATATACATAATGTTTCATAAGGCATTGTTTTCTGATACAAAACTAATTAGCATCTAGCTTGCCAAATGTAAAATTTTAAACAACAAAGAAAACCATTAATGTTCCTTCATCGTATCTTTTAGGTTATATGGAATTAAATTTATAATAAAAACTCATAACTCATATTTAATATCCATGGCAATTTCACTTTTCTTTCAAATATAGCCAAAGGTGTCTAACATAGGAACAATCAAAGAAAAAGTGTGTCATGAATTCTCAACTGCTTGACAAGCACTATAGGGCAATTTGCTTCCTGGGTCTTGTGCTTATTATTATCCCATATGTTTAGTCTCCAATATACTGTGAGCCATACTATTTCCCACATATAAAAAGGTATCCTAGGTTATTAAGTTGGGATAAGATGTGTTTATTCATTTCAGTGGGACAATTTTACAATTGGGAATATCCAGGTATATCTGAGAGATAATGAAAGAGTAGAGGTGAGAAACCCGATTTGCTAAAATCTGAGAGGTAGTTATCCCCATTTGAGTAATTTGGCTGCTGCTGGTCTGAAGAAACCAGGAATACTTAGTCTGGTAATTAGTTCTGCAGGAGACGTTACCCACTGTCACTTGATAGGACCAAGGGTGTTTGATATCCATTTGGCCCATAAGGGTTCTGGGCCTTGATATCCAGCTTTAATATTTAAGGAGATAAATAGTGTATTAAAAAGGTTACAGGGTCAAATCATCCCCAGGCCACATATTTTGGGGAAGATAAGTAAAGCATCTTTTAACAGGGTTTGAACTATTACCCCATAACATTTGAAAAAGAAAAAAACAATAACTGGGATTCTAACACCACCGACTGGGGAAAATCATGGCTACATAAAGTAAACAAGGCACTATAAAACATTTCAGAACATGAATCCTTTTGACTTTTGACAATCTCCTACTTTTCCACCTAGAAACTATAGTCTCAACAACTTGTAAGCCTACTTCCCAGTTCTCCAAAAGGTAGATTTTGCTGCCCAAAGGTCACACCCAATATTTTCAAGGGGATGTGGATATCATACTACCATTCATATTTGTGTCCAATTGGGGTTCTGGGCTGACAAATAGTCCTTACATTTCCTAAATTAAGTTGTGAATTTAAAACCATAGAATAATCTATGAGTACCTGAAGTAGGGAAGGAATATGTACATGATTTGACAAAAATATTACAATGTCATCTGCATAAGCTTGTGCCAGAAGAATCTCACCTGGAGTGGGACCCTTGAGCCCTTGCCACTATGTCAATGCATGAATTTTCCTCAATAAGAGGTCTGAAGAAAATACAGTATATAAAGTAGGAGGCTCAAGGGGCACCTTGTCTTACATTGGTTGTAATTTTTATTTTCCTACTTATATTTTGTTTTATGACTGGTTGTACCCAAAGAGAGGAATAAAGCTGTTTTATCCAATCTATGAAGTTGGGTAGAATGCCATATTTTTCCAAAGTGGTAAACAGAAAGGAGTGGTAGATTCGGCAAAGGCTTGCATTGGTCTATGGAGACAATGCAACCCTGTTTCCTTTGACTATTATAATATTCAGTAAGGTCTAAGCTTCTAAACAGGCTGCAAATACTATAGGAAAGGTTTTATATAATTTATAAGGCAGGTCACTTGGACCCGGAGAGGTTCCTAATTTTAGAGATTTTATTGTTTGTTCAATTTCTGATACTGTGATAGGTAATGAACGCTCTAGTAATTGTTTAGAAATATCAGCTACAGTAAAATCCGACAAGTAAGAGTTCATTTCTTCCTCTGAGGGGATGTTACCCATATTATGGGAGTGTAAGTGATCAAAAATAATTTTGTACATCCCTTCTTCTGATTCTGTCAGAACCCTTTACTGTCCCTTAAAATATGCATTGACATATTTTAATTTCGGTTTTTTCGCTTACAGCTTAACAGTTAATAGCTTAATCTGGTTTAAGGTCAGTTGGCATTCATCTGTATCCCTCCCCCGGATCGTGTCTGAAAATAGGCAGGATTTGTCTAGTGCACTTACCTGATCAACAAAAACGAAATAAATAAATAAATAATAAATAGTCTTTCGTGTCATTTTGAAGTTTTCAATTTGAGGTCTATTATCATATTTTGAAACAGCTGATAATAAATATAGAGACTGAAGTTGGTTACAGAGTTGTAAATATTTTAAAACTTTATTCCTTTCCTTAGCTTTTCCATCATTCTAGAACCATACTGTGAGATCATTTTTGTTATCCAATCACCAAGAGTCAAGGTCATCATAAAGACACTGAACTGAGACTCTAACTTTAAGAAATTGTGTTGTACCTTTTGGACTTCCAGTTCTTGCAAACTAGAAGTATTCAATTTCCACCTTTACGTTGAGTGGTGTTAGAGGATTGTTGCGAAAAGGTAAGCTTAAGGAACATGTGGTCAGATAATTCAATGGGAAGTATATCTAAATCAGGAACCGAAACATTTTATGAGATACAAAATGGCCTATGGAGGTGGTAAATGTCTCTCTTTTATAAGTGTACTGGGGCCCTTTCTTTTATTTTTCCTGCAAGCCACTAATTCTGCTATTTTAACAAAATTGTTCAGTGCATTGGAATCACAATAAGATTTTTCTTCTAAACCCCAACATGAATTTCCTTGGTGTCATGGCCAACATTCCCTTCCCATAAAACCATTTCATGCAATTGTCCAAGGCTGTGTGTGGGTGTTGATGTGCTAAATGAATGCCACTATATGTGCACTCACTTCACTATTAGTCTAGCATTGCTTGAAAAGTGCTTTGGATACAATGTGTATGAAAAGTGCTATATAAATGCTGATTGTTCTACTGTATAAATGGGGCTAGATATTCAAAGGGGTTGTACCTGGCACAACTGAGTTGCACCAGCGCAACCCCAGAACTGTGCCCGGGGCAATATTCAAAGGTGGTAATTGTGCAGCGCAATTCCCAATGCACCAGGGCACAAAGATAATGTAAGCAGCACATCTCTGGGGGCATGCCCATGCATATGCGGCGTATCCGATATTCAGCCTCAGGATGTGCACATCATCTGGCACAACCCAGAGATGTGCTACATACCTGGCTCAAAGTTGAGCCTGTAAAATGACTCAAGTGCCCACCACTCACAGGCTTGTTGCTGTATTGCAGTGCACAACACAGCAGCCGCCAGCCATGGGCGGCACCCCGAACAGTGTTCACAATCACCCACACATATTCCTGGTGGTCCAGTGGTTCCCCTCCCCAGCTGAATCCTCAATTGCTGCCTAAAAAATAAACTACACTTCCCTGGTGGTTCAGTGGTACCCCCACCCACACAGGATCCCCCACCCACCCAGCCTCTGTCCGGTCATCGTCGGGTGGCAAACTCAACCCGCATACTACTGTGGCTTGTCCACCCCGAATGACCACTTACAGTAGTGGCTAAGCTCTTTGGTCCACACTGTGGACCAATGGGCTTACAGTACATACTGTGATACTTCACAACATTGTGAATGAAGTCATTCACAGAGTTGTGAATTATACAGTTGTGAAGTATTACAGTATGCACTGCATGCTGTAATTTGGTGGACAGCCATGGTGGTATGCGGGTGGGTCTGCTGCCCACCGATGACCGAAGAGGAACTGGGTTGGAAGACTAGATGGGCCGAGGAGCCTTTCTCTGCCATCACATTTCTGTGTATCTGTGTATGTGTATCACCTCCATTCCTATGCTAGAAAAGTTTTTCTCAGTGCAGCTGATTATCTTATTGTACTTTATAACCTGCTCACATTGTGCTGAGTACCTGAAATTACTAGAAATAAGTACCCAGATCCCTTTTGCTGGAAGACTCTTAATCGAATACATTAAGGAAATAACATATGAATTTGCCAGCAGAAACAGGCCTCTCGAGTGTGCAGCTAGCACCCTTCTCCTTCACAATTATTGCATCCCTCACCCTGTACCATCCCCTTTTGAAACTACCCACTGTTTTACAGGATACCACCCTTCTGGCACAGTGTTCCATTCTGCCACAACCCTCTCCATGAAAATGTCTCATTTCCCTCCTATATCTTCCCCTCCAATCTAAGACCATGCTCTCTCATGACCCTTCCCTCCTTAGTGTAATTATCTCTTCAGTACATGTCTTGTTTAATCCTTTTGAGTATTTGAAGGTCTCAATCATATCCCGATCCTTCTTTCCTCCAGGGAGTACATTCAATTCACTCAGCCTCTCCTCTTATGACCTGTCCTCCAACCCCTGGATCATCTTCAGTGCTCTGCATTGTACTCCTTCCAGTGATCTTACATCCTTCTTCAGATATGGGCACCAGTACTGCACACAGTACTCTAGGTGTGGCCTGACTAGTGATCTGTAGAAGGCAGGGCCCCTCCCTGCCCTTGAAGGAGATTCCTTTGCAATACATCCCAGCATCCTGTTGGCCTTTGCCGCCACCTTTCTGCACTGCTCTGTATTGTTCATTTTCCCCATTATAACCACCCTAGATCCTTTTTCCTCCTCGGTGGTACCTAGCCTGCCTCCCAGCTGATAACCCCTCCTGGGTTCTTGCTCTGAAGTGCAATACTTTGCACTTTTAGCATTGAACTCCAACTGCCATGCTTCCAACCACTCCTCAAGTTTGGTCAGGTCATCCTGCAGCCCCTGCCCCTGCCATTCTTCTATGTTGTCCACCACTGCCTCCAACTTGGTGTCATCAGCAAACAGATTGATCTTATTCCTGACACCATGCAAGATGTCTGCTATGAATATCCCAAACAGCACTGGCCTGGTACCAATCCCTGTG